>JAJHZJ010000340.1:0-600000 GCA_023548195.1 Bettongia penicillata ogilbyi | reverse complement strand
TAGAGCATCTTGCTCATCATTTGTTATAGCACAATAGTAATCTATCGTAATCACATACCACAACTTGTTCAACCATTCCCTAACTTAAGTGCATCCCCTCAGTTTCTTATTCTTTGCCTCCAAAAGAGAGCTGCTATATTTTTGTGCAGAAAGGTTCTTTTTCTTTTTGTTTTTTTCTTTTGTGGGTTACAGACCTACTACTGGTATTGCTAGGTCAAAGACTATGCATAGTTTTATAGCCCTTTAGCCATAGTTCTAAATTGCTTTGTAGACTTCTGTAGAATGGTTGAATCAGTTTACAACTACACCAGCAATGCATTAATATCTCATTTTTCCCACATCTCCTCCAACATTTGTCATTTACCTTTTCTTTACTATTAGCCAATTTAATAGGTATAAGGTAGTAGCTCAGAATTGTTTTAATTTGTAATTTTCCAATCAGTAGTTAGTGGGGTTTTTTTCATATGACTATAGATAGCTTTTATTACTTTTCATCTGAAAATTGATCATATCTTTTAATCATTTATTAGTTAGGGAATGGCTCTTACTTTTATACATTTGACTCAGTTCTCTATATGTTTGAGAAATGAGGCTTTCATCATAGAAATTTGCTTAGAAATTTTTTCCACAGTTACTACTGTTAATTTTTATTTACCTCCATTATATCTCCCCCCCACCCTGTTTATTTTATTCTCTTTCTCCTTTCACCCTCTTCCTCCTCAAAAGTGTTTTGCTTCTAACCACCCACTCCTCTAATCTGCCCTCCCTTATATCACTCTTTCACACACACACTTTTCTTATCCCCTTCCCCTCCTACTTTCCTGTAGGGTAAGATAGATTTCTATACCCAACTGAGTGTGTCTGTTATTCCCTCTTTTGAACCAATTCTGATGAGTAAGGTTCACTAACTCCCCTTCCCCTCCACCACTTTAAAAGCTTTTTCTTGCCACTTTTATGTGATATAATTTACCCCATTCTACCTCTCCCTTTTTCTTTCTCCCAGTACTTTCCTCTCTCACCCCTTTATTTTTTAGATATCATCCCTTTACATTCAACGCACATCCATGCCCTCTGTCTTTATTAAGTCCTTTATGATTTTCCTTTCCTGTTTACTTTTTTATGATTCTCTTGAGTCTTGTATTTGATAGTCAAATTGTCTAATCATCTCTGGTCTTTTTATCAAGAATGCTTGAAAGTCCTGTATCTCATTGAATGTCCATTTTCCCCCTAAAGGATTATACTCATGTTTTGCTACATCAGTGATTCTTGGTTGTAGCCCTAGCTCCTTTGCCTTCTGGAATATCCTATTCTAAATCCTCTGCCTTTACTGTAGAAGTTGCTAAATCTTGTGTTATCCTGTGGCTCCATGATACTTGAATTGTTTCTTTCTGGCTGCTTGCAATATTTTCTCCTTGATCTGGGAGTGCTGGAATTTCACTATATTCCTGGGAGTTTTCATTTTGGGATCTCTTTACAGAGGTGATGGGTGGATTCTTTCAATTTCTTTTTTACTCTCTGAATCCAAGATAATCAGAGCAGTTTTCCATGATAGTTTCTTGAAAGATGATCTTTTTGATCACGGCTTTCAGGTAGTCCAGTAATTTTTAAATTATCTCTTTTGGTTCTATTTTCCAGGTCAATTATTTTTCAATTGAAATATTTCACATTGTCTTCTGTTTTTTCATTCTTTTGGTTTTGTTTAATTCTTTCTTGATTTCTCTCAAAGTCATTAGGTTCCATTTGCTTGATTCTAATTTTTAAGGAATTTTTTTTAATTGAGCCTTTAGACCTTTTCCATTTAGCCAATTCTGCTTTTTAAGGCATTCTTCTCCCAAATGGTTTTTTGGACTTCTTTTTACCATTTGGCCTAGTGTGTTTTTTAAGGTGTTATTTTCTTTAGTATTTTTTGTGTCTCCTTTACCAAACTGTTAACTTGTTTTTCATGATTTTCTTGTATCAGTCTCATTTCTCTTCCCAGTTTTTCCTCTACCTTTGTTACTTGATTTTTAAAATCTTTTTTGAGTTCTTCCATGGCCTGAGACCAATTCATATTTTTCTTGGAGGCTTTGAATGTAGGAGCTTTGACTATGTTGTCTTCTTCTGAAAGTGTGTTTTGGTTTTCCTTGTCACCGTAGTAACTTTCTATAGTCAGAGTGTTTTTCCATTGTTTCCTCATTTTCCCAGCCTATTACTTGATTTCAACTCTCTGTTAAAGTAGGGCTCTGCTTCCAGGGTAGAGGATGCACTGTCCTAAGCTTCAGGGGTTTTGTGTAACTGTTTTCAGAGATGCTTCTAGGGACTTGTAAGTTTTCAGTTATTCCAAGGGGGTATGATGTAAGGAGAAGTGTTTACTACACTTCTGGCCTGTGCTCTGGTCTGTGAGTAACCATAAGCACCCTTTTCTGCCCTGAAATTGTGTGAAGAATACCCCCTTCACTGTAGCTGCAAACTGTGCCATACTAGTGCTCTTTCTTACCCTGGGACTGCCACCTAGGACTTTGGCCTCAGTTTGAATATGGGCAGAACAAGAGTCCTGCCTTAGTGCTAGCAAAAAGACATCTGTAATCTCCTGAGCAGTTCTTACCTTACCGTCTTTGAGCTGAGAGGTCTGGAAATGGTCATTCTGAGGCCTGCTCCAGTTTGTTTCAGCTTGGTCTGCACCTGTGCAGCCTGCACTGGCCTGTGCTCCTCTCTCACCCTAGTGCAATAGACACTGCCTGCCAACCTTCCAAGTTTGTCTTGGTCTGGGATTTTTTTTCACTGTCTTTTTTTGGGGTTCTTCTCTAAAATTGTTTTAGAGTTATTTTTTTTTAATGTGTTTGGAGATGTTTGAGCAAGAGTTTTGGAGAGCTGGGCGAGTCCCTGCCTTTGCTCTGCCAATTAAAGATCAAAGGATTTTTTACCAATAGATGATTTTGTAATATCATGTATTTAGTTATTTAGAAAATATTGGCTCACTGAATTACATAGTTCTTCCAAATGTTGATAAATTTTAGTATGTAATTTTTATTAATTTTACTTCTGATCTCATCAGAAAAGTCTGATAAGTATTGGAAAGCTGTCTAAGTCATGGTGGTAGATACAGGTTTTCCATAATTTTAATTGTGACTTGAAAGCTCAGATGTTATTATTGGGGAAAAAAAACTGATGGATGTTTTCCTTTAAGTGACAGACTTATCAGCTTATTCGTTTTCTAGAAAATATCTGTCAAATTCATCTCTGAATAACCATAAATTTTTTTTCCAAGCAAGAATCATGCTCCATGATAAAAGTGACTTATTCAGCTTGCAGCCGAAACAATCATACCAGTGCTTTTCCTCAAGACAATCATCATACTTTAGTATGTAGTAGAGGCTTTATACATACTTCACATTTTGTCACACAAAATGTTAAAAAGACATGTATTCAAGGGTCAAGATTTAATAATTTTCATTGCTTCATCAAGGACATTCTTAAGTAAAATTGGTGGGAGGAGGTTTACTGTGATTGTTTGGTGGGGAAGAATTCAGTGATTACTGGTAAAGTTTGGTATTGCTGTTTTGATTCATGCTAAGGTGCCAGCATTGGTACCCACCATTGCTTTTCTGCTATTACTGTAAATATCAGCACTGTGTTCCAGGGTGAAATTCAAAAAAATTTTAATTTGAATTTAAATAATTCAGCATCACTTATATTTGTTCCAAGAATTCTCATAAAAAGGATCTTCAATGGTTTGCTGGTACTGATGCTATATACTATATATAAGCAAAATAGCAAATCTAATGATGTCTGTTGATAGGTCCATTTATAAAGCTAAAGTATATTTCTGCAGATTAAATGTTAACATTGTCTTCATGTTTGCAACTAAATCTATAAAATTATCTTACTATGAACATACAAACTGAAGAAGTACTGCCATATAAGCTTGCTTTTTTACCTCCAAAGTTTTTATGAGAATGGCTTTGAGGGCATTGTTAAAGAAAACATGAGAAGCGTTAGTAGGCTTTTGCTTACAGTTTGCTATACTAGACTACTTCATAAATAATTAAGAAATTCAAAGAATAGATAATCCTATTGTGTTTTATTAATTTCAAGAAAACATTTGACTCGAATGAACAAAATGCAGCTTGCCTCAGACAATTTTTTTTCTCCACATATAACATTAAAATTATATAAGATTATGTGGCAGATGGGATCATGAAGGTGATTTTCTTCATTAATCTGCTGAGTATCAAAAACAAAGAAGAAGTGACAAAGAGAGCCATATACTTATTTAGAGAGTTAACTAGGACATGAAAAATGTCCCAAATGGTATACAAATCGAACTCTATTGATGAGTTCCTCTATGTACCATTGTTTGTGTTTTTGAAATTATATTGAACCTTGGAACACTACCGAGGACACTCTATAACATTCAATAGAAATCAGCTTAACTATCCACAGTGGATAAACTATGGAAATTGTAATTAAAAAAACAACTAAATCCTTAATTATCTTATCAAAGATTCAGTAGTTTCTCTACTTCAGGATGGGCTCTAAATCTAATCTCTAGAATTAATTTCATTCACAGTGTCTTAATTTCTGAGTTACTTACCTCATATTTTTATTTGCATTTCTTTCCCAAAGGTGAAAGGAGGATTCGAGTGCATACCATGTGTTTACCAGTAGTTTCAACACTGAATGAAGTCTACCTTGGAGCTGATGTTCAAGCAATTTCAGGATTATTGGCAAATATGGGTGAGTAGTTGATAATCTAGTATAATAATTTCTAGTGGTATCATTGGACAAACCCCAGAATGGTTATTTTTGGGGAAAAATACAAAGGCTTTCTTTTGTATTACCAGATCATATACCTTCCACAGATTACTTATGAAAGAAATTGTGAAACACTTTGTCAGCTCCTGTATAGACAAGTTTGTTGATATGAAACTGGTTTTTGGTGTTTTGTTTTTTTTTTGCTAAGACCCATGTTTTATTAATAGTAGCAGAGCAAGACAGTGGTTCAGACATCTGCCTATTCTTTTATCCCCTTCCTCCATAGTGTAACTTTTTAATCCTCCTTTTCTGCTCCAAGAAAGACTGCTTAATTTGCTTTCTTCAATTGTGATTATCAGTTCTCCATAAAGTAGTGGACAGTTACACTTTCCCTATCTTTATTGTTTTTAAAATTGTTTTTCTTCTGTGGCACCCAACAAAAGAGTTATATCCATCTACCTAATTCCGTAAAGTGTTACAACATACTAGTTGAAGTTTGCTTTAAAAAAAAAATCCTATCTCCCTATCCCCCTTCATAAAAGAGGCTCTTTAGGAAATGTAATGTTTTCATGATCATCCCCTAACACTGATTGTGTAACTGCTATAATTTTTTTTAAGCTGTTGACAGGTCCATTACTGCCAGTCTGAGTGATGCTCGTGATGCCCTTGTGAATGCTGTAATAGATTCTCTGTCTGCTTACCGCAGTTCAGTCCTAAACAGTCAGCAGCCTGGTCTCTTGGTTCCCTTTTCTTTACGTCTCTTCCCACTTTTTGTGTTAGCTCTTCTTAAACAGGTAAGAATGAAATAGAAAAGTTAAAGGGGACAGATAGCTAAGATAGCTAATATATATTTCATATCAGGGATTTTCAATATTTTCATTATAGCAAATGTTCTTACTTTGCTAGTGTGTATATATTTCCTATTCTCACTTTTTTCCATGAGGCTCAATATCAGGAGCCTCAGCATTGACTATACATCTTCAAATTGGCAGTCCTTACTCACAATTCATTTTTTCTTATGAATCCCTTGCAATTTCTATTTCTGATGAATTGGTCAATTCATGGATGATTGTAATAGCTGTTTTATCTTATCTTCAATACTGTGGTACTCCTCTCAGACCACAATTTACTTGCTTCTAAGTTCTTTGCTTTTATTCAGCTTGATTTTTTTCATTTTGATCTTTGGTTTGCCATTTCCAACCATTTAGCTTAGCTCATTGACCATCAGGTCTAACCAGTCTGGACTCCCCTCTGTTCTCATCCTTCTTTAATCTCAGTAAATTGTCACGGCTAACACCTTTCCCCCACCCACTCCCATTTCCTCCATTTAATTCTTTAAACCTTTTTTATCTTCCATGATACTGTACTGGTCTACACTCTGCCTCCTTTTTGCTACGCCCCCTCACCTATCAAACCATTAAATGTACACTTTCCCCAGCATTCATTTCTGGATCCTTCTTTATTTCTGCATTTGTGCTTGTGTAAATCATCTTACACCTTTACTCTCAGTACTTTAGATTCATTTTTAAAATTCTCTGTATCTCTCCTCCTACCTGCCCTTAAAGCAGGACTTAAACTTTTTCCACTCATGACCTCTTCAGTGTAAGAAGCACTGCCCTAAAGGACACCTACAATTATATACCGAGGTCTGCTGACATATTTGTGTAAATATGTCATTTACATATAAATACAAACATTTGCATATGTATTGTGTATGCATTCTATGCTTAAACTGCCCTTCTCCCTATTCACAACCATTATACCACCTATAACTTAAATTGCCTGCTTTCTTTTTCTCACCTTCACGTTTTCTTATTACAGTTCTATCAAGAGCTATGAAACTCATAAATTTATTAGAACTTCATAGAGAGTCAGATAAAATAGTTTGTAGTAGGCAGATGAGGAAATGGAGACAAGTCAAATTCTTTTTCTCCTATCAGTATATAATTCATAGCAGTTATGGCACTGTGACTACTAACAATGGTCAAATTTGAATTACTGATAAAGCTTATTCAAATAAGTAAAAAATGAATGCCCAGTACTTTCTGATGTTTCTTATCATTGTTAAGTGTTAAAAAGTATCTCTTCCATCTGTATTTAACAAATGTAAGTAATTTTATTTTTTGGTGTGGGGGGATTTGATATGATCTGCTTACAGAAATCATTCCAAACTGGGACAACTGCTCGTCTAGATGAGCGTATTTTTGCTATGTGTCAAGTGAAAAATCAGCCCCTGGTTTACCTCATGCTCATGACCCATCCAAATCTGTACAGAGTTGACAGTCTCTCAGATGAGGTAAGTTTTCCTGTTAGTTTTTAGTCTGTGCATTCTTAAAAGTGAATCCAAAGAAGAAATGACGGTTTTGTTCCTTTTTTTTATTTTAAACTTTAAAATTCTACTTTAAGAATTATGAAGGCTCAAAATTTTTTTAGTCACTCACTTAAGTAGTATTTCAAATTATAGTTGTCATTTAAGAATTCACAAAACAATGAACTGATTTGAAAGTAATGTGCATGAATTATCGAGTATTTCATTGGCATGGTAAAATCAACCATTGTAGGTTGTTCTGTTAGAGTCCATGATTTAAGGAAAACCTATGACAAAGGCTGTGGCATTAATTGATCTAGAGTCTTTTCCTAATAAACAGTGTTGGGGGGTGTTGTTGTTTTTTGAAACCTTTTAGGGAGCCCTCAACATCAATGATAAAACTATACCTCAGCCACCTATTCTGCAGCTCTCTGTGGAGAAGTTGAGCCGGGATGGAGCTTTCCTTATGGATGCAGGCACTGTGAGTGGTCTGATTTGTCCATGTCATACTGTCACATGTTTTAGTCATATATCTTAGTCATACCTCTGAAAGAGTTGCTTAAAATGGTAAAATAGTCACTTAAAATTTAAAATAGTAAAGATTCAACATTCTAATATATGCCAAATTCCTATTGCCAGATAATGATGCTGTGGGTTGGAAAAAATTGTGGACAAAATTTTCTCACCCGAGTTCTTGGAGTTCCAAACTATGCATCTTTACCACTGAATATGGTAAGACTGTCTCAGTGTAGTGCTGTAACACCTAAAGAACAATTCAGATTTATGCCATATTTGTCTATTTTAAAATCAAAAAAAGAATCATGCTTCTCTCCTAATAATATTAAATGTTTGTTTCTTTTAGAAATGGTTTCAGCAGTGCAAGTTGGGTTAAAATTTAAATGTATTCTTTTCCCTTAACTGGCATGTAACTGTTTCTCATATATTTAAAATAAAGGTACATGTGGGACATAGCATAAGATTTTGGGAAACTGAACAAAAAGAAATTTCTCTAGTTACTCTTTAAGTACAGCCTCCTGTCATGATACCTAATAAGATTATATCTTATATGTGGGGAAGAATTGCAAGAGGAATCATGTACCTCATTCAATGAATCTTTTACTTGCTGTTTGAAGGAAAGAAGTTAGGTGATTGCCACAAGTAAATATTACCCCAAAGTTAATGACTTGAGTTAATGATTTGAAGCAGTTATGTAATAAAAACTTTAGAGGACATTTGGAGGAGAGATAGTATAATCAAATTGTTTTAATTCAGATAGATGCTATAAAATTTTGCGAATCTCTAGTATTTTCAAGTCAGTAAAGCATAATTTCCATTATGGTAGAACCTGGATGATTTACCACTATTTTATTATTCAGACATGGTTGTTACATGATATATTAAGTCATCCATGGGCATAGGGAGTGTTCAGTAGGATTAGCACCTCTGTTGTGTGGCCTTACCAAGCCTTTTTCAGGCCTCTTCATCTCTTTGGTGTCCTCCTGATTCAACCAACTCTCATCTGTGACTCCAGGAAGCTGTAGCACTCACAGCAGTCATACTCTGGTAAACAGACCTAACAGTCAGGCTAAACCAGGCTGAGCATAACTAATGACCTCAAAGCTCTTGGCAGATTAGAGGGATGTCTACCCCAAGCATGTAAAGGCTTTCCCTCAAAGAATGAGTGGATGAGAATAATTTGTTCCAGTGACCATGAAGATGGCTGAAGAAGGCACTGTAGAGTCCTTAGAGTTTAGTCAGACATCAGCAATACCAAGGTTATTCACTGCATCCCTGGACCGTTGCCCCTTGTAGCTTTTGTCTTGCCTCTGGACTTGAATAACTCTAGAAGAGTGAGGTTGATGACTGCAACTCTTCCTCACTTCACAAGTCAAGACCCCACCCGTGATGTCCTTGGTCCTCCTTGAAAACAGGACACACAACAACAAAGTCATCCAGAAAGGTAGTAAGTGCTAGCATTTCCAGTCCCTGGAAGACCAACTGAAGGTACTGTGTATGCTGGAATAACACTTGAGCATTTGAGAATGGTGGTCCTATTTGCAATAGAGCATTATGAAGAAATTACTTGCTCAGTGAATCATTTGTTCTAGATTTAATAGCTTTAATAGATAAAAAATGAATAAGTGTATTCCAGATCCCTATCACTGTTAAGAATACCACCATACTCCTAGTCTCTCAGGCTTGCACCTAGGTATCATCCTCAACCCACCCTCTTTCACTTTTCCATATCCAATCAGTTGCCAAAGCTGATCTCCTTTACTTTTAATAACATCTGTTTTTCCTATAAGCTTTCTTCTTTCCTCTGACACTGTCAACCCTCTGGTGCAGGTACTCATCACCTCACACCTATATCATTCAGTCTCTTTCAGGTCCCAGTCCATCCTCCACTGACGTGTCAAATTGATCTCTGTAAAGTAAAAGGCTAACCATATCACCCCTTACTTAACAAAATCCAGTGACTTCTTCAGTGTTTTTCTATCACCTCCACCATGAAATATAAAATTCTCTGCTGGATATTCAAAGCTTTTTATAATTTTTCCCCTTCCCCAGTGTTTCCAGTCATTGTCATCCACACACATTCCCATACACGTAGACATACACAATTTTCAGTCTAGTAACCCTGACCTCCTTGCTTGTCCTCAAACAAAAGACTCCAATCTCCTGCCTCCATACATTTTCACTGGCTGTCCCCATGCCTAGTATTCTTTCCTTTCTCATCTTTATCTTCTGGTTTCTTTGTCTTCAGGTCTCAGCTAAAATTCCCCTTTTTACAAAAAGCTTTTCCCTATCCTCCTCAAAGCTAAAACCTTACTTCTCTAAGTCTCTAGTTTATCCTATTATGTATGTGTATATATATATATATATATATTTTTTTTTTTACATAGTTATTTATATGTTGTATCTTCTATTAGCTGTGAGCAACTTGAGAGTAGGAACTGTGTTTTTGCTTTTCTTGGTGTGCCATAGTAGGAGCTTGTTAAATGCAAGTCTCTCAATTGATTGCTTGATCTTTATTCTACAGACGCACCTTCCAGACCTTGATACAGCAGAATCTGCTAGAATAGGATGTTTTATGTCATGGCTTAGAGAACATAGGCCATTCTTTCCAATACTTTATATAATAAGGTAAACTTGCTTCTTTTATTCCTTTTTCGTATTTGAGCATGGAAACTGTATTATAAGAGCTTGTATTTTAAGTCATAGATGTTACTGTAATAGATGGCTGCAAAAATACTGTTGAGAATAATAAAGATAATAATAAATTAAAAAATTATTCATCCTGTGGAAGATAAATATTATCTTAATATGTCGATCACTAACAAGTGTTTATTAAGCATGTAGTATAGATGCTAGGCTCTGGAGGTAAGATTACAGTGAAAGAAACAATCTGTACTTGCAGGGACCTTCCATCTCAATAGGTGAGACAATTGATACATGGTATATACAGAATAGATGTAGTTAGGTAATAATACGAATGTTAGAGCTCTTTAATGTTTAAATAACTTTATACAACACTTTTGCTACAGTATTAGGCCTGACAGTTCTAATAACTTGTTTCTTCAAGTCATGAGGTTTCATTATCATGGAATTATTACTCAGGAAAACACCTTGAAAAAATTGTGCACAAGGTATAATAATGGTACTTACTAAGGTAATTTAATTTTAATAGCACGTGCTGGATTAAGAGTTAATTTGTAATTATTTATTATTTGTATTATTATTGCTATTGTTGTTACTATTAACAAATGAAATCTCAAACATTTTCTCATTTATTCCTTAGGGATGAGAGTCCGATGAAAGCAACTTTCCTTCAGTACATGGTAGAAGACAGAACAGAATCTGCCTTATCATATTATGAGTTCCTCCTGCATGTACAACAGCAAGTGAACAAATGAAATATCTGGATCATCTTTTCCCAAGGAAAATCACTAGAGTTGAGAACACTTGAACTTGTAATGCCCTCTTTTAAAAAACTTTTTTTTATTAATTTTGTGGCCTAGTGTGGTGGTTAAGAATTTTCACTGTGATTTCAACAAACTACAGCAAATAATGGACCACAAAAGAAAATCAAACATGCATCTAAAGATACTGTATCTTTCAAATCAAAATATATCTAAATATGATCAGGCACCTTTTATTTTCTGCCAATTATGTTTGAATGATTATAGACTGAAGTAAGTTGAAGATAATATTGAGGCAAAGTACGTTTTGTAAAATAAAGACTTCTTTGTTGCTCAAAATGTATATTCTCATTTTTTATTTTTGCTGAATTTTTTGCTGCTACAATTAAAACCTCACATGACTTAAGTGTTGCAGGGAAGTTATATCCACTGATATAAGACCTTTAAAAAAATAGAAAGTTTAATCTACTTATAACATAAATAGATATTTGAAAAACTTTGTTGTTCCCCCTTTTCTTTTTTAAGCAAGAAGAGTTATCACGTTAAAATATAAATATTGTTAACTTTTTCTTAGTTCAAGAGGGAGACATGAAGTAGTACATTCAAGCTTTTAAATCCATCAGTATTCTCTATACTTGAAGGATAAAGCCCTGATGCAGCAAAAACTATAATTGTTTATCTGATTTGACTGCAGTGATATTGGACTGTATATTCAGCCGTGTACTGCATTAAAAATAATCTGAGCTCAGTAAGCATAAATACTCTTGTGATAAGGGGATGGAGTAATGCCTGTATATTAGGGAGATGTGAATCTTTAACGCTCTTGATCCTTCATGAGTTATTTTTTTATATGTTTCTGGTCTCGTATTTCATCAACTTTCTGGCCCATAATAAATAATGAAAATAATCTTTTGATGAGATGTGTGTGAATGAAAGAAATCAAATGTTTAATATTGTTTCAAATGCACCAGAAACTTTTTTTGGAAGAATGATTGATGAAATTGAAAATAGTGCATAAATAATTTTATTCTTGGAAATGAAAATCTATTACAGCATGAGTGAATTATGATTCAGTGGATATTTTTTAAAGTTTTCATAAATTTTAGTGATTTTTCTAAAAGACCTGGTTACAGGACTTGCTCAGAAATAATGGATTTCAGTTCAGGAAAGGAAATGTTAAAGCCAAAACTATTCAAGGTATTTTGTTTACTTATTTCGTTAACATGCATCTATATACTTAAAATGCAATGATAAATACTAATTTAAAGAATTTGGCTCAAGGATTTTTCACAAATTCATCTTTATTTGTGAGTAACAATTCATTAGTAAATGATGTTCCTCTTATTAGCAGAAGCTTTTTACATTAATGGAGTATAAATGTGTTTACAATCTTGGCCTAGGGTGATCACCAAATGAATTAGTATTAGTTAAGAATTATAACAATATGAGCTGTATTTAAATTTAACGGAGTTGCCTTGGTACAAGGAAAAAGTAGGTTTTACCTGGGAATAGAGCTGCTGTTTTCAGTTGGATCAGAAAAACTAAACATATTTGTGTTATTTCTGAGGAAACCTATTCCATCCCTAAGTATCGTCAGGCTCTGTTCTCAGTGTTCAAGTCCACTGTACTGGAAGCTTTGTGAAAGTTGTTAGCAATATGTAATTTATGAGTTTATTAATTTGGTGTGTAGTAGCTTTCAAATTATAACAAAATAGTTTTATTTTTCCTCTGTAATAAAATTCATTTCACCATATCATGTGTTGACATTTCTCAAAAGAACTAAAATTCTTATAAAAATAAGAATGCACATCATTTTATTTTTTAGAGCTCTTTGAGAAGTTAAAGAAGAAGCTTCCAGGGTGGGAGGTACATCCGTCTAGGGAGAGAAATCCTCCTTGTGCCTCAAATATCCCTACAGTGGGAATGGTTCTTATTTGCTCACCATGCTTTGTTAGCATATTTCACAAATCTACTTATTTTTTTAATTCCTATTTTAATATTATCTAATTTATGTATGAACTAGAATAATTATAACTTTCAATCCATGGGTCATAATGACTATTCCATTTAGGATTCTTGATATTTGGTCTGTAATTTCTATAAAGAGTGAATGAATGAACCCTTTTGGAAGTAGAATGCTTTTGGAAATACTGATATTTAAATATTCTTTGCAATATGAAATTTTCCTTTTTAATTTTGTTCCCAATAGTGGGCACACGACCTGTTGTCTCATCTTCTATTACATTTTGATGTTATAAAACACACCAATATTTACATAATGCCATACTTTTCAATGTAGCTGTAACCTATTAGAAATGCTTGCATTTTCTATAGCTCTACAACTGCTAAAGGTAAACAAACAAGAGCAAGTTTGTTACCTATTCGTGAGCAATGACAGTCCTACCACAGCAAATGCACTCTATTTTTCTAGTTTCTGGGATTTTTAAAATAATATATCTATAAGTTTGAATTACTAGTATTCAGTCAAAAGCAGTAATCTTAATTTGCATATATTTTCATTATTTTTAATTTAATATATTGAGTCTAATAGACTGTTCTGCAATAATTAGAATAAAATTTATTTTTTTCATTTAACAACAATCAAAGATGCATAACAGCTATTATCTAGGGGACCAGCAAATGTGATTCCATGTTTTTGTTCCATATTACAATGTAATCCTGATAGTAACTTTTAATTTTGTAAAGTAGTGTATAATACTGTAACATTAAATTCTTGTTCTCAAACCGAAATATGTATTGTTCTTCAGTGTGATGTGTTAAATCTTGCCCCTTTGAAACATTAAGAGGCAAGATTTACTTGTCTTCTTTTTTTTTATAGTTTGTAATTTTCACTGTAAAAAGAAAAGTCATTTGTAACACATACAAATTCTTATTTTATCTGTACTAACTTATCAATTTGGCTACTTAATAAAGTTAATTGAAAGAGCTTATAATAGATGACCAATCTTTTGAACAGATAGAAGCACCATACTGTAAAACAAACCAATCTGAGTTATGTTACAGTATGTTCTATGCTATTATGTTCATAGGAAATAGTAAAACTGAAGGAACTTTTGGGAATCGTACTTGTAGCTTTGAGAGTTAGACTGTTATTTCCTTTTTGACACTTGAGTACCTAGAAGCTTTTGTGTAAACTTCATTTGTAAAATGAGAACATTAAGCTACCTCAAGAATGTTAGATCAGAAAAAAAAATTATATACCAAAGTGCATTGAAAATAGTAGTGTGACAGTATGGCTTTGTTTTTTTTACTTAAATGGATTAATTTAGCCATCCATACATCCACCCTCAGTAAAGAGAGAACTTAGATAGTGAATAGATCCCCCTCAAGAAGACCTAGATTCAGGATCCCAAACCCTACCACCACCACCCTCCACACACATACCTACTGGCTGTGGACCCGAGCAAATCACCCAAACTCTCAGAGCCTGGGCCAGTCTTAAAATTAAACATTGCTGAGTAGTTATTGATCTGCACTCAGGGGATTTTCTCTCTGAGATTGCCTTAAACAATGAAATTGCAGGTTAGGACAAAATTAAAATACAAAATATTCATTTTACTCTGAAAATAATTAGAATTCTTATCCAGGCTTTTCATATTTGCAAGATTCTGTATTCCATACTTTGTGGTTCATTGAGGAATAAAAGAAATATCTACATATTTGTTTTTTAAACCCAAATTTGGGGGGAGTGACCTAAAATCTACAACTTCAGTTCTAAGATAGTTAAAATCTTTTTTATTTTTTGAGACATTTTAATTATAAGTAATTTGATGATTCTCAAGCTTTCTTAAGTATGAAGGACCCTTTTTGGTATCAAATTTAAAGGACCCCATGAAACTAGTCCCTTAATTGAGAAAATTATGAAAAAAGCTACTTATGAATCCAATAACCCTTTTAAATGAATTTATGTTTTAATTATAGCATCCAATATATTTGAAAAACAGTAATCCATATGTGAGAATACCATGTATACAGAAATGCTCATTTTGCTTAAGTTCAGAATAAAGGAATAAAAAGTGTACCTATGTTATATGGTCTGCAAAATCTACTTGTCCTTACCTATTATACTTAACCATGCTGTTTTGGGGGGAGTGATGGGTCTAAGCCTGTGACTACGTTGGAGTAGGGAGCTACAAGTGTGCAGTGTGTAAGCTCTTTCCACAATGCAGACTTGCAATTAATAACATGATCTTTGTATTCTGGACCGCTGAGAATGTAATTCATTTAGGTAACATAGTAATAGGTGTTAAGAGACCAGACTTTAATCAGGTCCTCCTAACTCCAAGGTGTTCACTACACCAAGCTTTACATGCTTTATGTTCTGTGAGAGCTAAAAGATTTAAAATTATTTTTAACAGCATACTTTGTGTGCATATGGACTCCTGGATCTAGGATTTAGAAGCCACTGCTTTAGAAAGCTGAAGAAGTGCCACATCCAGTGTGTTATTGGACTTTTGTGTATGTAACAATTTCCACATGATATTTGGGAACCTGCTAATAAATAATAGCAAAGTGTTACATGTCATAAGAGATATGAATTCAGATGGCTAGGATCTTATATCATAGCCCTAAATTAATATAGGTACATGTAGAATAGTTTTGGTCTGCTTAACTGGAAACACTGGAGTTGTAAGAAAGGTACCAGACTTGGACCCAGGATATATGGGTTTGAATACTATTTCTGACACCAATTTTGGCACTGTACATATCATCTAATCTCTTCAGCCCTCAATTCCTTCCTCTGTAAAAACAATGAAAATAATTGGAGTACTTCACATGATTAGTATAAAGAAGGTACTTTCAACATTAAGCCACTATATAAATGTCATTATGTATTTAATTGGCTGCACACAGTATATATGCAATTTACAGAAACTTACTAGACCAAGGAATAGAAGGTCTGCCAAGAGATGGTAAAGTACATATATCAGGTTCTTGGCCTTGCCTCCCTCCAGAAACCCTCCCTCCCAGGAGGGGTAAGAAAATTTTTAAAATATTAGTTGCCATTTCTAATGCAAAATGCCCTTTTGCTTTTAGGTTATAGCTGGTCTGTGAGCCCATGAGAGAAAAATCATATGGTCCATCAGTCCCTTATTCTTGCCTTGCCCAGCACAGAGCCTAGCACAGCTCTGCCAAGTGGACAAAAGGATACTAGTTAGGCATTTCTGCTCAAATACCTCACCAATATGTTTTTATCAGTTATCAAAGAATAAATACCACTCTGGGAGTATTCTTTAGTAAGATAAAGAGATTTTCTAAAGATAGGAACTCAAAGTTTTTTATATTAGGAAGGGAATTTTGGCAAAAGCACGATTTTTAAAGCAAAGACCTGAAGTGCAGTGTACAGCATGCATCAATTATTCATTGAACTGAAGGTGGTTTTTGACAAACAAGGGTAGCATTGCCTTGGAAATGTCAAATTAATTAAAGCACAAGTAACACTATCTGAAATACGTGTGAGTTAATCTAAGTCAACTAGAAGACTATCAATTTTAAACTTTTTGATGACCTTAAAAACAAAGATAAACCCAACAACAAAACATTCTTTTTAAGATGTGTCATTCATTAGAAATGAGTGGTAAAGAAAAAGAGATAATTTAAAAATTGGACTACCTGAAAGCCATGATTAAAAAAAGATCCTAGATAATATCTTTCAAGAAATTATCAAGGAAAACTGCACTGATGTTCTGGAATCAGAGGATAAAATAGAAATTGAGGGAGTCCACCAATCACCTCCTGAAAGATCCCAAAAGGAAAACTCCCAGGAATATTATAGTCAAATTCCAGAGTCCTGAGAACAAGGAGAAAATACTGCAAGCAACCAGAAAGAAACAATTCAAGTATTAGGAAAACACAATCAGAATAACAAGATTTAGCAGCTTCTACATTAAGAGATCAGAGGGCTTGGATATGATAGGCTGGAGGTCCAAGGAGCTAGGATTAAAACCAAGAATCACCTAGTCAGCAAAACTGAGTATAATCCTTCAGGAGAAAAAGAGGATATTCAATGAAATAGAGGATTTTCAAGCATTCTTGATGAAAAGATCAGAGCTGGGGATTGTCCAGGATGCAATGTGAAACCCTGGCCTTTTCAGGACTAGGTCTTGTAGCATTATAGCATTCTCACTTTGAGTGAGATACACCCATTCAATGAATAGGCTTCTTTAAGTAATTTCTCAAGGAATGGCCATCTCTAGTTTCCAGGTGTTGAATAGTAACTCCCAGAATAGCCCCAAGGATCCCAGATAGTAATTCCTAGAATCATAGTGATAGGCAGTCCTACTAAGAATGTATAGTGTCATTATATCACTGGGGTGACATAATGTGATATTTACTACACTTGCACAGAATGATGATAGAGCTAAAAGTTAACCTGAAAGGCTATTGCTTGGTAAGATGCCTTTTTTTGTCTTTTACGCTATAAAGCAAGTGGGCACAGGTCAGTGAGTGGGGAACCCGTAGGGGAATATGAGAATGTAATGCTGTGTATGGCATGATCAGCTCCCATCAAGGCTTGGGGGGAATCTGTGTTTGCCTCAACCAGCCTCCATTGAAGCTTTAGGGGATCCCATAGAAGTTGTAGCTCTTGCTATATTCTCTCCAGCCCCTGGGAGAATAGTGATTAGGGAATGCTGTAGGAGCTGGTGCTCCCATTATCAGCATTATCAGCAATCCCTTTTGAGAAGATTAGACTGGAATGAAGTAATATTATTAACCCCTCTGAAGCTGTCTTCCTGTCTGACCAGATCGAGTGAACCTTTTAGAGGCTAGAGTCCAAAAATTCTAGTGCCACTCCCCCTGTATTATCTGTGGAACAACATCTATGAACTGAACACTAATCTTGAAACTGAAATAGCCAATCTTGACAGTGTTAGTAAAATGGACATTATTCCTCCCTGAGCCCCCGAGGCTGAGAGATATCTGTTAGGTTACTGGGTAGGGTTGGATAATCTGCCTAGCAACAGGTTTCTTGTTTGGGCCCCTGTCAAAATGTTATTCCCCTTTGGTTTAATATCTGATAAATTGTTAACAGTCATTTATTGTTTAGTCCATTTGCATGGTAACCACCTGTGCCCCCCTAATGTTAGACCCCCTTGCCAGGCAACTAGCCCCACCCTTCTTGACAACTACTGTATGTTGAATGACAACCAGTCTTTCATTGGGTACCTCTCCTGGCACCTCTCCTCTGTTGGGGTCCTTTGCCTAGTAGCCCCCTGACAACCACCTTCTGTTTGGGGGTTCTTGCCTAGCAGGAAGCCCCCCCTCTTGCTCTGTCAGAACTCTGTTTGTTGTGGAAACCACAAGGCTGTACCGAGTAGCGCTGAAATGCTTAAAATGCACTCACCTACCTCAGTTCGGGGCTATCTCCTCTGGGTCTTTACATGAGGCAGCCTCCAGCCTGGCTAATAAATGACGCTCTCAAAATTCCTAATTGTATTTTGCCTGTGACTTATTAACTCCATCCATTTCATTAGAAGTCCACTTATTAACTTTACCTCTGTATTTTAAAAGAATTTTCATATTAAGTTTTCCAGAACCCATTTCCACAAATTCCATTAATGGAGCTGATGGGGTACAGACTCTGGGAACCTCCTTGAATCTTCCCACTTAATATGGCTTTTGATACCCAGATCTGTTACCCTGAACCTAGCCTAGCCCTCCATGGTCTGTTTTTTTCAGATTGCCTTGATCAGTCACCCCAGTCCCATTAAGATCCTCCTTGGGGGGCGGAGTCAAGATGGTGGAGTAGAAAGACTCGTTTACGAGCTCCGAACCAACAGCCCATAGATTTAATGTAAAAAGAGATCCCCATAAGTTCTGGATCACTGAAAGGTGTGCAGAAACAGAGTGGAAGAGATTTCTGTTACAGAGAGCCCTGGAGAGCGGACCCCACCCCAGCGCTGCCCTGGCTGCGGCCCCAGAGAAGCTGATTCGAGCAGGCTTCAGGGACGGAAGCTCCAGCAGCCGGAAAGGTTCCTCCGCCCACAGAAGCTACAGGTCAGTGAGAGAGACAGCTGGGCCGGCCGAGAGGGGAGCGGAGTGTCTCCGTGGCTCGGCCCCCTCAGGAGGAAGCAGCGGAGGCAGAGACAGGGACAGGAAGCGGTGGAGGCAGAGGCGGGGGTGGCGGTAGAGGCAGCAGCTGTGGTGGCGGCCCGGGACTCCCCCAGCAGCAGGCAGGATCTTCATTACTGAAAGTCTCTGCATAAACCCCCTGAGGGAGCTGAGCCTGGGAGACAGCCCTGCCCCACCCCGCTCCATTGCTGAAGGTCTCTGCATAAAGCTCCTGAGGGAACTGAGCTTGGGAGACTGCCCCGCCCCCACCCGCTCCGTTACTGAAGGTCTCTGCATAAAGCCCCTGAGGGAGCTGAGACTGGGAGGCGGCCCTGCCCCCACCCCAGCACCAGAACTAAAGCTCACATTGATTAGCAGCCGTGAGGCTGCCATGGAAAGCTCATTTGAATCTCAGACCCCAAGCACTAGCTGGGCGGATCTAGGCGGGGGTGGACAGGAATCTCAGAAGTCAAGTAACTGGCTGGGAAAATGCCTAGAAAAGGGAAGAAAAATAAGACTATAGAGAGTTTTTTTGAACAGATGCAAATGATCCCGACTTTCAGATCTGATGACAGGAGGACATATTCTTGCCCTCAGGGAAAGATGTGGAGGGCGGGGCCTCAGTACCCCAGACATCCCAGGGGGATGTTGGGTGGGCTCAGGCCTTGGAAGAGCTCAAAAAGGATTTTGAAAAGCAAGTTAGACAGGTGGAGGAAAAACTGGGAAGAGAAATGAGAGAGATGCAAGAAAAGTATGAAAAACGGGTCAATACCTTGCTAAAGGAGACCCAAAAAAATGGTGAAGAAAATAACACCTTGAAAAATAGGCTCACTCAATTGGCAAAAGAGGTTCAAAAAGCCAATGAGGAGAAGAATGCTTTCAAAAGCAGAATTAGCCACATGGAAAAAGAGGTTCAAAAGCTCACTGAAGAAAATAGTTCTCTCAAAATTAGAATGGAACAGATGGAGTCTAATGACTTTCTGAGAAACCAAGAAATCACCAAACAAAACCAAAAGAATGAAAAAATGGAAGAGAATGTGAAATATCTCATGGGAAAAACAACTGACCTGGAAAATAGATCCAGGAGAGACAATTTAAAAATTATGGGAATACCTGAAAGTCATGATCAAAAAAAGAGCCTAGATATCATCTTCCATGAAATTATGGGGGAAAACTGCCCTGACATTCTACAACCAGAGGGCAAAATAAGTATTGAAAGAATCCATCGATCACCACCTGAAAGAGATCCAAAAAGAGAAACTCCTAGGAACACTGTGGCCAAATTCCAGAACTCCCAGCTCAAGGAGAAAATCTTACAAGCAGCTAGAAAGAAGCAATTCCAGTATTGTGGAAATACAATCAGGATAACTCAAGATCTAGTAGCTTCTACATTAAGGGATGGAAGGGCGTGGAATAGGATATTCCAGAAGTCAAAGGAACTAGGACTCAAACCAAGAATCACCTACCCAGCTAAACTGAGTATAATACTTCAGGGGAAAATATGGTCTTTCAATGAAACAGAGGACTTTCAATCATTCTTGATGAAAAGACCAGAGCTGAAAAGAAAATTTGACTTTCAAACACAGGAATGAGAGGAAGCATGAAAGAGTGGACAGCAAAGAGAAGTCTTAAGGGACTTACCAGAAGTGAACTGTTTGCATTCCTACATGGAAAGACAATATTTGTGGCTCTTGGAACTTTTCAGTGTTTGGGTGGTTGGTGGGTCCATACACACACGTACACTCACGCACACACACATGCACACATGCACGCACATGCAGGGACAGAGAGCGCAGAGTGAATTGAATAGGATGGGACCATATCTTAAAAGAAATTAAGGTAAATGGTGGGAGAGAAATGTGGTGGGAGGAGGGAGGGTGAAATGGAATGGGGTAATTATATGTCATTTAAGAGGCAAGTAGGAGACTTTTTGGTGGAGGGAAAAGAGGAGAGCTGAGAAAAAAAAACCAAAAAAACCCAAGAAGTTTACCCTCATCACATTTGACTAAAGGAAGGAATAAAATGCACACTCATTTTGGTATGAAAACCTAATTTACAGTATAGGAAAGTGGGGGAGAAGAAGATAAGCAAGGGGGGGGATGATGGAAGGGAGGGCAAAGGGAGGAGGGAGCAATTTGAAGTCGGCACTTGGGGAGGGACGGGATCAAGTGACAGAGGAGAAACAATGAGGGGCAGATTAGGATGGAGGGTAATTCAGTTAGTCTTACACAACACGACTATCAGGGAAGTCATTTGCGAGACTACACAGATATGGCCTGTATTGAGTTGCCTGCCTTCCCAAGGGGGGTGGGTGGGGAGGGAGGGATGGGGAGAATTTGGAACTCAAAGTTTTAGGAACAACTATTTAGTATTGTTGTTGCAACTGGGAAAGAAGACATACAGTTGGTGGGGAGTGGAGGGTCATCTGGCCCTGCAGGAGGAGGGAGAGGATGGAGACAAGAGAAGGGAGGGATGACGGAGGAGAGGGCAGATTGGAGATGGGGAAAATTGGATTGCTTGGGGTGTTGGGGTGGGGGGAGGGGATAGAAGGGGAGAAAAATGTGGAACCCAGGATTTTGTGGAAATGAATGTGGAAAGTTAAATAAATAAATAAATAAATAAATTTAAAAAAAAAAAAAAGATCCTCCTTGGACTCCTCCTCAAGACCTTCCCTAAACCCTTCCTCCTGTTGAGGTTCAAGATGCTGGGGATCCCAAATATCAACATGCCAGATCCTGCTTGAATGAATTCAACAGAAGCCTTCTTAAAGTCAAAGAAAAGCAAAGTTTATTAAAGATTCGCCTTACTGGGTTGACTCTTAAGGAACCTAAGCATTGGTAATGCTTGTGTTAACAAGCAGGCCAGATACAATCTCAGCTAGACAGAATTAGGGCTGGATTGAATCTGAGAGCCTTCATGGAGCCAAGATGGAACTTAAAAACAGAAAAGACTGTAGGAGGGATCTGGGGGTGGTCTAGTAGTCTAGGGTGATGGGAGAAGGGGTTTAGGGGGGGTCTTGAGGTGAAGTCCAAGGAGGATCTGGAACTGGGTCAAGGGTTGGAAACAGCTGGAGGCCATCTAGAGATAACAGACAATGGACAGCATGGGTGGGAAGCAGGTGAGGCAATCCAGAGACCACAGACCACGGAAGGGCAGCCTAAGTTAAGAGCAACTGATTTGAGTAGGAAAGGCCAGACCAAATGGGAAGATTCCTGGGGAGTTTCCGGAGGTTCCCGGAGTCAGAAGCCCATCACCTCCATCACCCCAGACTACTAGAGCACCCCCAGATCCCTCCCACAGTCTTTCTGTATCTAAGTTCCATCTCACCTCCAGGAAGGCGCTCAGACTCTATCTAGCTGGGATTCAATCTAGCTCAGATTCTATCTGCCCCCCGGCCCCCCCGTTACAAATGCTGAGACGATGGTGAATATTGAAGCAACTTTGTTGTCCTTTGACTGAAAGAAGGCGTGGGTGGAATTCATTCAGTCTTGGGCACCCCAAACCTCAACGTTATGGTTCCCTGACCTCAACAGAACCACTTCCCTTTGTATATTGGGATCTTATATTTGCTTCTGGAGGCAAAGGGCCCCTGCGACGTGAGAAGATGGAGGAGGGCTAGCTCCATGAAGATGACTTTGCTGGGTGCACAATGAAGTCACGTGGGGACAGGCTTTGGGCAGGGAGGTCAACCACAGGGCAGTTACTGTCCAGGGGCAAGGGGGCGGGGCCCGCGCCAGGTGGTGGCAGGTCGGAGGAAGGAAGAGGGCGCGATCACAGGAGACGCTGGGAAGGTAGAATTGACAGTAAAAACCAGAGAATTCGATTTCAAGCCCGTGTGACTGGGAGAATGGTTAACTTTCTCAAGGTGTTCAGCGGAAGGATTTGTACTACCTTCTACGTCTAAAAGAACGTTTTCTGACCCCACCGTAACATTAAATTCAGCACTGACCAATACCAAAGATGGCTGTGCATCACGTGGTTAGAATACGGAGCGGGGGGAGGGGCGTCCTCGCGCCCCCTCCAACCAAATGCGTTGGAAGGGTCTCTTGTGCGCTTGCGCACAAGATTGGGGCGGGGCGGGGCAGTCCGTTCTCTCGGTCCCCCCACCCCCCGGGTTGCGCGAGGCTAGGGAAGAATGGGGCATGCGCGTTCCCCGGGGAGTGGGCCCATTGTGTGAGGGGGACCGGCGGGCCGCTCACTGCCACGGCTCCGGGTGGCGCCGCCTCAGGCTGTGGGATGGAGTCGTTGACCGTCACTAACGGGGACGACGGGCCCGGACCGCCCGGGCCGTCGGAGAGCGGGGGCTTGTCCGCTTCCCAGCGCCGGGCGGAGCTGAGGCGAAGAAAGCTGCTGATGAACTCGGAGCAGCGAATCAACCGGATCATGGGCTTCCATAGGAGCGGGAGTGCCACGGGTGAGATAAGTGCCCGACCCTCGGGCCCCAGCCTCACCCCCTGCGGCAGTCCTCCCCTCGCCCTGGTCCCCTCCGGCGCAGCCCGGCCCCGGCAGGGGGGCACCCCGAGGGCCCTGCCCGGGCCTCCCTGCGGGGACCCGTCCTTCCCCTCGGAGCGGAGCCCGGAGGCCCGGCCCCGAGGGAAGGGCGCCCTCGCGTTGCGGCACGCCTTTGGAGGTGAAGATTTCCAGTGCCCTGCAAGACAGGCTGGTGCTCTGCCACCCCGGCAGAGCCGCTTTCCTGGCCGCCCCGAAAGGCGTTTCTTTTCCCTGGGCAGGCTGCCCGGCCATGTACGCTCGTTCCCACAATGCACTCTAAGTTATTTGCCGTTCCGGGTTCTGACCCGTTCCCCAGGTGTCTTCCCTCCTCCCCTCCGCTAGTCCTTCCCTCTCTTCCTTCCTTCCTTCCTTCCTCCCTTCCCTTCCTTCCTTCCTTCCTTCCTCCCTTCCCTTCCTTCCTTCCTTCCTCCCTTCCCTTCCTTCTCTTCCTTCCTTCCTCCCTTCCCTTCCTTCTCTTCCTTCCTTCCTCCCTTCCCCCCTTCCCTTCCTTCTCTTCCTTCCTTCCTCCCTTCTCTTCCTTCTCTTTCTTTCTTCCTTCTCTTCCTTCCTCCCTTCCTTCCTTCCTCCCTTCTCTTCCTTCTCTTTCTTTCTTCCTTCTCTTCCTTCCTTCCTCCTCTTCCTTCTCTTTCTTTCTTTCCTTCCTTCCTTCCTTCCTTCTCTTCCTTTCTCCCTTCCCTTCCTTCTCTTCCTTCCTTCCCCCCTTCCCTTCCTTCTCTTCCTTCCTTCCTTCTTTCTCTTCTTCCTTCCTTCCTTCTCTTCCTTTCTTTCTTCCATCTCTTAAAAAAAGCATTATACTTTGCCTGTATTACCCACAAAATTGGTAACCTGTGGGCCTGCTGAATCAGGAACGATGGGATTTGTGGGGAGGGAGGGCTGGTTCTCAGCCCTTGTCTTCTCTCTGAAATAGCTGTCTGAGACATTGGTAGAATCGATTATTTTTAAGAGATGTCTTTTTGCTTTTGTTTCTTTCTCATTCCTTGTTTTTCGACCCTGTCAGACAGTGGAAAACAAAACCTTTCATTTATTTTGCTTTTTCACCTCTACATATCCCAATAGGCTTATTTTACTGATTTTGAGATGTTATTGTAGATGGCACAAGTCTTGTAAGGCATGTTATAATGACACTTTGCAAAAGAATCCTTTTTAATTGAACAGGTTACATTTAGAGAAAGTTTTCTATATGGAATAAATATGAATGACACCTTTGATTTTGAATAAAAGTTAAATGCATGCTACCGTGTTGAGTGCACTGTGGTAGGCCCTTGACAAGGCACAAATTTAAAGAAGACAGTCTTAGCCCTTTAAGATGCTTATAAAGTTAGTAATTTACAAACCAAATTTCGAAATGTTTTTAATCTACATTGTCTCCCAGTTTGTACTTCCAGTTGCATTGAACATTCCCTTTGTTAAATGGCCTTTATCACCACTTGGAAACCGATAACAGATTTATGTATGTTTTTGTGAAGAAGTAGCAGTTTTGTGAGTGAGACTCAAATTATAGAAACATACGTAACCTTATAAAATTTAAGTCAGCATAGTTTGTAGTTGTTCATTCGCGGCCAACTCATTGTGACCCTATTTGGGCTTTTCTTGGCAAAGATCCTGGAGTGCTTTGCCATTTCCTTCTCCAGCTCATTTTACAGATGAGGACACTGAGGCAAACAGGGTCACACAGGTAGTGTCTGAAGTCCACGTTTGAACCCAGGCCTTCCTGAGGCTGGGCCTACCAGCTGTGTCACCTAGCTGCCCAAGGCAATATATAAGTATCTCTATGTAAATATGCATATTTGTCTGGGAGCTGGGAACAGTGAAGGGATGTTAAAGTACATTTCAAATTCCAAAAAAGATGTTAGGAGGCGATAGGGTATAGTGAAAATAACCTTGGACTTATCACTTAACAACTTTTGATCATGGGCTAGTTTCTATTAACCTTTCTGAGCTTCTGTTGGATTATATCCAAAATAAGGATAATGCTTAAAACACCTGCCTCCCAAGGTTATAAAAATTTTCTTTTGTGGAGTAATAAAAGTACCTCTTCATAGTCCTTTTTCTAATGTATTTTTTTCTCCTTTCTAGAACTACTACTATTTTCATTTTGCCCATTTTTACATCGCAGATCTTAACTATCTTTTCAGGTCCCTTTGGAAAGAATAGCATTTTCAAATCTTTAAGAATATACACTTCTGCAATAGAAAGATTACATAAGCAGGTACTATTTGATTTAGCCACACCCTGTATAATTCGAAATCCATATTTAATAACCATTTTAAATTAAAAAGTACAGAAATCCCTGTCCCTGTGAAGCTCATGTTTCATCCTCTGAAAGAACATATCTTTTCTTTCTTGTTTAGTTTTAATATTTCCCAAGGGGATGTATCTAAGGATATGTTTTGTTGTTGTTTTTTAAGTCTTCAATAAATTGGATTCAGAATCATAGTTTTTAATATATTTATGGCTCCTTGTCTCAGTGGCAAGCTCTTTATTTATTAATACATACTATATTTTCCATGACATAGCATCCATGTTTTATTTTTTTTCCCTCAGAAGAAGAAGCAAACACAGAAGCAAAACAGCGTGACTCCGATAAGCTGAACTCCCTCCCTGTTCCTTCAGTTTCAAAGCGAGTGGTGCTGGGTGATACGACTAGCACAGGAACAGTGGACCACCAGGGTGGCATTACAGAGATCAAGGGAACCCAACTGATAGATAAAAAGGACTCTTTAATCAATCCACTTGAGAGTAGTAGTGATAGCAGCCTTGAGCTCCGTCATCGAAAAAGAGGGGATCTTACAACGGAAACTGTCCAGAGAAGCCCCCAGCATGGCTTAGACCAGTATCTCTCCAGATTTGATGAAGCAATGAAATTAAGAAAACAGTTGATTAGTGAGAAACCTAGTCAAGAGAATGGCAGTGCAGGGGAAGAATTTGATACTTTCCGAATTTTCAGATTGGTGGGATGTGCTCTTCTTGCTCTTGGAGTTCGGGCTTTTGTTTGCAAATATTTGGTAAGAAAAGAACACTTAAGATATTAACAATTACCAGGTATTTCAAAACTAAAAATAGGGTCCTTTTCAGAGTTCTTTAATAGCATTAGTAGATTAATATTACCAACTTTGTGATTTTTATGGGAAATAAATTCTGTTTTTCAGGAGTTATATAGTGTGGTGCTCTGGTTTAATGAAATATTTTTCCTAATAGAGATCATGTGTACCACATATTAAATACTGTTTTTCCAAATCAAATGAATTGAAACAATACTATTCGGAGCATAACTATCATCTTTACTGTGAAGTGTCCAAGTTCCTGTTATTCCATAGTTTAAATTGATAGAATTCTGGATAATGAAATCTGCTGTAGTAACTATGTAAAAGAGCATATGCAAAGAAGCTAATAATACTGTTTTTTTAGTTAACATTCCCTGTATTCAAAGTGATGTATTCTCAGAAAACTGATTATTATAAATATCAAAGATAAAAATGTATTGCCACAAATGGGACAAAAATACTAATATTTTTACATACTCTACATGATATTAAAACTTAATGAAATGGAACGTACAGCTTTTCTACAGCAGTTACGTTAGAACTATTTTCGAGACTTTAGGGTCTGTGTAAAGTCTTATCTTCTTTATTACTTCCTTAAAAAGTTGCATCTGGAATCATTAAAGAACAAGGTTTTCCAAATAAGTTAATTTTCCAGATAACTGAATATGCCTTTTAAGCATTGTAACTTTTTTAAAAAAAGATTTTTATGGAACATTTTGTCTGCTTAAATATTTTAAATGTAATTTATTTCATCTTGATAATTCAGTGATTTAGTTAGGAATTGTACCTATGAACATAATTTCTGTGTTTGGTCGGTCTCTCTTTAAAATGTGAACCTTTCGTTTTAGATCCTTCTCAGTTAGAGGTGTTGATTGTTTTGTCGTAAGGAATGATAGTGTAGTTAGCTAAATTAGAGTAAGCAGGCTATGAGTGAAGACCTTATGAACTCTCAGATTTCTAGATTATGAGAACCTCGACTTTGTGGGGATATAAATCCTGACTGAGATTTTCGTATTTTTGGAAAAAGATTTTCAGATAACACATAAAATGTATTTACAACGCTTGTAAATACATACCTCCCCACATTATTCCGTGCCACCTCCCAATGTATACATGTGTATATATATAAAAGAGTATGTGTATTTAGACATACGCATGCACATTCGCATGTATTCCTACATATGTATACATATGTACACAAGAGTACTTGTGTGTAACTCCACATAACTTTTAAGCCATCTCATAAGGGAAGACTTTTTTTAGCTGTAAGTGACAGTCCTTTAAAAGAAGTTGATATTTTTCCAGATGTTGACTTAGAAATTTGCAACAGTATTTGTGAATAAAATTCCTTTGTCCTCACCTTTGTTTCTATAGGAACAACATTCTTTAAAGCAACCTAAAATTAAACACTTTACTGTGATTTTTAAGTTGAATTTTGCAGTTGGCATTGATTTTGACTTAATGTGATTTGTGAATAATTTGTACACTAGCAGCTAATTTTTCTTTTTGTCTTTATAGTCCATATTTGCTCCATTTCTTACTTTGCAACTTGCATTCATGGGATTATCTAAGTACTTCCCAAAGGTAAGTTCATTTATACCTAAAATGTATACAAGTCTTCTAATTCTGTTTTTGTGGAGTTATATTCAAAGATATACTTTTAAATTTTAAAAAACTAATGTGACACTATGATCTGAATTAGAGTTCTTAAGCTGAGGTCTGTAAACTTTTAAAAGGATATTTTGATAACTATTTCAACATAATTCATTTCCTTTGTAAGCCTGTGTATTTTATTTTATGCATTTAAAAACATTCTGGGAAGGAGGTCTTACAGACTTGACCAGACTGTGAAGGGCCCATGATACAAAAATGTTTTAAGAACCCAGGGAAATGAATCATGTTCTTCAGCATCAACAATTTAATTCAACAAGCATTTGTTAAAGACCTATTTTATGCTAAACATTGAACCAGGCATGAGGGATATAAAGATAAAAATGGAAATGATCCTTGTGTTTTAGGAATTCAAATTTTACAGGTAAGTTGATATTTAATAAATCAGTGACTAAAATTAGCCCAAAAATGGATTTTCATACAAGGGTTTGACTCGAAGAAGAAAAAGAAAAAAATATAATTGCCTCCTTTCTTCGGTGAGGTTGAGGACTTTGGTTGTAGAACATTCAGTTTACTGTAAGTCACAGCCTTTGCTGCATTGTATTTTTTTCTCTTATTTTTTTTTTCTACAAAGGACAGCTGTCTGAGAGGATGGGATATATTTGGAAATGAAAAGGTGATATGAAGCCAAAAGCTATCGATTAAAATTTGAGATAGGCTGCTTTTTTAAAAATCTTGTTGTGGTGTCTAATAAACAGTAATAATAAGACATTATTCAGGGTTTTCCTGACCCTGTGAACTGCCTTGTGTCACTCCTTGAAAAGAAAAGAAAACAAAGGCATGAGGTTAATATCAATTAGGAAAGAGAAGAGAATAAAGTATTGGAAAACTTGATGGTACTGCTTTGTCTGGAAGATAGGATGAACATGCTTTTGTTTTGAACTCATTGCCATTTCATGATTGCTTTAGCTATCTTGTTTGTTATTCTTTAATGCAAAATTATATTCCTTCTGTTTTCAAAAGGATTTGAGAGGGAGTGTTTACTTCCTAGAAAGAAATGTTTGCATCTTCAAGTCAGCATGGCTAAGTGAGAGTTTTAAGAAGATCTGGACTCTTCATATTCTCCTCCAACACACACAAGCATACACCCATAGAAACAGTGAGAAGAAAAGTAACTTTAAATGAACACAATAAAATATATAGGATTATAAGGGAAACCAATTATAATGAAATACAGTTATCAAAATATATATTTTTTTTAATGCAAATCCACAGATACCAGGTTAAGGACCTTTAATAGTAAAACTGTCTTTTAGTTTTCCCTAGTCTTACCAGGTGACCAGACTTTTTTTTTTCTTTTTAAAATCCATACTCCTTAGGTAACCTTCTATACACACCTGTAAAATTCCTTATTTGTAATATGTTGCAGTGTGCTGATGCCTATCCTGGTTCTTCTCCCATTACCTTTTAGAGTGATCCTTCTTTGGGAACCTAGTATCCCACGACTCCCATCATTATTGAAATAAAAACTTAAACCAGAAATATTACCATAAGTGTTAGTGTTTAAAAAGATAAAAAAGATTTTGCATAATAATGAACCATCCCTCTAAAAACATTTTGAAAACATGCCAGAAAAAAGGAACATCCACAACCGCTGAGCAACTAGGTATTTTTAAGAATAATATCCCCCCAATAGAACAATGGTCATGATATGAAGAAGAAAAAATAAACTGTTTACAACTTCATGAATTTGATGCATTAATATAATAAAAATCATAGATAATCGTGTATATATCAATGAAAACATCTTTTACGATATTCCTCAGGCAGAATAGCAAGAACAAAAAAAGAAAATCTAATATTGGCAAAGCTACCAGAAGAAAGATATAGTCCATTGCTAAGATTTTATTTTTTAAATATCAGGAAAGATTTAATTTATATAAAAATATTCGTTCCTGTGCAAAAACATTCATTTATTGTATCTGTTTGTAATGGTAAAAAAAAACTAGAAATAACTATTGAAGAATGACAATAAACTTTGGTCTCAGCTCTGGTAACCACCAACGTGAACCTTTCTGTACCTTAGTTTCCTCCTCTCTGAAATGTGAAGATTGGACTAGATGATTAAGAATTTATAGGAAATGATATAAAGGAAGATTGGTAGAATTTTATGCAGAATTTTTATGTGAAATTTTATGCAAATCAACTATAAATAAAAAATGAAAACTACGGTTAAAATAGCAGAACTTCAGACTTTGAAAGGGACACTCAGCAAAGACATTTATAATTTGTTGTCTGCTGATTTGATTTGTTAGATCTAATGAGATTTAGCAGGTTTGTTAAATGCCAAGGGTTTTATACAAAATTTTATTTCATATTTTGTGAATATAGAAAGTAAAAAAAGATGTAGTTAGTTTCACTTACACATTTTTAAAAAATGGCTTTTAAAGAACTATTAACAGACTGGAGAGCTGTACTTGGCCATGATTATATATTATTCTTGGTCTAGGATGGGTCTACCTACATAAATTATATATAGAGTCTTTTTACTTCAAAGCTTTTCTCTTTTATGAACTCTGGATAAATTATATTTACCATGTTCCCTTAATCTCCCAGACCATCCAATCTAGTAATACTCTCTTGTCAGAATAGGAAATGAGGTTAGTACATGATGAATTGACCACTAGGATAATATAGATAGTAAGCGTCGATGAGGGAAGATTTGATGTTAAATCTTCCCCACTCCAAGTTCAGTACTTTATTTCAGAGGGTTTCTCTTCCAGGACCACCTGACTTGACAGCAGCTTATATTATCTTAGACTTCATTAAGAGAAGCATAGTATCCATTTGGCCACTGTTTTTCTGCTTTGGTTATATGACATGGTATGCTTGATGGAGCTATATTGACTCTATGTGATTAGCACTTCCTTTTCTATGCATCCCTTTAATAATACATTATGTAATTTTGCCATGACTCAAAGACAAATATGCTAACCTATATTGCATTTTCTTTCCTTTTGAAAATTAGAATGTTTGACCTTCGCATTCTTATTCCATCTCTTACATCCTCCGTAATTTTTTCGGTAATCACTGAAAATAACTTAAGCAGATGCCGTCTTTGCTTCTTAAAATACTTCAGATGTTTCTCCTCTGGGCTTCATCAAAGATTGCTAGGGGCTCTCTTACTGTACATCTCTTTACTTATCATTGTTGTTAATTTTCTGTTTGCCATGTTTGTTCTTTTCTTTCTCATCCAGAGATTATTGTCTTGACAAAGAAACTAGAAGCAGTTAGGAGTTGTGTTGCCCTTCCTTCTCTCCCCTATTATCATCCCATCCACAATGAGTAGCAGTCTTGTACCTTTGAAGCTTCCATCTTTCCTGATTCTAATCATTCCTCTGCTATGTTCTCTTTCAGCTTTTGTTAGTCCTCTCCAAAATTCAGTCCTTGACTCTCAGCTCTTTCTGTATTGTCTAGTTGTAAATCTCATCTGCCTGTTTTCCATTATTTCAGCTACTTAGACTGGTCACATCTCTATCTTCAGCACTGATATCCTGGGTTTTTCACTTGACTCTTGGACATTTCCATTCAGGTTAGTTTTCGCTCAAATATGTCTTAAAACTCAACTCATCATATTCAGATACTGATCACAAAATGGATTTGTGATCTCATTGTTTTGAATATTTTCTCTAACAATACACAAGTTTGGACCTTTCCTTCTCTGTCTATCCTGTATAAATCTTGTCCATGCCCTCTTAGAGTACTGGAAGCCTGCCTTCCTTTCTCTTAACATCGTAATAATACTAGTAGAGCACCTGAGCTATCTACCTACCATTTATATAAACACAACCAGTCTATCCATAACCACTCAGAAGTTTGGATGGGGCTTGGAATCAGGAAGATTTGAGGTCAAATCCTGCCTTAACCATTTACTGTGTAACTGAACAAGTCATGTAACCTTTTTCCAGTTTCAGTTTTCTCATTTGTAAAATGGCAATAATAATAGCTCCTGTCTCAGTAACAAGGCTCCCTCCTTGTTGGAAGGATCAAATGAGATCATTTTTATGTATCTACAGCGCTTTGTAAGTATTTAAGCAGTATATAAATGTTAGTTAATTCGCAGATTGATGCAGTAACCCCTATGTTTCCTTCAAAAAGGAGCATGTGGGGAAGCGCACCATCCTCAGGGAACCCCTCAGTAATTGCTGTTCAGGACTGGCTCTCCGGCACGTTGCAGACACCGTGTCTGCCTGTTTCATGCCTTGCCCAATGTTTATTGTGGAAGGGTTATTGAAAAAGCCTACCTCTTTTATATCTTTCAAGGAATTGTGAGTGGTCTTCTGTAAGTATACGAAAGAGATCTTATTGGAAGAGTCTTTAAATCAGAATTTTCCTTTTTCATAATAAACACTGAGATCTTTTCTCTGTATATCTTTGTCAGTTGCATAGTGGAAAAGCTATAGTCCACTGTAGAATTCTGTAAAAAAACTTTCCCATTCTAACACTTTTATTAAAGATATCCTATGCATATGTAGGTGAATCTCATTAAGGTATTTTGTATACAAAAGTAGGCATATATGTCAGTAGTTGTTAATGTTCTGTCACTTTTTTTTTTGCATTAATGTAGAATTTTTTCCTGCTATGCCATTGGCATGTTTCCCTTCCTTAGGTATCTATGCATCGATCCCTCAGAATTTTGTTATCTCTGATAAGGATCTCATCTTTGAGATACATTGTTCTTTCTAGTTGCTTTTCCCATCTTTATTCTCAATTGCTATTTCAGCTTCCTCTGTAAACAGATTTGAGACTTAGAATTAGTATGGTGACCTTGGTAGTTAAAATTTTAATATAAAAAGTATTTGTAGATATTTTTCATTTTTCTTCAGTTTGTTGACCTTCCACATTCATCTTTAATGCCTGCAAAACGTATTTGGGTGTCTTGCCAAACTCTTTTTTCTTTTAGCAAATGGTGTTTTATTTTTTCCAATTACATTTTGAGAGAGTTTAACATTCCATTTTTTTAATAAGATTTTCGAATTCCAAATTTTTTTCCCTCTCTCCCCAAGGCAGCAGGCAGTCTGATAAAGGTTATATACGCACAGTCATGTTAAGCATGTTTCCACATTAGTCATGTTGTGAAAGAAGAAGCAGAACGAAAGGAGAAAACCATGAGAAAGAAATAAAGCCAAAAAAGTGAAAATGGTATGCTTCAATCTGTATTCAGACTCCATAGTTCTTTCTCTAGATGTGGATCACATTTTCTACCATGAGTCTTTTGGAATTGTCTTAGGTCATTGTGTTGCTGAGAAGAGCTAAGTATCATAATTGATCATAGCACAATGTTGTTAATGTGTACAGTGTTCTTCTGGTTCTGCTCACTTTCCTCAGCATCAGTTCTTCTAAATTCATGTTTTTCTGAAATTCGCCTGTTCATTTCTTATAGCATAATGGTATTCCATTACATTCATATACCACAGCTTGTTCAGCCATGTGGGCATAGTTCCAAATTGCAACCAAACTGTGCATACCCTTTGACCCAGCAATACCACTACTAGGGCTGTATCCCAAAGGGATCGTAAAAACAGGGAAAAGTATCCACATGTACAAAAATATTTATAGCAGCTCTTTTTGTGGTGACCAAGAACTGGAAATCAAGGGGATGCCCATCAATTGGGGAATGGCTAAACAAGTTGTGATGTATGAATGGAATGGAATACTATTGTGCCATAAGAAATGAGGAGCAGGCAGATTTCAGAAAAACCTGGACTCACATGAATTGATGCTGAGTGAAGTGAGCAGAATCAGGAGAACATTATACTCAGTAACAGCTGCAGTGTGCAAGGATTGATTTTGATGGACTTAGCCCTTTTCAGTTACAGAAAGACTTAAAACATTTCCAAAAGACTCGTAATGCAAAATGCCATCCATATCCAGAGAAAGAACTATGGAATCAGAATGAAGCAGACTATTCTCTTTTCTGTTCTGTTTTGTTTTTCTCATGGTTTCTCCCATTCCTTATAATTCTTCTATATAATAAGACTAATGTGAAAATATGTTTAATGGGAATGTATATGTAGAGCCCATATAAGATTGCATGCCCTCTTAGGGAGGGAGAAAATTTAAAACGTAGGGAAGTGAATGTTGAAAACTAAAAACAAATTAATCAATTGGAAGGAGTGGGGAATGGTTGGCTCAGTTCACAACTCTACCAATAATGCATTAATGTCCCAATTTTCCACATCCCCTCCAATGTTTATCATTTTCCTTTTCTGTCATGTTAGCCAATCTGATTTGTGTGAGGTTGTATCTCAGAGCTGTTTTAATTTGTATTTTTCTAATTGATAATAATTTAGAGCATTTTTTCATAGGACTATAGATAGCTTTAATTTCTTCATCTGAAAACTGCCTGTTCATATCCTTTGACCATTTATCAATTGGGGAGTGACTTGTATTCTTATAAATATGATTCAGTTCTCTATATATTTAAGAAATGATTTGCCACATTTTCTTTAAGCTGTTTTTAGCTTAAAACTGTTTCTCTTTCCTTTATGAAGCTTTACTATTTGTAGTCATCATTATTCTTTTTTAAATATATAATTTAATTATTTTTCAGTTTTCAACTTTCACTTCCACAAGAATTTGAATTCCACATTTCTCCCCATCTTTCCCCACCCCCCACTCCAGGACCCCATCCACCCCTTCCTCCAGTCTCTCCTCTCTTCTATCACTCCCCACCTTCTTCAGTCCCCCTCGCCTCTATTTTCTTGTAAGGCAAAATAGAGTTCTCTGCCCCATTGCCTGTATAGCTTATTTCTCAATTGCATGCTAAAACAATTTTTGCCATTCGTTATTAAAGGTTTGAGTTCCATATTCTCTCCCTTCTTTCCTTGCCACCCACCCTCAGTGAAAAAGCAAGCAATTCAATATAGGTCATACATGTGTAGCCATCCATGCAAAATACTTCCATAATAGTTATCTTGCAGAAGACTAACCACATTTCCCTCTGTCCTATCCTGCCCTCCATTTATTCCATTCTCTCTCTTGCTCTGTCCTTCTACAATAGTGTTTGCTTCTGATTATCCCTTTCCCCAATTTGCTGTCCTTTCTTTTATCTTCCCTTTCCTATCCCCTTCCCCCCTGCCTTTGTGCAGAGTAAAATAGATTTCCATATCCAATTGAATGTGTCTTACTCCTCCTTAAGCCAAATTTCATGAGAACAAGGCTCACTTATTTCCTTTCATCTTCCCCTCCATTGTAACAGCTTTTTTTGCCTCTTTTTTGTGAGATGATTTGATACATTCTGCTTCTCCCTTTTTCTTATTCCTAGTACATTTCATTCAACGAGAAGTTTTATTTTTTTAGATAGTCTCCCTTCATGTTCAGCTCATGAGTTACAAATGTCATCTTTCCACATAGGAATGTAAACAGTTCAAGTTTAATGAGTTCCTTGAGGCTTCTCTTTCCTATTTACCTTTTCATATTTCTCTTGATTCTTGTATTTAAAAGTCAAATTTTCTATTCAGCTCTGGTCTTTTAAACAAGAGTGCTTGGCAGGCCTCTTTTTCATTGAATCATCATTATTCTTGGCAAGATTTTACAAAGAAGGTTATATTCTAAACTGATGTTACCTTTAGCCACCGTCTTGTGTTGCTTGTCAAGTAAAGCAAGTGTTAGCTGACTTATTTTCTTTTTCTATAAGAATTGATTAAGTTAAACTCTTGTATAAAATTACAATTGGTATTAATATATTTTCTCTTTTGTATTACCCATTTTTGCTTTCCATTTCCTGTTTAAACAATTCAAGATTGAGTTATTCAATTACATTCATATTTTCTACTCATTATGATTCTTCTAGTGTTTTACTAATTCTGTCTTTGCTCTAAATCAGGTTGAACTATATATAGAGACAGGTGGTTCAAGGGTGACTCCCATACCAACAATGAGTTTTAAGTGTGTTAAAATTAATTTCACATTTGTGATGGGGGAAAGCAAAGTCTTTTGACATTTCTCATTCCTTCTTTTTTGATCCGTGTTTTCCAGTGTATTTCTCACCTTTTGAAGTCAGAGAATATCAAAGTGTATGTTGATACAATATTTGGAGGATCTGGATCTTCCTAGAAATTCTCTGTCTTCTATCTTCCTTATAAATATTTGTGAATAAGGTACAGCTATTTTGATGGTAGTATTTTCATAAGTTCATGAGCACTGCAATACAAGATAACTAAATGTCCCATGAAATAATATTTCTTATTGCTTTAGGGAGTATAGGAAAACCAACTTCCCCCAGTTCCTTTCTTTGCTTCTCCACAGAGTGAGTCCTTTCGTTTAGGTTCAACTTCTGCTTTCTAATGGTTTCAGGTATATAGGTTATCTTAGGTCAAAATAGTAATGCTTTGGGTCCTTCAGCAATATACTCACTTATGTACTGTGGAATAATGATCTCACATTTAAGAGTCCCAACAGTCAAAGTAAAATCTCTGGATGGTTCAGAATGAGTCTTACCATCTTTCCTTGCCACTCTGCCTTCATGACTGCAGAAGTAGAAAAGGGCTCATGTTCCTCCCAGAACACCCCTGCAAACATCCTTTGTTTCCCTAAAGGATACAGTAATTTTTCCACGCAGTCAGGTATGAAATTTCAGTCATCTTTGACTCTTCCCTCACTCCTTCATATTGTAACTGTAGCAATTACTAAAGTTCAATTCTGTCACTTTATTTGTGAGACTAGACAGTTCATCCAAATTAACTTTATTCACCTGTAAGTGAGGATAATTGCAATACCAATGCAGTGTAATCCAACCATTTATTAAGCACTTTCTATGCTTACATAGGTGACTGGGGTACAAATATAATAGGAAAAACAGTTTCTAATCTCGAGGCTCTTACTTCAACAAGGAGAATAAAATATATAATCAGAAAGCTTTTACATGATCTTTGAGGAGGAAGGAGAGAGCAGTAATGACAACTAGAATACTTAGGAAAGGCTTCTTTGGGGAAGTTCTATTTGAACGAGCCTTAAGGGAAGCCAGGAATTTTAAAAGTGGAAAATGAGAGGGTTCATTGTAGGCATTAGAAGCATTATCTCTTCAAAGATATGAAGGCAGGAAATGGAATGCCAAATTCAGGAAACAGGAATTAAATCAATTTGACTGGAAGTAGAATATATAGAGTAAAGTAATATACTTCAAAAATAATATCATTAGGCTCAATTGGTAAAGGATAATATAAATATCCACAATTATGAATTCTTTGTATCTGCAGCACATGGCATGGTATCAGTCTTGCCTGTGGCAGATGCTTAGTTAACATTTGTGAATTTAAATGTTTTAAAACTAAACTAGCAGTTTGTGTAGTCGTGCTAAAAAAATGGCACAGCTAAAACTTTTGACAGGACTTAAATGTTATTTGCTGAAAGTTGTGCTTGAATTTATTTGTCCATGATTTTTCTCTTTTTAGAGTGAAAAGAAGGTGAAGACGACAGTACTAACTGCTGCACTTTTATTGTCTGGAATCCCAGCTGAAGTAATCAGTCGTTCTATGGATACGTATAGCAAAATGGGAGATGTTTTCACAGACCTTTGTGTCTACTTTTTCACTTTCATCTTCTGCCATGAACTGCTTGTTTTTTGGGGCTGTGAAGTTCCATGAAAGCTATAGAACACAAAAGAGTATCTTATAAAGCCAGTTTTCTGTTCTCTATTAATCTAAAGGAAAGAAACCAGTTCATACTTTTATAGCATTCTTACTTGAGAGGAGTTGTAGAATCACTGGATTATGAATGGAATGGCAGGGTTCCCAGGTCAAAAGTTTTGAGGTTGTACTTGTCCTGATGTGAAGAATAGAGTATAAGTCTCATTGATTTATTGGTCTTATTCAGTTAAAAGATTTTTCTGTTACCCTGACTTACATTCCACTCAGGTTGTATTCTTTCTTTTTGGCCTATAAGGCCATATAAGGCCTATAAGATAAGGTCTTTGTGCTCTTTGCAGAACTGTTAAACATTGTCTTAGCCATCCCTAAGAACTGCTTCTGGTATTTGTTTTTCCTTCTCTTAAAATAAATGAATCCATCTTATACATAAAATGAAATTAACCATTTTCTAACCTTCTTGTATACAAGGTAACATCTAATGAATGAAATAATCAAACATTAGCCTTTTTCCTCATTGAAAACACTTCTTTATTTTCAATCTAGCCCCTAGTATTTAATCAAATATAGGAATCAATTTGTACAAATAAAATTGGAGGAAACTTGGGATATATCTGTTGTGTTTATGCTGCTTTATTGGAAAATGTTTTATTTTGAATGATCAAAATTATGGCATTCCAAATCAACCTTCATTAACTTTTGTTGATTTAGTTTTATACTATTCATATTTTATTTTCTTTCATCTGGAAAGGAAAATGCTTTTTTTCTTTGATAACTTATTGACTCAGGTCCATAACCCAAAAGCAGAGGAAAGTTTAAAGTCCAAGAATTTGAATTTGTTTAGGAACTTCTCTTCTCTACAGGAACCTTGATTTAGGAATTTGACATTGTCTGAAAACCCCAACCTTGCTCACTTGAGGCCAGCTTCAATCCCTGCAGCTCCCAGCTTTTCAAAAAATTCCATGCCATTCTGTCACTACTTCCAACCACTGCCACCCTGTGGGGCCACATGATTTCCTCCTCTTCATGGGGCAAACATGGGAGGTTTCCCTTTCTTGGAAGTCAATCAAAATATCAATTGCTCTTCTCTTTGAATTTCTCAATTCTAGTTTTCTCTGTCATTTTCCCACTTCACCTTTCTAAAAGCCACACAGAGATCACAACAGTGACTACACATGATTTAATCAAACATGCAGTTAAAATTACATGTAGGAAATGGGCTTTGAGATAGAATTAAGAATTGAATGGAAACTAAACATAACTCAATCCTTAAGAATGGTTAGGGCAAAGAACAAATCATGAATATGATAATTTCATCAAAAGAAAATTGACAGTGAGATAATATATCACAATTTATGAGATAGAGCAATCCCTAATGATATGCTTAGGAATAAATTTATATCAACATTTTCATCATCAAAAGAATTGAAGAAAAGAGCAATGAAGTGAATGTGCAGTTAAAAGGAGAAAGTGAAACCAAAACCTCAAACAAAATAGAAATTCTGAAAATCAAAGAAGAAATTAACAAAATTGAAAGAAAACAGATAAAAGCCGCTGAATAAATAAAAACTCTTGAGGGGAAGAAACCATAAAATACATTATCCTTTAGCAAATTTAATTGAGAAAGAAAACCAGTGTCAAAAATGAGAAAAAGGTTGATTCACAACAAAGGAAGAGAAAATGATTAGACACTTGCTGAACTATATAGTCTCAAAAACTAACAGCTTAAAGGAAATGGACAAATATAGACAAAAATATAAATGACAAACAAGAAATAGAGAGCCATATCATGGGGAAAAAATTGAACAAGCCATCTTTAAGTTTATATCTTCTTGCTGTAGTTTCTTGGTAGTATTCAGAAATGATTATGATTTATGTGGATTTGCTTTTAGAATTGTGGTTGTGCTGATGAGAGTTCTTGTGTTTTAAAGTTCTCTTTAAGTGTTGTAAAAACAACTTTAAAACACGAGCACAATTCTAAAAACCTTATGATGAAAAGGAAGTAAATTATTAGAAACTTTTATCCAATTCCAATAAAAAACAGTGACTTAAAGGAAATGGATGTTATTCACTCCTGACAGAGGTGATACATTCAGAGTGCAGACCGAGACTTTTTTTTTTTAACAGCCATTGGAAGAAATTGGTTTTGCTTGACTACATATGTTTGTAACAGATATTTTGTTTTCTTGCCTCACTGATGTTGGTTGAAGGAAGTATTGATGGAAGTGAATGTGAATCTTTGTGACAGTGAAATTGAATTAAAAAATAATATATCTCTAAAAACCAAGAGAAACATGATAGGGAAAAACTGGAGGCTTTTCCATTAAAATCTGGAATAAAGCAAGGATAGGCATTAACACTACTATTACTTGATATAGGACTAGAAATGCTACCTATAGTAAGACAGAAATTGAAGGGATAGGCAAAGCAACAATTATTACCTTTGCAGATGATATGATGACATACTTAAAGACACTTAGGTCAAATACAGAATTAAAACAGTAAGCAAAATTTCAGTGTGCAAAGTGAATCCACGTAAATCATAAGCATTTTTGAATATTACCAAGAAACTCCAGCAAGAAGGTATAGAGGAACTTAAAGATAACTATGGAATGTATAAAATATTTGGGAGTCCTAACTACATAGCATGGGAACTATGTGAATATACATATAAAAGCTTTTACAGAAGTACAGACCTAAATAGATAGAAGATGTTAGTTGTTCATGCATAGTACAAGCCAATATATTAAAAATGATACTGACAATTATTCTATGACAAAATATCAAGGTATTATTTCACAGAATATAAAACATTTATCTAATAGAACAAAAATTTTAAAATCTGAAGGGAAACGGGAAAAAAGTGGAGAGGAAGGATTTCTGGCAATTACTGCATCTTAAACAATACTATAAAGTAATCATCAAAACCGTTTGCTACTAGTTAAAAAATAGGTTGATCCATGGAACAAATTAGATTTATATCAAAGAAAATAAAATCTGAAGGGAAATAATGGGAAAAAGGTTAGAGAGGAAGGGTTTCTGGCAATACTGTATCTTAATACTATAAAGCAGTAATCATCAAAAACATTTGCTGCTAGTTAAAAAATAGGTTGATCTATGAAACAAATTAGACATATCAAAGAAAATGAACCTATGAACCTAATGTTTAAAAATAATAGCTAGTGCTTATATGGTGCTTTAAGGTTTGCAAAACACTTTAATAGATATTTCATTTTATTCTCACAACAACAATGGGATATAAGTGCTATTTGTTATCTCCACCTTACAGATGGAAACTCATAGACTGAGGTTAAATGATTTGTCCAGGGTCACACAGCTAGTATCTGAGGCTGGATGTAAGGTCATGTCTTCCTAACTCCTGGTCTAGTATTCTGTCTACTGTTCTACTTAGCTCCAAGCTACTGGGGTTAGGATTCACTATTCAACCAATAATGTTGGGAAAAACTAGAAAACAGTTAAACAGAAATTAGATAAAGACCATCAACTAGTTGTTGGCATGTCTACATGTGAAGACAATGCCAACTGGACATAAGCTCTAGATATAAAAGGTCATAAATTAGAGAAACTAAGAAGTTACCTTTCAGTTCTATGAACCAAAGAGTTCATGACTCTTCCAAATAAGGGATAGAGGCCTACAGAAGAAAAAATGGACAATTTTGATTAGATAAAATTATTTTTGCGGAAACAAACCAATGAAACTACAACCAAAAGGGAAACAACTGTGGGGAAAAGTGTGCAGCAAGTTTTACTGATTAAATTAGCATTTCCAAGATACATAAGAAATTTATTCAAATTTATGAGAACAAGAGCCATTCCTAATTAATAAGTGGTTAAAAAATATAAACAGGCAGCTTTCAAAGGAAGAAATCCAAGGTACCAACAAATTTTAAAATGTTTCTAATCATTAATAATTAGAGAAATGCAAATTAAAGCAATCTGATGTTACAACCTCATGAGATGCATGAAAATAACATAAAAGGAAAATAACAAATATTGGAGGGACTGAGGTAAAACAAGAATATTGACGCATTGATGGTGTAGTTGTGGCTTAGAACAATTCTGAAAAGCAGTTGGGACAATGTCATTAAAGTCATACCCTTTGACCCAGCTATGCCACTTGTAGGACTAAACCTCAAATAGATCAAAAAAAAAGGAAAAGTACAAATCATATTTTCTGTAGAAATTAATGTACAAAGATAATTATGGCAGAGTTGTTGAGGTTTTTTGGTAGTAACAAAGAACCAAAAACTAAGGGGGTTCTCATTAAGAACTGACAGAACAAATTATGGTATAAGAATATAATGGAGTATTATTGTGCTACAAGAGTTTATGAAAGGCACATTTTTACAGAAACTTGGGAAGACTCGAAGGTACTGATGTTGAGTCAAGTGAGCAGAATCAGAATAGTTTATACGTTAACAGCAGCAATGTAAAGATAAACAACTGTGGAAGATTTAAGAACAATGCCAGAGTAGTGAAAATAAAACATGCTGCCTACTTCCTGACCGAAAGGTGATGAATGTGACATCTATTTTTGTACATAACTAATGAGGGAATGTATTTTCCTTTACTATGCATATTTGTTACAAGGGCTTTTATCGTCTTTTCTTTTCAATTGGGGGAAGAGACAAAGTCTCAAAAAACAAAAGTGGAAGAAAACAAAGGGAAGAATAGAAAGAAATCACAAACAGGATGGCTTTTTAAGTTACACTAAATTTATTATGTACTAAAAAAAGAAAAACAAGTTCTATAACAGAGGTGTCAAACATGCAGCCCACAATGGTAACACCCCTCCAAATGTGACCTGAACCAGATTAAAATATAATTGGGAAATATTTAGCAAAATAAAAATACAATAAAATATATATTATATTTTAAAACTAAATGTGTAGCCTGTAGTGATCTTTATGTATGGGTTAGTGGCTTCTGTTTCCATTTCGGTATGACACCACTACTTTACACAATAAAGATTCACAATTTCATATAAAATTTTCTCCAGTGTTTTATTTGGTGATAAGTTCAAAATAAAAAAAATGTTTAAGGAACTTAAAGTGATAAATTAATTCCTTTTTTGTTGACTGACAAAAACTATTTCTTAAAAGAAATTTCAATTGCTTGGAAAGGTGTTTGTTTTGTTTTCCCCCCTCTAGATTCATCTACCTAAAGGACGAGCCATTTCATGATGATATTTCATCATGAGATGAGATAATTTGGTCAGTCCATTTTCATTAATAGATTCATCCGAAAATATTTACATATTACAATTGCATGAATAAGATAGTGATCTTTTAGATCAAATATAATCTAGCTTTATTACATAGCAGCAAAAGTAGCAATGAATTAAACTGCTTTTGAAATGGGCAAATGACTGCTAATTAACATATGCTTTAGAATCACAGATCATCAGAGGTGGAAGGAACCATTTAATCAAACTTGTTTGCCAGAAAGAATTCCTATGACAACATACCCAATATGTGTTCATCCAGTTTCTGCTTTAAAGAGACCTACAAAGAGGAATACTACGTCCCAAAACAGCCCATTCCCCATTTGAATAACTAAACATGAAGAAGTGTTCCTTTATCATCAATTCCAAGTTTTTATATTTGAAACTTCCTCGGAGGTCAGATAGCCAAGTCTTTCATATGACAGTCCTTCAAGTATTGAAAGAAAGATTTTGCTCTGAAGCTTTGATTCTCTAGGCTAAATGTGCCCATTTCTTAAACCTCACGTCTTGATTTCATGACCCTTAATTCTGCTTGCCCTCTGGTCTCTAGCTAACCAATGTTCCTCCTAAACTGTGACACACAGATCTAAACATAATTCTCCAGATGTGGTCTGACTAGGGCAGAGTACAGTAAGATTCTCAGTGCTAAATTCTGGATGGTTTCCAAAGTAATCCAAAATCACATTTGTTTTTGTAGCTGCCATATCATACTGTTGACTCATTTTGGGCTTGAAATCCACTTAAGAATCTGTCATTTCTTCAGATAAATTGCTCTCTGACCACATCTCCATTTCATTCTTGTGAGATTGAATTTTTGAACACAAGTGTGAGATGTTACATTTCGCCTTAGTAAATTTTTGTCATTAGATTTAGTCACATTTCCTAGCCTATCAACATCTTTCAAGTTGTCTTAATATGTCATTGCTCTTTGATTACTCTCAGTCTGAGGTAGCTATTGACCTCATCTGGTTCTAATTTGTACCTGATAATAAGGCCAAAATAGCATAAGAGCTTACTTTGTGCCAGGCATTGTGTTAAACTCTGGAGATACAAAAAAAGAAAAAAAATATGGTACTTTCCTTCAAAGGGTTCATATTCCAATGGAAGAGATAACATGGAAACAACTATATACATGTGAGATATATGGTTGGTCGGTTGTTGTCCTTTGTGCTTGAAAAGGTCCAAAATAGCATCATGATGTTGGGGTCAAGGTATATGTAGTGTCTGACTGTGGCTGATCAAACCAAGAAAAGCTCTGACAGCTATACCACAGGTCTAGCACTAATAGTAGACTAGTATGAATAGTATGAACATTTGGTGTGGAGATGTCTGTAAATTTGTACATTTCACATTTGTTTTGAGTTACTTCAATTCTGCTTCATTCATAGAGAATAATACCTTCTTAGGTGAGGGCACACCATGCTGGACAGTTCTGTATAAGCGTCTCCCAAGTCTCACAATTTCAGAGTTCTTCAGAGAGACCTTGAGAATGTCCTTGTATTTTTTCTTCTCACCTCCATGTGAGTGTTTGCCTTGTGTGAGTTGTGTGGGGATAAGACTATGCAAAGGCACAGAGAGAAGAGGTAGAATGTTGTGTAAAATGTACAGAGAAAAGGCCATTTTGACCAAAAAGTGGAATGTGAGAAGAGTTACATGAGTAATGTGTAACAGGGAAAGCTGGAGGGAAATTTTGAAGGGATTTAAAAACCAAGGAACTAAGGAGACACTGGAGCTTTTTAAGTGGGAGTGATAAGATTAGATGTATGATTTAGGAATATCACTGATAGCTGTATGGCAGTTAAGGTAGATTTGAGAAGGGAGAGACTTAACTTGAAGACTTGGCATAGTAGAAGTGAGATGTGATTGTAGTTTAAGTTGAAAGAGTGAAGATGTTTGCTCTATAAGATGCGACACCTGATGATGTAGGGGATGAAGAATAGAGAGATAGAGTTTAGGATGCCTTCAATGTGGAAAACTGATGAGAAGAATGGGGATGCCGTTGACAAAAATAACAGAAGGTACATAGCTTTGGAACAGTAACTATGCTTGATGACTTCAAGTTATCCAGCTGAACTATATGCTCATTTTGGGGCATGAGAGCACGTTCTTGAATTTTTCCAGGAATGAAGACAAGGTATAGAATTTACAGACTTCTTTCTTTCCATTTTTGAAAATCAGGATATTTTCCTCTCTCCAGTCCTCTAGCATCTCTCTCACTGTCCAAGATCTTTCAAAGATCTTTGACAGTGCCATAATTATAACATTTTCAACTTGTAATTAATTCATTGACTCCCAATCTACAAGCGGGCAGGAAGAGTTGCAGTGTTTAGCTATCTCTAACTCTCTTTAGGGGAGAGTAAGAAAGGTGGCAAACATATAAAAATTCAAGACAGCAGACACTTACCAAGATTCTGCTATATCCTACTCAGTGTTCAGGAACTGTTTAGGGAAAAATAGCAACGTGTAGGAGAAAAATGTTATATTTGGATATTCAAGCCCTAACACTTATTAGTGTGCTCTTATGCAGTGTTTCAGTTTCCTAAATCTCTAAAATGGAGCTGAAAATTTTCACACTATCTCACAGGGCTTTCATGAAGAAAGCACTTTGGAAATCTTATGGCACTATAAAATATGAATTATTTATTATAGCTGTTAGTAATTATAAATAAGTGGTCAAGACTTGTAATTTCTCAGCATGTGAAACTCCATCTACTGATGCAACTCTTTTGTATTTTTAGCCTTTTTTTTTCTGGAGGAAAAAGTGGGATTTAGTTGTTTTGGCCACGGTTACACGGTAAGTATGTTAGTAATTAGCTAATTAATTAAAATTAAATTTTATTTTTTTTTCAGTTGTCAAACATTCATTTTCCCCCCTCTCATTTCCCTCCCACCTGTTACCCCTTAAAAAATAAAAACAAATAAGCCTAGTCTAGCAAAATAAATGACCACATTGACCATGTCCAAAAATGTGTGTCTCGTTCTGCATATCTATCCAACGACAGGTATGTTTCAGATGGAGGTAGTGAACCTAGATCTTCCCTGTTGCCAAGACCCAACCCTCGCCTCTCACTCGGTCTCTAACAGAACCTTCCCCCTCTCCCAGCGCAGCCTCGGAGCAGGGTGCTTGGGAGGCTTCCGGGCGCTAGGGGGCAGCAGTGCAAGTGAGGCGGCGTCCTCCCGCGCTTGTCACTCCCGGTGGGCTCTAGCTTCAGGCGCCGGTACTTCCGGTCATCGTTGGCCCCGCGTTATAATGGCTGCTGCCTCTGCCTAGCGCCCAGGCTCGTAGCTCAGTGGAAGGGAGCCCGCAGCGCGGACCACAGCAAAGCCGTGGCCCACACGCCGGCCTCCCCTCGACGTGGCACCATGGGCCGGGAGTCACGGTAAGTAAGAGGACCGGGGCGGCCTCCGGGAGGCGTGTTTGACGGGAAAGGCAGCGGCGGCGTGAGGGAGGTGTGAGGGCACCGCGAGGCCCGGCCGCCCCCGCCCGCGGTCCGGGCCGGTTTCCAGGCCCCGACCTCCTGCGGGACCCGGGCGCCCCCGGGGCGAAGGCCTTGTCCCTCTTTCTTCTCCAACTGCAGGCAGTTGTAGGAGGCTCCAGGCCCTCAGCCCCCGGAAGGTACGGCGGCCCCCGTCCGCCTTGCTCATTCCCTCGGGTCCCGCAAGCCGTGGCTCCCAGACCGAGGTACCTCTGAGCCCGCTGACTTCTCAGCGTGGTAGCCTGGTGCGCCCTCGGGTGACTTGAACGGAAAAGCCTTCCCCAGCGCCCTCGGTCAGGAGGGAATGAGTTCTTCAGCTGTGCTCTATCTGTGGCACTCAGATTGCTTTCTGTTGTTTTCCTCACGAGACTATGCTTCTTGAGGGCAAGGATCTTTTCTTGTTCCCACTGACCACGTTAAGGCTCTGAGTACAGTATGACGCTTATTAAATAAATAATTTAGACTATTTCAGGAAACATTTATTAAACATGTTCCAAGCTGGGCATTCTGGGACACTCAGGGGAACGTTACCATTAGGAAAGGAAATGGCCATTGAGAATGTACCCCAAATTTCATTTAAATAAATGTAGACAGTATAAAATACTTGGGAGTCCGTCTGCTTAGAGAAACCCAGGAACTATATGAACACAATTACAAAACACTTTCACGCAAATTAAGTCAGATCTAAACAACTGGAAAAAATGTCAATTGCCCATGGGTAGGCCAAGGCAATATAATAAAAATGACAATTCTACCTAACTTAGTTTACTTACTCAGTGCCATACTAATCAAAATACTAAAAAATTATTTTTTTTTGTTTTGATATATAATTTATTTTTCACTTCCATAAGAATTTGAATTCCAAATTTTCTTCTTATCTTTCCCCACAGCCCCACCCCAGGACAGCATGCACTCCATCCACCCCTTCTTCCAGTTTGTCCTCCCCTCTATTACCTATCCTTCTTCCTTCTTTTTTCCCCTCTATTTTCCTGTAGGGCCCAAAATAAATTTCTATACTCCATTGCCTGTATAGCTTAATTTCCAGTTGCATGCTAAAACAATTTTTAACATTCATTCTTAAAGCTTTGAGTTCCGTATTCCCTCCCTCCCACCCCACCCATCCTCATTAAGAAAACAAGCAATTCAGTGTGGGGGCGTACATGTGTAACAGTGTAAAGCAGCTCCATAATATTTATGTTGTAAAAGACTAACTACATTACCCTCTGTCCTATTCTGCCCGTCATTTATTCCATTCCCTCCCTTGACCTGTCCTCCCACAATAGTGTTTGCTTCTGATTATCACTTTCCCCAATTTGCTGTCCCTTTTATTATCTTTCCTCTTCTATATCCTTCCCCCTTGCCTTCCTTCAGGGTAAAATAGATTTCCATATCCAATTGAGTGTGTGTTATTCCCTCCTTAAGCCAAATCCTCTGAGAGTAAGGCTCAATTATTTCCTTTCTTCCCCTCCATTGTAGAAGCTCTTTTTTCTCTCTTGTATGTGAGATGATTTGCTACATTCTACTTCTCCCTTTCTCTTACTCCTAGTACATTCCTTTCACCAGTAAATTTTATTTTTGGGGGAGTATTCTCCCTTCATATTCAGCTCGCCGTGTGCCCTTTGTCCAAGTATATATAACACACACACACACACACACACACACACACATATACACACTTACACATAGACACAGGTACATATACATACCTACGCACACATATATATAATAATACGCATACATACATACCCATACATACCCTCTAACTACCTTAATACTGAAAAAGCTCTCATGAGTTACAAATAAATATCTTTCCATATAGGAATGTAAACAGTTTAACTTTAATGAGTTCCTTAAGGTTTCTCTTTCCAAGTTTACCTTTGCATGTTTCTCTTGATTCTTGTATTTGAAAGTCAGATTTTCTATTCAGCTCCGGTCTTTTCAGCAAGAATGCTTGGAAAGCCTCTATTCATTGAAATTCCATTTTTTTCACTTGAAGGATTCTCAGCTTTGCTGGGTAGGTGATTCTTAGTTTTAATCTTATCTCCTTTGACTTCTGGAATGTCATATTCCCAGCCCTTTGATCCCTTAGAGTAGAAGCTGCTAAATCCTGTGTTATCCTGTTTGTATTTCCACAATACTTGAATTGGTTTTTTCTGGCTGCTTGTAATATTTTGTCTTTGCCCTGGGAACTCTGGAATTGGGCTACAGTATTCCTAGGAGTTTTCCTTTTGAAATCTCTTTCAGGAGGTGATTGGTAAATTCTTTCTATTTCTATTTTACCCTCTGGTTCTAGAATATCAGGGCAGTTTTCCTTGATAATTTCTTGGAAGATGATGTCTGGGCTCTTTCAGGTAGACCAGTAAAATTTGTAAATTATCTCTCCTGGATCTATTTTCTAAGTCAATTGTTTTTTCAGTGAGATATTATTTCACATTGTCTTTTATGTTTTCATTCTTTTGGTTTTGTTTTGTGATTTCTTGGTTTCTCATGAAGTCATTAGCTTCCATCTGCTCCATTCTAATTTTTAAAGAACTATTTTCTTCAGTGAGCTTTTGAACCTCCTTTTCCCTTTGGCTAATTCTGCTTTTTAAAGGATTCTTCTCCTCATTGGGTTTTTGGACCTCTTTTGCCATTTGGGTTAGTTTTTTTTAAAGTTTTAAAAGTTATTTTTAAAGGTTATTTTCTTCAGCATTTTTTGGGGGGGAATCTCCTTTAGCAAGCTGTTGACTCACTTTTCATGATTTTCTTGCATCTCTCTCATTTCTCTTCCCAATTTTCCTCCACTTCTCTTACTTCATTTACAAAATCCTTTTTGAGCTCTTCCATGGCCTGAGACATCATTGCATAATTTTTTTTTGGAGGTTTTAGATGTAGAAACCTTGACTTTGATGTCTTCCTCATCTGAAGGGATGGAAGAAAATACCTTTTCAGCAAGAAAGTACTCTTCTGTAATCTCATTTTTTTCCCCTTTTTTGAGCATTTTCCCAGCCAGTTACTTGACTTTTGAGTCCTTCATCAAGTGTTGGGGTATACCCCAGGGACCTGTAAGTTCTCGGTTCCTCCAAGGTGGCACAATCAAAGGAGAGGAGCTTACTCCTTTCTTGACCTGTGCTTTGGTCTGGGACCTACCACAAACATGCTTTTCCTGCCCTGGATTTGCAAGTATAATTCCCTCTCTACAGCTGCCATGAGCTCCACCAAGCCAGTGCCCTTCCTCAACCCAGGACTACCACTCAGAGCTGAGATCCAGAGCAGTTGCTCAATTCCCCCAAGGTCTTTAGACCGAGGGCTCCAAAAGTGGATAGTGCTGCTGCCCTCAGGTGGGGCTGGGGCCAGACTGCTCACTCCTCTCACCCAGATGAAAGCACTTTCTCACTGACCTTTGAAGCTATCTTTGGTTGAGAAATCTGGGAACTGCAGCTGCTACCTGTGATTCTGCCCCCTGAAGCCTACTCCAGGCCTGTCTGTGCTGCCAAGGCTGCCTCCCCTCTGAGCCCAACATTTCCTGTTGGTCTTCCGGGCTGTCTTGGGCTGGAAATCTCTTTTACTTGGTCGTTTTGTGGCTTCTATTGCTCTAGAATTTTAGAGTCTTTTTTTACAGGTATTTTATGGGCTTCGGTGGGAGAGCTAGAGCAGGCTGTCTTTCTACTCCGCCATTTTGGCTCTGCCCCTCCCTAAAAATCATCTTTATAGAGCTAGAGAGTGTAGTCTCAGGATGTCCCAGCACACCAAGACCATGTTCTGTGCATGCCCATGCTTCTTGGATGTCATCTCAAACTGAATATCTCCAAAATAGAACTCATTATACTTTCCTCCTCTCCCAAACTTCCCCACATCTGTAAATGACATCTCCCATACTGCTATTGACCAGGTTTGCCATCTGAGTGTCACCCTTGACTCTTCCCTTAACCCTACAATCCAGTCATTTGCCAAAGTTCATAAATTGACATTGTCCTCATCTCCTAATTCTTCCTTTGACATCATTGTAGTCATTGGGTATGTATAACATACTTTGTATATGGTTCTTGTAGCCTCCTGTAGCTCCTTGGATCAGTTCATACAAGAAGAATAAGTACAAAAGAAAGCAGAAAAAAACAGAAATTGAATCTAGTGTCCAGTATTTGATAAACTTAAGGACATAAATAGTCAGGGGAAGAATTTTCCATTTTCACAAGGACTAAGGAGAAAAATGGAAAGCAATTTAGCAAAAAATCAGGTTTAAACGCCTACTCTCTGCTGCCTGCTACCTTCAACTCAGAAGGATTCTGGACATGACTACAAAAGTCACCAATTAAAACCCATAAGAAAGAAGATGAAGGAGACCTGTTCAGAGTTCCACAACTCCTGCAAACAGATGGAGAACCTGGCCCAGCCTGAGTCCTGAGTGAGAAACCTAACCTAAGAAACCACAGTGAGGTATTGTTCTGAACCAGGTCAGTGTAGACAGAATGGGAGGGACAGAGAGAATGTGTGTGTGTGTGTGGGGACTTGATCCAAAAGGCAGAACTTGCAGAGATAAGAACAGGGGCCAGGGCATAGGCCAGGTATTAAGCATAGCACAAATTCAGGGGAAGGCAGCAGCTGTGGTCTCAGGTCCAGCTTTCAGCCCAGAATGAAGCCTGGGACCTGTGCCCACAGAGCTGGCATCCAGAGGGAAGAAATCTCAGGTCCAGGAGAAGGCAGCAAGATCTCAGCTCTAGGGGAGAAAGAGGGAGAGATCTCAGCTCCCAGAGAAGGGAGAATGGGGAGCCACTTTCCAAATATTGCTTTTTCTACCTCCACAGACATTTCTTGCATCTGACTCTTTCTCTCTACACATATGGCCACTTTCTTAGCTCAGGTATTGTATTTATCACCTTTTTTCCTGGAGGAATGGTGTGGGTTAGTAATTGGTTTCCTTACATCATGTCTTTCCCTATTCCAATTCTTCCTCCACAAAGCTGCCAAAGTGATTTTCCTTGAATACAGATTTGATCATGTCATTCCCCTGTTTGATGAACTCCCTATTGCTTCTAGTATAAAATATAACACCATGGCCTTAAAAACCCTTTACAACCTGAGCCTCCAGCCTATCTTTCTAGATTCATTATGCATTATTTTTCACATTCTTTGGTCCAGCCAACCTTTTCTTTGTTCTTCATACCTGGCACTGTATCTCCTTTGTGCTTTTTACACTGACTGTCCTTTATTCCTGGAATGCACTCCTTCTCACCTCCACTTCTTAGAAGCATTCACTTGCTTCAAAACTCACCTTAAGCATCACCTTCTCACACAAAGCCTTTCCTGATTTCTGCAAATGCTAATGTCTTCTCTTCCTTACTACTTTGTATTTTAACTATTTGTATTTATTCTGTATATACTTACGTATTTTTTGTTTCTTGGGAAATAGACAACCAAAATAAAAACAATGACTATAGTAACTTCATCCAGAAATTTAATCAATGTAAATAAATTGTCACAACAAGGAGACTTAGAGAGCCCCCAATGTACTTTTGTAAGCAAACATCACTTGCCAAATGGGAAGAGATGGCTGCCAAAGGATGCACTAGATTAGAAAATAAACTTGTTTGTAAAATCTTATAAAGAAGGATTAAAAATTTGAACTGTGGAGGGAATCTATTTTAAAGAAAGCCTGGCAAGCTGTTCAGATAAGCAGTGTCATTCAAAGAGCATTCAAGGATGAAAATGGAATGAAGATTGCAAATAAAAGAAAAATGGAACAAATTCATTAAAACTATTTTAATAAACATTTTCTCCATTAAAGACGTTGGAACCACTACAATTGGGCCCTAACATCACAGTCCCAGATAAGCTTCTGGGGGACGTGAAAATGGCATTGAAGAGAAGAAAACTGGGAAAAGCAGCCAGTGACACCAAAAATATATAGAAAAATAATATATAGAAGAGATCTGTGCTAGAGGTGATGCAGTTATGAATGCCGAAGGAGATATACAAAGTACATGAAGGAAAAAGGTACCAAATGTGGAAAATGTCTCAGATGTTATTAATACCAAAAAAAAGTGACTCTGAGAACATCAGTAACTATTGGCCTAGATTACTGTTCTCCAGTCTGTCCAGAATGTTTAGGAGAACCATCTGTGTCCAAATTGAGGGTATCCTTAATAAGGGTTTCATTGAATTTTCACAAGTAATACTAATATAGGTGACATCTTTACTATTTCACATTTAACTAAAAGATATAAAGAATATGAAATCCCATTGTACTCACTGTTTATTGATTACTACACATACACACTCGCCATGTGCATAGTAGAAAACATCACTTTATAGATTTCTTTTTTGACAAGATGTCTCTCAGCTATATATCAAGCTCATCCAAGATTCCCTGGAATATTCAACAGCAGAGGTATTTTCAGTGATGCTCTGATAATAAGAATCTAGTAAATTATAAAACAAGGAGATGTATGATCACCTACAGAGTTAATCACTGTGACAGAAAAGATCCCATGCAGAGTCCAGGTTGAGAATTGATTTCCTATGGATGATGAAGATCTTTGGGTGCTCTAATTTGCAGGTGATGCTGGACTGATTACATCAAGCCTTACAGGTTATAAAGAATAAAACCTTACAAAACAGATCTATGCTCAATCCAAAAAGTTTAGTCTGTCCATCCTTTCAAGAAATTAAGTGAATTAAGAGTATCTATTGGCCCAGATTTCAACTACATCTATTTGGACAACCTGTAGGGATTATTCAGCAGTAGTATGTCTGTGACAATCCAGGAAGTAGTGAGCTGGGCCTTGACTTGAACAGGAAGAGTCGATTGGTTTGTTTGGGTGTGTGAGCCAGTTACAACATTTTGAACTCTTCAATCTGCCTCCTTCATCATTCAACCCTGTTCTTTCCAGAGTTATCAGTAATCTTTTTTTTTATTCTGAGCTAGAGAAGCACTAAAAAAAAAAATGAGCATTTCCACCTACAAAGTAAAACATAAGAAGAGGCTTGTATGCAAAAATGTGAATCTATTTATATTCAGCTTGCTTTAAAAAAAATAAATATTACATTCATCATGTTATTTTCAAAGTTGATTTGCTTTCCCTTTTAAAAAAATTGTTATTTAAAAATAAACAATTTTTAGGACTTGAGTTTTGAATATGATTCTGTGATTTACAATCTCTTATTTAAAAATTTTATTTGTTATTATTCCCCAGTTACACTTAAAAAGTTTTTTAACATTCATTTTTAAAACTTTGAGTTCCAAATTCTCTCCTTCCTCTTCCACCCACCTGGAAGGCAAGCAATTTAATATAGGTTATACATGTGTAATCATGCAAAACATTTCTATATTACTCATGTTGTGAAAGAAAACATATACCAAAAAAACCTCAGGAAAAATAAAGTTAAAAAAGTATGCTTCATTCCGTATTCAGACACTATCAGTTCTTTTTGTGGGTATGGATAGTATTTTTTTTTTTTAATAAAAATTTATTTATTTAACTTTTTACATTCATTTTCACAAAATTTTGGGTTCCAAATTTTCTCCCCTTTTATCCCCTCTCCCCACCCCAATACACCGAGCAATCTAATTTTCCGTATCACCAATCTGCCCTCTCTTCTATCATCCCTCCCTTCTCTTGTCCCCATATTCTCTTTTGTCCTGTAGGGACAGATGACTTTCTATTGCCCATTAACTGTATGTCTTATTTCCTAGTAGCAACAACAATACTAAACAGTTGTTCCTAAAACTTTGAGTTCCAACTTCTCCCCATCCCTCCCGCCCCACCCATTCCCTTTGGGAAGGCAGGCAATTCAATATAGGCCCTATCTGTGTAGTTTTGCAAATGACTTCGATAATAGTCGTGTTGTGTAAGACTAACTGTATTTCCCTCCATCCTATCCTGCCCCCCCTTTGTTTCTATTCTGTCTTTTGATCCTGTCCCTCCCCAAGAGTGTTGACTTCAAATTGCTCCCTCCTCCCATTGCCCTCCCTTCCATCATCCCCCCAATCCTGCTTATCTCCTTCTCCCCCACTTTCCTGTATTGTAAGATAGGTTTTCATACCAAAATGAGTGTGCATTTTATTCCTTCCTTTAGTCAAATGTGATGAGGGTAAATTTCTTGGTTTTTTTTCAGCTCTCCTCTTTTTCCCTCCACTAAAAAGTCTCCTGCTTGCCTCTTGAGTGAGATATAATTTACCCCATTCCATTTCACCCTCTTTCCACCCACTACATTTCTCTCTCACCATTTACCTTAATTTCTTTTAAGATATGGTCCCATCCTATTCAGTTCACTCTGTGCTCTCTGTCTCTGTATGTGTGTGCATGTGTGTGTATGGACCCCCCAACTACCTAGATACTGAAAAGTTTTAAGAGTTACAAATATTGTCTTTCGATGTAGGAATGTAAATAGTTCACTTTTGGTAAGTCCCTTATGACTTCTCTTTGCTGTTTACTTTTTCATGCTTCTTCTCATTCTTGTGTTTGAAAGTCAAATTTTCTTTTCAGTTCTGGTCTTTTTATCAAGAATGCTTGAAAGTCCTCTGTTTCATTGAAAGACCATATTTTCCCCTGAAGTATTATACTCAGTTTAGCTGGGTAGGTGATTCTTGGTTTGAGTCCTAGTTCCTTTGACTTCTGGAATATCCTGTTCCATGCCCTTCGATCCCTTAATATAGAAGCTGCTAGAACTTGAGTTATCCTGATTGTATTTCCACAATACTGGAATTGTTTCTTTCTAGCTGCTTGCAATATTTTCTCCTTGACCTGGGAATTTTGGAATTTGGCCACAATGTTCCTAGGAGTTTCTCTTTTTGGATCTCTTTCAGGCGGTGATCGATAGATTCTTTCAATACTTACTTTGCCCTCTGGTTGTAGAATCTCAGGGCAGTTTTCCTCGATAATTTCATGGAAGATGATGTCTAGGCTCTTTTTTTGATCATGACTTTCAAGTAGTCCCATAATTTTTAAATTGTCTCTCCTGGATCTATTTTCCAGGTCAGTTGTTTTTCCCATGAGATATTTCACATTCTCTTCCATTTTTTCATTTTTTTGGTTTTGTTTTGTGATTTCTTGGTTTCTCAGAAAGTCATTAGACTCCATCTGTTCCATTCTAATTTTGAGAGAACTATTCTCTTCAGTGAGCTTTTGAACCTCTTTTTCCGTTTGGCTAATTCTGCTTTTGAAAGCATTCTTCTCCTCATTGGCTTTTTGAACCTCTTTTGCCAATTGAGTGAGCCTATTTTTCAAGGTGTTATTTTCTTCAGCATTTTTTTGGGTCTCCTTTAGCAAGGTATTGACCCATTTTTCATGCTTTTCTTGCATCTCTCTCATTTCTCTTCCCAGTTTTTCCTCCACCTGTCTAACTTGCTTTTCAAAATCCTTTTTGAGCTCTTCCAAGGCCTGAGCCCACCCGACATCCCCCTGGGATGTCTGGGGTACTGAGGCCCCGCCCTCCACATCTTTCCCTGATGGCAAGAATATGTCCTCCTGTCATCAGATCTGAAAGTCGGGATCATTTGCATCTGTTCAAAAAAACTCTCTATAGTCTTATTTTTCTTCCCTTTTCTAGGCATTTTCCCAGCCAGTTACTTGACTTCTGAGATTCCTGTCCACCCCCGCCTAGATCTGCCCAGCTAGTGCTTGGGGTCTGAGATTCAAATGGGCTTTCCGCGCCGTGCTGCTGCTAATCAATGTGAGCTTTAGTTCTGGTGCTGGGGTGGGGGCAGGGCCGCCTCCCAGTCTCAGCTCCCTCAGGGGGTTTATGCAGAGACTTTCAGTAATGAAGATCCTGCCTACTGCTGGGGGAGTCCCGGCTGCCGCTGCAGCTGCTGCCTCCGCCGCCGCCCCCACCTCCGCCTCTGCCTCCGCCGCTTCTTCCCGAGGGGGCCCGAGTCACGGAGACACCCTGCTCCCCTCTTCCAGCCCAGTCGTCTCTCTCACTGACCTGTAGCTTCTGTGGGCGGAGGGACTTTCCCGGCCGCTGGAGCTTCCATCCCTGAAGCCTGCTCGGATCAGCTTCTCTGGGGCCGCGGCCAGGGCAGCGCTGGGGTGGGGTCCGCTTTCCGGGGCGCGACGGACCCTGAGGACTGCTCTCCAGGGCTCTCTGGAACGGAAATCTCTTCCACTATGTTTCTGCACACCTTGCAGTGATCCAGAACTTCTGGGGAACTCTTCTTACATTAAATATATGGGCTGTGGGTTCGGAGCTTGTAAACATGCCTCTTTCTACTCCGCCATCTTGGCTCCACCGAGAGAACTATTATCTTCAGTGAGCTTTTGAACCTCTTTTTCCATTTGGCTAATTCTGCTTTTGAAAGCATCCTTCTCCTCATTGGCTTTTTGAACCTCTTTTGCCAATTGAGTGAGCCTATTTTTCAAGGTGTTATTTTCTTCAGCACTTTTTTGGGTCTCCTTTAGCAAGGTATTGACCCGTTTTTCATGCTTTTCTTGCGTCTCTCTCATTTCTCTTCCAGTTTTTCCTCTACCTGTCTAACTTGATTTTCAAAATCCTTTTTGAGCTCTTCCATGGCCTCAGCCCACCAGACATTCATGTGGGATGTCTGGGATAGAGAGGCCCCGACCTCCACGTGTTTCCCTGATGATAAGAATAGTTCCTCCTCATCAGAATTGAAAGGCAGAAACATCTGTACCCCCTCAAAGTAGCTCTCTATAGTCTTATTTTTCTTCCCTTTTCTGGGCGTTTTCCCAGCCAGTTACTTGAGTTCTGAGATTCCTGTCCACCCCCGCCTAGATCTGCCTAACTAGTGCTTGGGGTCTGAGATTCAAATGGGCTTTCCGCAGAGGGAGCGGCTGTTATTCAATGTGAGCTTAAGTTCTGGTGCTGGGGTGGGGGCAGGGACGCCTCCCAGGCTCAGTTCCCTCAGGGGCTTTATGCAGAGACCTTCAGTAATGACCCTGAACTTCTGCCTGCCTGCTCGGGGAGTACCAGGCCTCTGCCGCTCCCTCTGCCGCTTCCTCCCCAGGGGGCCCAAGCCACGGAGACATCCCGCTCCCCTCTCGGCCAGCCCAGACGTCTCTCTCACTGACCTGTAGCATCTGTGGGCGGAGGGACCTTCATGGCCGCCGGAGATTCTGTCCCTGAAGCCTGCTCGGATCTGTTCCTGTGGGGCCACCCGGCCAGGGCAGCACAAGGGTGGGCTCCGCTTTCTGGGGAGCGACGGACCCTGGGGACGACTCTCCAGGGCTCTCTGGAACGGAAATCTTTTCCACTGTGTTTCTGTGCGCCTTGCAGTGCTCCAGAATTTGTGGGGAGTTCTTCTTGCAGGAAATATATGGGCTGTGGGTTCGGAGCTAGCATACGTGAGTCTTTCTACGCCGCCATCTTGGCTCCACCCCCCCATGTATAGTATTTTTTATCACAAGTCCTTCAGAGTTGTCTTGGATTATTGCATTGCTGAGAATAGCTGAAAACAGCTGATCATCTTACAATATTACTGTTGCTTTATACACAGTACACTTCACTTTGCAGCGATGTTCATCTAAGTCTTTCCTGGTTATTTCTGAGAGCAATATGCTTATCATTTCTTATAGTACATTAGTATTCCATCATAATCACATAGCACAATTTGTTCAGCCATTCTCCAGTTGATGGGGAAAATGGAGGATACCCTCAATTTCCAATTTTTTGCCACCAGAAAAGAACTGCTATAAATATTTTTGTACATACAAGTCCTTTTCCTTTTGGGATATAGACCAAGTAGTGGTATTCCTAGGTTATAGTTCCAAATTGCTCTACAGAATGGTTGAATCAGTTCACAACTCCACCAGCAGTGATTAAGGTTTCATTTTTTCCCACATCCCCTCCAACCTTTGTCTTTTTCTTTTTCTGTCCTATTAGCCAATCTGAGGTACCTCAGAATTGTTTTATATAGAAACTGCTAGATCTTGTGTTATCCTGATTGTATTTCCACAATACTCCAATTGTTTTCTTTCTAGCTGCTTGCAATATTTTCTGCTTGACCTGAGAACTCTGGAATTTGGCTACAATATTCCTAGGAGTTGTTCTTTTTGGATCTCTTTCAGTATGTGATTGATGGATTCTTTCAATATTTATTTTACCCTCTGGTTCCAGAATATCAGGGCAACTTTCCTTGATAATTTCATGAAAGGTGATGTCTAGGTTCTTTGATCATGGCTTTCAGGTAGTCCCATAATTTTTAAATTGTCTTTCATGGATCTGTTTTCCAGGGCAGTTGTTTTTCCAGTGAGATATTTCACATTGTCTTCTATTTTTTCATTCTTTTGATTTTGTTTTGTAATTCCTTGCTTTCTCATAAAGTCATTAGCTTCCATCTGCTCCATTCTAATTTTTAAAGAAATATTTTCTTTAGTGAGCTTTTGAACCCTTCTTTTCCATTTGACTAATTCTTTTTAAAGGATTCTTCTCCTCATTGGCTTTTTGGACCTCTTTTGCCATTTGAATTAGCCTATTTTTCAAGATGTTATTTTCTTCAGCATTTTTTTTTGGGTGGGGGGAAATCTCCTTTAGCAAGCTGTTGACACACTTTTCATGATTTTCTTGCATCACTCATTTCTCTTCCCAATTTTTCCTCCACCTCTTTTACTTGATTTTCAAAATTCTTTTTGAGCTCTTCCATAGCCTGAGATCATTGCATTGTTTTTTGTTTTTTTTTTTGAGGTTTTGGATGCAGAAGCCTTGACTTTGATGTCTTCCTCTGGTGGTATGCATTATTCTTCCTCATCTGAAAGGATGGAAGAAAATACCTATTCCCTAAGAAAGTAGCCTTCTATAGTTATTTTTTTCCCCTTTTTTGGGCATTTTCCCAGCCAATTACTTGACTTTTGAGTCTTTGTCAAGAGGAGGGTATACTCTGAGGACCTGTAAATTCTCAGTACCTCCACAGTGGCATAGTCAAGGGAGAGGAGTTTACTCCTTTCCTGGCCTGTGCTCTGGTCTCAGAGCAACTACAAGCACCTGTTCTGCCCAGGATCTGCCAGTTGGGTTCCTTTTCCAGAGCCACCCCCAGCTCCACTGCCAGCACTCTTCCTCAATCCAGGAGAGCCATTAAGGGCTGAGATCCAGATTAGCTGCTCAATTCCCCTAGGGTCTTTGGACTGGGGGCTCTAAAATGGATGCTGACACTGCAGTTGCTATGCAGGGTCAGACTGCATTTCCTTCCTCCCCAGGTGAAAGAGCTTTCTTGCTGACCTTTGAAGCTGTCTTTGTTGTTTGCTGTGGTCTGCACTCTGCTCTGAGCCAGGTGCAATAGACCTTTCCTCTCGGCCTTCTAGGCTGTCTTGGGCTGGAAATCTCTTTTGACTCTGTCGTTTTGTGGCTTCTGCTGCTCTAGAATTTGTTTAGAGTCATTGTTTACAGGTATTTATGGGCTGTTGGGGAGAACTTCTACCGGTCTGGCCTTCTACCCCTCCATCTTGGCTCCACCCTTAGCTCTGGTCTTTTTATCAAGAGTGCTTGAAAGTCCTTTATTTCATTCACTATCCATTTTTCCTACTGAAGGATTATACGCAGTTTTTCAGGGTAGGTGGTTCTGGGTTTTAATCCTAACTCCTTTGCCCTCTGGAATATCATATTTCAAACCCTCTGCTTTTATTGTAGAAGCTGCTAAATCATGTATGATCTTGATTGTGGCTTCACAGTACTTTAATTGTTTCTTTTTGGCTGTTTGTTGTATTTTCTCCTTGACCTGGAAGTCATTCTCAAGTCAGTTTTGATATTTATTTGATTGGCTAGCTATTGTGGTCCTGGAAATTTTCATTTTGGAATCTCTTTCAGGAGGTGATGGTTGTATTCTTTAAATTTCTATTTAACCCTCTATTTAACTAATATATCAGGGCAATCTTCCTTGATAATTTCTTGAAAGATGATGGCTAGGCTCTTTGTTTGGTCATGGCTTTCTCTGGATCTATTTACAGGTCATTTGTTTTTCCAGTGAGATATTTCACATTATCTTTTTAAAAATTCTTTTTGGTTTTTTTTATTGTTTCCTGATTTCTCCTACTCATTTCTAATTTTTAAGGATTTATTTTTTTTTTCCAATGAGCTTTTGTACTTCCTTTTCCATTTGGCCAGTTCTACATTTTAGGGAGTTTTTTTTCCTTCAGTGAACTCTTCTGCCTCACTTTTTTCTGTTTAGCTAAATTCTGCTTTTCAGAGCATTCTTTTCATGGGCTCTTTGTACCTCTTTTATGATTTGCCCTAGTCTGTTTTTTAAGGTGTTATTTTCTTTGGTGGGTTTTTTTTTTGTGCCTCCTTTAACAAGCTGTTGACTAGTTTTTCATGTTTTTTTTGTATCAGTCTTATTTCTCTTCCCAGTTTTTTCTCTACCTGTTACTTGATTTTCAAACTCCTTTTTGAGCTCTTCCATGGCCTGAAACCAATTAATATTTTTCTTGGAGGCTTTGAATATAGGAGCTTTGACTATGTTATCTTCTTCTGAATGTGTTTTGATCTTCTTTGTCACCATAGTAACTTTCTACGGTCAACATTTTTTTTTCTGTTTGCTCATTTCCCCAGCCTGTTTCTTGAATTTTAGCTTGTTGTTGAAGTAGGGCTCTTCTTGTAGGGTGGAAGGTGCACGGTGCCCGGTCTCAAGTTTCAGGGATTTTGTGTAGCTATTTTAAGAGCTATTTCCCAGGTGGTATGATCTAAGGAGAGGTGTGTTTACTCCTCTCCTGGCTTGTGTTCTGATCCATGAATGATCAGGAGCATTTTTTTGTGGAGCTCTGGTCCACTGCTGCTGCAAGCTCTGGTGTGCTTGTGCCCCTTCTTGCCCTGGGACTGCCATCCAGGACTGTGACCCACATCCTCTTATGGGCAGAGCAACAGAGTACTGTCTTAGTGCTAACAAAGAGACCTCTGTAATCTCTTTTTGAGTAGTAGCTTGACCCCTTTACCGTCTGTGGATTGTGAACTCTAGAAGCAGCAGCTGCTGCTGCTGCTGATTCAGTGGCTCCCAAGGCCTGCTCCTAGTTTGCTGTGGTTGAGTTGGTGTTGGGTCTGTGCTGGTATCAGGTGAGTTTGCTGCCTTTTTTCTGCCATCTTAGCTCTGCCCCTCCCCATTCCCCCATTTACTTTTCTGTTTACTATCTACCTTCCTACTTGTCCTCTAGGCTGTCCTCCAGGCCTGAGATTCTCTTTCTACCAACTTTTGCCTCTTAGAATTTCTGATTTCTTTCAAGATTCAGCGCAGGTGATATCTTTTATAGGAAACCTTTTTTCCCCTCCTAACAGTGCTGCCCGAGCCTTTCCCTCCAATGGTAGTTTATTTATTCTGTGTTTCTCATATGGGTCTATTTGTTTACATGTTGTTTTCCTTGTTAGAATGCAAACTCCTTGAGATTAGGGGCTGTTATTTTTCATATCACTTTGTATAGTACCTAGCAATATATAATAAGCACTTTGAAAAATGGTTGTTGACTGAGTAAAGGGGTGTCATCAGGGAATTATATGATGAGGAGAAAAGAGGGACTTATAATGGGTTTAGAGTGAAGACTGACAAATGAATGGTTTGAGAGTTTGGGTAGGTATTGATGGTTTAAAATCTCTATTGGTGGCAACTCCCTAATTAGTTAGAATATAGATCAGTTTGATTACTTATATATGTATGTATTCCTTCTCCTGTAAGTCCTTAAGAGTAAGGATTGTTTCATTTTTTTGTCTTTGTGTCCCCTTCACCTGTTGCAGTTTAGAAAAGATGGATAAAAGTACTGAACTATAATGAATATATTTTAAAAGAGCAGTAAGTAAATAGGATTTAGAACTGGGAAGAACTTTAGAGATCATTTATACTAACCCCCATATTTTTAAAGAATAGAAACTGGGCTCAGAGAAATTAAGAGACCTGCCAGTTACTGCGTAGTAGTGTAGAGGTGGAGCTCATCGCAGGTCAAGTCTCTTGATTTTTATTTCAGTCTTCTTTTCTTTAAAAAATAAAATATTTCAAAGCATGCTTTTCTTAAAAACAATTTTTTTGACATTCATTTTTATATCACCTTAGTTTCTATCTTTTTCCTTTTTCTCCTACGCAGTGAGCTATCCTTGTAACAAAAGAAAGATTAAAAAACAATTCGCCCAACTAGCCACAGAAAATAAACCTTGACAGTATATTTGATGACCTGCAGCCATTTTTCCCCAACCTGTGCAAAGAAGGAAGGTGATGCATTTTCTCATCTCTTGTACTAATCTTTCATTTATATGTTGTTTTCCTGGTTCTGCTTGTGTCAATTTGCATTGGTTCTTGTAATTCTCTGAATTCTTCACATGCATCATTTTAATGGTTCAGTAATATTCCATTATGTTAGTAGCATCAGTATTTCATAGTATTACATTCATACACTCTAATTTGTTTGACTATTCCCCAAACACTGGGCATTTATTTTGTTTTCAGTTCTTGACCTATCACAAAAGAAGTGCTGCTGTGAGTATTTTGGTGTATATGGGAAATTTCTTTATGTCTTTGTTCTCCTTATAGTAATATACCTGACTTTAAGATATGTACATGAAACAGTGTGGACATTTTAGTTGCTGTTTTAAAAAGCTTAATTTCCCATTGCTTTCCCTCATACCTTTCATTGCATCATGTGTATCTTCTGTCTTATCAGAACATCTTTCTATTTTCTACATTTTTGTCCTTTTAAAAAATCTTTAAAAAAATTTTTTTCTGCTCTGGACCAGTGATCTCATCAGTATACATAACTGGAAATTTCAACACCAAATGCAGGTCATTAATTTTATAATTTAGAGTTTTAAAAAATTGACTGGAGCACTGAGAGGTTTAATTTGGTCTTATAGCAAGTATGCCTTAGAAAAAAGATCTTCCCATCTCCTAGGTGAAGCTTCTCCACAAAGCCATACTGCCTTTTATACGTTAGAGGACAATAATAATTTTCATGTTTAAATTCCCTCACTTCAGTGCCTTCTGTTCCTGATTTGTAAAATAGAAATGATACTTCACAGAGTTATTTTGAGAAAAGCACTTTGTAAGCTTTAAAAGAGCATAAATGTAGAGTGGCTTTATTTTGTTTTCATAAGAAGAATTTTTATTACAAACGTAAATCTAAAGAAACCCAAAACTTGATATATGTAAACAAAAGCAACAAAAAAGTTTGTAAGATGGATTATTATTACTAATTACTGTTAATTTAATGCTTTCAGAAACTGTCCAGGTTGTATAAATTCTATTAGATTACTTTCCTCCCAGAATGACATCTCTTGCTATTGATTATACATGCTTATATGATAAACAATTCCTAACATGTTCATTTTCTAGTCCCTGTTTCTTTTACAATTCATGCCAAAAAAAAGTGGTGTTTCTTCTGATTTATTTGTATGCTTTGGTTTTACTAAATGTAATTAATTTGTATTGTTAAAACTGTAGGCATTACAGGAAGCGATCAGCATCCCGGGGTCGATCTGGAAGCCGATCTAGGAGTCGTTCCCCATCTGATAAAAGAACTAAACGTGGAGATGATAGGCGCTCAAGAAGCAGAGACCGAGATAGAAGGCGAGAAAGATCTCGAAGTAGGGATAAGAGAAGGTCTCGATCTCGAGACAGAAAACGCTTGAGGTAGGTGGTGATATTTCTTTTTAAATTTTTTTTAATTTTTAGTTTTCAACATTCACTTCCATAAATTTTAAATTTTTTTTCCTCTCCCTTTCCAAGATGGCTTGCAGTCTGATGTGGGCTCTACACATACATTCCCATTAGACGCATTTTCACATTAGTCATGTTGCATAGCAGAATTATAACAAGTAGGAGAAACCATGAGAAATTAAAAAAAGAAAACAAAAAAGAAAATAGTCTGCTTTGCTCTGCATTCCAACTCCTTAGTTCTTTCTCTGGATGTGGATGGCATTTTCCATTATGAGTCCTTTGGAATTGTTTTAGGTCCTTGCATTGCTGAGAAGGGCTAAGTTTATAAGTCAGTCATTGCACATGATGGGTGTTTCTATGAACCATGTTCTCCTGGTTCTGTTCACTTCACTCAGCATCAGTTCATATAAGTCTTTCTTGGTTTTTCTGATGTCCACCTGTTCATCCTTTCTTATAGCGCAATAGTATTGCATTACATTCACATACCACAGCTTGTTCAGCTGTTCCTCAGTTGATGGGCATGCCCTCAGTTTCCAGTTCTTAGTCACCACAAAAAGAGCTGCTACAAATATTTTTATACACATGGGTCCTTTTCCCATTTTTATGATCTCTTTGGGATATAGCCCTAAAAGTGGTATTGCTGGGTCAAAGGGCATGCACATTTTTGTAGTCCTTTGGGCACAGTTCCAAATTGCCCTCCAGAATGGTTGGGTCAGTTCACAGCTCTTAGTACTGATATTTCAAATAAGATGTGATAAACTAAAGTTAAATGACACCTACTCCAGAGGGACAGAGACTGATGTGTAGAATACATTAAAGCTAAACTGCTATATTAGTAGTGGAGGCAAAAAGCTGTGAGAATCTAGAGTAGGAAGAGTTTTCCTATGGGACAGGGCTCATAAAGAATATGAAATTTGCAGCTGGTCCTAGGAGAAAAGATTTGGATGGGCAGAATGGACTTGGGGCAGTGATAGGTATTTGTGGGAAGAAGCTGATGGAGAGCTGTGTTCTAAGAGAGGCTGTTTAGCCCCTCACTAGCTACAAGTGTTTTCTCCATTGTTAAAATTTCTTACAGCACTTTGTTTTTATTATAGCCTACCTTTTATCATTCTTATCTGTGTACCTGTCTTAACTCTTTGTTAGAGTATAATGCCCTTGAGTGCTTAGACTGTCTTCTTTGATCTTTATATGCCTGTTGTCAGGCACATGTTTTGTATTTGTTGGATAGGTATTTAATAGATGCTTTTTGAATGATTCCTCCTGATATAATGGCCTTGTGCACTGACCACTCCTCCCCAACTCCCCCTTCCCATTCAGCCATGTGACTGGATTCAGTTCAGTTCAGCAAACATTCACTCAATGTCTTACTAAGCCAATTACATTGTAATAGCATGTATTGAGTAAATTTACAGTGGTAGATAAGAGCCTACCAATCGAGGTCTTTCTTAGCAACTTGGTTTTAATCAGATTTAACTCATGCTATTGTTTTTTGTTACTATATAATGGTCTTACTGGAACATGGAGAATATGAATAGTTTGATTTTGTCATTCCAGTTTACTGACACCTCCCTCTCTTGGAAGGAGAGTAAGATCACTCCATTACACTTCGTAAGATCACTCCATTACACTTCATTTTCTAATATGTACAGCATTCTGATCCAGTTAGATGCTAAAGCGTTATATAAATGTGAGTTATTAGCATAATTAATAATAGCCAATAACTAACATTTCTATAGTGCTTATGCTGTGCCAGGCACTATAGTGAGCACTTAAGATTATTATCTCATTTGATTCTCACAACAACTGGTAAGTGCTATTATTATTCCCCTTTCACAGATGAGGGAGACAAGTTAAATGACTTTCCTAGGGTCACACAGCTGGTGAATGTCTGAGGTTAGATTTGAACTCATCGTTCTGACTCTAGGCCCTGTGCTGTATTCCATGCACCACCTAACAGCCTGCATATTATCTCTTTCAAAGATCATTTTTACTAAATGCTGACAAATACTATGATATTAGTACTTGTTTCTTGTACAGCCTCATTTTACTTGAATAAAATCTTCTAACAATAACAGTTTTTGTTGCTAGCCACCCTATCGATGTGCTAAGCATACACTTTTATATCTGCTCTGCAAGTCTGTTTCTAGATCTGTCTGTCTTTCCCCAAAAGGGTGAACATGACACTGGATATCTGGAGCCAGTTTAATTTTCTGAGTCATATTGTTACTTTCCAAGATCTGTTACTTGTCTTTCCGTTCTCTTCTCATTGACAAGATTTGTCATAGATTTGCCATAGGGTCCCTTCCTTAATTTACATTACTACTAGCACTGGAGTAAGCATAATAATAATAGTGAGCTATTGTATAGACACTTCTCCACTGTGACTGGGAAAAGAGGAGCATGCTGGGGGTTTTTCTTGACTAGTTGCTTAAGAGATATAATAAGGTAGCTTTTTTTCACATGCTCCTTTCTTGTTTACTTGTTGCTGCAAGTATCATTTTTACTGAAGATACCTGCTGATATTCATTAAAGGGAAGGGAAAGGGACTGGACCTGTGATTTCACTGGTGTAGGGAATTCCCAGGTGAAGAAGCTTCCTCACCCAGTGCAGATTTCTCAGTAACCTGGTCTTAAAGTTTTGTTTAGAGCCTGAGAGATTAAGTAACTTGCCCAAGGTCACATAGCTGAGAAATGTCAATGACAGCAGTCAGTCAACAAGCTTTTATTAATCACTTACTATCTACTAAACTCTGTGCTATGATATGAGGATACAAAGGCAAACCCCACCTCCCCAAAAGAAAAACAGTACTTGCTTTCAGGGAGCTCACAGTCTGATGGGAGAGACTGCATACAAACATACTGATCAGGAAGCATTTATTAAGTGCATGCTGCATGCCAGGCACTGTGCTAAAGAGTTGGATCTACAAACAAAGCCAGAAGACAGTGTCTGGCCTTAAGGAGTTCATAGTCTAATCAGACCATAAACCCAGGCTGCAGTTCTTGCTTCAAGGCCAGTTGTCTCTCCAGTTTGCTAAGCCTTCTCTTAATCATTACAGTTTTAACAGAATTGTGAAAAAGAGATCTGATGTAACCATAGGTTTCAAATGATATAATGCTAAATTGATGACTTTTCCTTTCTCAGACGGTCAAGAAGTAGAGAGAGAGAAAGAAGCAGAGAGCGGAGACGATCTCGAAGTCGAGACAGGAGACGATCGAGAAGCAGAAGCCGAGGAAGGAGATCACGATCGTCTAGTCCTGGCAAAAATAAGAAAGCAGAGAATAGGTAATATCACTATCTAGTATCATTCTGGAATAGGAACAGGATCATTTTTCTCATCCTTTAAAAAAACCTACCCACTCTTAATAACATATACTTTTGCCTTCTATCAGAAAAGTATTAATATTAAAAATATATGAATAAGAGCAAAAGAAAGAAAATACAAAAAGACCAGATAAGCATGATAAAATAATATAAAAATTAAGAAGTGATTCAAAATAATTATGTATGAACAAAGGACTAAAGCAGTACATAATCATATGCTTGTTTTTATTTGTCAGTTACTAAAATAAACTAAGCATATTTTAACAAAATCATCTTATGTATTTAATATGAATTTTGTTGCATTTATTTACATAGTTGCATTCAGTGTGCATATTTTTGGTTTGTTTTTTTTTACTTTCATGTCTTTCCATACTTTGTTGTTAGCTAATTATTGTATTGATATGCTGCAATTTTTCAGCTGTTTTCCTAATCATTGTATCCTTAGTTTTCAGCTTTTTGCCATTGCAAATAATGCTACTGAGAATATTTTTCTACAAGTCCTTTTTATCCGTATGTCAGTCGAGTTTAAACAGTGGAATTGCAGAGCGTGCACACTTTGACACTTATTGGATAATTTCTTCTTGTTTTCCAAAATGACTGAACCAACATCTAGCAACTCACTTTGACTTAAAGTGAGATGATGCTTTTATACCATCTAGCACTTAACAGAAAGGAGATTTACTTAGCATTAGCTTGGAAAGGACACAAAACAGTATCATGTAGACACAACTTCCCTTGTCTCTATATAGAAACATATTTAGTCAGAGTGTCTTGGGGTCAGATGAGTGTGATGGCTCTTGCAGCAGTAGGATATCCATCAAATATGAGAGTCACTGACTTTATAATGGGCCAGCCCTTTTTTGTGCCCTTGGCAACTGGAAAGCTTCATCAGCAGATTATAACTAATCTGGATGGATCAAGCCTTGTTGACAAAGTAACTTGGAGAAAAAGTAGCTTCCCTTCTGTAGCATGGACCCTAGTTAATATTACTTCTACTACATTATGCCTTTTTTTTTTTTGTAAGGGTGATTGATGTTAATTTATATATTTATATATTGTAAAACCTTTAATTATATACAATTGATATATACATGGATTCATCACTTTTAATTCTTTTTACCTACATTATGAATGTATTTGGTAGACAAATAATAGACATTCATTTCTGAAAAGAAGACTGTAAAAACTTTGGTTTTGGTCTTTTATAAATAAACTGCTTGGAAATTTGATATGTAAACATGTGAAAGCATTTTCATTCTAATGGCCCAGAAAGCACAGTTGGTCTCAGATTAACATGTCTTCTCTGTCTTCAGGTCAAGGTCTAAAGAGAAAACAGATGGTATAGATGTTTCCAAAGACAAGAAAAAAGAAAAAGATGACAAGGAAGAAGAAAAGGAAAAAGATGTTAGCGTATGTGTACTAACTTATAATAAGAAGTGTTATTAAACTGCTTCCAGATTGACAAGATAAAATCAAGTAGAATTTGTTTTTCACTTGTGTACAGAGAAATTCAGAAACTTAGAACTAAACCTTATTTTAGTTGGGTGTTGCAAAGATCACAGGATCACAGCTATAGAGTTGGAAGGATCTTAGTGGTAATATACTCCAATTCTCTCATTTTACAAATGAGGGAACCTGAGTCCTAGAGATACAAGTGAATTATCTGGGACCACAAAGGTAATGAATTGGAGTAGCTGAGTTTGAAACCAAAGTTTTTTAATTTCACCTCAGTGTTCTTTTATGTCATAGCATCTGGCAAGCTTCTAAGTACTTCAGTGGTGATACGGTTCTTTCTTTCAGAAGCAATTATAGTTACCTGATGTAGGAAACTCTAGCATCAAGAGTTAGTTTTGTTGTTGGATGGATGACATGTATGGAAACTTTATTTTCCTTTATATGGATAATTGTGGTTTACTCACAGCTTTGTAGTGGGAAAATAGAGCTTTTTGTGGAAGCAATATGAGAAGAATGCATACCTCATAGAATATGATTCAAATCTGAATTTAGGTGAAACTGCTTTGGTAAATTTCTTTGAACTTTAAAGTCAAATTCCTTAGTGGAAAAGACTTTAAAAAAAAAAAACAAACTAATTTACTGTGGATAACATTCTCCTGATGTATACTCAGCAGTTTACTTGTGGATATCAGTGTGTATCAATATTTTTCTTATTTTGTGAGCTCACTTGAAGCATGAAGCATAATTATTAACTCTTTTCTGTTTTAGAACTTTGACCAGAATAAGTTGGAAGAGGAAATGAGAAAACGGAAAGAGAGAGTGGAAAAATGGAGGGAAGAACAGCGTAAAAAAGCAATGGAAAATATAGGAGAACTGAAAAAAGAAATCGAAGAGATGAAGCAGGGGAAAAAATGGAGTCTTGAAGATGATGATGGTATATTCTTAATTTGTTGACTTAACAGCCAGTTTGTGAGTCATATCAGTAAAATATTTATTAAGAGCCTACTCTGTGCTTGGTACCATGCTTAAAGCACCTGACATACTAAGACAAAAATGAAAGTCTCTCTCTTTAAATCGTTTACCTTTTGTTGAGGGAGATATGTATAAAATGAGGTAATTTGGGGGTGGGAGTGCTGTCAAAGGAAATCAGGAAAGCTTCATGTAGAGGGTGGTGCCTGAACTGAGGCTTGAGAGAAGTGAGAGATTCTAAGAGTAAATTCCAGTGTGTGCAGCCTTTGCAAAGGGGTTCATAAGGAAAATGGAGTTTGATGTGTAAGGAACAGAAAGGCCAGTTTGGCTGGATGGTACAATGCATGGAGGGCAGTTAAATAAGATTGTAAAGTAGTTTGGAACCAGGTTGTGGTGGTTTTTAAATGCCAAACAGAGAATCTTAGAGGTTATAGGGAGCCATTGCAGTTTATTAACTAGGAATGACATTTGGATGGATTGGAGATGGGAGAGATTTGAGGCAGAAAGAGCAGTTAGTATTGGCTGTTGCAGTAGTCTAGTCATGAAGTGATGATGTCCTGAGTTAGGACGATGACCGTAAGAGAAGTGGGGTAGAGGTTGGGTGGGGAGGGATGGATACAAGCAATATTGTAGAGGCAGAAGGGGCAAGACTTCATAATTGATTCCATATAAAGGATGAAGATTAGCAGGGGAGTTGAGTCAGTATAAATAGAGGGAAGGTGGTGCTATCAACAAAAATATTAGGGTTCAGAGTAGAGATGTTTTTGTGGGGAAAGATTAATAGTAAGTTCTGTTTTGTACGTGATAGGTTTGAGATGCCTGTGGAACATCTAGTTCAGAACATAACAGCCAGTATTTGATGACAGGGATCTCTAGAGCTCAAAGGAGAGATGGGATGAATATATAGAACTGGGGGTTGTTTACATAAAAATGGTAATTGAATCCGTAATAGCTAATGAGATCATTAAAATAGGGCAGAAAGAGATAAGAGATCTATGACAGCTTTGGAGAGTTTAAGGGTCATAGACATAGAGCTGGAAGGGTCTCTAGAGAGGCTTTGCCAATTGCCGCATTTTACATTTAGCCCTCATGCCTCATTTACACTGAAACCCAGATGTGGGTTAAATGACTTATCCAAGATCACACAGGTAGTATCACTAATGGTATTTGAATTTAGGTCCTCTGATTGTGAAGCCAGTGCACCAGAGAGCAATTTCAGCTGAATTATGAGGTCAGACGCTAGATGCAAATGAGAGAAAAAGAAGTTCAGGTTATTAGATGAAACTACTTACTCTAGGAGTTTGGAGTGAAAGAGATATGGAATATTAGACTAATTCCTTGACAGGATGGTAGGGTCAAATGAGGACTTTTTATAAATAAGATAGAAGGGGGTATGTTTCTAGGTGGAAGGGAAAGACCCATTCGAAATGAGGAGATCAAAAATTAGAGAAGGGAGGAGGGGGATTGTTAGAGAATCTGCTGGAGGAGATGATAAAAAGATGGGATTAAGGATATATATGGAGGGTTTGGCCTTGATGAGAAAGGCCCTATCAGGAGTAAAGGCAGAAAAAAATGTCTGTTGATGTCGAAGAGTTTTGAAGTGTAGAAAATGAGCGACAAGTTCACAGTAAATAGTCTGCTTTCTGAGTAAAATACAAAGCAAGGTCTTCAAATAAGAGGAGGGGATTGATGGTTTGTGAGTCTTGAGGATAAGGAGACATTTTGTAGCAGCCACTGTAAGGGGGAAGTAAAAGTGTTTCTCTGCTTCAGTGAAGTCAATAGATCACATAAATTTGTATTGGACCCTGTCAACACAGTGGAAGTAGGAACAGAGGAGGTTCCTGATACAGTGCTGCAATTTGGCAAGGCATGAGTAGTGACAAGACAAGGGGCAAGGGATTTAAGAGTAGAGGAGAGTGTTGTGTTTGTTGAACTGTAACTCTGCTGTCAAGGCTTGGGAAGGAAGAAAAATGAAGCCAGAGTAGCACCAATTTCTTTTTGATTATAGATAAAATAAGTATTCAGGGATAGGGTAAATGTAAGATGAGTATGGTGTAAGAAATTATTTAGAATTCAGTTCAAGGGTAAACTCCTTATGCCAGAGGTTGGATTTAGGATAATTTTCAGTGGTATACAGTCTAGTTGGTGTTGCTTGGGAACTGCTTTGCCAAATCCAGTTCTCTTTCCCTGTTCCTCTTGAACAATGATGATGATGATGATATGAATAATTGTAATAGACAAATAAAAATAGATATTTACTAAGTATCTACTGTATGCCTAACACAGCTGGACAACTCTGCTCTGATTCAGGCTCTTGTTAGCCTTTTTCTTTTAATTTTATCACCCTTGTCATTGTCATTTAGGTCTGAATCAAATGAAGAAAAAAATTCAAATCTGTATATACCTGTACTCTTGTGTTTTAGATGATGAAGAAGAGCCTGCAGAAGGGGAAAAGGAAGGGAATGAAATTGAAGATGAAGAATTAGATCCTTTAGATGCATACATGGAGGAAGTAAAAGAGGAGGTCAAGAAATTTAATATGAGGAGTGTTAAAGGTGGTGGTGGAAGTGAGAAGGTAAATTATATCATTTTCATTCTTGTTTGATCATTTTAAAAAAAAACTGTATCTCTAGAGACTTCCAGGAAGATAGAAAAGTGAAAGACTGCAAAAGAATCTAGTTCCTCATTATCTTTATTAAAAACAACAGAAATACCAAAAGGAAATAAAATGCTCAGAAGAATTTATTTTTAAGTCTACAAATGCTCAAAGAAATTAACAAATATATAAATTTTATGACAATGAAAAATATTATGAATTTATGAAAACTGGAGGCAGTGAAAATATATGAAAAACAAACTCACGAACAGGAGCATTAGTAATGAAACTAGAATTTCCTTAGAACACGTGAATGATGTACATTGTTAAGGGATTGAAGGAAGAAATGAAATTAGCAAAAATATAAGATGATGAAGGAAATGAGTGCAATGGAAAAACAGATGACAAAACAAGCATTTGGTAACATCTAAGGAAAACGAAAATAATAGCTAGATTTCAAACTATTTTATGTAAAGCAATAATTATCAATAATACTCTTTAATATTGTTTAAAAGTTGATCAGTTCAAAAGTAATTGAATATATTAGTTGTTTGATTAAACTCAGGAATACAAACTTCTTTGGGGGAAGGGGTAAACTTCTTATATAATTAAGAAGTGCTGGTAAGATATTGGCTGATAGAGACTAAAGAAATACTGTTTTTTACTTTATTTTTTGTTCAAATCTCCTTGGGCAAAACATATAGCAACGAAATGTTTTACATGATTGCACATGTAAAATTTATATAGATTGTTTACTGTCTCAAGGTGGGGAGAAGGATAGAATTTGAAACTCAAAACTAAAAAAACAAGTGAAAAATTGTTTTAACATATAATTGGGGTAAAAATAAGTTTGTTTTTGTTTTTTTTTTTTGAAGAACTGCTAGTAAAATGAAGGAAAATGGGTTTTGACCAGTGTCTCATACCACGTCTCAGATTCCAAATGGGTACCTGACCTACATATAAAAGTCCATCTTAGAAAGAGGTATTTTTGAAAATTGAAACAAGGGAAATTAGAGGATAGGGACTATAACTATCATTTCATAGGTATAGTGAACTCCTAGGTGAGGAAACTAAACTAACCAAGACAAATTTGCATCTTCTCTGAAACTTTATATTCCTAGAGAGTTGCCTGGAGAACAATGAGAAATTTAAGCCACTTATTCAGAGTCACACAGCCATTATGTGTCAGAGTCAGTACTTGACCCCTGGTCTTCCATCTTGGAGACTGGCTATAGCCTCCCTGCCGCTCAGCCACCAAAAGCAACACCAAAGACTAGTACCAATAGATGAGAGTTCAAAGGATAAGAATGGATAGTTTTCAAAAGAATTGCAAAGTATTAATAACCATGTGAAAGAATTCTCCAGATTACTAATTGTAAGAGAAATGTAATTTAGAAGAATCTCGAGTTTTCACCTTAAATGTCAGATTTATGTTTGATGATGATGAGACAAAAACTGTCACTTTTTGAGTAATCTTGGGAGGAAAGCATACTGGTATACTAGATCAAGCTATGAATTGGTCCAGCTTTTCTGGAAAACAGTTTTGAAACTATCCTGGAAAAGTCACAAACTGTACAAACCCTTGGACCAGTAATCCCAATGAGGTCTAAGATAGAGGGAAAATTCCCATAAAAACAAAAATTGCATGTATTTTCTACAGAGTAGCATTTTATATGAAAACAGCTGTAAAGTAGAGGTTCTTAACCTGAAGTCTGTGAACTTTTTTATTACTGTATTTTGTTATAATTGTTTCCTTTGAAACCCTTTGTATTTTCTTTTATGCGTTGAAAAACATTTTGAGAAGGAACAGGTTTGTGGACTTTATAGACCTCTAAAGGGATCTGTAACACAGAAAGAATACCTGTCCTAAATAGAATCATTATCCATTTATTGCCTGGGCCTTAGGGAATGGCTATATGAATAGTGGCATAGTCGTGTAATGAAATAGTATTGCACTGTAAGAGATGAGAAAAATGAACAGTTAAGAGAAATTTAGGAATGCTTATGAACTAATTCAGAGGGAAGGAAACAACCAGTTTTTCAGTTTTTTTCAATGACTACAATAACATAAAGGACAACAACATTTAAAGACATCAGAACTATGACCAATAGAATGACACATATTGATTTCAAAGGACTAAAAATATACCTCCTCTTCCTTTCCTTAGAGAAATGAAACTAGTAAGTATTATCAGCTATGGCCAGTGTGTTGGTTTGTTTTGCTTAACTTTTACTACTGTGGTTGATGAGAGAAAATTCTTTGAGGGGAGTGAGAATAGTCATTGGGAATTGACCATTTTCCAGGCATAAAAAAATGTGAATATAGACTCTGGAAAAATATTTTTCCTGCTGGACAAAATTATAAAAGAAGAAAAATCAGAAAATTATGTAATTGGAAAAGGAATGAATATAAGCAGAGAATTGAAAACTGATGATGAAAGCAGTTGGGCCACTATATTTCAAGATTACCATTGTGCCAGGTGCACAGTTGGCACTTAAATGTTTATTGATTATAATGTATAGAAAACTTACCTGGAAATGTTGAAAAAGTGTGATAGATTCCAAATGACAGAATTAAAAGGAGGCAAACATCAAATTCAACTTATTCAGACACATCATTATCCAGTTTCAAGACTAAAATAACAAGGATAAGATTTTATAAGCAGTCAGGAAAAAAAATGATTTCAAAGCACAGAAATTTGAACTCCACAAGGTTTTTATACAAAAAAATCAGAAATTATATGTGGTGGCTTAAAAGGGTACAGAAAAGATTTATTGGATTTCATCCCTAGATCAGCCTTGCACCAAATATAACCATTTTTCCCCCCAAAGACTAAGATGTTCATTTCAGGATTCAGATGCCTTAAAATGGTTTGTTGAGGCCAGAGACAATATTAAGGTACTCTGCAATGTAAAAATAATTTCACGATAACATATGTTTCATAGAAGAGAAAGTAAAATTTTTGCAGAGAATTGTGAATAATAAAAAAATTAAAACTAGGGTGTCTCTGTATGCGTGCATATCACAGATTAATACTAGAGTGATTGTATTTTCTGAAAAAATAAATAACTTTTCAAGGGATGGTAGTGATAATATGAAATTTTAAAACTTATCTGTTATGGAAATTAATTGAATTTCCTTATAAAAAGTTCAAGTGAAAAATTATTGGTTATTTAACAAATAGAAAATATAAGGGAAAAAATTAGATAAATTTGATTTTAAAAAAACCCAAAAGTTCTTTTAATGCAATAGAAATATATCCAAAACAAAACAGAAATAGGGTGGGATTGTTGTAAATGTTTAAAGAAGTGACACAAAGTGTGTAAGAGAATTTGAGGTTCACCCCTGTTTACGCTTGATAGAAATGTGGTCATTATGACATTATGGCAATTTCCCCAAAAATGTGTAATATCAATTAATTACCCTCTTGAAAAGTGTTTAAACTCTCACATAATCACAGAAATGCAAATTGTAACAAGTGTGAGAGAGCCGCTTCTGTCTATTCAATTGACAAAGTTAGTTAAAAAACAAAACTTGGCAGATTTGTGGAGAAACACTATATTACATTACAGTGGCAAAATTGCTGTTTTAACACATGACCAAAAATTGAGGAATGACTATTGTTGAGTGAAATGGAATAAGAAATGATAAATTTGAAGAATACAAAGAAAAATAGGAAAACACATGAAAATGCCGTAGTGTGAAGAAACAACGAAAATTATATATACGGTGACTATCCTATGAAAATTATAGCAGCAAAATCTGGGAAAATATATAGAACTGACGTCCAGAGAGGGACATGGAAACAAGATGATTTAGTTTCTATATTGAAAGTTAATATGCAGTTTAAAAAATTATAATTGATGGAAATTTGTAGTTTTAAACAATCTTTTGGTTTTAAATTTTGTTCAAACATGTGAATTAGTGATTTCTATGATTTTAATAAGTTAAATTTTAAATATTCTTAATGTGAGATCTTGGTTCTGTTATGAACTCTACTATTTGTCACTTGTGTGACTTTAGAAAAGTTAATTCATATTTCAGTTCCTATCAGAATGTCCCATAGGACTGATAAATTATACAAATATAGTATTGAAAAGTTTTTTACTTTTAAATTAAATGTATTTGTATAGTTGATAGTTTTTTAATAGTACTATGCTATATAATATTCAATTGTACAACTATTTAAAATATGTATACTCTTGTTATTTTATTTATCATTGATTAACTTGCTCACAAACTAAGATAAGTCTGTTGAGCAGAAGTGGTGTTTAAAATTACTGTAATGTAGTCTGTGACACTTTTCAGTTTTGTGGGAAATTTTATATGTTGTTATGTTTCAGAAGTCAGGACCAACTGTTACAAAAGTTGTCACTGTTGTGACAACTAAAAAGGCCACAGTAGAATCTGAAAAGAAGAAAGGAGAACTTATGGAGAATGACCAGGATGCAATGGAGGTAGTTAATCATTCGTGTTGACTTGTGTCATATCGGGTTCATGACCTTTCGTTGGAAAATATTTATGGATATGTTTTTATTGAAGCCTTGTAAATTCATTAAAATAAAATTAGAAAAGGTAATTCTTCCATTTTATTCTCCATTATTCAGGGACAGGTTAGCAAATTTATTGGCTAAATCTATAAACTGTTTTAGAAAAAGGAAGGTGAAAGTCAGTTATTTTTACCATTATTGGCTGTTTGGGAATTTTATTGAGGAACAATAAGAAAACTGATGCATTTTGGACTGTGGTTTACTTTATAATGCTAAAATCTTACTTTATTTGTGTGATTTTGCAACAGAGCAGGAATAGAAAATAGTGTCAAAAACTCACTTTATTGCTTCTCTGGGAAGGAAACGTTAATTTATGATACAGTTGTATCCTAGAATCTACAGTTAAATATTGTAAGATGAATTTTAAGACCATTTCTTTTACTGCAGTAAAATGATGTTTTATCAGAACCTTACTGAAAACTTTAATCAAGACTCTTTCCTTTTAGACAGACTTGAGAGATCTAGAGTATTGTGATTGTCATAAAAGCCAAGTGAGAAGAGGCAAAGCAGGTTTCTAGTGAGTTAACATTTGTGGAAGAATCATCCTTTTCAAATGAATCATTTTACAATTTTCTAATCTATAGTATTCATCAGAAGAGGAAGAAGTTGATCTTCAGACAGCCCTAACAGGGTATCAGACCAAACAGAGGAAGCTCCTAGAACCAGTTGATCATGGAAAAATTGAATATGAACCATACAGAAAAAACTTCTATGTTGAAGTTCCAGAGCTGGCAAAAATGTCTCAGGATGGTAAATTAATATTTTTTTAGTGTTTGGGGATATTTTGATATTATTCAAAGAATAGACATCAAAAAAAATGTTTCTGTTGCATTTTCCTTGTCTTGACTTAGAAAGGCTAAGAGGGAAAACTGGTGGTATCTTTGTGACCTTAGTGGTCCTAGAGATCTCTAGAATGGACTTTGTCCAAGTATCAGGTTCAGAAATTAACAAAGAATGTATCCTAAGTACTGTCTTTCTAAATTGGATTTTTAAAAACCGGATCAGGAATTAGTAGTGGCTTCTACTTTCTTTCTCCACTAATCTGTATGTCTTTCTCTACAGACTTCTGTGTGGAATAATCACGGAACTTAATCTAATAATGAGGGAAAATAAAAATTCAAAATGTCACTGGGCCTAATTAAAAACATTCAAAATACTTCTATTTACATGCAATATACTTTACAGTCTTTAATCCTAGATTATGTTTTGCAGAGGTGAATATATTTCGGTTGGAAATGGAAGGCATTACAGTCAAGGGAAAAGGCTGCCCCAAACCAATAAAAACTTGGGTCCAATGTGGAATTTCAATGAAGATATTAAATTCCCTCAAAAAGTAAGTGGGTTCTTATGGAGTTTGTATTAGCAAATCATTAGTCCACTTTTTTAGATGTTTGGCAATGTGTTTCTTAATAGTATAGTTTTTTCCCCCTTTGGATAGGTGTTTGAAATCTGTGAGATTTGTAGCAGCATATAGTAGTAGATTGTTATTCTTAACATTATATTCTCTTATTTTTCTTTTCAAGACATGGTTATGAAAAGCCTACACCAATCCAGGCCCAAGCCATACCAGCTATCATGTCTGGACGAGATTTGATTGGCATTGCCAAAACAGGAAGTGGAAAGACGATTGCCTTTCTCTTGCCCATGTTTAGACACATCATGGATCAGAGGGCTTTAGAAGAAGGAGAGGGTCCCATAGGTACAGATTCCTTTTCTTAAAAATCTTTCTAGGTTGTGTTGAGTGTTAACCAGATAAGACCTGATAATCTATACTGTTCATAAGTGTGACAATAAAAATGTCTTTGTGTACATTCCCTGTATCAATTTGGCACTTTGGGGCTGATTTCCCCTTACCAGCAGGTGGAGTGAGAATCTTCCGAGCTCTGGAGTGACATCTCAGAAGTACAAAAACAACCTCTCTCCTGGCACAGCTCAGTTTTTAAACTCTGACTCGGCAGGTAGACTCCTTGTGCATCTATCTGTTTATTTATGTTGAGATTTGTTCTTGGCCAGTATCCATGGATCTATAAACTCGACGCAAAACATAAGAGGGAAATTTATTTTCCCTTGTATTTTAGCCTTGGAAGCATTTAGTGCCAGAATCTTACCATCAGGTCCTCAGAAACAGAATTTTTGGTTCATTTTGTCAGAGATTTAATTTTTAAACTCCACTAAGGTTTTGGAAAATTGTATACCTCCTCTCTTGGAAACAGAGGGGAATATGTAGTTCTTCTTTGTCTATAATCCCTTGAAGGTTGTCTCCTGAAACAGCATTGTGGATTCTGGCATCACAGTGAGTGACTCAATTTTCATTTGCTATGGTTTGCACTTGAGACATTTACTTTCATTTTGAACAAGACTTCACATAGGTTGAATGAGGAATTTTTCCCCTCATTTATCTTTCAAATAGCCTGCTACTAAAGCTGCAGTTAAATTTTATTTCAACTGTTATGCAAGCCTCTTGTTAATTTTTTTAAATTCAGCTTTTAAAGCTGCATAAAGTAAATCAAAATATTAAAATGTAGACCATAAATGATCTAAACTTCATTGCTGAGACTTATATTTACTCTTTAAAAGAATATCATCTCTTTAAAATTTTAAAATTTCGGTGGTTAGACTTGTAACATATTTATCTTTTCAGCTGTCATCATGACTCCAACTAGAGAGCTGGCTTTACAGATTACTAAAGAATGTAAGAAGTTTTCCAAGACATTGGGCCTCAGAGTTGTATGTGTCTATGGAGGGACAGGAATCAGTGAACAGGTATTGTGAAAGACCTCTTTTTTTGCTTACCTGGAAATCATTAAATAATGGTTTTTCTAGCCTTTTCAGACTCTTCCTCTAAAGATGTAGAACAAAAGTTAAGGCCTTTCTTAGAGAAATGAATTAAGGATGATATCCAAACTTAACTTTTGTCTAGGTAAGATCATTGCCTCTCCATCCATCTGAAATGTTTTGGAGCCATGTCTCATCTAAGGGCACAGAAAACCTTTTTTAGTACTTGAAGAGACTGGTCAGGGAAGGGACTGAGAAGTGACTTCTGAAGGATTAGCCCCAAACTATGTTTTGTACATGATCTTGCTTTGTTTAAGATCATGGTAAATATTACCTCAGATCATCTTGAGTTAGAGCATGCAGTTTCAGTTTGGACATTTCTTTTACTAGTTTAGAAATGCTTGGATTTAACATAATTCTAAATTAAATAAAGTTGTTACATGTGTGTGTGTGTAGAGGGAGGCAGAGAGAGAGAGAGACACCATATAAAAGATTCGTTTTTCATTTTCTGTAATCAAGTTGTTCTGTAAAGTAGGTTGGTAATGATGCCACCTCAGGGATCACCTTACTTCATTTAGTGCTTCCTTGATCGTACTGAAGTTTCATAAGAATGTCAGTAATAAAAATAATAATCCCTCATGCTTCTTTTATGCTTGTTTAGTTTCCAGGTAGTTTTGACAGCATGCTTTCTTGCTGATTCTTGCTTGAGAATTAGGCAGGACAGATACGGTTATCCCTATTTATTCAGGCTCAGAGCGGTGAACTGAAATTATATGATTAGTAAGTGTCTGGGCAGTGGAATTAGGTTCACTGACAGTGCTCTTTCCAGGATACTGTGCTACCTTTCAGAAAAGATAGTGATAGATAATATAAGTGAAATAAATGTTAATTTAAAAATATTCCAAAAAGGCAGTATTTTAATTAACTTTTCCTCTATTCTATATATGTATATAAATATTACTTAACTTGATAAGGCTTGTTTTTAACAGTTGAACCACTCTTAAAAAATTAATTTGAAAAGTCCTTTAAATTGATACTGCCCTATATTCCTTCTGGGTTTTGAAGACCAATGGGAAATGAAAATAGTGCTGAAGTAATTCCTAGTTTTCTTTAAAGCTTTGACCTTGTAGCTATTGGAACATTTATATATGATGCTCCCACCCTACTTATGCTACATTTTACTAGATTAAACTCTAGAAGTTTTGGGAGCTGCCTATCAGCTTTGAGTGATTGCCTTTAATAGTTTATTTTATAGAAAGACCACATGACATATTTTAAAATCTGTATGAAGTGTGCTTAGGAAAGTGACCAGTGTTGAGTATTACTTAATTTGTAAATGTATTGTCTTTTTTGTTAGATTGCCGAACTGAAAAGAGGCGCTGAAATTATTGTTTGCACACCTGGTCGCATGATTGACATGTTAGCAGCTAATAGTGGTGAGTAAGAGACTTTTTTTCTTACATTTTTTTTCTTTTTATGGGACTCTATACATTTCCTGCTTAAATTAAAGCATATTCAAGAAAACGTTTTAATGATTAGATTTCTTGAATTCACCTCTTAAAGCTGTAATATCTTGAATTTTACATTTGATGTTTTATTATAGAATAGATTCCAAAAAAAATTGTCAGAGAGAGACATAATACTTATGAAGGGATTGCAGCATATTTTTATTTGGATGCATATTTAAGTTTAACTTAAGGTTTCTGCAATTATTTAAATACTTTGGGTTTTTTTACACTTCTCATATCAAATAATCCGTAAATTTATTATTTTTTTATTTTGAAAAACATTGCCTTGCTTTTTTTGGTAAATTTGAGAAATTTTTCCTAATGCAGAAGCTGGTATTAAGATACTAGTTAAATCAAGATATTGCAGCTTCAAGAAATTTTATCTTTTATAAATATTGCATGTTTTTAGACAAATCTTAATGCTTTATTGAAGTATTCCAAATCAAAACTTTTACTAAACTTTTGACATTATTTAACTTCTGTGGAAAAAGGCCCTTCAAGATATATAGAACTGGGCTTCCAAGACTTTAACCATCAAAGGTAGGTAATTTAATGCTGTTCCCAAATTTTGCCTAACTGCTTGGGCTTTGAATATAAAATTGTAACGGATAAATTTTTAGAAGTCACTTCTTTGTTTTAACACTGTAAATAAAATACTTTCAAGAGTTTGCATAGTTTGTTTAAATAACAAAGCAAAATAATTTAAGGACTACCAGTAATTGTGCTCTTTTTCTTTTAGAGTTGTATCAGTTACTAAATAACTGAGTTTTATGTGAATTCAGGAAATTGATATCAAGAGAAACTAGATAATCATGCCTGCAAAGGGTGAAAAAATTTGAATAATGGTGCATTACTTTAAAACACCTTTGACTTTTTTCCTCTTCAAGTCTTCTGGTTTTTTTCCTTGAATAGTTCTTGCATTTGTCTTTAAATGCCAAATAATTTAATGTTAATTTTTTTAGAAGTGCTTATTAATTCTGTGCTCTGTTTTGTTTGTTCAGTTTTCATTGGTAATGAAACGTATTGATCTTATGTGAATCAGTGGAAAATTTAACTAAATTGAATCCTCATATGGAAAAGTGGTTTATGTGTATAGTAATATGTTTCATATAAGATAATATTGATAATCCCTCATGCCTATAAATTGTTTTTAAATATATGATCATAGGTTATAGACTATTTTGAAGGGAGATTTTCTGAGACTGGATCAGTTAGCACTGGAACTTTGCCTTCCACACATACGCTGTAATCTCTAATATGTTTTTTCCTAGGTGATGCTGTCAGATAATGGCTGATGTGGCTCGATGCTTCATCTCAGTCTTAGTTTTATGATGTGTTTTGGAGAGGGCTGTTTTCTGAATTTTACAGGTTCTTCAGGCCCTATGATGGTATGCAAGAGAAGAATTTGAAAAAATAAAGGGCCTCATATACCCATTGCCAGAATATATTTGCCATTAGATTAAAACAATTAAGATTGAAATCTAATTCAGTGTGTTAAAATTATTTACCTATCCCCCTGTGTTTAAATTAGTTAGTTTAGTTCCCTTGCAGTTTTTTAAAGTCCTTGGTAGTTAAAAGATGACTTGCAATTGATTTTTGGTTCCTGTTTTTATTTTTCTTCTTATTGTAGGTAGGGTGACAAACCTTCGAAGAGTAACATATGTAGTTCTTGATGAAGCGGATAGGATGTTTGACATGGGTTTTGAACCGCAGGTAAAAATTGAATTTATTTCTTTAAAAAACATTTTGTTTCTACATCATAGTTACGTGTGGATCCTTGCCCTAGATTGAGTACTCCTTTGTAACAAAGACAAAACAATGAAGCAAAAATATGTTCCAGTGACTGCATCTGATAATTTATAGAGTATTCTACCCTAATATTTCCCTGTCCCTCTGCTATGAAGAAGGAGCTATGCTTTCATTATATAATTCCTGGGACCATGATTTTTCTCAGGTTGGCTTTCCTTTACTGAGCTTTTCTTTATGTCATGATGTTATTCATTGTGTAGAATGACCTTTCATTTTCTGTCAGTTCATATAAATCTTTGCATGTGAAATTGAATTCTCATTTCTTTTTGAGTAATAATATTCCTTTAAATTCGTATAAAATATACCAGTAAAAGCTATATAGGGAATCACCACAAATATGTGTAAGAGCCATTCCTCAATAGGTAAGTATTTGAAAAATACAGTTTCCAAATCACAAACTTTAAATGACCATTTAAAATTGAATTCATAGAATATCCCATTTTCAGTGATTGAGATTATAATAATGATGAGATTAATTCAATGAGTCACATCTTGATAGTTTATAATCATGTATTATCTAATATGGGAAAAGAATTGAGAAAAGGTAGCAATTTAAATGTTTAGGGATACATTGCATTAGAACAGGCATTCACTTTTTGGATTATGTATGTAATAGCTTACAAAAACTGTGTGTGTGTGTGTGTTGTGTGTTTTCTTTTGAACAGTTCAGATGATTGAGGTTCAAGCATCAGTTGCACACCCCCATCCCCAGCTTATTTGTATGGATATCTACCTGATTTTGTGGGATAACTTTCCCCTAACTTTTCTTTCCTTTCTTCCTTTCTCCTAGTCTATTCCTCTTATTCCTTCTTTTTCCATTACTAAGAACATCAAGCCATGACAGAACTCTATGAACCTTGATGATGGTAGGATTCAGAGGGGACGGTATCATCTTCCAGTATTTCAGTGTAATTTGCCTTTGTTTAGACCTTTGTTATTGTTCATTTGTGTTTACCTTTTCATTTGGCTCTTCACTCCTGTGTGGAAAAATTTGGAAGTTTTTCTAAAGCTTTGGTCTTTTCAACAGGAATGCTTGGAAGCCCTCTTTCATTAAGGGTCCTTTCTTCCATTATACCAGTACATTTGTAGTTTACATTATACGCAGTTTTGCTTGGTAAGTTATTCTTGGCTGTAAGCCCATGTTCTTTGCCTTCTCTGGAATATCACATACCCAGATTTTCCACTCCTTCATAGTAGTGTGATCCTGACTCCTCGATGCTTGACTTCTTTCTTTCTAACTGTGAGCAGTAGTTTTTTAGGGTTTGGGGTTTTTTTGGGTTTGTTTGTTTTTGTTTTTTTGACCTGGAAGCCCTGGATTTTGGCTACAATGTTCCTGGGAGTTTTATTTTTGGAGTTTTTTTCAGGAGGTGACCAGTGATTCTATTTCCATTTTGCCCTGTAGTTTTGGGCAATTTTCTTTTTAAGAGATTTCTTGAAATATGATATCTTGGGTCTTTCTTGGGCCATGGCTTTCAGTTATTCAAATGATTCTTAAATTTTAACTCCTTGATCTGTTTTTCAGGTTATTTTTTTTTTTGAGAAACCTTACATTTTCTTCTATTTTTTCAGCCTTTTGATTGTTTTAATATTTCTTATTGCTTCATTGAATACTTGGCTTCTGTTTGATCAATTCAAATTTTGGGGGAGTTTGTTGCTTAGGCAAGGTTTTGTACCTTTTGGCTGACCTAATTTTCTTGCAATTCTTTCTTCCATAGTTCTCATTTCTTTTCCAATTTTTCTTCAAGTGTTCTCAATTCTGTTTATAAAAGACATTTTGAAATTCTTTTTTAAAAAATTCTTCATCTCCTCCTCCTGAGTTGGTGTCCAAGGAGTGTTTTTCTCTGAGGCTTTGCTTTGTAGATGTTTTAGAGTTATTCTCTTCTTCTGGATTTGTATCTGGAGCATTCTTGCTACCATAATAATTTAATGGGGTAAGTTTTTTGTTGTTGTTGTGTACTCATTTTCCAAACCTGCTTCCTGGCTTTACTTTTGTTGTTAGGGAGAGACTCTATGGTACTTCCAGAAGGAAGATCTGGACTGGTCCTGTTGCTTTTTTCTTTGGAGTATTGAACGTTATGTTAGTCTGGGATCTCAGGGACAGACTAGGGACCTTCATGCTGCCACCTAATCTGAGCAGTGCAAGTTCTTGACCTGAGTTTGGGTCTAAGAAATATAAACTGTTGCTGAATTTTAGTTTCCATCAGGCAGCTGGAAAGCTGTGTTGGCTTAGAGCTTCAGAGTTGTAGACTTTCCTTTGGTCTGGGGTTTTTGCCCTGAGATTGCTTTACATTGGCTAGTTGCTGGAAATGAAACTCTGCTGAGGTCTTAGCCACACTACTGTTTCTTCTGCTACTTTCTGAACTTCATCCTTTCTCCATACATATCCTAGGGCATGCCTACCTGGCAGTGATGTTGATGTACCATCTTCAACTCCACCGTGGATCTGTGACCTGCAACTGTGCAGCTGCCTCTTTGTACTTGTTTGTGTCACAGTGGCCTGCGGGTGACCCCGTTCAGGTCTGGGACCACTTCTTATCCAGGCTTACAGGCTCTTCCTCGGAACTAGAGTATCTGTGCAATATTTGTTCCTCAACTGACTTATCTTGAGTGTTCACAGACTTTCCCTGTCCATCTCCTCTCTTAGCTGGGCTGGACAAATGACTTATTGACTTTTTTTGAATTTCCCCATCAAGATTCATTCTGGTGAATTTTCTAGATCTGTTTGGAAAAGTTTGTGGAGGGAGCTCAGTTGGACTGCTACCTTTCAGTTATTTGGTCTTAGCTCTGCCCCTCCCTAGTACTTTTCCTGCACTACTATACAGCTCATTTTGTCTAGTTTTCATATTAATTCCAAAACCTGAATTAGAGACTATCAGATGTGCCTGAAAATAAGAGAGATATTTCAAAAAGCCATGAAGATGCAATTTAAAGGGAGAAAAGGTTAAAAGGCAAAATGACAGCCAGAGCAGTTAAAGTCATTATATATAGGTAGCTACTTGACTGAAACAACTATGAAGTATTTTGTGCCAAGAGTATAGTGCTTGAGCTGCTACAGAGGGACATGAATGTTGAACGGGCTCGAACTCAAGAGTAAATGTCATGATTGGTAAGTTAGCCAAGACAAACTATACATAGCATGCCTCAGACCATTCCTTATATCCCATTGGACCACCCATCTGACCTCTTTATCATCTGCCTTGCTGTAATACAAAAACCCACATTATATGGGACTGTTGATTTTATATCTCTATAATAGAAGATAAAAAAGCCAGGGACTTTATTACGTTTGTATTTGCATCCCCAAAAGAGGGCTTCCAAGCGTAACAGTGTTTGGTACATAATAAATGCTTAATAAATATCTTTAATTTATTTATTCACTGAGCTGTGGTTTCCATTATGAAGGAAGATTCAGTTTAACTACTTGTTATTAGTATATTACCAAGGTTATAAATCTCTCAGTTATAATATGATCTTAGGATCAATTTTTTTTAAATTTATTTAACTTTTAACATTCATTTTCACAAAATTGGGGTTCCAGATTTTCTCCCCATTTCTCCCCTCCCCCTACCCCAAAATGCTGAGCATTCTAATTGCCCCTATCACCAATCTGCCCTCTCTTCTAACATCCCTCCCTTCCCTCGTCCCCATCTTCTCTTTTGTCCTGTAGGGCCAGATAACTTTCTATACCCCAATACCTGTATTTCTTATTTTCTAGCAGTAAGAACAATACTCAACAGTTGTTCCTACAACTTTGACTTCCTTCCTCTCTTCATCCTCCATTCCCTTTGGGAAGCAAGCAGTTCAATATAGGCCATATCTGTGTAGTTTTGCAAATGACTTCGATAATAGTTGTGTTGTATGAGACTAATTATATTTCCCTCCATTCTGTCCTGCCCCCCATTGCTTCTGTTCTCTCTTTGGATCCTGTCCCTCCCCAAGAGTGTTGACTTCTAATTGCTGCCTCCTCCTTCTGCCCTCCCTTCCGTCCTCCCCGCCATCCTCCCCACCACCCTGTTTATCCCCTTGTCCCCCATTTTCCTGTATTGTAATATAGGTTTTCATACCAAAATGAGTGTGCATTTTATTCCTTCCTTTAGTCAAATGTGATGAGAGTTAGCTTCATGTTTTTCTCTCACCTCCCCTCTTTTTCCCTCCACTGAAAAGTCTTTTGCTTGCCCCTTTTATGAGAGATAATTTGCCCTATTCCATTTCTCTCTTTCTCCTCCCAATATATTTCTCTATCACCACTTAATTTCATTTTTTTTGAGATATGATCCCATCCTATTCAATTCACTCTGTGCTCTCTGTCTCTGTACATGTGTGTGTGTGTGTGTGTGAGTGTGTAATCACCAACTACCCAGATACTGAAAAGTTTCAAGAGTTACAAATATTGTCTTTCCATGTAGGAATGTAAACAGTTCAACTTTAGTAAGTCTCTTATGATTTCTCATTGCTGTTTACCTTTTCATGCTTCTCTTCATTCTTATGTTTGAAAGTCACATTTTCTTTTCAGCTCTGGTCTTTTCATCAAGAATGCTTGAAAGTCCTGTATTTCATTGAAAGACCATTTTTTTCCCCTGAAGTATTATACTCAGTTTTGCTGGGTAGGTGATTCTTGGTTTGAGTCCTAGTTCCTTTGACATCTGGAATATCCTATTCCATGCCCTTCGATCCCTTAATGTAGAAGCTGCTAGATCTTGTGTTATCCTGATTGTATTTCCACAATACTTGAATTGTTTCTTTCTAGCTGCTTGCAATATTTTCTCCTTGATCAGGGAACTCTGAAATTTGGCCACAATGTTCCTAGCAGTTTCTCTTTTTGGATCTCTTTCAGGCAGTGATCAGTGGATTCCTTGAATACTTATTTTGCCCTCTGGTTCTAGAATATCAGGGCAGTAATTTCATGAAAGATGATGTCTAGGCTCTTTTTTTGATCATGGCTTTCAGGTAGTCCCATAATTTTTAAATTGTCTCTCCTGGATCTATTTTCTTGGTCAGTTGTTTTTCCAATAAGATATTTCACATTATCTTCCATTTTTTCATTCTTTTGGTTTTGTTTGGTGATTTCTTGGTTTCTCATAAAGTCATTAGCCTCCATCTGTTTCATTCTAATTTTTAAAGAACTATTTTCTTCAGTGAGCTTTTGGACCTCCTTTTCCATTTGGCTAATTCTGCTTTTGAAAGCATTCTTCTCCTCATTGGCTTTTTGAACCTCTTTTGCCAAATGAGGGAGCCTATTTTTCAAGGTGTTATTTTCTTCACCATTTTTTTGGGTCTCGTTTAGCAAGGTGTTGACCTGCTTTTCATGTTTTTCTTGCATCTCTCTCATTTCTCTTCCCATTTTTTCCTCCACCTCTCTCACTTGATTTTCAAAATCCTTTCTGAGCTCTTCCATGGCCTGAGCTCATTGAATATTTATTTTGGATGTTTGGGATACAGAAGTCTTGACATCTGTGTTTTTCCCTGATGGTAAGCATTGTTCTTCCTCATCTGAAGGCATGGGAGGAGATATCCGTTCACCAAGAAAGTAACCTTCTATGATCTTGTTTTTTTCCCTTTTTTGGGCATTTTCCCAACCAGTTACTTGACTTTTGGGTCCTTTGTCAAGCGTAGGGTATACTCTGGGAATCTGTGAGATCTCAGTTCCTCCCAGGTGGCACAATCAGGCGTGTACTAGTCTGAACACAGGGATTTTTGTGCCCAGAATCTTAGCAGATACCTCTTCACAGCCACTTGGCCTCCAGTTCCGATAAAGTCAGCACTGGGGGCTGATTTTCAGATAAGCTGGATGGGCGGGGCCACCATTCGGTTTGAGACAAAAGACCTGCTGGGCCAGGGTCTCCACTCAGGGCTGAGGTAAGACTCAGGTCTTCAGTGCCCCAGGGGGTTTTTACACTCCAACAATGGAGCTTCCAAAGGGCTGCTGTGCAGGCTCTGAAGTGGCTGCCTGCTGCCAGAGCTATGGGAAGGCCCTTCTCCCTTCCTGGCCTGCTGATAAAACCCTGTCACTGACCTTTTACAAGCCTGTGGGTTAAGGGATCTGAGGCCCAGTTGCTGCGACTGGAGATTCCACCCCTCCTTCCAGAGTCTCCTTGTGCCTCCTTGCACCGTGCTGCTTGGCTAAGGCTGGGCTGGGCTCTGCGTCCGGCACAACCAACATTTTCCGTGGGCCTTTCAGGTCACCGTGGGCTGGAAATCTCCTCCACTCTGTTGTTCTCTGCTTCTGCTGCTCCAGAATTTGTTGAGAGTCCCTCTCTACAGGTATTTTATGGGCTATGGGGAGGACCCTGCGGTAAGTGTGTCTTTCTAATCCGCCATCTTGGCTCCCCCCCAATTTTTTTCATAAAAGTTATTTCACATATTCTTCTAATTTTTCAGTTTTTCTTTTACATTATTTATGCTTTCCTGCTGTCTCCTTAAATCATTAAGTTCTGTTTGTTTTGTTGTTTTTCAGAGTGTTCACTATTTTGATCAGGTTTTAATTAGGATCTTCTGTTTTAAGCAATTTTTTCTCCTTCTGACTTATTTTTGAAGAGTTTTAATTTCATTTTTAATTGTCCAAACTATTCTTTTTTCTAAAGCTCTACCTGAACTTATTGTTTATCTCTTCTTTGGATTTACCTTTTCAGCTTCTCTCTCTTTTTTTTTTTCTTTTTCTTTCCTATTTATTTATTTAATTTTTTACATTCATTTTCACAAATTTTTGGGTTCCCAGTTTTTTCCCCTTTTATCCCCTCCCCCCACTCCAATACCCCAAGCAATCTAATTTTCCCTATCTCCAATCTGCCCTCTCTTCTGTCATCCCTCCCTTCTCTTATCTCCATCTTCTCTTTTCTCCTGTAGGGCCAGATGACTTTCTATTCCTCATTAACTGTATGTCTTCTTTCCTAGTTACAACAACAATATTAAACAGTTGTTCCTAAAACTTTGAGTTCCAAATTCTCCCCATCCCTCCCTCCCCACCCATTCCCTTTGGGAAGGCAGACAATTCAATTTAGGCCCTATCTGTGTAGTTTTGCAAATGACTTCCCTGATAGTCGTGTTGTGTAAGACTAACTGGATTACCATCCCTCCTAACCTGCCCCTCATTGTTTCTCTTCTGTCTCTTGATCCTGTCCCTCCCCAAGTGTTGACTTCAAATTGCTCCCTCCTCCTTTGCCCTCCCCCCCATCATCCCCTCCCTTGCATTATCTCCTTCTCCCCCACTTTCTTATACTGTAAGATAGGTTTTCATACCAAAATGAGTGTGCATTTCACTCCTTTGTTTAGTCAAATGTGATGAGGGTAAACTTCTTGTTTTTTTTTGTTTTTGTTTTTCTTAGCTCTCCTCTTTTTCCCTCCACTAAGGAAAACTCCTACCTGCCTCTTAAATGACATATAGTTACCCCCTTCCCTTTCCCTCTCTTTCCTCCCCCTACATTTCTCTCTCACCATTTACCTTAGTTTCTTTTAAGGTATGGTCCCATCCTATTCAGGTCAATCTGTGCTCTCTATCTCTGTATCTGTGTGCATGTGTGTATGTGTGTGCATGCGTGTACATGTGTATGTGTGGTCCCACCAACTACCCAGATACTGAAAAGTTTTAAGAGTTACAAATATTGTCTTTCCCTGTATGAATATAAACAGTTCACTTCTGGTAAGTCCCTTAAGACTTCTCTTTGCTGTTTCCTTTTTCATGCTTCTTCTCATTCTTGTGTTTGAAAGTCAAATTTTCTTTTCAGCTCTGGTTTTTTCATCAAGAATGATTGAAAGTCCTCTGTTTCATTGAAAGACCATATTTTCCCTTGAAGTATTATACTCAGTTTAGCTGGGTAGGTGATTCTTGGTTTGAGTCCTAGTTCCTTTGCCTTCTGGAATATCCTATTCCACGCCCTTCGATCCCTTAATGTAGAAGCTGCTAGATCTTGGGTTATCCTGATTGTATTTCCACAGTACTGGAATTGTTTCTTTCTAGCTGCTTGCAAGATTTTTTCCTTGAGGTGGGAGTTCTGGAATTTGGCCACAATGTTCCTAGGAGTTTCTCTTTTTGGATCTCTTTCAGGTGGTGATCGATGGATTCTTTCAATACTTATTTTGCCCTCTGGTTCTAGAATGTCAGGGCAGTTTTCCTTGATAATTTCATGGAAGATGATGTCTAGGCTCTTTTTTTGATCATGACTTTCAGGTAGTCCCATAATTTTTAAATTGTCTCTCCTGGATCTATTTTCCAGGTCAGTTGTTTTTCCCATGAGATATTTCACATTCTCTTCCATTTTTCCGTTCTTTTGGTTTTGTTTGGTGATTTCTTGGTTTCTCGTAAAGTCATTAGACTCCATCTGTTCCATTTTAATTTTGAGAGAACTATTAAATTCAGTGAGCTTTTGAGCCTCTTTTTCCATTTGGCTCATTCTGCTTTTGAAAGCATTCTTCTCCTCATTGGCTTTTTGAACCTCCTTTGCCAATTGAGTGAGCCTATTTTTCAAGGTGTTAATTTCCTCAGCATTTTTTTGGGTCTCCTTTACCAAGGTATTGACCCGTTTTTCATACTTTTCTTGCATCTCTGATATTTCTCTTCCCGGCTTTTCCTCCACCTGTCTAACTTGCTTTTCAAAATCCTTTTTGAGCTGTTCCAGGGTCTGAGCCCACCCGCCACCCCCCTGGGGTCTCTGGGGTACTGAGGCCCCGCCCTCCACGTCTTTCCCTGATGGCAAGGATACGTCCTCATCATCAGATCCGAAGGTCAGGATCATTTGCATTTGTTGGAAAAAACTCTCTATAGTCTTATTTTTCTTCCCTTTTCTAGGCATTTTCCCAGCCAGTTACTTGACTTCTGAGATTCCTTTCCACCCCCGCCTGGATCAGCCCAGCTAGTGCTTGGCCTCTGAGATTTAAATGGGCTTTCCTCCTGCTGGCTGTCAATCAGTGAGCTTTAGTTCAGGTGCTGGGGTGGGGGCAGGGCCGCCTCCCAGACTCTGATCCCTCGGGGGGCTTTATGCAGAGACTTTCAGGAATGGAGCGGGTGGGGACGGGGTGGGGGGCCCGCCTCCCAATCTCAGTTCCCTTGGGGGTTTTGAGCAGAAGCCTTCAGTAATAGAGCGGGGTGGGGGCAGGGCCGTCTCCCAGGCTCAGCTCCGTCAGGTTTTATGTGGGAATCTTCCGTAATGAAGATCCTGCCTGCTGCTGGGGGATTCCTGAGTCTTGGGCCGCTGCCGCCTCAGCCGCCGCCCACACCTCTGCCTCCACCGCTTCCTGCCCCCGTCTCTGCTGCCGCGGCTTCCTCCCAAGGGGGCCCAAGTCACAGAGATGTTCCGCTCCCCTCCTCCAGCCCGGCCTTCTCTCTCACTGACCTGTAGCTTCTGTTGGCAGAGGGACTTTCTCAGCTGCCAGAGCTTCCGTCTCTGAAGCCTGCTCGGATCAGCTTCTCTGGGGCCGCGGCCAGGGCAGCGCTGGGGTTGGGGTCCACTTTCCGGGGCGTGCCGGACCCTGGGGACGGGTCTTCAGGGCTCCCCAGAACGGAAATCTCTTCCACTCTGCTTCTGCACACCTTGTATTGACCCAGAAGTTATGGGGGACTCTTTTTACATTAATTCTATGGGCTTTTGGTTTCGGAGCTCGTAAACGTGCGTCCTTCTACTCGGCCATCTTGGCTCCGCCCTCTCTCTTTTTTTTTTAATAATTAATTTATTTGTTTTCAGTTTTCAACAATCACTTCCATAAGTTTTAAATTTTTTCCTCTTCAGCTTCTCTTAATCCATAGTATTTCTCTTTTTTGAAATTTTAATTAAAAGTTACTTTCTTCTTCTCACTCCCACCCATTAAAAAAAAGAAAACCAAAACTCTTGTAATAAATATGCATAGTCAAAACAAATTCTCCCATTGGCTATGTCTTATCAAAAAATATGTCTTATTCTGTATTCTCAGTCCATCGTCTCTGTCAGGAGGTAGTTAGCCTATGCTTCATCATCTGTCCTCTGGAATTATGGTTAGTCATCATATTGATAAGATCTCTGAAGTCTTTCAAAGTTGTGTTTGTCTTTGTATGGTTGTATAAATTATTTTCTTGATTCTGTTCATTCTGTATCAGTTTATGCTAGTCCTCCCTTCTCTGAAACATTCCTTTCAGCATTTCTTACAGCAATATTCCATTACAACTATATACCATAACTTATTCATTCAGCTTTTTACCAAATGATTGGCATCGTCTTAGTTTCCAGTTCTTTGCCACCACAGAAAGAACATTACAAGTATTTTTATACATATGAGTCCTTTTTCTTTTACTCTGTTGTCTTTCAGATACGAGCCTAATAGTGGTATGTATCACTGGGTCAAAGAATATGAACAGTTTGGTTACTATTTATGGACATAGTTCCAAACAGCTTTCCAAATGGCTGTACCAATTCAAAGTTTCACCAGTAATTCATTAATTTACATGTTTTACCTTAGCTCTTCCAACAGTTTGATTCATAATGCACACTGCCCGAGTCCCTCTGCCTCATCTCTTCTCTTCTAGGGCAACAAGCTACGAGGAGCTGGCTTTGTTTCCCCTACTGTGGACTAGAACTTGCAATCACATTGGTTTCAGATGCCATTTGATGAAATAGCCCTTATCCTCGAAGAGTTTATATTCTAAGAGAGTGGACAGCATGTACATATGTAATACACAACATACCCAAATCGAGTGCAGGATAGTTTTGGGCAGAAGTTTACTGTTACATGAAAGGATCCGATTAGACTTCACATAGAAGATGGTGTTTGCACTGATTCTTGAAGGAAATTAGTTTCCAAGTGACAGAAGGGAGATGGGGACTGCATGCCATGGATGAAGGATATTAAGTCTAAAGGAATGGAGACAGGAGATTGAGTGTCATATGAATTCAGAACATCAAGTAGGCAGTTATTATTTGATTGTAGAGTAATGTATGAAAAGGTAGAAAGGATAAAAAGGCGGGTTAGGTTTGCAGAACTTTCAGTACCAAGTGAAGGGAGAAGGTCACATGGTGAGACCTGTTCTTTATGAAAATCATTTTGGACACTGTGAAAGATGGATTGGAGTAAGAAGAAGCTTAAGGCAGAAGGCCCAGATTGGCTATTATAACAGTAAAAAATAATAATAACTAGTTTATAGAAGTTTGCAAAGTGCTATTTAAATATTACCTTATTTTATCCTCATAACAAACTTGGGAGATAGGTACTATTATTATTCCCATTTTATAGATGAAGAAATTGAGGCAGACTGAGATTAAATGAGTTGGGGGTCACACAGCTAATAAAGTGTTTAAAGACAGATTTGAATTGGTGTCTTAATGATTCCAGGTTAAGTATTGTAGCTACTATGCCATCAGTTGGATAAAGGTTTGAACTAGGTGGATTATGTGGAAGGAAAAAAGGAGACTTATACAGAGATATTGTGGTAGAGAAATAATGTAGTGGTAGAAAAAGATCTCATTTTTTCTAGAAGTCTGCAAGTTTAGCTTCCTGAAAAATAGCTTTAAAGAGAACTTTGCTTGATTAATACTGCATTGAATTGAATGGAAATTTTTTTTAAAAGGTGTTTGAGTAAACAAATAATAATAATAGCTAGCATTTATGTCATTCTTTAAGGTTTGCAAAGCACTTAGCATATGATATCTCATTGGATCCTCACAGCAACCCTGTGAGGTAGGTATTAATATGATCCCCATTCTGGATATGAGAAAATTTAGGCCGTGAAAAGTTAAGTGACTTGTCCACTGTGACAAACCAAGCTCTCTCTACTCTGTCACCTCACTGCATCCTCTCCATAAATATGTATACAGTCAGTACAAGCCACTTAACTGCAAGGTAAAGATTAGTGTCTTTGCATTAAACATCATATATTTTGTTCATAGAATAGCCCCTCACTCAGAGTCTCTTGGCTTTTCACTAAAAACATAATTCTGAAAAGTTTAGGGATTGGCTTCCTAGATATATTAGAGAACCATAGAATCTTAGACCTGGAAGGAATCCCAGAGGCCATGTAATTTAGCACATACCTGAGCAGCAGTGTTATTGATCACTTCCCTGAGAAGGGGCTGTGTAATCTTGGTAATCATAATTACAGTGAGCAAATTAGAAATGAAAAGTAGATGATGCGATTGTCCAGGTCTGCTAAAGGAAAGTATGCGAACAGCAGGAGAAGGAACAGTTGATATCAAGAAAGCGAAAAAAATTAAAAAGTCTTTAGCAATCTTGGGTAGTTTAGTGAAGAGTCACAGTTCCCTCACATACCTCAAAAGCCCCTCATGGCATCTATATACAGTACAATGATAGAGAAAGGCTTTTATTAAGAGAAAATTAATTTATGTTCAATGTTGTTTAAGAAGGCGGGATATTTGTCTTTCACATTTCTGAGATTTTTATCTGATTTTTAAAAATTTGGCACAAAGGAATAAGCTTCAGTCTAATCCGTATATTCACTTTTGGTCCATTTTGCCATGGTGTCAGTTAAATTAGGATTCTTTATTATCTTACTTGTATGTGTTGAATACTTCTTTTTGGTGATCCACAACATGCTACCTGTAAAAGCAGCATGGCATTAATGGAAAAAGCATTCAAATTTTTTTAAGATTTTGTTTTTTGTTCTACAGTCCTGATTAATGTACTTCCAGTCTTCCCCATTCCCTGAACCTTCTCTGTAATAAAGCAAAACTGACCACAGAATAATCATATCTGATAGCATATGTAGTATTTTACTGCTGTAGTTTCCTACCTCTTTGGTGAGGTCAGGGAAGAATGTTATATTCTCTAGGACCAAAATTGGTTGTTGTAATTGATTTGAGTTTAGCTGTCCTTTAGTATTATTGGACTCATTGTAGGTTATGTAAAAGGATAAGATTTAATATAAGAATTTTAGCTTTGTTACTTGAATGAATATAGTTTTTAAGGATTCACTATGTTCACTATGATAGAAAAGATAGAACCTGCTCCCAAGGCGCCACTCATTCTAGTGGGAAAGACAACATACATGGAAAGTTTCAGGTTCAAGTCAGATGGGAGGGTGCAGCAGCAAAGCAGATTTTATTCTTCTTCTTTAATGTCATTTTCCCTGACAAAATGATGGATTCTGATATAGAATCACTTGACAGTGTCAGGGTCATTGGTGGCAAGAATTTTGTTTTCTGGGAATTTAGTGTCTCTGGATGTAGCCATTGCAGGAGACATTAGTTGCCAGGCTACATCTCCACAGGGGTGCTTCCCAGGATGAGGCACTGAACTGTAAGCTCTGTTCTTGCCAAGACTGTTGTGTTCCTGGTCTGGACTGTCTCTATCAAGATCTGATGGGGAATGCTGCCTCCCATTTCTTCTTTAGGGTGCCTTGCTGCTTTAGCTAGGTTGCCTTGCTGCCCTCTTTGTTATGGTTGGTTGGCTTTTGAGGATGACTGACTCCTCTCCACAGGAGTTGTTTTCCCCAATGGTGAAATTGAGGATTAGGCCAGCAGGGCCAGTGGTCCAAGAGGAGTTTCTAGTGTCAGGGACTCCTGTGCCTGTCTGACTGTGGTAAAGGTTGGTTACTTACTGTGTGACCTTAGGCAAGTCATTTACCCTATCTCTGCTCTAGTTTTCTCACCAGTAAAATGAAGAAAACCTCTAGGACTTCTCATAGAGCTACTGTGTTAGTTGAACGAATGTAGCATTTTGTAAACTTTCACATATAATGTTGCATATTATATAATTACCATGTGCTAGAAATAAGAGGATAATTTTATAGTTTTTTGCTAAGATGGAAGATGTGTTATTTTCTCCAAAGAAATTTTGGAGAGATACTAGTCATGACTATTTATTTGCTGTATTTCCTACAGGTCATGCGCATCGTGGATAATGTCCGACCTGATCGGCAAACTGTTATGTTTTCTGCCACTTTTCCTAGAGCAATGGAGGCTTTGGCCCGTCGGATCCTGAGTAAACCAATTGAAGTACAGGTTGGAGGCAGAAGCGTGGTTTGCTCTGATGTTGAACAACAGGTGGTAAGTATAACCCTTTGTGAAATGTAAAAGTTCATAGCTAAACTTTCGTTATGGAATCTGGCTTTAGAGGTAAGCAGAAGAATTCATTCCTTTCAGTCATTACTTTAATTAGCCAGGGGCTGATCTTCATACCTGCCATGTACTTAGCTGTAGGGTGGTTATGAGGATGGGGGAAGGAGCAGATGTTGTTTGTCACCACTCCTCAACCCCTAACCCAACACCTGCCAATTTAACATAATGGAAGGAGCTCCGTTCTCACAGTCAGGATCTGAATTGAGTTCTAGTTCTGATATTTACCATCATTTTGTCTTTAGACAAATCCCTCTCAACCAGATTTCCTTAGTTGTAAAATAAGCAGTTTAGCAAAACCAGCTAACACATCTTGTATCAATATGTTGCATTCTAGACCATTTGTTCTGTCAACAAAATATGTTGCATTTCTCTAGGTCTTTGTTATATTCTGGGGGCTATAATTGCCATTCTGTTTGATTCTTTTAGCAGTGCTCTGGGAAGGTAGATAATTATTTCCAAAAGTTAGGAAATTGTTTAATTCAACAACCTTTTTAGGCATCTTTGTGCAAGGCTTTATACTAATTACTAATAGGGATTTAAAGGTGGTTTAAGGCAGCTTCTTCCTTCAGAGCCCATAGTCTAGTTGGGTAGATAATTTATAATCAAATAGTTAATATAAAGCAAAAGATGATGAGTATGTAAAAGAAGTAAAAAGTAGTTTGGAATATGTTTGGTTTTTTTTTTTTAAAAGAATGATTATTTTTTTGGATTGTGGAAGCCATTCAATCTTGAACTAAAAATTAAAATTTTTTCCATTTGAAAAATTCAATTCAACAAAAATTTGTTAAGCGCCTTCTATGAGCAAAACATTCTTCTAGGTAGTAGGGCTGTAAAAACAAGAGTTAATGCAGTCACGGAACTAAAATGAATAGAATCATTTAACTTCTCTGAGCCGTATTTGCCTCATCTCTAAAAGATGGGGATTGAACTAGAAGACGACCTTGGTCCATCCAGTTCTAAATCTGGTTCCTAAGAGAAGGTGTATTTGGATAAATACATACTTGATAATTGAGGAGAGAAAGAATATTAATACCTTGGGTGTAAGGGATGGTCAAGGACATCTTTACAAAAGAGAAAAAATACTTTATCTGGGTCTGAATTAAAAACAAAGGCTCTAAGAGACAGACAATAGACATAAAGAGAGACTGCATGTTACTGACTTTTCCTTCTCACACCAAGAACATATGAGGAGGAAATCAGAAGTGACAAAACTAGTAGGCTAGGTGTAGCCACAATCTGTCCATGTTATGATGTCCAGTTACACAGTACCATGGAGAAAATGAGGAGAAGGAGCAGATTGATTTTTCAAGATGTTGCCAAGATCTATCAGTCTTTAAGAAATTCAATAACCTTTTTCTTTTTGTCTTATTATGAATTTAAATCATGTTTTATCATAAATAAAATGTGAATAATGATCAGTCCAAAGAAAATACTAGAATTTATATTATTAACTTCTTGGTATTTTTAGATTGTAATCGAAGAAGAAAACAAGTTTCTGAAGTTACTTGAGCTTCTAGGTCATTACCAGGAGTCAGGATCTGTTATCATATTTGTAGATAAACAGGAGCATGCTGATGGTCTTTTGAAGGACTTAATGAGAGCATCTTATCCTTGCATGTCTCTTCATGGAGGTAATGTATATGTATTGATTGGTTAGCATTGAATTTAGTTAAAGCCTTAAAGCTGTTTATTTTATTTTCTGTTTCTTGTTTTATGTAATTGGAACAGGGTTGAGACTGAGGATGTTACACCTTTGTGTACAGTAAGAAAATAGATAACTACTTGTCTTTAGGTCAGATTTTTAATATTTAAAATATTGATGTTTCAAGAAATTTTTTTAATTCACTTTTTCTCATATACGATGTTAGTTTAAATTTACATAAATGATCTGGTATAAAACAGTTAAGATTATTGGATACTTACTTCCTTGCATGTTATAAATCTTCTTTAAGCAAGGTTTACATCATTCCATAAAATGTCTTCAGTTATCATTTTGATTTTCCTTTAAGAGTTTTTAGTTATCATTATATATAGAATGTTAGGATGAAGAGGTGTAATAGTTGAGTAACATCATTCTATAGCATCTGTTTTTCTTGACTATATATTTTTTGACACGCAAATTAAACATAAAGTATAGGATATCCATATGTCTATGTATTTCAAACCAACTTCTTCCAGCAATGTATGCGACACATTTATTTTTTCACCCATTTTTTCATTATCTAAAAATATAATTCATCAGGGCCCTCCTTGAGGAGGACCCCTTCTCTCAGGTTGACCAGAGTGCTGGGCTTTCTTTAACAGGTGCACTATTCCTCTTTTAAAGCCATACCCTTGGCTCAGATTTCATGTAACATGGTTGTTTACGTCATTTAAATGATCTAGGAATCACCAGCTGCAACCCTTTGGTGAGAGGGAGGACCACTGGATTTTATCATCTGCCCTGCCATTATGTGCCCTCAGGACATTCCTTTCATATTATAGCTGACCTCTGTTATATGACTTATCTCTCTAATTGTGTATTGGCTGTTATATTATGTCAATATAATGGAATATTATGGTGTTATAAAAAATGATTAAAGAGAAAGATTTAGGGAAACCCCTACAAAAACTAATGTGGAGTGAACAGATCAGTTTATACAATGACATTAACATTACAAAGAAAAACTACTTAGACTTTAGGACTGTGATCATTGCACTGACCAGGCATTACTCCAGAGTAGCATGCTTCCTACATCTTGACAAAGAGGTGATGTTCTAGTGTAGTGTAAGACATGCTTTTTGGACATTGTTGGTATGTGTTCTGTTTTATGGGACTATGCTTACTTGTTATAAAGGAGGATTTTTTATTTTGAGGAGGGATAAATTGAAAATAGGGAGTGATAGCTATCATAGAGTAAAAGAAAAAGAAAGCATCTATAAAGCATTTAAAAATGCATAGAAAAGAATAGAAAGAGGTTTCTAGATAAACACTGACAAGGAGGTTAGTATTAGGAACTAATAGGTAGTGTGATGTGGGTAGCTTAGAGTCAAGAAGACCTGGGTTTGAATCAGCCTTAGAAGTTTGAGCAAGTCATTTAACATCATGTAACTCCATTTCTCATCTGTAAAATGTAGAGGTTAGACCCAGGTCTTTTCTAACTCTAAATTCATGTTATTTGTAATGAAAGAGATTCGCGGTTTCATATATAGCATTCTTTTTCTGTCTTTATATGGAAATATATATTTGTTTGATGTTTGTCAAGTTCAGAATAATGAATTTAAATTTTTTTAAAGAAAAGATATGCACTTTTTAATGATTTCTTACATAATTTTAAATTGTTGGAAAGATCGTTTTTACAGTCCTTTCAGAAAGGAAGCTAAAGACTTATTTTGAAGATGACAGAAACTTTACTAAAATTCTTAATTTCACAATCTTCTATTTCCTGCATATAGTTGATGAATTGAGAAAGTGGCCAATGTAAATTGAATTTGTCTCATTCTTTGCTTCTAATCTTGATCATTATTATCCTATTAGTATGCAATGAAATGCAATACTTGATCGTATATGGTTTCACATTTTTGTGTGGTTTGTTTGCAGGCATTGATCAATATGACAGAGATAGCATCATTAACGACTTTAAGAATGGGACATGTAAACTTCTGGTGGCCACTTCTGTTGCTGCACGAGGACTTGATGTGAAACATCTAATCCTCGTAGTGAATTATAGCTGCCCTAACCATTATGAGGATTATGTCCACAGAGCAGGCAGAACTGGAAGAGCAGGCAACAAAGTAAAAGCAGTTGCATTATTTTGCCATTTTCTTTAAAATATCTTTTTTGCGTTTAAAAAAATAAGTGAAACAGAGACAAGCAAAGGAGCTCAGACCATCTTTGAAAAGAGATATATATATATATATATATAAAATATGGTAATATTTAGGATTATTGAACGTTTATATATACATAAAAGTGTGAAAACTTTCTGTGTTTTAGAGACTACACTTATTTTTGAGACTACACTTATTCTTTACCTCACCACACAAATTTTGTGTATGAACACTAAATTTGAATCAGATAGAATCTGAGTGATAGTATTCAGTTGATGCCCTAAATAATGCTCACTATTTTATGATTTATTTTATTTTATTAAATGATATTTAAAGGTTCAGTTCAATAGCAGTATTACAGTGCAGCATAATCAATACTTGTTTTTATCCTGAGCTGGTACTTTGCTCAGCATTCATGTCTCATCATCCCTTTTTGATAGGAGATAATGCCTTGATTCTGTGAAGGTTATTTGGCACTTTGAATGGGGGTTCTGGGGGTTCCATGTAGCTTGGAACAAAATTGCTGGTCACGTTTATCTTTTATCTCTCCAACAGTGAGAGTTCCATGAAGACCTCTTTTGTTAAATATTGACTCAGCTGACTCAGAATTTTTAAAAAATAGCTGTATTTCACAGTCTGCTGCTATTTTAAGTTTTATTCTAAAGCATCAAATTTAGAAAGTTTTTCTTAATCCTTTTTAAGATTTTGACTTAGAAATGATAGTTGTGAATATGGCTCTAGTTGTGAACTTAGTTATCTCATGTAGGATTTGTATTGCATTATGTTCTGTTTTTCTTAATTTGCTAGGGATATGCCTACACTTTTATCACAGAAGACCAAGCAAGGTATGCAGGTGATATAATTAAAGCTCTGGAGTTGTCAGGGACTGCAGTCCCTCCTGATCTGGAAAAACTTTGGAGTGATTTCAAAGATCAACAGAAAGCTGTAAGTAAACCTCCCTACACCCACTCACTCTACTCCACTTCTGGCCCCATTAATTTTGCCTAAATTGTTGATTTATTTTAATATTTTTCTACTTTTTTATTTACAAGTCTATCTACTTTAAGGATAAATTAATCTGAAAATTAAAAAAATTTTGAGGGTATTTAAATGGCTTGTCTACATATTAATCTGTCTTTTCGTAACAGGATATTGCATTAGTGTAGCAAGTTGGAAAGTAGTTCCATTAGCATACATTAAAAAAACTCATAAAATGATATTTGTCCTTTTTTTTCTTCTTTCTTGTAGGAAGGGAAGATAATTAAAAAAAGTAGTGGCTTTTCTGGTAAAGGATTCAAATTTGATGAAACAGAACAAGCTTTGGCCAATGAGAGGAAGAAGTTACAAAAAGCAGCACTTGGTCTGCAGGATTCAGATGATGAAGATACTGCAGTTGATGTAAGTATTTTCATCCTAAACTGCATGTTTATCAAAAAGTGCTTTAGAGAATGCTGTTTCTTGACATTATTCAATACTTAATTACTGTATTCACTACTTATTTACATCTTTAGGCTGTTGAGGGCTTGCCCCATTCTTACCAGTGAGGCACAGAGACTTGGGTTGAAGCTATTAATAATCGCTCCATAAAGCCAGTGTGATTTGTATTTTAAAGTGGTAACTCCATTTAAAGCACAATGGGCTTTTTAAAAGCATTTCTTTCCAGAGCTATATTTCAAGAAACCAAAAATGAAAACCATGCAGAACAAAAAGTCACTTGCCCCAGCTTCAGTTGTCTTGACCTTTGTCTTACCTCTGGACTTGATGACTGGAGGAGTGTAAAGTGACTTTGAGCAGTTCTGCCTCACTCATATTCAGGTCAAGACAACACCCTGGTGATGTCATTGGTCCTCTTCAAGAACAAAACATGGGGATATGGTCTCTTCTGTGGTACTATTGAACTCTTGGATTAGTTAAAGCATCCCAACAAATCCCACATACTCAACATTATGATATCTAATAATTTTATTATGAAAGGTGTATTTTGGTTGTGGTTATAAAAAGATAATAATTATGCACTTTGGTTTTATCACTTAGGAGCATTTATATTTTATTTTTTTTATATACTACCTTGAAAAGACATGATCTCTAGTAGTAGCTCTACTGTGTGTCCAAAGCTGGGGACCCACTGAGTGGTTACTCAGGCTTATTCTATTATTTATGAACACATGAATAAGATAAGAAAGGGTCACAAATAGAGTAAAGTACATAATGGGGAGGAGGGGAAAGAGGAAGGGAGCAAGCATTTATTTATGTCGTGCCTACCATGTGTCAGGCACTGTGCTAAGCACTTAAAATATTTATTTGATTCTCATAATAACCCTCGGAGATAACCCATTTTACAGATGAAGAAACTGCGGCAAACAGAGGTCTAGTGAGTTGCCCAGGGTCACACAGCTAGTAAGTGACTTAGACTGGATTTGAACTCAGATCTTCGTAACTCCAAACTCAGAACTGTCCACTGCTCTACCAGCCTTCTATGTTCCTTTCTTTTCCTCTTCCCTCCCCTCCCAATATGGCTTTAGGAATTAACTCTGGACAGGCATACCTATCTGCCTCTCTTTCTAGAAGATCTTTTGAGATCTTTTTTGTGGATCTTCAGTGACCCTATTTTAGATCTGTATCTCAGTTTGCAAACCAAATACCTTATGGAAACATGCTATCTTTCCTCATTTTAATTTTTCTTTAAAAGCTGAAAAATATGTGTCTCTTAGTTTGGGGCTGGCTCTCAGATCCAAAGAGCATTTTTGGAATCTTCTAGTTGATGTTCTTCTGCAGAAATCATTCTCATTTACAAGTTGTAGGGCCTACTCTTCAAGACAAAGGTGTTCTCCACACCGTCCCCTTGTACAGACCTATTTAAGAGAAACTAAATTTGATACTTTAGAATAAAACTTGAAGTAGAATAAAACTTCCACAGCAGACTGTGGAACAGTTATTTTTAAAACTTATTTTAAAAAATTCTTAAGGTCTAAAGTCAATATTTAACAAAAGGTCTTCGTGGAACTCTCACTGTTGGAGAGGTAAAAGATAAACTTGACCAGCAATTTTGCTCCAAGCTACATGGAACCCCCATTCAGAGTGCCAGAAAACCTTTACAGGATCAAGGCATTATCTCCTATCAAAAAGGGATGATGAGACATGAATGCTGAGCAAAATGCTAGCTCAGGATAAAGACAAGTATTGATTATTCTGCATTGTAATACTGCTAAAGTTATTGAACTGAACCTTTAAATATCATTTATGTTAAAATAGTGAGCATTATTTAGAACATCAATTGAATACTATCACTCAGATTCTTTTCAGTTCAAATTTAGTGTTTATACACAAAATTTGTGTGGTGAGGTAAAGAATAAGTGTAGTCTCAAAGGAGCTTAGCTATAACAGAGAAAGCTTTTACACTTTTGTGTTCATATAAACATTCTTCAGTAATCCTAACTATTACCATGTACATCCTACATAGAGACCTTTTCAAAGATGGTCTGAGCTCCTGTGCTCAACTGTATTTCAATTATAGATGATCTCTGAGTGCCCTTCCTCTTTAAATTGTTTAATTGATTTGGAACTGACTTATGCAATAAAAGTGTTTTTTAAGATTAACATCATTCATTTTTAAAGTCTTGAGCCGTAGATACTTGATCTGAAATTCTTAGAGCATCTCTTTAAATTGTTAATGCAAAGTAGTCAAGTCTCTTGCTCCTTATCCCTACCTGCTATAGGGGACTGGTTTAAAATGTTAAATGGAGGCAAGTAGTCTAGTACGTAAGTATTTTGATGAGGCCCATATTTTGTAATCTGCTAGACTTGAGTAAATAAGTAGCATAAAGGTATCATAATAATGTAAATATAAGGCAGATCTTATTTTTTTGTTAAAAAAAATACTGGGGGGCGGAGCCAAGATGGCGTAGTAGAAGGACGCACGTTTACGAGCTCCGAAACCAAAAGCCCATAGAATTAATGTAAAAAGAGTCCCCCATAATTTCTGGGTCAATACAAGGTGTGCAGAAACAGAGTGGAAGAGATTTCCGTTCCGGGGAGCCCTGGAGACCCGTCCCCAGGGTCCGGCACGCCCCGGAAAGTGGACCCCACCCCCAGCGCTGCCCTGGCCGCGGCCCCAGAGAAGCTGATCCGAGCAGGCTTCAGAGACGGAAGCTCTGGCAGCTGAGAAAGTCCCTCTGCCCACAGAAGCTACAGGTCAGTGAGAGAGAAGGCCGGGCTGGAGGAGAGGGGAAGCGGGGTGTCTCCGTGACTCGGGCCCCCTCGGGAGGAAGCGGCGGCGGCAGGGACAGGGGCAGGAAGCAGCGGAGGCAGAGTTGTGGGCGGCGGTTGAGGCGGCAGCGGCCCAAGACTCAGGAATCCCCCAGCAGCAGGCAGGATCTTCATTACGGAAGATTCCCGCATAAAACCGGACGGAGCTGAGCCTGGGAGATGACCCTGCCCCCACCCCGCTCTGTTACTGAAGGCTTCTGCTTAAAGCCCCCAAGGGAGCTGGGCTTGAGAGGTGGGCCCCACACCCCGCCCCTACCCGCTCCATTCCTGAAAGTCTCTGCATAAAGCCCCTGAGGGATCGGAGCCTGGGAGGCGGCCCTGCCCCCACCCCAGCATCTGAACTAAAGCTCACTGATTGACAGCCAGCAGGAGGAAAGCCCATTTAAATCATAGAGGCCAAGCACTAGCTGGGCTGATCCAGGCGGGGGTGGAAAGGAATCTCAGAAGTCAAGTAACTGGCTGGGAAAATGCCTAGAAAAGGGAAGAAAAATAAGACTTTAGAGAGTTTTTTCCAACAAATGCAAATGATCCCGACCTTCGGATCTGATGATGAGGACGTATCCTTGCCATCAGGGAAAGACGTGGAGGGCGGGGCCTCAGTACCCCAGAGACCCCAGGGGGGTGGCGGGTGGGCTCAGGCCCTGGAAGAGCTCAAAAAGAATTTTGAAAAGCAAGTTAGACAGGTGGAGGAAAAACTGGGAAGAGAAATATCAGAGATGCAAGAAAAGTATGAAAAACGGGTCAATACCTTGGTAAAGGAGACCCAAAAAAATGCTGAGGAAATTAACACCTTGAAAAATAGGCTCACTCAATTGGCAAAGGAGGTTCAAAAAGCCAATGAGGAGAAGAATACTTTGAAAAGCAGAATGAGCCAAATGGAAAAAGAGGCTCAAAAGCTCACTGAATTTAATAGTTCTCTCAAAATTAGAATGGAACAGATGGAGTCTAATGACTTTACGAGAAACCAAGAAATCACCAAACAAAACCAAAAGAACGGAAAAATGGAAGAGAATGTGAAATATCTCATGGGAAAAACAACTGACCTGGAAAATAGATCCAGGAGAGACAATTTAAAAATTATACCTGAAACTCATGATCAAAAAAAGAGCCTAGACATCATCTTCCATGAAATTATCAAGGAAAACTGCCCTGACATTCTAGGACCAGAGAGCAAAATCAGTATTGAAAGAATCCACCGATCACCACCTGAAAGAGATCCAAAAAGAGAAACTCCTAGGAACATTGTGGCCAAATTCCAGAACTCCCACCTCAAGGAAAAAATCTTGCAAGCAGCTAGAAAGAAACAATTCCAGTACTGTGGAAATACAATCAGGATAACCCAAGATCTAGCAGCTTCTACATTAAGGGATCGAAGGGCGTGGAATAGGATATTCCAGAAGGCAAAGGAACTAGGACTCAAACCAAGAATCACCTACCCAGCTAAACTGAGTATAATACTTCAAGGGAAAATATGGTCTTTCAATGAAACAGAGGACTTTCAATCATTCTTGATGAAAAAAACCAGAGCTGAAAAGAAAATTTGACTTTCAAACACAAGAATGAGAAGAAGCATGAAAAAGGAAACAGCAAAGAGAAGTCTTAAGGGACTTACCAGAAGTGAACTGTTTACATTCATACAGGGAAAGACAATATTTCTAACTCTTAAAACTTTTCAGTATCTGGGTAGTTGGTGGGACCACACATACACATGTACACGCATGCACACACATACACACATGTACACACATACAGAGATAGAGAGCACAGATTGAACTGAATGGGATGGGACCATACCTTAAAAGAAACTAAGGTAAATGGTGAGAGAGAAATGTAGGGGGAGGAAAGAGAGGGAAAGGGAAGGGGGTAACTATGTCATTTAAGAGGCAGGTAGGAGTTTTTCTTAGTGGAGGGAAAAAGAGGAGAGCTGAGAAAAACAAAAAAAAGCAAGAAGTTTACCCTCATCACATTTGACTAAACAAAGGAGTGAAATGCACACTCATTTTGGTATGAAAACCTATCTTACAGTATAAGAAAGTGGGGGAGAAAGAGATATTGCAAGGGGGGGGATGATGGAAGGGAGGGCAAAGGGAGGAGGGAGCAATTTGAAGTCAACACTTGGGGAGGGACAGGATCAAAAGACAGAAGAGAAACAAGGAGGGGCAGGTTAGGAGGGATGGTAATCCAGTTAGTCTTACACAACACGACTATCAGGGAGGTCATTTGCAAAACTACACAGATATGGCCTATATTGAATTGCCTGCCTTCCCAAAGGGAATGGGTGGGGAGGGAGGGATGGGGAGAATTTGGAACTCAAAGTTTTAGGAACAACTGTTTAGTATTCTTGTTGCAACTAGGAAAGAAGACATACAGTTAATGAGGAATAGAAAGTCATCTGGCCCTACAGGAGAAAAGAGAAGATGGAGACAAGAGAAGGGAGGGATGACAGAAGAGAGGGCAGATTGGAGATAGGGAAAATTAGATTGCTTGGGGTATTGGGGTGGAGGGAGGGGATAAAAGGGGAGAAAATTTGGAACCCAAAAATTTGTGAAAATGAATGTAGAAAATTAAATAAGTAAATAAATAAAATTATAAAAAAAAAATACTGTTCAGTCAGAGATTCTTAACCTGACGTCCCACAGACACCCTTACATTGCAGGGAAAAAATAATTACATCTTTATTTCCACTAACTTCTAATTGAAATTTAGTATTTCCTTCAGTTTTGAAGGAAAAAAACCCAACAAAACTTAATGTTAAGAGTCTATATAGAAAGCAAAAAGAGTATTAGAGAAAAGAGAACAAGTATCATGATTTCGTGTGCAATTAATTATTGCCTACAAAATTATAAAGGAATGAAACTGGAAGCAAAGAAAAAGTATACTCTAGAATTTTTTGTTATGTGATCATAGGCAACCCACTTAACATCTCTTAGCCTCTGTTTCTTAATCTGAAAAAAAAAATTGGCATAATTATGCTAATAGTACTTACTTCATTGGGGTGTTGAGACTCCAATGAAATAATTTATGTAATTGAAAAACTTTAAAGCCTCACATATATCTCAGTTATTATTCGATAAGATGATTTCATAACTTTGCTTTCTTTCTGATTTAGATTGATGAACAGATTGAAAGCATGTTCAATTCAAAGAAGAGAGTTAAAGACATGGCAGCTCCTGGAACTTCTAGTGTCCCTGCTCCAACTGCTGGAAATGCAGAAAAACTGGAAATTGCAAAGAGGTTGGCTCTGAGAATCAATGCCCAGAAGAATTTGGGAGCCGAGGCTCAGGTATTAAGTGGTTTGTTCAATGCCTCAGCTCCTTACTTTCTAAACCATTTAAAAAATGCCGAATTTTGTAGCTATTTTTTAATATCTGATTATTCTGTCTATTACTTAATTTATAGGAAGTTTGACTTTTTGTTTTCCACTGTAGTTACTTATATAATGATAACCTATTCTGGAATGCCTAACTTACCATATCTGTATTGAATTATGGGTTATGTAAGGAATGTACTCGTTGATAACACAAACATCATAGAGACATGTTTCTGAATAACATTGCATATAGCATGTTTTTCATGGGTGACTTTATGATAATGTTTAATAGTCTTTATCATGTTAATAATTTTTTAATCAAGTATGTGAACTTTAGTAGCATTCCCAAAGAATGGTTTATTAATTTCTCCAGTATTCTGAAGACTTAAGGTAAGTCAAGTCAGTTACTGTAAAATTATTGTTGGTTGGGTTGGTTTTCCATGGGGTTGTGGTGGTACACATTTTCTAATTTAAAAGAACTTCTGGGTACTAGTAGAATCTACTCCATATGTAAGTAATATAGGAAAGGTCAGGGCAAACAATCTAATATGAACGGTAAGGAAGTGACCATCACTTGTGTATCAGTAGCATTTTTATTTACAAAACTCAGTGGTATTTTGGTTTTGAATTTCTCCAAAATAGAGGATATGCATTGAAAATGTGTGTTTCTGTGTAGTCAAATCTGTAGCATGCTTACTTGTATATAGATACAAGTCATAAGATGACTTTATCATAAGATGAGGACTTAGTTTGGTAGGAAAGGGAGAATCTGGAACTTTGAAGTGGGTTATCAAAGAATTTCTGATGGGGTCCGCGGGCCACTTCCTACATTAGTCCGTGATTTGATTGTAGCCCTTCTTTAATTACAGGATGTAATGCAACAGGCTACTAATGCAATCCTAAGAGGGGGCACTATTTTGGCCCCTACTGTATCTGCAAAAACCATTGCAGAACAACTTGCCGAAAAGATCAATGCCAAGCTCAATTATGTGCCTATAGAAAAACAAGAGGAAGAAAGGCAGGATGGTGGACAAAATGAATCTTTTAAGAGATATGAGGAAGAATTAGAGATCAATGATTTCCCACAGGTAAGCAACAGGTTTCCTTTGTCCCCTTTTAAATGAACATCATGGATCTCTTTCACCTGAGTCCTCCTGAATCCCGTTACCATGATTTATCCAACAAAAAAACCTCATCTGTTTATTTCCACCAATTGCTCACTGCTGAGTCTTGACAGTAGTAAAAGCCATTGGAATCACTGCCAGTTGAAGAACATTTCAAGTGGCTCGGTATATTTACCCTCCTGATGGTTGCTTGTTCAGAAAAAAAAACACCCTTAGTTGATAAAATACATATTTTCAAAGCTAATTCAGTTTTTTATGAGTTCTAAAAAATTAGAATGTGAGAATAATGTAAATGTTATTATAAAAGTACTTTTTACATATATATGCATACATATATATAGAGTAGAGTGCTTGTGAACAGTCTGTTTAATTCTGATTTTGACATGTTATAATGTGCTATAACAAATTGTTCTTTTATTTTATTTGATGTTTTTTGTTGTGTCCCTGAACTATTTTCCTAGTATACAATTGCTTCTTTTCCCTTTTTCTTTCATAGACTGCAAGGTGGAAAGTTACTTCTAAGGAAGCTCTGCAGAGAATCAGTGAATATTCTGAAGCTGCTATTACAATCAGAGGAACATATTTTCCTCCTGGCAAAGAACCCAAGGAAGGAGAGCGAAAAATTTACCTGGCAATTGAAAGTACGTACTTCAGAAATTATTAGACTACCTGAGTTTGATCATTGTTAAATACAGATTGTTGGTAGTAGATAGACACCGTAGTGGGGTCAAAGTCAAGGAACTGGAGATTAGGTAAGAAACTTTTTTCTCTCCCTCATCTGCAAATGGGAAACTTAGGTATGTTTGAATGATTTTAAAGCCTTTTGTTTAAAAGCAGTTATAAGTACCAAGGAGTAGGATCTATGCTTTACTTCATTTCTAATTAGAGTTATGAAATAGATCAGTATTTGGGTCTCCATTTGAGAAATAGGCCATGGAGCTGGACAACAGATAGTTCAAGTGGGGCGGCCTGTTTTGTCTATGACTATAGCGCCTAATACATTTGGGGATGTAAATTTCCTTGTGAGTATTCTAATGATGTCATATTAGAGAGGAAAAAAAACTCAGGAAACTGAAGTTTGATTTTTTTTTCTAAAAAGTAAATGATTTTTTTTGTACCTTGAATTGTCTTTGCAGGAGTTTTCTTTTGTAAGGATTATATCCATGATCTATATTTAATCATTTTGGTAAAAATTTCATTTTTTCGTAGAAGAAACAACTTGCTTTTTGCATAAATAGCCATGGTAAAAGGTTGCTGTAATGTAGGCTAAGCTATAAAGTCATCTTCACTGAATATGGCTTATGCTAGCTACACATAGAGAATTGTGACTTATCCAGTATCACCTCAGTACAGTCAGATTGAAATATGGACATAACAGATCAAAATGATTTTGAGTCATATATATTGTATTATCTGGGATTGAGGCAGTTTTCTGTCTGCAGAGGAAGTAAGGAGCAAAGAATTGATGAACATGTAGAACTTAAGTCACTAACTAGTTCCAGCAAAGTGTGCTTTTTTGTGTGGAGCAGGCTAATGCTTCATTTGAACTGAAATGTCTTTTATTTGGCTTTTTCTTCTCTTTATTTTCCTTTACTTTACAACTTCTGCTCTTTTAGTACTTAATATATTTAGTACACACATTGATTCTCTTGGCTAAAATCTTGCTTTTAACTTGTTCATTTGCAACAATGGTTATAGCATGCTTAATAATATTATTGACCCTTCTAGTTTTGCCATGGTAACATTTATGTGACATTAATTGCTGAACTTGCTCATACCCTTGCTATCTATAGTATTTGCCCTTGTAGATTCATATATATGAGCCAAGGCAGATAAGAGGCACAATGGATAGACCACTGGGGTTGTTAGGAAGACTTGAGGTCAGATCCAGCCTTAGACACTTACTAGCTTGGTGGGCAAATTGTTTTCTGTCTGCTTCAGTTTTCTCAGCTGTGAAAAAAAAGCTTCTACCTCATAGGATTGTTGCAAAGATAAAATAAGATATTTGTTAAGCTCTTCAAATAATGCTTGGCACACAGTAGGTACTTAATAAATGCTTGTTCCCTCCTTTCCCCGAGGAACCCCACCATGTTTTCAGAAGGGCCTAGAGAAAACAAACTCTCTTCACCTCTCCCCTTTGCTTTGTGTGATTCATTTTGGCAAGATACTGGAAGATGGTGGTGCTGGCCAAAAGCCTGAGATTATCTTTCAAAATTTCTGCTTGTTTTTCCCTGGTAGGATTTTGGTTGTAAATCTTTATTGCTTTCTAGCGATTTAGCAATAGCATTCAGGTTTTTTTTTTTCCTTATTGTTGTTGTACCATGGTTTTATATGATCTTGAAGGAAGTTTTTTGATACTTGAAGTCTTTCTGGATTTTTTACAACATTTTTTATTTGATTAGAAATGCTGGATTTTGGCTGTAATATCGCCAGTGTTTTTAGTTTGGCGTTTCTTAGGTGATCAGGAGGCGGTTGGTATAGAATTTATACTTTTGCTTTGCCTTCTGATTCTAATAGATGTAGGCATGGTTTTTTGTTTGTTTGTTTTTGATGTTGTCTTAAGGTAGATTATCCAGGATTTTTGTTTGGTCATGATTTTCTTGGAGTCTAGTGATTCTTAAATTGTCTCGTTTTGTTTTCCAGGTCAGGTTTTTTAAAAAATAGAGCATTATAATTTCTTACATTCTTTCGTTCTCTTGTCGAGTTTGAATATTTCTTGTCTCAAGACCCTTGTTGAAACTTCCTTATTTCTATCAAAGGTATTTTAATTCTTCTGCTCTCCCAGGTTTATAATTTTATTGTTATTCTCAAGTCAGATTTTTCATAGTGTGGCCCCCTCTCTCTGATCTCACAGACTTCAGGTCTATTTTGGGGGGGTTGGGCTGACTTTCCTTACAACAGAGAAATTGTACTTGAACATCTGGACATGTATGAAAATTACCATAATCTAGAAACTGCTGGCCAGTGAGTACTTGAGTGACATACAGATACATAATATGCTGTTGAAAGATTAACTAGTTCTTTACTTGCACCCAGTCATTTTCACTGAGTGTGGTTTTATTGTTTTGATGAAATGTCAGTGGAAAAGATACAAAAATTTCTTCACAGTAGAAATCTTCCCAACTGTAGATTGTTCCTTTTCTCCTGCGTTGTTATCCTTTGTTATTCATTTTGTATGTAGTAAAATACTAACCAGCCTTAATTTGTCACAAAATATGACCTCAGCAATAATACTTTAAAGCCTGTAATTTGAAACTTCTTTTATGAGTGACCCATCATTAGGCAGCCATTGAAAGCTCTCCTTGGCATTTATGGGGAGTACCTGAAATTGACCTGCAGTACATGTCTGTAAACATGTGTGATTCTAATAATATATTTGCCACTCATCTTCCTAGGTGCCAATGAACTGGCTGTGCAGAAGGCAAAGGCAGAAATTACTAGGCTTATAAAAGAAGAACTAATCAGACTGGTAAGTAAAAATCTTTTTTGGGCAGTTTGTATTAACTGGGTTTAGAAAAAGCAATGCTTTTGAAGGCATCATATCCCCAGCTGGAACTTGTGAATATTTACTTAGAAAATTAACAGTATGACCCACATCCACTTGAAAAATTGATTTTTGCCTCTGAGTGTGTGTTATCAGACTTTTCAATTCAGATATCCCTTATGCAGCACTCTTGTGAGGTAGAAAAAGTGCTATTCACTACACAAAGTTAATGGAAGAAATTAAGAATGCTACAGAAGGAAATAACCTTAAAATAAAATCTTAAACTACTTTCCCACCAGCAACTGTCATAAAAAAAGAAATCCTCTTCTTAAGTGAATGAAAGAAACAATGTGGCATAACATACTAGTTGTGTGAGCCTGGACAAGTCACTTAATTTCTTAGTGCGCTACACAGCTCTCTAAGACTAAGTTTCAGAGAAGGTGCTGAGCTGCATTGGTAGAAGAAGTTTCTTCATCTGGAAGTTCTCTATACTAATGAAAAATTAGAGATCCTTATCCTGTCTTAAATATATACCTGCATGTTGGCATGTCTGCTAATTAGATATGTAGAAACCCCTGGTGAAGAGTTGAGTAGTGAAATACAGGTAAATAATGGGCTTTTGAAAGATTGCTAATATTTTACTTATATCCAGTAAAGTTAGTATTTTCTCCATTCATGGTTAGATTATTTAGATGAAGTATCAAGTGAAAAGAGGCAAAAATTGATTTAGTCTAATTGAATGTAAGTTTTTTATTGTTTTAAAGTTTTGCTATTGAATTTATATAGAGGGTGGTATTTCATTTGGGGGGTGTTTTTTGCTCTCTCTAACCTTGGCAATTCTTTCAATTACAGCAAAATTCCTATCAGCCAACAAATAAAGGAAGATATAAAGTTTTATAAACATCTGGAGAAAACCTCTTTACCAGTTGCTGGTGTGTGAAACTTTGTGGCTTCTTTTGTCTTTGGAGTTTACAGTATTGTAAATTAAGATTTTTAAAAATTTTGTCTTGCTGTTTTTTTATATAAGAAAAACCAGTATTTGTTTTAAAAAAAATCTTTGTCCACTCCCCTAAGACTATCAGACCTAAAACAAACTTGTTTGCTGAGTATGATTTCCTTTAGAACATTATTTATATACTTACAAGTATGGAAATATGGATTAAATACACTTTAATCCTGACAGACTCCAACTTAATACATATGGAAAGATTTGGACATTTCATTGGAAATTAGTAAAGTACACTTTTAACTTTGGATTTTTTTTGGCATAATTCACATTACTAATTTACAGTGAAATGCTGATTTATTCCTAAACAAAGGGTAACATTCTCTTTCTTGGCTTGTTTTTGCCTTTCTTGGCAAATCTAATTGGCATACATCAAAGAATATGAACTAGAAATGAGGTTGTTATCCTCAAATATTTAGAATATGGGTTCAGAGTTTTTGTTTTAACTTTTAGAATAGCAAATGGATAATAGTTTGAATTCTTTTAAGTTTTTTGTACAAATTAAAAATGTGTAGCATAAAATTTTTTGATTTTAGGTTGCTTTTTAATTTGTGAATTAAATTTTTAAAACCCCTACAATTGATTTTTATAACCAAATCTATAAAGAATAAGATTTTTCCCAACTCTTTAATAGTTTGATTATATGTCTCTACATTTGATATATACAAACACCCCCAATACTCGATTGCCCTATTAGCATGTATACTGCTTTTCTTTAAAATTATGGAACAAAATTATAACCTAGCATTCATCTTATTAAAGCTTGGCCTCTCTTCAGGGAAACAACTGCTTATTTCTTGGGTTAGTCATAAATGTATTTGTTTTTTAGCCCTCAGATGACATAAATTCCTGGATCTGGAGCTTCCATGGTGTTCTTCTGGTTTAGGCTGTGAAATTTTGATCACCCAGGGGCCTATCTGTACTTAGTACAAGTCTTTCAAATTAAGACACTGTCTGAATGGAGAGAGATTTTCAGGAGTTGAATGCTTTGGTAGAAGATTTTTATTAATTAAGAGACAAGAAATCCTCTTTACTTGAGTGAAGGACAGTTTAAAAAAATAATACATTGTAAATAGTATCACAAATTCAGTTTCTTGACAATATGTTAAATAGCTTTATGTGTCAGAGGATGTCAAACCATTACTACTTCAGGGTAGCATTTTTATCTGAAAAGTTGTCACCTAGAAATTAATGTTTCTGATTCCACCTTGTCCATTGTTTTCCTGGTGGCAGATTAAAGAACCACATATTGTGTGTACAACGGTACACAAGCAAAATAGATAATTTCAAACTTCAGCCATCTCTTAGATCTCTTTCTATTAAGATTATTTATTTACTTATTTTCTTCAACCTGTGATGGTTTATGCTTCCTTTCGACAGTGTATTTCCATCCTATACTATAAACTTGACAGTTGGTGCTGCTTTCAACCAGCATCACTCACTTTGGGGTTGAGACTTTTTTTTTCAAATCATTTTAAGAACTCTGTTCATGTTTGTCATGCTAGTTATCAAGAGAAGCCATGCTAGAAATATTATTTTGTTCAGAAAGCAAACTATGTTAGCTCATTGTTCCTAGTGTCACACTGGCACAGTTGAATTTTTAAGATTTGGATGATGTACAGATTTCAACTTTTTTTTATGCAATATATCAATATTTGTTCCTATGTTTTCTAAATTCCTCCAAAAATAAAATAATAAAAGAAGTGTGCATTTTTCTTTAAATCATCTTTGTTCATTAGTTTTCCATCATATTTTGCTTTTATAATTTTTATTCTTTTAGATAAATGAGAAAAGTAATACTGTCTTTTGAATAAGCACTCCATCAAAATGTTACCTGAAGCAGATTATGTCCCTTCATCTTCATGGGTTATCTTGGGCCTCTTGAAATTTAAACAAGCGGTGCAACAATCCACCTTTTTAAGTAAGAAATGAAGGAAACACTGAAAAAGAACTGTGGGGGGAGGTTTAGTATATTTCAAGCTCAATACCAGGCAAGTGTGTAGCAGCCAGAAAATAAGCTAATTTGATTTTAGGCTACATTTAAACTAGTCACACTGTCCAAGACTAGGGCATTAATAGTCTCACTCTCCTCTCATATCTGGGAAATTCTTTTCCAATTAAGAAGGACTTGGATAAACTGGAAGGGCATCAAGAAGATCATTGGTTAACAGGCTTGAGTTCATGCCATATAGGGACTGGTTAAGAAACTGAATGTAATAGCTTGGGTAGATTGCGGAAAGGTACAAGATCTTTGTCTTTGGGTATTTGGAGGGCTGTTAAATAGAGCAGATAAGACTGCTTGGCCCTAGAGAGCTGATGGAATTTGCCTAGGGACAGGCTTAATGGAAAATCATCCCACCAATAAGAGCTATTCAAAATGGAATGGACTAACTCTGAAAGTGGTGGGATTCCTGATGATTTTCAAGCCAAATCTGGTTGATAGTTTATGGGGGGGATATTGTAGAGAATATACTTTTTCAGGTATGACTTAGAGTCAACAACCTCAGATCCCCTCCAACTATGAGGTCCTCTGATTGAATCTGCATATGGAAAAATGCCATAGAAGATTTACATACTGAAGTCATTCTGCTTCATTGGATATGGGCAGAAGATTTACCAAAATCCTTTTTATACTAAGTAGTTTTGTCAGTGATGTAAAAGTGTGTTGCAACCAGTCTGTTGCATGAGATAGTCACGAAACACCTATATAATATGTCAATTGTACGTTTCAGTTTCTGAGTTGTAGTTCTCCTACATAGAAGGAAAAGTAGACTAGGGAACAGCTAGACCTCAACTGAGGGTGAAGGACCTACAATGAAGTAACCTTTGGGGTCAATGTCTGACTCCTAGCATATCACAGTAAGTATTTGGGTCTATATAGGTGATTTGCATGGTAACTTTCCACTCTAAAATTCCTTAAACCTCTAGAAAGCTTTCAATATCTGAAGTATGCAAGTATAATACAGAAGCTACCAAGCTCATTTCAGAGAATAGTACATCTTATACAGGGGTTCACAACCTTTTTTTTTTTCCCCTATCAACAGTGTGGTGAAGCTCATCAAGCCCCCTTTCCCTTACATAGAGAAAGGCAGGATGTGTTAACTCATGTTGTCTTCAGAAATCATTCTAATCAGAAGGGCCCTTCTCCATGTCACTGGGAATTTGTATGTCCTTAGGTGTCTAGAGAGCAGAGTGGGGCAGCTTCATCTCCTTTTAGAGAAGGCTAATATATGTCACAAGAGGAAAGGAGGAGCAGCTTACTCCATGTTGTGGGTCCGGGGAAAGAAGCATCAGCAGAAGCCAGTCAAGTCTGGGACTTGTCTATAAGAGACTTTTGTCTCCTTTTAGGGATCTATGATGTAAGAGGGAAGAAGGACAAGCTTAACTCATCCTGTGGGGAAGATATTCCAATAACATCTGTTAGGTACCAAAAGAAGTCAATTTAGTATGTTGGTAATACTTTCCCAAGAGAGAGAAAGTAATCAGATGTTCTACCTTAAAAGAATGCTTACTGTGAGCCAAAATTATGAGTAGCAGACCCCTTGGACCAAAGGAAGCTAAATGTTTTAAATTAGTAATTTGAGATAGAGACTTGGATAAAAACTGTATAATAAAATGCCTACATCTTAGTGCACTCCTAAAAAACATGATCAACAGCAGCTATTCTAAAGTCATTACTCTTCAAATGCTGGATCTTAGGGCTACTGCTGACTAAGATAAAATTTTCAATGCTTGGTCCTTTAATTTTGTTTAAGAATCCAGATCTCACATTTTCTAACGCATGTAACTTTTAACATGCTGGCTGAAATCTTTGCCTAGGTTTATGAAAATAATTTCAGAACTATACTATCTAGTGATGAACATGGAAAATTTTTTACCCTAACAAAACCTCAGATAAGATGTCCCAAATTGTGATTTAATATCTTCCCTGTCTTCAGCATTCACTTTTTTAAGATTTTGAGTTCTAAATTTTCTCCCCCTCCTTTCCCTTTCCCCCTCTCCGAGATGGCATGCAATCTGATATAGGCTATAGATGTACAATGATATTAAATTTATTTCCACATTAGTCATATTGTATAGAAATATCTTCCCTTTTACAAGTCTATTAAAAAACTTTCTCATAATAATAATTGGCATTTATATAGTGATTTAAGATTTGCAAAGCACTTCACAATTATTTCATTTTACCCTCATGACAATCCTGTGAGGCAAGTGCTCCTATCTAGGTTAAAAGACTTACCCAGAGCCTGTGGCTGCATCTGAACTTGATCTTCCTGATGAGGGAATTAGAACAGCAAATGATGGTGGGAATTGGGTGAGACCATACTGACTTCATCTGTGACTCAATTCTCGAGGTAACTCAGTTCCCTTTCTCTTTAATCATGGGTTTTGTCCAGTTTCTGTCTTGTGAGAAAAATTTATTCAATTGTGGGAACTGTGAGAAAACCTTTTAACTTCGTTTGAACGTAGCCCTGCATGGCTGGGAAGCAGGACCACTTACCTGCTGCTTAGACATCCTTAAACTGAGGACCGTTATGATGACTAGAAGAAACACAGTCAGATCCGAAGTTTTGCAAGGAGTTTTCTCACAGTTTTACCTCTCGAACAACCCACATGTCTTATCTGAAAAATGACATTGTAATGGTCAATCAGTTACTTATTTCTTTGATGGAATACACTCGTGGAGGGGTGGGGAGTGGAACACCTCTTTTTTCTGAATTCAAGCAATTATACCTATTCACTTTAACATTCCCAACTTAGAAAATCCCTAACTTTTCATCCAATTAGAAATCAGATAACTTAGTTTTGTTGCCTGGTTAATTGTTTTCTTTTAATTATTGGTCTTATCTGATTAATTGCTTTAATGTATAAAAGTCTGGAGTTCAGTGCCAAAACTGAGGGGGGACTGGTCCTGATTTATTAGGCAATTGGTGTACATTGCTTAATAAAAAATACGCTCAGAAGCTCAAACCTGTGTTTTCTCAATCATTTCTTTGTTCATCTGCCACACTGACTAGGTCCAACATGGTATCCACTGCTGCCTTCTCAGTTAAAACCATCTAAAGGCAGCTACACTATTTGATTTGTTGGTTAATATTTCACAGGGTTTTTCCTCCCTTTCCATATCACTTGAGACTCAAGGCTTCTCTCTTAGAAAGCAATCCAGGTAGAAATAGAAACAATTGCATCACCTACCAGAGTGTCCCAAAGCATTAAACATATTTCCTTCATTTATTCCTTTGTCTCTGAAACCTAAATTGAAGTATGTGTGTGTAAATGTGCTAAGTGTAAATAGGCTAGTACTATACAGGAACTTACTTTTGATTATTTTTCTTGAGCCAGATCATTTCCAAATATGGTATCAGCTTATAATAAATTGTTCTGAAGTTTAAGTATCTGAGAAAACAATCTGACTTTCTGTTAATCCTGTTGTAATAGGATAAAAGGAAAAATATTTAAACAAGGCGTCTTCTTTAAAAATGTCAAACAACAATGAACTGTTTGGCCATTTGCAAGGGAATCTCTAGGACCACCACTGCCAAATCATAGATGTACCTTACCAGCTTTGACATCAATTGATAATCATGAAAAAAATCTTATTAATTGTGCCTACTACTATATTCCCTGTCCACATCCCATAATTAACCATTGAAAATATACATAAAAAAGCATAATTTATATTTCAAAGTTGCTGTGTTTTTCAGTTTTCATAGGTCTTAAAGGAAAGCATTCACATATAGAGGCTAAATTTTATTTTTTTCTTAAAAAAATTTTTATTGACTTGTAATCACTATTTTTTTGTTTTCAGTTGGTAAAAATACACTTTTTTTCCCCTCTAAGTCCACCTCACCTATTTGAGAATGAAAGAAAAATTTATTTTTATATATAGTTATGTATGTCACAAACATGTATAATCAAGCAAGACAATCTTCTGTATTGACCATGTCTAAAAGAAAAAATATATATGTACATATGTACATATATATTCATACACTTTATATATGTATGTTTGTGTATCTTACACATGCACATATTTTTTATTGTGCACTCTAAGTACTTCATCGTTTTTATATTTACTTATTTATTTTTAGATTTCAACATTCATTTCCACAAAATTTTGAGTTCCAATTTTTCTCCCCATCTCTCTCCCCACCCCATAATACCTTGCATTCTGATTACCCCTTCCCTCAATGTACCCTCCCTTCTATCACACCCCACCCTTCCCTTATCCCCATCTTCAGTCTTTTCTTGTAGGGCAAGATAAATCTCTATACCCCATTACTTGTGTTTCTTATTTCCCAGTTACATGCAATAATGATTCTCAACATTCATTTCTAATACTTTGAATTCCAACTTCTCTCCCTCCTTCCCTCCCTGCCCATCCCCACTGAGAAGGCAGGCCATTCTATACAGGGTATATATGTGTAGTTTTGCAAAAGACTTCCGTAATAGTTGTGTAATACTAACTATATTGCTCTTCATCCTACCCTGTCCCCCGCTTTTTCTTATTCTCTCATTTGACCTTGTCCCTTCCCAAAAGTGATTACTTCTAGTTACTCCCTTCTCCCATTTGCCCTACCTTTTATTATCCTCCTTACCCCACTTGTCCCCTCCTCCCCTACTTTCCTATAGTGTAAGACAGATTTTCATACCAAATTTAGTGAGCATGTTATTCCCTCTTTAAGCCCTATGTGAAGAGAGTAAGCTTCACTTTTCCCCTCTCACCTCCCTTTTCTCCTCCATTGAACAAGACTTTTCTTATGTCTTTTATGAGTTATAGCCTGCCCCATTCCATTTCTCCCTTTCTCCTAATATATTCTTCTCTCACCTCTTAATTTTTATTTTTTTTATGGATATCATCTCTTCTGATTAACACAAACACAGTGTACTCTGTGTGTGTGTATAATCCCTCCACTTGCCCAAATACTAAGAAAAGTCTCAAGAGTTACAAATATTATCTTTCCATGTAGGAATGTAAACAGTTCAACTTTAGAAAGTCCTTTATGATGTCTCTTTCCTGTTTACCTTTTCATGCTTCTCTTGATTCTTGTGTTTGAAAGTCAAATTTTCTCTTCAGTTCTGGTCTTTTCATCAAGAATGCTTGAAAGTCCTCTATATCATTGAATGACCTTGAAGTATTATACTCAGTTTTACTGGGTTGGTGATTCTTGGTTTTAATCCTAATTCCTTTGACTTCTGGAATATCGTATTCCAAGCCTTTTGATCCCTTAATGTAGAAGCTGCCAGATCCTGTGTTATCCTGATTGTATTTCCACAATACTTGAATTGTTTCTTTCTAGCTGCTTGCAATATTTTCTTCTTGAGCTGGGAAATCTGAAATTTGGCCACAATATTCCTAGGAGTTTCTCTTTTCGGGTGTCTTCCAGGAGGTGATTGGTGGATCCTTCCAATATTTATTTTGCCCTCTGGTTCTAGAATATCAAGGCAGTTTTCCTTGATAATTTTATGAAAGATAATGTCTAGACTCTTTTTTTGATCATGGCTTTCAGGTAGTCCCATAATTTTTAAATTGTCTCTCCTGAATCTATTTTCCAGGTCAGTTGTTTTTCTTCTGATTCTTCTATGTTCTATTCTTTCAATCTTTTGGTTTTGTTTTCTAACTTTTTGGTTTATCTCATAGTCATTAGCTTCCCTGAACTCGATTCTCTCTTTTAAAAACTATTTTGTTCAGTGAGCTTTAGAACCTTCTTTTCCATTTGGCTAGTTCTACTTTTTAAAGCTTCCTTCCCCTCACTGGCTTTTTGGATCTCTTTTCCCATTTGAGTTAGCCTCTTTTTAATGTGTTATTTTCCTCAGCATTTTTTTGGTTCTCCTTTAGCAGGCTGCTGACACACTTTTCAAGCTCTTCTATGGCATAAGCCTATTTCATATTCATTTTGGAGGTACTGGAGGCAGAGGCCTTGACTTCCTCTGACAGTATGCCTTGTTCTTCCTCATCCTAAAGGATGGAAGGAGACACTTGTTCACCAAGAAAGTAACCTTCTTATTTTTTTTTTCCTTTTTTGGGCATTTTCCCAGCCAGTTACTTGACTTCTGAATCCTTTGTCAAGAGGAGGGTCCTAGTGCTCCTCCTGTCCCCAGTACCATGCCCAAGGCTGAGATTCTGATCAGCTGCTCAACTCCCCCAGGGGCTTTGGGTGGGGGTAGGGCCACCACTGAGGGCTGAGGTTCAGATCAGCTGCTCAATTCTGCCAGAGGCTTTAAGCTGAGTTTCCTGGACAATGGACCCAGGTTGCTTCCATGTAGCTGCCCACCACCTGCTGCTGCTACTGCTGCTGCTGCTGCTACTGCCGGCTGGGGCCAGTGCTGTGGGAACCATGTTCCCCTCTCTCCCATCTGGGAAAGCCCTCCCACACTGACCTTTGGAGCTTTCTTTGTCACTTGTGGGTTGAGGGATCTGGGACCCACCCTGCTGGGAATCCTGCTCCAGAGGTCTGTTCAGATTCTGTTCCTCCCAGCGCCACATGACCAGGGCTGGCCTCTGCTCAGCGTTCCATGAGATAGACGTTTCCTGTGGGCTTTCCAGGTTACTTTTGGCTGGAAATCTCTTTCAGTCTTATTCTGTGGCTTCTGCTGCTCTAGAATCTTGTTGAGAGTCATTTTTTTACAGGTATTTTGTGGGCTGTAGGGGAAGTGCTAGAGTATCTGCATCTTTCTCCTCTGCCATATTGGCTCCTTAGGGATAGCATGCTTAATCATTAATCCTCTGGAATTATGCTTAGTCAATACACTGATCAGAGTTCCTAAGTCTTTCAAGGTTTTTTATTTTTGCAATATTGTCATTGTCTAATTTTTTCTCCTGGTTTTGTTCATTTCACTTTACATTAGTACATGTAAGTTTCCCTAAGTTTCTCTGAAATCATCCCCTTCATCATTTATGACTTCACAATAGAATTCTGTCACGTGGGAGAGTTGGAACACTAAACGTTGTTGGCGGAGCTGTGAGATGATCCAACCATTCTGGAGAGCAATTTGGAACTATACCCAAAAGACTATAAAAATGTGCATACCACTTCTAGGACTGTATCCCAAAGAGATCATAAAAATGGGAAAAGGACCCACATGTACAAAAATATTTATAGCAGCCCTTTTTATAGTGGCCAAGAATTAGAAATTGAGGGGATATCCATCAACTGGGGAATGGCTGAACAAACTGTGGTATATGAATGTAATGGAATACTATTGTGCTATAAGAAATGATGAATAGGTTGACTTCAGAAAAACCTGGATTTATATGAACTGATGCTGAGTGAAACGAACAGAACCTAGAGAACATTATACACAGTAAGACCCACAGTGTGTGAGGACTGCGTCTAATAAATTTAACCCTTTACAGCAATGCAAGGAACTAAAAACATTTCCAAAGGACTCATGATGCAAAATGCCATCCACATCCAGAGAAAGAACCATAGAGTCAGAACGCAGAATGAAGTGGACTATTTTTTTTCTCTTTTGTTATGTTTTGTATTTTTTCCTCCTGATTTCTCCCATTCATTTTGATTCTTTTATGGAACATGACTAATACGAAAATGTGTTTATTAAGAATGTATGTGGGTGAGGGAAGGAGCAAAGATGGCAGAGTAGAAAGATTCACATATGCTAGCTCCGAACCCACAGCCCATGAAATATCTGTAAAGAAGAACTCCCAACAAATTCTGGAGCAGCAGAAGCCACAGAACAATGGAGTGGAGGAGATTTCTGTTCCAGAGAGACCTGAAAAACCAACACCAAAGGTCCGTCACACACTGGACCTGGAGCAGAGCCCAGCCCTGCCTTGGCCGCAGCAGCACTGAGAGAAGCAGATCCGAGCAGGCTTCAGGGATGGAATCTCCAGTGGCAGCACAGGTCCCTCCACCCACAGGCACAAAGGTCAGTGAGAAAGCCTGTTTGGCTGGCTGAGAGGGGAGCCAGGTGTCTCCATAACTCAGGCCCCTTCGGGAGGCAGCAGCAGACAGGGGCTCCCAAAGCAAGCAGGAGGTAAGATCCATTATTGAAGGTCTCCACATAAAACGAGGGAACTAAACCCCATGTGGCAACCCTGTCCCCACCTGAGCAGCTGAACTTAATTTCACACTGAATAGCAGCCCTGCCCCTGACCTGGGCACCTGAATTTAATCTTACATTGAATAGCAGCCCTGCCCTTGCTGAAAGCCCTGAGGCTGGGAAGCAGCATTTGAATCTCAGACTCCAAGCACTAGCTGGGTGGATGTGGAGGCGAGGTGGGTGTGGAAAGGAATCTCACAAGTCAAGTAACTGGCTGGGAAAATGCCCAGAAAAGGGGAAAAAAATAAGATCATAGAAGGTTACTTCCTTGGTGAACATATATTTCCTCCCTTCCTTTCTGATGAGGAAGAACAATGCTTACCATCAGGGAAAGACATAGAAGTCAAGGCTTCTGTATCCCAAACATCCAAAATAAATATTCAAAGGGCTCAGGCCATGGAAGAGCTCAAAAAGGATTTTGAAAATCAAGTTAGGTTGAGAAAAAACTGGATAGAGAAATGAGAGAGATGCAAGAAAAACATGAAAAGCAGGTCAACACCTTGCTAAACGAGACCCCCAAAAAATGGTGAAGAAAATAACACCTTGAAAAATAGGCTAATTCAATTGGCAAAAGAGGTTCAAAAAGCCAATGAGGAGAAGAATGCTCTCAAAAGCAGAATTAGCCTAATGGAAAAGGAGGTCCAAAAGCTTACTGAAGAAAATAGTTCTTTAAAAATTAGAATGGAACAGATGGAGGCTAATGACTTTATGAGAAACCAAGAAATCACAAAACAAAACCAAAAGAATGAAAAAAATGGAAGATAATGTGAAATATCTTATTGGAAAAACAACTGACCTGGAAAATAGATCCAGGAGAGACAATACAAAAATTATGGGAATACCTGAAAGCCATGATCAAAAAAAGAGCCTGGACATCATCTTTCATGAAGTTATCAAGGAAAACTGCCCTGATATTCTAGAACCAGAGGGCCAAATAAGTATTCAAGGAATCCACCGATCACTGCCTGAAAGAGATCCAAAAAGAGAAACTCCTAGGAACATTGTGGCCAAATTCCAGAATTCCCAGGTCAAGGAGAAAATATTGCAAGCAGCTAAAAAGAAACAACTCCAGTATTGTGGAAATAAAATCAGGATAACACAAGATCCTAGCAGCTTCTACATTAAGGGATGAAATGGATGGACCAAGAATAATTTACAGGCAAAATCAATTAGGAATTTTAAGAACATCATTTATTAGCCAGGCTGGCGGCTGGCGGCTGCCTCATGGAGAGACCCAGATGAGACAGCCTCGAACTGAGGTGGGTAAATGCATTTTAAGCATTTCGGTGCTACTTTATACAGCCTTGCAGTTTCCACAACAAACAGAGTTCTGACAGAGCAAGAGGGGGGCTTGTTGTTAGGCAAGAGCCCCCAAAACAGAGGGGGTTGTCAGGGTACTGCTAGGCAAAGGACCACAACAGAAAACAGGTGCCAGGAGAGGTACCCAATCAAAGACTGGTTGTCATTCAATAAAAAGTAGTTTGTCAGGAAGGGGGAGGCTAGCTGCCTGGCAAGAGGGGTCTAACATTAGGGGGGGCACAGGTGGTTACCATGCAAATGGACTAAACAAAAGTGGCTGTTAACAATTCATCAGATATTTCACAACCCAAAGGGGAATAACATTTTGACAGGGGCCCAAAAAAACCTGTTACTAGGCAAGTTATCCAACCCTGCCCAGTCACCTAACAGATATCTCTCAACCTAGGGGCCCATGGAGGAATAATGTCCATTTCAGGGATAGAAGGGCATGGAATATGATATTCCAGAAGTCAAAGGAACCTAGGACTAAAACTAAGAATCTTCTACCCAGCTAAACTGAGTATAATACTTAGGGGAAAAAATGGTCTTTCAATGAAATAGAGGACTTTCAAGCATTCTTGATGAAAAGACCAGAGCTGAAAAGAAAAGTTGACTTTCAAACACAAGAAGGAAAAGAAGCATGAAAAAGTAAACAGCAAAGAGAAGTCATGAGGGACTTACTAAAGGTGAACTGTTCACATTCCTACATGGAAAGACAATATTTGTAACTCTTAAAACTTTTCAGTATCTGGGTAGTTGGTGGGATTACACACACACACACACACACACACACACACACACACACACAGAGAGAGACAGAGAGCACAGAGTGAATTGAATAGGATGGGATCATATCTTAAAAAAAAATGAAGTTAAGCAGTGAGAGAGAAATGTATTGGGAGGAGAGGGAGAAATGGAATGAGGCAAATTATCTCTCATTTAAGAGGCAAGCAGGAGACTTTTTAGTGGGGGAAAAAAGAGGGGAGCTGAGAGAAAAACATGAAGTTTACTCTCATCACATTTGACTAAAGAAAAAAAATGCACACTCATTTTGATGAAAACCTATCTTACAATACAGGAAAGTGTGGGAGAAGGGGAGAAGCAGGGTGGGGGGGATGATGGAAGGGAGAGCAATGGGAGGAGGGAGCAATTTGAAATCAACACTCTTGGGGAGGGACAGGATCAAAAGAGAATAGAAACAATGGGGGGCAGGACAGGATGGAGGGAAATATAGTTAGTCTTGCACAACACGACTATTATAGAAGTCATTTGCAAAACTACACAGATAGGGCCTATATTGAATTGCCTGCCTTCCCAAAGGGAATGGGTGGGGAGGGAGGGATGGGGAGAAGTTGGAACTCAAAGTTTTAGGAACAACTATTGAGTATTGTTGCTACTAGGAAATAAGAAATACAGGTAATGGGGAATAGAAGGTTATCTAGCCCTACAGTACAGAAGAGAAGATGGGGACAAGGGAAGGGAGGGATGATAGAAGAGAGGGCAGATTGGTGATAGGGGAAATTAGATTGCTCAGTGTATTGGGGTGTGGGGAGGGGACAAATGGGGAGAAAATTTGGAACCCAAAATTTTGTGAAAATGAATGTAAAAAGTTAAATAAATTTATTAAAATAAAATAATAATAATTTAAAAAAGAATGTATGTGTAGAACCTATATAAGATTGCATGCCATCTTGGGGAGGGAGGAGAGAGGAAGGGTGTGAAAATTTAAAATTTGTGGAAGTGATTGTTGAAAACTGAAAACAAATAAATTAATTATTTTAAAAAAAGAATCCTATCACATTTATATACCATAACTTATTCAACCATTCCTTACTTGATGGGTACCCCCTCAGATTCTCTTTCTTTGCTTCCTCAAAAAGACCTTAAAATATTTTTGTACATCTAAGGGTTTCCTTTTCTTAGGATTAATCTCTCCTTGAATCTACATTCCTAATTTCCCCTTCTCTCTTCTCTTATTTGCCCGTTGAATAAAATGTATTTCTATAATCAGCTCTGTTGTGTATGTGTGTATTTTTCCTTTGACTAGTTCAAATGAGAGTGAGGTTCATATGTCAGTTGCTTCTTCTACCCTTCTTCATTATTTGTATAGATGTCTATTTGCACATCCTTGTTATGTGACATAATTTTCCTTAACATTCCCTTCTCCTGTGTATTCTCCCACCCTGTCTTTTCATTCTTTTCCTAAGATCATCAAGATGTAACAGAACACATTCAGGCCTTCTCCAAGTAGACTCCCTCTATTACCCCTGATGATGAGAGAGTTCAGAAGGGACATATATATCTTCTCCTCTTATTAGAACATAAGCAGTTTATCCTTGTTCAGTCACTTATGATTGCTTGTTTTTCCTTTATATTTCATCAGGAACGCTTGGGAGTCATTAAAGTTTCTTTCCTCTTCAAGATTACACTCAGTTTTGCCAGGTAAGTGGTTTTTTGCCTTTTGGAATATTATGTTCCAAATTGTTTACTCCTCTAAGACAGTAGCTGCTATACTGTGACTCCTTGGTATTTGAATTCTTTCTGACTACTTGCAGTATTTTTTCTTTGGCCTAGAAAGTATAGATTTTGGCTCTAATCTTCCTAGGAGTTTTCATTTTGAGATTTCCTTCAGGAGATAACTAGTTGATAATTTCTATTTCTACTTTGCCTCTGATTCTATAAGATCCAGACACTTTTATTTTGTGATTTTTTTTTTGAAAAATTTATTTTTTTGAGGGGGAAGAGGACATGGTTTTCAGGTAGTCAGATGATTCCTAATTTTTTTTTCTCCTTGATTAGCTTTCCAAATCAATTGTTTTTGCTATGAGATACCTTACATTTTCTATTTTTCCAGTCTCTTGACTTTATTTTAATTTTTTTGTCTCATGGAGTTATTGGCTTCTATTTGACCTATTCTAATTTTCAAGAAGTTTGTTGCTTGGGCAAGATTTTATATCTCTTGTCTCAAGTTGTGAATTCAGTTTCCAATTCTTTTCTTTTCCAATTTTTTTCTCTAGCCCTCTAATTTCATTGACAAAAACATTTCAAATTCTTATTTTCAGCTCTTGCTTTATTCCAGGAATTCTAGTTGAGTCTGTGCCTAAGCTCAGTTTTTCTTTGGAGCTTTGCTTGCAAATGTTTCTCAGTCATTCTCCTGTATTTGTATCTTGAGCATTCCTGGCACCATAACAGCTTTTAATTGTATGATTCTTTTTAGTTTGTTTGCTCATTTATTCTAGCCTATTTTCTAACTTTAGACTTTGTGTTAGGGCCAGAATCTCTGTACTTTTGGAGAGAATGTCCAGCCTGGACCTCATACTGTTTTCTTGGGAATTTTTCAAATTAAAAAACAAAAACAACAAAAGCCAAACCATTCTTTGAAATTTGGAAAATTATATTAACTCGGCATCTTCAGGCCATACTAGCTGCCTTAAGAAGCATTGATTTTGATGCCCAAATTCCAAGGAAGCTGTGTAGTTATCTGAAACCAGTGTGTGAGCTAAAGCAATGACTTGTACTTATGAACACAGCACAGATATCTGTACCCTCCTTGAAGTTCCTTCCCAGAGTTATGAAGAATCTCAGGAGAATAATTCACCTGCCTCTTTCTGCAGGCTGCGTATGTGCCCAACACTACCCCCATGCTTGCCATGATTCTTGCTTAAGACATTGGCCTTGATGACATTGATGACATGCAGAATGAGGGGTCCCTGGTGTTGGTGTACAAATTGTAGGGAGCTTGATTCTGCTCTAACAGCTTATAATGCCTCCTTAGCCCCACATTTAAATAGCATTAAATTATAAAGCACTTTATAAATTTGAATTCTTAAGTAATGAAAATATCCCCTAACAATTCATTTCTGACACATTCCAATAAAGCAGTAAGTCAGCAAGAATTTATTAAGCACCTACCGTGTTCCAGGCATTGTTTTTAGCACTTAGGATTTTTAAAAAGGTAAAATACAGTCCCTGCTCTTAAGGAATTCATTGTCTAATGGGGAACAACATTTAAACAACTCTGCAAGATAGACACTTGCATAATTTGGGGATAATCAACAGAGGGAAGATATTAGCATGAAGGAATATTCAGAAAGACTTCTTGTAGAAGATGGAATTTTAGCTGGGACCTGAAGGAATACAGCAGCTAGAGACGAGGGAAGAGAGAATTCCAGGCTTGGAAGATAAGCCAGGGAAAATTCTTGGAGTCAGGAGATAAGAGTGTCTTGTATGTGAAGAACACTGAGCAGACCGATATTACTAGATCAAGGAGTATGCTGGTGGGGAGAAAGGAATAAGACGACTGGAAAGGTAGCAGGGGGGTCCAAGCTAGAGTTTTAAAAGTCAAACTAGGGATTTTATATTTGCTTTTGGAGGTGGTAGCCACTGGAGTTTATTGAATAAAGGGTGACATGATCAGACCTTAATGTTAGGAAGATTAATTTGGTTTGGAGTAGGGAGAGACTTAAGGAAGGAAGACCAATCAGAAGGCTATTGCAATACTCCAGTCATGAGATGATGAGGGTCTATACATGGGTGGTGCATTTACAAGAGATGTTATTAAAGTCAAATCAATAGAACTTGGCTATAGATTGTTATGGGTTTGGGAGGGAGGATGAGAGAGAGTGAGGAATTGAGAATGACATCTAACTTGTAAGCCTGGGTAACCTGGGAGGATGGCAGTCCCCTTTACAGTAACAGGAAAGTTAGGAAGAGGAAAGGGTTTTTGAGGAAAAGATAATGAGGTCAGTATTCAACATGTTGAGTTTAAGATATCTGACACATCCAATCTGAGATGCTTCATAAGCAAGTGGAGATGTTTCTAGAGGTTAGGATTGGATAGGCAGATTTCAGAATCATCAGCATTAGAAATGATAATCCATGGGACCTAATGAGATCATCAAGATAAAATAATGTAGAGAAAGGAGAAAGTCCAGGACAGAGACCTTGGGCACAACCATCTTGAACAAGTATGACCCAGACAAAGATCTAGCAAAGGAAATGAAAGAATGGTCCAAAAGTTGGGAGGGGAACCAGGAGAAAGTAGCATCAAGAAAACCAAGAAAGAGGAAAGTATCAAGCAGATGAGGGTGGTCCACAATACAGTGTGGTTCATAGGTTGCAGAAAAGTCAAGAAGGTTAAGACAAGGCCATTAGATTTGGCAATTAAAAGACCAGTGGTAATTTTGAAAAAAAAGTTTCAGTTGAATGATTGGGTCAAAAGTCAGATTATAAAGAATTAAGAGAGAGAGAGGAAAGGAAGTATTATAAACAGACTTTTCAGAGTTTAGCCACAAAAGGGAGAAGAGATTTGGGGTGACAGCAAATGAGGATACACTGATCAAGCGAGGGTGTTTTGAGGATTGGGGCAACATGGACATATTTATAGGTTGTAGAGAAGCATCTAGTAGACTGGGAAAGACTGAAGATAAATGAGAGTGAAGATGATAGAAAGGATAATCATCTGGAGAAGACAGGGTGGATTGGGATCACTCGTGCAGGTAGAGGGGTTTTCTTTGGCAAGGAGAAGGGCCACCTCTTTGTGAGAGATAGGGTTGAAGGAGGACACAGTGGCAAAAGGCATCTAAATGATATTAAATGAGGAGAAGGGGAGAAGAGAGGGCTCTTGTTGAATGACCTCAGTTTTTTCCAGTGAAATGTGAAGCATAGTTCCTAGCTGAGAGAGAGGAGAGAGACCCAGGAGGTGTGAAGAGGGATGAAAAGGTTTGGAAAGGTCACCAGGATTCTGAGATAGTGAGTCACTTAGAGAGGTATAAAAGAATTACATTGCTGCAAAGAGGGCCTGGTTGAGATTGCGTAATTTAAATTCGTAGCGTACCTAGTCAGCACAGGTTTTTTTCAGCAGCATGTGAGTAGGAGTGAAGGCAATAGATGCTGGGAGTAATCAAAGGCTGATGCTTGGCAAGGCAAAACTAGAAATAGAATGAGAACACAAGGAAGCTGAAAGAAGAAAATCATGTAGAATTGAACTGGCTCACAAAAGGGTCAAGACGGAAAAGGGAGGAGTGTGTAGCTAGTTCAGGGATAATGGTCTGGGAAAGAACTGGGAGTGGGAGTGTCAAAGGATTGGAGGTCGTGGTGAGAACAAAAGACAGGGTATGAGGTTACAAGGTAAAGGGAGAGGTATAAGGACAGCAAATTATGGTCAGATAAGGGAACTTTAGAGAATGTAGAAGTGGTACATTTGTAAATAATGCTAAGTAGTGACTATGTAGCTGAGATGAGGCAGAGGAGTAGATAATGAAATATGAAATAATGAGTAGATAATGAAATGAGCAAACTGAGGAACTGGGAAGTTAGGGCATTTGAGGGAGTATCAGTGATGGGGTGCTTGGGTTGGGTGTTTGTGCTTGGACCTCAATTCCAAAATTACATTTCTCCCTAGCCCTAAAACACTATCCCTGGCAGTTTCTCTCAAGCTCTAGGACAGCATATTTCTCTCCCTGATACAGTAGCCAGCTGTACCTATAGGTACTGGCTTTGAACTGGCTGTGTACTGGCTCATAAAGATATTTACTACTCACTAAACTATCACATGCATCCTGGACTCCTCATCATGTGTATCCTAGACTTAGATATATGTATACTCCCTTAGGTTTGGGGGCAGCCTAGGCATTCCTCAGTCAGAACTGACAGTTAGTTGACTTAGTGACATTGCAGGCCTAAAACCAGCCCCACCTTGGGCTATTTCCGAGTGAATTCTGGGTAAGATGTCTGTGTAGTAGATACTAAAAGTGCATGTTCCTTTAAGAACTGACCGCTCCCTAATTCCACCCTGAATCACCTAGAAAGCATATTTGGCACATGTTTTACTACATAGTTTAACCTATGTAAACTTTACCCATACCCTTTTTAAATCACATTCCCTGAGAACTCTTGACTGCTGAAAAGCGTAACAATAAATTTTTGCTACCTTGACTTCAAAAGTTGCGGCTTGAGTCTGCAAAGTCATTTCAGATGACCTTCTCCTGTACTCCAGTCCTTGGGAGATCCCTGAATCCTCCCACCTTTCAAACCCCATAATCAGTATGTATATTGAAGTCTCTTGGTATGAAAGGAAAAAAAAAACAATTGAGCCAGGCAATGAACACATTGAAGAAAGAAGGGACATGTCCTGGAAATTGGTACACAAAAACTACAAGAAATCTGATTGGGTAATAGATATGGATTGTTGTTGTCCAGTCTTGTCTGCCTCTTTGTGACCCAATTTGGAGTTTTCTTGGTAAAAACACTGGAGTGGTTTACAGTTTCATTCTCCAGCTCATTTACAGATGAGGAGCAGAGGTTGAGTTAAATGACTTGATCAGGGTCACACAGTAAGTGTCTGAGGCTGGATTTGAACTCAAGAAGAAGAATCTTCCTGACTCCTGGCCTGGCACTCTCTCCACTACATCACTTATCTGCCTAGAGATGGTTTGAATGAACTTCAAAGAAACAGCAGTTATTGAATGATAGGTAGAGTATGGAAGTGGCAATGGAAAACAAGAAGTTTTTAAGCTTTGCTATTTCAACCAGTGGAGTCCAAAGGAATTAATGAAAGTACAGCCAGTTTTGAAAAAGGAAGTTAGGGATGTTGTGTCAGTAGGATGGAGGCAGGTGGGTGAAATGATAGCCAGAGGGTAGAAAAAGCAGGAAAAGAAGAGTTTACCTCTGGAGCAGGTACTTGAGGCAGCACAGTGGAAGGAGCTTTGGAGCAGGGCCTGAGGGAAGGGGGTGGGCACTGGAGGATGGGAATAAAGAGTAGGCAATAGTGGACAGAGAATGAGGGTTCTGAATAACCAGGTGGGAGTTGGTTGATTGTTGATGAATGGATTTAAATAGATTATCAATATCCTTAGGGGTTTTGCCTCTGCGAGGAGGCTCAGGGCCCAAGGAGCTGATATGGTAACAGTTTTTCTCTCTTCTCTGAATTCAGGAAGGCACTTTGTGGGAGACTGGTCAGCCATAGGATGGCTGAGCACAAAAAGTCAGGATACGCAACATGAAAGTTAGTTTCTTTTTAAATAGACCATAGATTTCTAAGCCTCAGGTACAGAAAGAGCATTTGGCTTGGATTTAGGATGACTTGGGTTCCAATCCTGCCCCAGATAACATTTATGTGACCTTGGGCAAATAAATTAACTTCTTGGGGATGGGGATCTCAGTTATCTTGTCTGTAAAATGAAGGGGTTTCATTCCATGACCTCCAAGAGCCATCTGAGTGCCAAGTAATCCTACAGTGGGGATATGGGGTGTTGTGGTAGTTTGTTCTTCATTCTTCAAGAGGATCATGACATCAGGTGACTTGTAAGTGAATTGGATTTAAGTGAGGAAGAACTGTGCCGTTACCAGCCTCACTTTCTCCTCCTGAGCCATCTGGGTCCAATGGCCAGATACAGGTCAGGAAGACTGGAGATGGCCCTCCTGGGTTCAGGGAGGACTTGTACTAGTACAGGGTGATGTCACTGGCCCTCTTCGAAAAGGAAGAACTTTAAACAACAAACAGCAATCCTGTGGTCCTAGGTTCTAGGAATACAAAAACAAGTATTAAACAGCCCCTTCTCTGAAGAAGCTGGCATTCTTTGGAAAGAAACAACACGGACATACATAAATAAATAGAAATAATAAAATAAATAAATAGAAATAATAAAATAAATAGAAAATAGAAAATAAATAGAAAAATATGCAATGGAACTGGCCCTGTGACTTCATTTATACAGGGAAACCCTGATGAGGAAACTTCCTCTGCCAATGCAGAGAAGCACGTGCTCTGCATTACAAGTTTGTAATCTTGGACAAAGTTAGCTCAGGGAACTGAAGGAGCTAAGGCTTAAACCCAGGGCTTCTTGGTTCTGAGGCCTGGAATTCACTGACTCATTCTACCTCTCAAATGCAAATTATATACAAACACAAAATACAAAATAATTCTGTCAAGTGGGTAAAGTGGTTGGAGAAAAGTATGGTGACAGGAGAAGAGGGAGGCTTGGGGACTAAACATTGGGAAGGACCTCTTGTAGGAGGCGGCATCTGAGCTGAGCCTTCCTCAGTTGTTCCCAGTTGTCATCCTGTCCGTCCATGCAGTAACAGCAGCAGCCTGTGCTTACGCTCAAGTTCTGGCTGCAACTTAATATTTACTCTCAAATACAAGAGACTGGGACCTCTTTACATCATGATTACTATCTTTCAAATATAATGTACAAGATTTTATTCTCTCTTACTTGTATGGAAATTTAATTAAACCTAAAATTGGCGGATAGTTTCAGGATATTAGTTAATATTATGGATAGACATAGTGGACTTATTTTTTTCAGTGTTGCTTAACTTCTTTTTTTCATTATCATAGCACAATTTATAAAGAAACAGAAGTAATGATTGGTTAGTAGAAATACATTCAAAAGATTACATATCCAAGGACAGAGGATTACCCCCTGAGTATGGAAACCTAGAAACTAAGTAATTGTTCCTCAATTAGGGAATGGCTGAACAAATTATGGCATGTTGATGTATTGGCATATTATTACATCTTTAAAAAATTGCAAAAATGATGAATTCATAGAAATCATGGATAAACTGATGCAAAGTGAAGTGAGAACAAGAGAACAATTTATAAAATTTATTTATAAAAACAATTTGTAAAACAATAATATTATAAAGACAACTTTGAAAGATTAAAATTATCTGATCAATGCACAATTGACTCCTGATTTCCAAAAAACTGAAAATGAAGCATGTTACTCACTCTTAAAGGTGATAAACTCAAGATGCAGAATGAAATAGACATTTGAGACATGGCCAGAGTGAGAATTTGTTTTGTTTGATTATGCATATTTGTTACAAAGGCTTTGTTGTTCTTGTTCAGTTGAGGTAAGGGAAAAGGAAGAAGAAAAAATAAATGCTTGCTAATTTAAAAAAAGGGTAGCTAGGTGGCTTAGTGGATAGAAGGCTAGGCTTGGAATCAGGAAGACCTAAGTTCAAATACAGCCTCAGATATTTACTAGCTGTGTGATCTAGACAAGTCACTAAACTCTGTTTGCTTCAGTTTCTTCCTCTGTAAAATGAGCTGAAAATGGCAAATCACTCCAGGACCTTTGCCAACAAAATCCCAAAAGAGTCAGATACAATTGAAAAATAACAATTTTTTTTTAAAACAACAGAAACTGAATATTGTGTAATTATAATGACCAAGAGTCAGCAAAGAAATTAATTGAAACAATAAATTCAGCCAAATTGAAAGATATTAAATAAAACCACATAAATTGAGGGGGGGGAGTCAAGATGGCGGAGTAGAAAGACGCATGTTTACGAGCTCCAAACCCACAGACCATAGAATTAATGTAAAAAGAGATCCCCATAAGTTCTGGATCACTGCAAGGTGTCCAGAAACAGAGTGGAAGAGATTTCCATTCCAGAGAGCCCTGGAGAGCCGTCCCCAGGGTCTGTCACACCCTGGAAAGCAGACCCCACCCCAGTGCTGCCCTGGCCGCGGCTCCAGAGAAGCAGATCCAAGCAGGCTTCAGGGACAGAAGCTCCGGCGGCCGGGAAGGTCCCTCCGCCCACAGAAGCTACAGGTCAGTGAGAGACACGCTTGGGCTCATCAAGAGGGGAGCGGGGTGTCTCCGTGACTCGGCCCCCCTTGGGAGGAAGTGGCGGTGGCAGAGGCGGGGGCGGCGGCGGAGGCAGCAGCTCAAGGAGAAAATCTTGCAAGCAGCTAGAAAGAAACAATTCCAGTACTGTGGAAATACAATCAGGATAACTCAAGATCTAGCAGCTTCTACATTAAGGGATCGAAGGGCATGGAATAGGATATTCCAGAAGTCAAAGGAACTAGGACTCAAACCAAGAATCACCTACCCAGCTAAACTGAGTATAATACTTCAGGGGAAAATATGGTCTTTCAATGAAACAGAGGACTTTCAAGCATTCTTGATGAAAAGACCAGAGCTGAAAAGAAAATTTGACTTTCAAACACAAGAATGAGAAGAAGCATGAAAAAGTAAACAGCAAAGAGAAGTCTTAAGGGACTTACCAGAAGTGAACTGTTTACATTCCTACATGGAAAGACAATATTTGTAACTCTTAAAACTTTTCAGTATCTGGGTAGTTGGGGGGTCCATACACACACATGTACACGCATGCACGCACACACAGAGACAGAGAGCACAGAGTGAATTGACTAGGATGGGACCGTATCTTAAAAGAAATTAAGGTAAATGGTGAGAGAGAAATGTAGTGGGAGGAAAGAGGGTGAAATGGAATGGGGTAATTATATGTCATTTAAGAGGCAAGTAGGAGACTTTTTAGTGGAGGGAAAAAGAGGAGAGCTGAGGAAAAAAAAAAACAAAACAAAAACAAGAAGTTTACCCTCACCACATTTGACTAAAGGAAGGAATAAAATGCACACTCATTTTGGTATGAAAACCTATCTTACAGTATAGGAAAGTGGGGGAGAAGGAGATAAGCAAGGGGGGGGATGATGGAAGGGAGGGCAAAGGGAGGAGGGAGCAATTTGAAGTCAACACCTGGGGAGGGACAGGATCAAAAGACAGAAGAGAAACAATGAGGGGCAGGTTAGGATGGAGGGTAATTCAGTTAGTCTTACACAACACAACTATCAGGGAAGTCATTTGTAAAACTACACAGATATGGCCTATATTGAATTGCCTGCCGTCCCAAAGGGAATGGGTGGGGAGGGAGGGATGGGGAGAATTTGGAACTCAAAGTTTTAGGAACAACTGTTTAATATTGTTGTTGCTACTAGGAAAGAAGACATACAGTTAATGAGGAATAGAAAGTCATCTGGCCCTACAGGAGAAAAGAGAAGATGGAGACAAGAGAAGGGAGGGATGACAGAAGAGAGGGCAGATTGGAGATAGGGAAAATTAGATTGCTTGGGGTATTGGGGAGGGGGGAGGGGATAAAAGGGGAGAAAATTTGGAACCCAAAATTTTGTGAAAATGAATGTAAATAGTTAAATAAATAAATAAATTAAAAAAAAAAGAAATGAAAAAAAAAACACATAAATTATCTGTATACATGTATATTACCAAAAAAACCCAGAAAGGATAGAGAAATTCATTCAAATTTACTTAAGAAGGTATAACATATTTGGGAGTCTAACAAGGCACAACTAGTAACTATATATGTGTATATATATATATGTATATATATATGTGTATATACATATATGTATATATATGAAGCACTCCACAAAAATAAAGACAGACCTAAATAATCAGGGAAACGTTATTTGCTAAAGGGCATATTTGACTCTTTGTGGTCCCATTTGGGATTTTCTAAGCAAAGATATGGGAGTGGTTTGCCATTTCCTTCTCCAGCTCATTTTACAGATGAGGAAACTGAGGCAAACACGGTGAAGTGACTTGACCAGAGTCACTTAGTTGGTAAATGTCTGAGGCCAGATTTGAACTCAGGAATGTGAGTCTTCTTGACTTCAGGCCTGGCACTATATTCACTGTGCTACCCAACTGCTCCAAGGGTAAGTAGTAATAATACGATAAAAATAATGTCTGCCTAAATTAACTTACATATTCAGTGCCATACCAATCAAACTAACAAAGAATTATTTTATAGAGTTAAAAAATTAAAAATGAAATTCAACCAGAAGACAAAGAGTCAATAATTTAAAGCAAAATAATGAAAAAAAAATGGCAAAGAAGGGTCCCTAGGAGTACCAGATCTCAGACTTTACTATGAAGCAGTAATATTCAATCTTATTTGACACTGGTTAAAAAATAGGAAGATAAATGGAATAGATTAGGTTCATGGCCTACGGAAGAAAATAAATTTAGTAAACCCAAAGACTCTAGGGCTCCTGGGGTAAAGACCCACATTTGATAAAAACTGCTAATTAAACTTGAAAGCCATCTGTATGTCATTTAGTATATATCAATATTTCATACTGGATAAACTCCAAATTAATACATGACTTACGACACGAAAGGAAACATCTTAAACAACTTAGAGAAGCAAGGACCCTCTTAAATCTATACATTTGGAATATGTGTGGATCCTATAATATGAAACAAAATGATAGTGGAGCAATTTGTGCTTTTTGCTAGGGCATTAAAATTAAGATGACATAAAAATGGAAAATAATGATTTTAAAAGATTACACAATTTTAAAAATACATTTACATTTTGATAGAATTTTCATTCCTTTGTCAGCATTTTCCCTCCTCCAAATCTCTCCCTAGACCAGAGTCCATCATCTGCTCAGTTTCCAAAATTATCTTCTTAAAGTGCAGGTCTAACTATGCCACCTCCTTCTCAATGATCTCAACTGGTTGCCTTCTGGATCAAATAAAATCCTCTACATTTATTTTACAATCCAGCAAACCTGCCCTACTTGCTTTTCCTTGTACCCAACATTCATTCTCCCAGTGATGGGCCTTTTTTTTTTTGCTGGCTATTTCCCATTCCTGGAATGTTTTCTCTTCTCACTTTTGCCTCCTGGCTTCCCTTAGTTCAGATCCCATCTTTTATAGAAGTCTTTCCTGTCTCCTTCTCCCTAGTACCATTCTTGATCCGCATTCACACGGTAAATATCTTGTATGTCCATAGTTGCTTGTATGTTTTCTCACTCATTAGAATTCGAGCTCCTCGGGAGCAGGGACCTCATTTTGTCTTTCTTTGTATCCCTAGTGCTTGCACCTGCAGCCCTGTTTGCTCTCAACTTCAAGAAACAAGAGGTGCCACCCAGAATAAGCTGATGCCCAGAAACCTCATAATGCTGTTTAACTCAACCTTGGATGTACTCAACACCTTCCTCACACCCTCAGCCTCTTCTCTCCCCTGATTGGAATGGAAAGTGCTTAATTGCACCCAAAGCTTTCCTTTATGGAAGGCAGAACCCAGACTTTGTGACTCACTCCACTTTGTGTCTGCAGCTTTTTACTATTGTTCAGCTGCTTGGACCACATAGCACGCTAGGCCCTTGTATCCTTCTCTGTCTCTCAGAGCTCATGTCCACTGTTTCCATGACATTATCTATCCAGCTCTGACACTATCCATTCATCTCATCCTCTGCCCTCCCCTTCTCCTTTTGCCTTCAATCTTTGCCAGCATCAGTCTTTTCCAATGAGTTCCATCTTCTCAGTATGTGGCCAAAATAGTTAAGCTTCAGCTTCAGTATTTGATCTTCTAGTGAACAGTCTGAATTTTTTAAAATATTGACTGATTTGATCTCTGATCAAATTTAATTTGATTTTGATTCTCAAAAGTCTTCTCCAGCACCACAATTCGATTATGTGCCAATCAGCTTTCTTTTATAGTCCGACGCTCACAACCATACGTTGCCACTAGAAAAACCATAGCTTTGACCATATGGACCTTTGCTGGCAAGATGAGGTCCCTGCTTTTTAGTACACTGTCCAGATTTGCTTGACGATAAATAATTATAACAGGTGTTTTATTTTTCTCTCATTTGAAGCAGGGGGTGGGGGGAGTACGTAAGAAAGAGAAAGCAGATTTTTGCTGGCTTTAAGAAAGCACACAGAAAGTTCCAAGCTCTCTTCAGTGAGAGGTCCCTAGAAGAAGAGGAAGACTCTGGAAAGAAGCTGTTTTGTAGGAGAGTCATCATACTTGAGAGACTTCACTGAGCTTTCCTTTGACTGAGATCGGGGACTTTCACTGCCTCAGTTGACCTATTGTGCTCCTCATTCACTCTGTGTATTGTCTTATGCAGTCTAACCTCTGTCACTTCTCCAGCTTCTGTTTCTGCTGAGATAAATGGTTTTCTTCACTCTCCACTATGTGTGTTGTTCTTTATATAGCTGGCATTTGGTGGGGAGAGAGCCTTTCTAAATGGTTCGGGAAACTTCTCGAAACTTCCTCCCTGTTAAGGGATAGTAATCAGGAGGGTGACTTAAACCTAAAAATTAATTCTCTTTAACAATTATTTCCCCTAGATTAACAATCCTTAGGGGAAACAGATATATGTGTGTGTGTGTATATATGTATATACATATATATGTATATATACATATATGTATGCATGTACATATGCATATATATGTATGTCCTATATGTATGTGCATGCATGCATGGGTGTGCACATACATATATACACATGTATACATATATAGTATGTGTGTATATATGTATACACACACACATATATAATTCTGGCCTATTTTGCCTCTCTGAGAAGAGTAGAGTGACCATTCTTGAGGCTCCAAACTTTTGCCCCTGCCTGGTAGGAATCAAAGTTTCCTTTGAAGAAAGGAACAGAGGAGATAACCTATTCATGCCTCCCTGTGAGCCTCACCTATGTAGACTTATGTGGACACACATAACCTATACATAAAAGCACATACACACCCCCCTTCCCTTACATAAGGATCAGTGTAGCTAAATTGGAGAGATTCATCACCTGAAATTTGATATAAAGCTAGGGGGAGGGAATTCTATATCAATTTATGAAACTATAAGAGATTATGTGAAGAGATTGCTGAAGTTCTTTTTTTGGTGATACCTCAGAATAATATTTTTAAATGTGCAAAATAAAATACATAGGATTGCAAAGGAAAACAATTTTATTGAATACAATTGATACACAGGAAGGTCATGTGTGATCTGGTGGAGGAGCTATAACTATAGGGATTTTGCAGAAAGGAGGAGAACAAATATTTTGAGACATCTGTGACAACTCTAATTGTGATGTGGAAAAGCTGTCATCATTTCCATTGGTGACAAAGTCACAAGTATTGCCAATAACTACTATGGTTTGCTGCTTATGTTCCCAATGGAAGGAAATGTTAAATTTCAGTTAAAGATTAATGAAAACAAAGATATGATTTTTTTCTCTCCTAAAAGCTCATGAATCCTCTGAAATCTGTCCATTGGTCCATGGACCGACCCCATGTTAAGAATCCCTGTTTTACAGAATTACACCTTAACATTTCTAGTTTTGAAAGTCTGCCACCTCCAGGTATGCATTCATCTTAATAGGTCTTTGTACTTCTTTCTGTATATAAAGTAAACATTTATTTCTAATATTCTTTCTAGCCCTACATCCCATAAAAATATGGTGAATTATTAAGCATTAGGCAGAAAGCAAAACCAGTTGGGGAGGGAATGAAAAATTATGCCCTTATTATAGGAAAAGGTAAAATAAAGGAGAGTTTTAGAAAAAATACAAGTAGTTTTGCTTTTTATAATATGAGGAGTGCTCATGATGTAAATGCAAGTAGAATTAAAATTTCAAATTCTATTCCAGAAATAGCTTCTCACATTCTGGATCATGCCATATTCTGTGGTCAAATGCATTATAATAACTCACTAGGACTTGACACTTAGGAGAAAAATATAATTAGGTCTTTCTAACTTAGGGGACAGTTCTAAATACCCTCTGAGATCAGTACTATATAGAGAATTGTGCAAATAGAAGTTCCTATTACTATAAATATTGTGCTTTAAGATTAAAATGTAGCTTGCTCATAGTTTTTGAATTCCTCTCTGCTTAATGTGGACACCAAGAAGGTATGATAGGTATGTGATATAGAGGAAACCTGTTTCCTCTGCTCAAATCTTGTTGCTTAAGAGATTAGAAAGAAGATATGAGGCAAATAGGGCAGTTAGGTGACACAGTGGATAGGCATCTGGAATCAAGAAGAGTTGAGTTCAAATCTGGACTCATACACTTAGCTGTGTGACCCCATAGGCAAGCCATTTAACCCTATTTGCCTCAGTTTCCTCATCTGTAAAATGAGCTGGAGAAAGAAATGGCAAACCACTCCTGCATCTTTGCCAGGAAAACCCCACATGGGATCATGAGGAATTGGACACAACTGAACAGCAACATGAGGCAAGTGCATTTTACAACTTACTATCCCTTCCAAAGGCAGCAGAAACAATTCCACATCCTGTAGATAGTTCCTTCCTAAGCCAGAGGCTCTGGTAAATGTTTTAACAACCGACTCTCAGGGGGGAAATGTACACATGACATACTTTTAAACTGCATTATTAAAATTTTTTCCATCACTTTCTTAAGTCCAGACAATCAACAAAACAATAAATCAAGCCCTGATTGGTAGCATTTGCTGATTTCCAAAATGTAAATGTTCACCCTGAAAATTTAACAATTTGCTCTCTGGCACCCATTAAAGCTGGCTCCCGCACACCTCTGGTCTTAACCACAGAACAAGTGAAGATCATTTTGTTCCAAGAATACTGAACTAAGCAATTACATTTGAACTTTAACCTATATTCTGTCAGTAACTAGCAACATAGTCATTCTCTAAAGTACTATTTTTTCTCCTTATAGGAATTGAAATAGAAATCTCAGTAGACTTTTAGTTTTCTTAAAGTAACAACTTCTGACAAGGGGTTGACTGGTCACAGATCCCTGGCATTTATCGTTCCTCCCAGTTTGGGACAGGAAGGTGGAAGTTTTTTTGTTTTTGTTTTTGTTTTTATTTATGGGCAATAGATGGTGTTTGGAGACTCTGGGAGAATCGGGAGAGGAGAAGTGAGAGGTGGTGGTCATCTCATGGTGGTGATGAGAGTTGGTTTCTGTCACATCTGCAATTCCTTTCTTCAGGACCATGAGAGAGAACTTCTAAATAGACAAATGTAGAGGGAGTATTTTTTTAATAGGGGTGTGTAAGGTTAATTTAAGGTTAATGGTGGATACGAGGAAGAGTTAAAGATCTTCACCACCCATTAATAGGCCTCAGACACCTTCTGTTAATTTCTAATGAGGCACAGGGTCCTGAAGGTCATGCCTTCCAACTTTGAAAAGAGTATATATACTCTGAGGTGAGGTTTTACTTTGGGGCTTATTTTTTGGAAGGAGTTTCATGTGCCAGATGAGACTCTGGGCAGTCTTTTTAAGAAGCCCCCTGGCTTTGAAAATCCAGATGTTGGTGCTTCTCTCTCTGGTAATGGTATATGTATTGTCTATGGTCAGACAGTTGGAAGCCCTGTTTTGGTCTGTTTGTAATTTCTACTTGTAATTTCTGTTTGTATTTTCTCTGCAGTTCAGCATCCTGAACTAAGTGAATGATATATGTGCTTGATTAAAGTAGATTGTTGACCCATCAAATGTTGCTTTCCTTTTAGAAAAGCAGATCTAAGAACCTGTACAGCAGGCCCTGGTGGGGATGCTGGGGTCCTTGGTGATACAAGGTGCCACTCCAGTAGCAAGAGAGCTAAGAGGAAAAAAGCAGCCATGAGGAACTGGTGGTTGCTACCCTGTGGCTACCTCCTTTCCACTTAATTTTTTTTATCTTAAAGAATACAGTTGTCATAATTAATATCTAGACATGTGTATTTGATCTTGTTCTTATGTCACCTGATATCTCTATCTTCAACGTCAGAGCACAATGGGAGCCATACAGGAGAATGACCTTTCCTAGCAAAGGGCCCTAGCCCATTGTTAGATAGTTGGGTAGTTGTCATCTTTAAATTAGGGCACAAGCATAAGCAATTTCATAAACACTCTTCTAAGTGCAGAATTACCATAAATGGGACTGTTTTTAAAATTCTTTCCCAGACAAGAGCCAACACATTTGAGCCAATGAGTAACCAGATGTCAACCAATCAATAAACACTTATTAAATGCTTGCTATGTGTCAGGCATTGTGCTAAGTGCTATGGAGATGAAAAAAAAGGCAAAAGACAGTCACTGCTCTCAAGGACCTAATAGTCTAATAGAGCAGACAAAATGAAAAAAATTGTACAAACAAGAAGCATATCAGACAAACTGGCGATAATGAATAAAGGGAAGGCACTAGCATTAAGGATACATGAAGTATTTAAAATGGCCTGAATTTGAAAATATGATGCAGATGGTTTCATAAATCTTTGTTGTTATTTTTCCTTTCTATTTGAAGAAAACCAAAATGACCACACAATGTTGGGTTCAATGTAAAGCATGTCTGTCTGTGGCTGATCATACCAATACAAGCTCAGAAGGCTCTGCTACAAGTCAGGCACAGTCTACGTGAACATTTAGGAGAAAAATGTCTTTAAATGTGCCCATCTCACATTTCCTTTGAGCTACTGCAATTCTACTTTACTCAGAGCATGGAAGCTTCTTTGGTGCAAGTACACCATGCTAGAGATTCTGTGCCAATGTCTCTCATGTCTCACAGTTGATACCAAAGTTCTTCAGAGAGACCTTGAGAGTGTTCTTGTATTTCTTCTTTTGACCACCATGTCATTGCCTGCCTTTTCTGAGTTCTCTATAAAATAATCTTTTAGGCAAATGTACATCTGACATTCAAACAATGTGGCCAGCCCAGTGGAGTTGTACTTTCTGCAGAAGAATTTGAATGCTTGGCAGTTCCACTCCAGAAAGGACCTCAGTGACTAGTATCTTATCTTGCCAGGTGATCTTCATACTCTTCCTAAGACAACTCAGATGGAAATGATTCAGTTTCCTGGCATGGTACGGGCAGAAACTATCCAAGTTTCATAAGTATACAACAATGAAGTCAATAATATATTGACCCTGTAGACCTTCAGTTTGGTAGGCAGCCTAATACCTCTTCTCTCCCACACATTCTTTTGGAGCCTCCCAAATGCTGCTCTTGAAATGCATGTGTCAGTCTCATCATCTGTGTGTACATCCCTGGAAAGTATACTGCCAAGGTAAGGGAGCTTGTCCACAGCATTCAAAATTTCTCCATTTGTTGAAACCTATGGTTTCATATATGTATGTTGTGATGCTGACTGGTGGAGAACCTTTGTTTTCTTGGTGTTGTTAGGCCAAAATTAGCACAAGTGGCAGAGAATTGATCCATACTTTGCTGTATTTCAGCTTCAGAGGCTGTATTGAGTGCACCATCATCTGTGAACAAAAAACCAGGCACCAATTCTCCATCTACTTTAGTCTTGGCTTGTAGACTTTTCAATTTAAATAATTTACCATCATCAGTGTGATAGTTGACCTTAATGCTGTTTTAGTCCTTGTTGAAACTTTCTGACAACATGGTTGAAAACATCATGCTGAAAAATATGGGAGCAGGTACATAGCAAGTTGGCCTGCTTCACTCCATTAGTGACTGGGAAAGTGTGAGAGCATTATTCATTATCCAGAACCCACGCAAGCATGCTGTCCCAAAAATTGACCTATGATACTGATGAACTTTTCTGGGCAAGCAAATTTCACCATGATCTTCCATAGGCCCTCACAAAGTGACAGTATCAAAGGCTTTGGTTAGACAGACAAATGTTGTATATAGTCCTCTATTCTGATCCTGGCATTTCTCCTGAAGTTGTTAGTCAGCAAACAACATGTAAACCATTCCTCGACCCTTTCTGAAGCTACACCGTCTCTTGGGTAGATGACCATCTTCCATGTAAAGGATCACCCAATTAAAGAGGACTCCAGCAAGAATCTTGTCGGCAGTGACTAAGAAAAAGAACCCTACTTCACTCACTGCTATGGTTGTCATAGGACAGCTTATTTTTTTATCTTTTTATAGATAGATAATGGAAGCAGCCTCAAACTCTTGGGGGATAATCTCCTCTTGCCATATAACCCAAAAGATTTCCATCAGCTTTTGTATGAACAGTGGACCCTCCTGCCTCATAGATTTCTGTTGTAATGGAATCAGCACCAGGCACTTTGCCATAGGAGAGAAATCTAATGACATTCAAAACTTCTTTTTCAGTTGAAAGTTCAGCTACAGAGGGATTGATTTCACCCTGAGTTAAATGGTCTGTGGCTTCAGCATTGGTTAATGATGGTCTGTGGAGAACACTATGGAAGTGTTCAGGCCTTCTCTCCAGGATAATGTCCTTGATTATTGATCAATTGGTGCTGAGTAGCTGAGATGCACCAAAGGTGTTTGGCCCATAAATAGCCTTCAGGGCATTGTAAAAATGCTTTGGATTATTACAATCAGCATAAACTTGAATCTCATCTGCCTTCTTGCTGAGCCACAAATTCTACATCTCTCTTAGCTTTTCTTGTACTTTACTTTTGATGGAGTTAAATGTTGCCTTTTTAGAGACAGATGAACTATTCTTCTGGTAGACCCTGTAAAGTTCTTGTTTCCCTTTTGGTAGTTTCTGAATTTCCTCATCATTTTCATCAATCAGTCCTGATGATTATGAATGTTTTGGCCCAGATGAGTAAATGCAGTGATGTATACCAAATCTCTGAAAACTACTCTCTCCTTTTCTACTCCATCATTACCAAGAGTGTGTTAGCTCAGTTTTCCCTCCAAGTCAGTAACAAACTATTTACATACATACACAGAAGTATTCTAATCTGCTGACACTGAGTCTTCAGCCTTGGGGCCACTGTTTTTGTTGAATATGAATGTTTAGCTTGGAGAGGATAAGTCTATGAACAGTCCAGCACTCTGTAACACATACTGCCTTTGTTACACTTACATCCTGCCTTTCTCTTGTCCTTATAATGACACAGTCATTACAAAGACCATATAAATGCCAATGTTTGCTGCAAGGGTTCCTCCATGAAGTTTTGTTGTATTTAGAAAAATGGAAGACAGTGTTGGCGATGAAAAGGCCATGAGACGCACACTTCTTCAATAATACGTGACCATTACTGTTGCTGTTTCTAACTCCATTCCTTCTAAGGACTCCCTGCTATGTCTGTTGGTCTATACCTGCTCTGGTGTTAAAGTCACCTAGAATTAAATGCTTGTCCTTTTTTTCTAACTTAATAGTTTTTTCCCCCAATTACATGTAAAGATAGTTTTCAACATCTATTTTTGTAAGATTTTGAGCTCCAAATTTTTTTCCTCCTTCCCTTCCTCCCCTCTGCCCAAGACAGCAAGCACTCTGATATAATTTATATACATATAACCTAACATTAGTCATGTTATGAAAGAAGAATTAGAACAAAAGGGAAAAATGAGAAAGAAATAACAAAAAAAGTGAAAACAGTATGGCTCAATCTGCATTCAGACTCCATACCATATTTCACTAAATAATGGTCACAGATTTTATGTCAAGTTTTTGCAAAAAAGTGGGGTGCAGCCATTATATAAAACTTTTTTAAAAAATTGTACCAGTATTACTTAAAAATAATTTATTACTAAATTGACTTTGGTAAAGTTTAGGATGCACAGAATACTAATGAATACACATTAAAGTTGAATACTGCAATGCGCATGTGCTGAGAATCTAGCCTCCCAGCTTGCAACATGTGAGAGATAAATTCCTACTATGCACATGACTCTGGTGAATTCACTGCTGCTCTGTTTACCTTTTAAGCAGCATGATGAACAGAATTATACTACATGATAATTACATGATGAAAAGTTACAAACCACCTTTTGGACTGAAGTATGACAATTATGTGGTAGTGATGATTACGCGGTAAAATACGGTAATTCTTTCTGTGGATGTGGATAGCATTTTCCATCACGAGTCATTTGGAATTGTCCTGGATCACTGTATTATTGAGAAGAGTTAAGACTCTCATAACTGATCATTATACAATGTTGCTGTTGCTGTGTACCATGTTCTCCTGGTTCAGCTCACTTCATTCAACATCAGTTCATGGAAACCTTCCCAAGTTTTTCTGAAATCTACTTGCTCATCATTTCTTATAGAACGATAGTAATACATTACATTCATATACTACAACTTTTCAGCCATTTCCCCAATTGATGATTATCCCCTCAATTTCTAATTCTTGGCCACCACAAAAAGAGCTGCTATAAACATTTTTGTACATGTGGGTCTTTTTCCCATTTTCATTATCTCTTTGGGATGCAGACCTAGAAGCGGTATTGCTAGGTCAAAGGGTACATACAGTTTTATAGCTCTTTGGACATAGTTCCAAATTGCTCTCCAGAATGGCTGGATCAGTTCACAACTCCAGCCACAATGAATTAGTTTTCCAATTTTCCCACATCTTCTCCAATATTTATCATTCTCCTGCTTTGTCATATTAACCAATCTGATAGGTGTAATATGGTACATTAGAGTTGTTTTAATTGGCATTTCTCTAATCAACACTGATTTAAAGCATTTTTATATGACTATAGATAGCTTCAATTTCTTCATCTAAAAACTGCCTGTTTATATCCTTTCACTATTTATCAACTGGGGAATGACATATTCTTATAAATTTGACTCAGTTCTCTATATATTATAGAAATGAGGCCTTTATCAGAGGTACTTGTAAAAATTATTTCTTAGTTTTCTGCTTTCCTTCTCATCTTGGTTGGATTGGTTTTGTTTGTGCAATAACTTTTTAATTTAATGTAATCAAAATTATCCATTTTGCAATATTCTCTATCTCTTATGTGGTCATAAATTCTTCCCTTCTCCATAGATGTGACAGGAAAGTATTCCTTGCTCTCCTAATTTGCTTATGGTATCACCCCCTATTTCTAAATCATGTACCCATTTCAACCTTATCTTGGTATAGGGTATGAGATGTTGGTCCATGCCTAGTTTCTGCCATACTATTTTCCAGTTTTCCCAGCAGTTTTTGTCAAATAGTGAGTTCTTATCCCAGAAGCTGGAGTTTTTGGATTTATCAAACATTAGTTTACTATAGTCATTGACTGTTATGTCTTGTGTAGCTAATCTATTCCACTCATCCACCACTCTATTTCTTAGCCAGTACCAAATACTTTTGATGATTGCTTAAAAGCTTGTCCTCTTTCAGCACATTGATAATGATGGTCTCTTTTTTTCACAGAATTTTTCTTTGACCTTATCAGGGCTCATCATGGTGGCAGCATAACTGCTAATGATGGTGGTGGGGTACTTTCCTGTAAGTGGCAATCACATTGTCATGAGCCTGTTGCTCATTCCTTCTGATAGGCATACAAGCTTGTTGACTAGATTGGATTTGATTGCAAAACCTATGCTAGCTTCATGATATTCCCCATCAGTGAGGCTGCTCGAGGAAAATGAGTATCCAGCTCTGACTTTGCTAAGTTGGCCTTCATTTGTCAGCCTTGTTTCACTCATGGCTGCTATTTGTTTGTGATGCCTGTTGAGTTCTTTCATAAAAACTGTTTGCTTTTCAGGTATACTGAAATTCCATGTATCAGTGGTGAGTGAAATCATCTTCACAAAGGTTTTTGCACATTTTTTGTGCGTGTTTCTACTACTGTGGGATTCTTGTTTGCCACAGTAAGCAGGCCAGGGTTAGGTAAAGCAGACAGTTTTTAGGGCACATTTTCTAGCCCCATCTCTATGCCAGAAAATGAGCAGTGTGGCGTCTCTATGCCAGAAAATGAGCAGTGTGGTCCCTAAGAAGGCTGCTCAGACACCCAGGGGGCTACCAAATCCTGCTGCTTTAGTCCAGTGAGAAGACAACCCTTTTGGCCTGAGCCACCTGTGTGCAGGGTTGTGTCTACAATTCCCAGTATATCTGTACCTGTTGCTTTGCCATTGCCCATTGCCACAGGACTTTGAGGAAGGTAAAATAGTAAGATAATAAAATAGTAAGCAAAAACAATAAATAATAAAATAGTTGAATAGCAAAATAATTATAAAATCATTGAATAATAAAATAGTAAAATGATATGAGGGATGCCTTTTGACTCACTTGTAAATTGTATTTAAATGAGGCAGAGTTAGAGGAAATTGTCAGCTTCACTCCCTCTTCCAGAGTCATCAGAACCCAGTGGCAGGATAAAATTCAAGATGATTGGGATATTTCAGGATGACCTTGGTGTCTTCTGTGTCTCATCAGGCTCTAAGTACTCCACAACGCTTGTTTCTGTCACCTTCATGGCCCATTGAAACAAAATGTTCACAAACATCTATTCTCCCGGGCAAGTCTTCACATGCTTGGGTTAGACATACCACTAATTTACCAGCAAGTTTGAAGCCCATTGACCCTCAATCTGGTGTAGCCTGCCAAGACAGTTTTACTGGGGTATTGCCACAGGTGATAGCTAGGTGGCAGACGGACACCAAAGGTGGATAGGCAGCCTTGACACCAGAGAAGCTAGTCTTCCCTATAAACATCCATACACCCTACAAATCTTTAGACTATGGCAAGAGGATGAAAGAATTTAAGTAATGGTCCTGTGGCACTCCCTTGTTTCATTTTTCAGGTAACTCCTCCTAATTTGTATGGTACAGCTTCCAAACTAGGGCAGTGACCAACAGCACATCAACTGGCAGCACATCACCATCTTCCGCTGGAGGAGAATGAGTTCTGTTTTGTAGATGCCGAATTGGAATATCTGTGAGACTTCCAATTCAAAATGTCCAAGAGATAGTTGGTAATGCATGGTCAAAACATAGCAGAAACTAAGGCTAAATCTGTGGGCAATCACCTGAATTGAAATGATAATAGAAGTCATGGTAGCTAATGAAATTACCAAGTAGCATAGTATAGAATGAAGAAAGAAGTCCCAGGACTCATGGTAAGTGGGTATGACATCGATGAAAGACCAATAAAGTAAACTGAGAAGCAGTGGTCAAATAGACAGGTTGTTATTGTTTGTCATTGTTCTTGAAAAGAACCATGACATCATGACGCCAAGAGAATCAAGGGAATGCCATGACTTGCAAATGAATTGGATTTAAGTGAGGGAGAGCTGTGCAAAATCACCAGCCTCACTTTCTCTTCTAGAGCCATTTGGGCCAAGGGGCAAGATATAGATCAGAACGACTGGGGATAGCTCAAATAGACAGGAGGACAACCAGGAAAGAATGATGGCATGAAAAGCTAGATGGGAAAATATTAGGGAAAAAAAACTGCCAGAAACTTCAGAGAGGTCAAGAAGAATCAGGACTGGAAAAAGGACATTGGATCTCACTGTTACTACATCACTGCTAACTATGTCTTTAGTCATATGTTAAACAATTTTCCCAGAAATCAAAGTCAAGCTCCCCGCCTGAGCCTCTGCTCTCTTCCCCTTTTTGAAAGTTTGCACAATTTGCCTTTCCTCATGCTTCGTACTTCTCCCACTTGGCATGACCTTTAAAATGCCATTAATAGTAGCTCAGCAATCACATCTGCTACTTCTTTTTTTTCTTAACAAATGAAGTTTCATTGATATATTTTGTTTTCCAGTATCCCTAACCCTTGGTGTTCCACAAAAACCATGTAAAACAACTAATATATTTTAAAGAAAGAAGAAGAGAAAGAGGAAAAACCCAGCAAAACTGATTTAATAAAGAGATTAAATCTGAAAACATATGCAAATATGTAACAAATATTTACCAAGTCCACTGGAGTGGGGATGGGATTAGATTATCATTTTCATTCTTTGGGACTATTTTTACTCTTGCAATTTTGCATCATTCACTTTTAAGTGTTTTATGATTCTTTTCATTTGCATTGTCATCATTGTATATATTGGTTTCTTGGCTTTGCTTGCTTCATTCTGCATCAGATTGTGTAAATCTTTCCATGTTCCTCTGTATTTGTCATATTCATGATTTCTTATAGCAAGTAACATTTTTGTTACATTCATGCATCACAACTCTTTTAGTCATTCCTTAAGTGATGGGCATCTACTTTGTTTCCAATTCTTTGCTATCATAAAGAAGTGGTGCTATAAATATTTTGGTATATCTGGGAGGTTCTTATCAATGACTTCGTTGGGATAGTAGCCTAATTTTAGAATTTTTAGGTCAAATAGAATGGACATTTTCTTTGTACTTTACTTGTATTATTTTGAATTTCCTTCCAAAATGGTAGGACAATTTTGGGGCAACTAAAATTTTTGGGCATCTCTAAACAGTGTACTAGCATGTCTTTCTTCTTGCAGCCTCTCCAATACTATTACTGTATTTGCCAATCTGCAGATATAAGATGAAAGTATAGGGTTATTTTTAATTACATTTCTTATTATTAGTGATTTGGAACATTCTTTTAGAAAATATTTTTATTTTCAGTTCAGAATTCTCTCCCTCACTCCTCCTTTGCCCACCATTGAGAAGGAAAGAAATATGGCACCTATCATGCATTAATTCATATGTCTTCCTAGGTTTTTCTGAAAGTACCTCCCTCTTGTCATTTCTTATAGCACAACAGGATTCCATTACAATCTTATACTACCACTTGTTTAACCTTTCCCCAGTTGATGGGCATCCCCTCAGTTTCTGACTCTTGTCACCATAGAAAGAGGTATTATAACTATTTTTGTACAGCTGGATCCTTTTGTCTTTTCTTTGATCACTTTGGGGTATAGACCTAGTAGTGGTATTACTGGATCAAAAGGTGTGCACACTTTAAGAGCCCCTTGAACATACTTTCAGATTGTTTTCCAGAATGGTTAGTTAACATAGAGCATTCTTTCATTTGGTTGTTATACAATTCCTTTGAGAATTGTTTGTTTGTATTATTTAATCACTTATCTATTGGTGAATGGCTTTTGATCATTCTTATTTATATCTCTCAATGTAAGCAGTTGTCTATATATCTTGAATATTAAACCCTTATCTGAGAAATCTGACACAGATTTTTTCCTGTCTTACTACTTGTCTTCTCATTCTATGTTTATATTAATTTTATTTGTATAGAAGCTTTTAGCTTTCATGTAATCAAAGGTACCAATTTTATCTTTTATAATTGCCTTTATCTCTTGTCTGGTTAAGAATATATTTTCCTCTCTATAGTTGTGAGAGATATGTATCATGTTTCTCTTCTAAATTTTTATGGTATATTTAATATGAAGGTTATATATCCCTTTAATTTTATTGTGGAATATGCTATAACAAGTTGATGTAAGCCTAATTAATGCCAGATTTATTTCTAGTTTTCCCAGCAGTTTTTTTTTTTTTTTATCAAATAGTGAGTTTTTTCTTTTCCCAAGTAATTTATGTATTCTGGTTTATTTAATATTGAGTTATTGAGTTCCATTTTTTTCTGATTCTCTTTTATGTGTTCCAGTAATTTACCTTTCCATTTTTTTAGCCAGTATCAAATGGTTTTGATGATTCAGTGCTCACATCTGGGCTGTGTCAATATAATAACAGTGACAATACTATCAAAGTTATTTACACTTTTAATACCATAGCAATCAAACTATCAAAGGAACATGTTGGTAGAACTTGATAAAAATTGTAACAAAATTCATTTGGAGAAATAAAAGATCTAAATTATCAAGGGAACATCAAGGAAAATAATGAGGAAAAAAAAGAAGGAAGGAATGAAAGGGAATTAGCAGTTTCACACTTCAAATTATATTATAAAGTATCAATCATTAAAACTTTTTGGTACTGACTAAAAAAATAGAAAGGTAGATCAACTTGTCTTTGCCTTTCTTTACCCCTTTAATTTCTTTCTATTTTTTCATTACTGTTGTTTGCATTTCTAAAACTCTATCAAATAGTAGTGGTGAAAGTGGATATCTTTGTTTTACTGCTATTGTACACCTATTCCATATGATGTTTGCTTTTCCTTTCAGATATACTTTATATGATATTACAAAAAGCCCCTCTATAGCTCTACTTATGGTATTTTTGTTTTGCTTTCTTTTTTTTTGTCCATTTATTTGGTTTTTTTTATTTTTTTTATTTTTTAATTAATTAATTTATTTAACTTTTTACATTCATTTTCACAAAATTTTGGGTTCCAAATTGTTTTTCCCCTTTTAACCCCTCCCCCCACCCCAATACCCCAAGCAATCTAATTTTCCCTATCTCCAATCTGCCCTCTCTTCTGTCATCCCTCCCTTCTCTTGTCTCCATCTTCTCTTTTCTCCTGTAGGGCCAGATGACTTTCTATTCCTCATTAACTGTATGTCTTCTTTCCTAGTAGCAACAACAATACTAAACAGTTGTTCCTAAAACTTTGAGTTCCAAATTCTCCCCATCCCTCCCTCCCCACCCATTCCCTTTGGGAAGGCAGGCAATTCAATATAGGCCATATCTGTGTAGTTTTACAAATGACTTCCCTGATAGTCGTGTTGTGTAAGACTAACTGAATTACCATCCCTCCTAACCTGCCCCTCATTGTTTCTCTTCTGTCTTTTGATCCTGTCCCTCCCCAAGAGTGTTGACTTCAAATTGCTCCCCTCCTCCCTTTGCCCTCCCTTCCATCATCCCCCCCTTGCTTATCTCCTTCTCCCCCACTTTCTTATACTGTAAGATAGGTTTTCATACCAAAATGAGTGTGCATTTTATTCCTTCCTTTAGTCAAATGTGATGAGGGTAAACTTCTTGTTTTTTGTTTTTTTTTTTTTCTCAGCTCTCCTCTTTTCCCCTCCACTAAAAAGTCTCCTACTTGCCTCTTAAATGACATATAGTTGCCCCCTTCCATTTCACCCTCTTTCCTCCCACTACATTTCTCTCTCACCATTTACCTTAATTTCTTTTAAGATATGGTCCCATCCTATTCAGTTCAATCTGTGCTCTCTGTCTCTGTATGTGTGTGCATGTGTGTATGTGTGTGTACATGCATGCATGTACATGTGTGTGTATGGACCCCCCAACTACCCAGATACTGAAAAGTTTTAAGAGTTACAAATATTGTCTTTCCATGTAGGAATGCAAACAGTTCACTTCTGGTAAGTCCCTTAAGACTTCTCTTTGCTGTTTACTTTTTCATGCTTCTTCTCATTCTTGTGTTTGAAAGTCAAATTTTCTTTTCAGCTCTGGTCTTTTCATCAAGAATGCTTGAAAGTCCTCTGTTTCATTGAAAGACCATATTTTCCCTTGAAGTATTATACTCAGTTTAGCTGGGTAGGTGATTCTTGGTTTGAGTCCTAGTTCCTTTGCCTTCTGGAATATCCTATTCCACGCCCTTCAATCCCTTAATGTAGAAGCTGCTAGATCTTGAGTTATCCTGATTGTATTTCCACAGTACTGGAATTGTTTCTTTCTAGCTGCTTGCAAGATTTTCTCCTTGAGCTGGGAGTTCTGGAATTTGGCCACAATGTTCCTAGGAGTTTCTCTTTTTTGGATCTCTTTCAGGTGGTGATCGATGGATTCTTTCAATACTTATTTTGCCCTCTGGTTCTAGAATGTCAGGGCAGTTTTCCTTGATAATTTCATGGAAGATGATATCTAGGCTCTTTTTTTGATCATGACTTTCAGGTAGTCCCATAATTTTTAAATTGTCTCTCCTGGATCTATTTTCCAGGTCAGTTGTTTTTCCCATGAGATATTTCACATTCTCTTCCATTTTTTCATTCTTTTGGTTTTGTTTGGTGATTTCTTGGTTTCTCATAGTCATTAGACTCCATCTGTTCCATTCTAATTTTGAGAGAACTATTCTCTTCAGTGAGCTTTTGAACCTCTTTTTCCATTTGGCTCATTCTGCTTTTGAAAGCATTCTTCTCCTCATTGGCTTTTTGAACCTCTTTTGCCAATTGAGTGAGCCTATTTTTCAAGGTGTTAATTTCCTCAGCATTTTTTTGGGTCTCCTTTACCAAGGTTTTGACCCGTTTTTCATACTTTTCTTGCATCTCTCTCATTTCTCTTCCCAGTTTTTCCTCCACCTGTCTAACTTGCTTTTCAAAATCCTTTTTGAGCTCTTCCAAGGCCTGAGCCCACCCGACATCCCCCTGGGATGTCCTCGTCAGATCTGAAAGTTGGGATCATTTGCATCTGTTCAAAAAAACTCTCTATAGTCTTATTTTTCTTCCCTTTTCTAGGCATTTTCCCAGCCAGTTACTTGACTTCTGAGATTCCTGTCCACCCCCGCCTAGATCCACCCAGCTAGTGCTTGGGCTCTGAGATTCAAATGCGCCACCCAGCTGCTAATCAATGTGAGCTTTAGTTCTTGTACTGGGGTGGGGGCAGGGCCGCCTCCCAGGCTCGACTTCTTCAGGGGCTTTATGCAGAGACTTTCAGGAACGGAGCGGGTGGGGGGGCCACCTCCGAGACTCAGTTCCCTCAGGGGCTTTATGCAGAGGCCTTCAGTAATAGAGCGGGGTGGGGCAGGGCCGTCTCCCAGGCTCAGCTCCCTCAGGTTGTTTATGCAGAGACCTTCAGTAATGAAGATCCTGCCTGCTGCTGGGGGAGTCCCGGGGCCGCCACCGCTGCTGCCTCCGCTGCCGCCCGCGCCTCTGCCTCCGCAACTCCCTGCCCCCGTTTGTCTCTGCCGCCGCTTCCTCCTGAGGGGGCCCGAGTCACGGAGACACTCCACTCCCCCTCTCATCCAGCCCAGCCTTCTCTCTCACTGACCTGTAGCTTCTATGGGCGGAGGGACTTTCCCGGCTGCCAGAGTTTCCGTACCTGAAGCCTGCTCAGGTCAGCTTCTCTGGGTTTGCGGCCAGGGCAGCGCTGGGATGGGGTCCGCTTTCCAGGACGCGATGGACCCTGGGGACGGCTCTCCAGGGCTCTCTGGAACGGAAATCTCTTCCACTCCGTTTCTGTACACCTTTTGGTGGTCCAGAAGTTATGGGGGGTCTCTTTTTACATTAATTCTATGGGCTGTGGTTTCGGAGCTCGTAAACTTGCGTCCTTCTACTCCGCCATCTTGGCTCTCCCCCTGTTTTCTTTAATTAATTAATTTTTAGCACAAATGAGTTTTGTACTTTGCCAAAGGCCTTTTTTGAATCCAAAGATATCAACATGTAATTTTGGAAGATTTTGTTTTAATACTATTCATTATGTTGGTTGGTTTCCTAATGCTGAATGACTTCTACTTCCCTGGCATGATTCCAACTTGATCATAATGAATGATTTCTTGGATGAATTTCTGTAGTCTGTTAGAATTTTATTTAAAACTTTTGAATTGATATTCATAAATGATATCTATTTGTAGTTCTTTATTTCATCCTTCTCTGATTTAGATATTAGGATAATATTTATCTCAAAAAAGGAGTCTGATAGAATGCTTTCTTTTTAAATTTTTTGAGAATAATTTGTATAGTATTGGTACTAATTGTTCTTTAAAAGTTAGATAGGATTCTCCTAAAAATCCATCAGGATCAGCAGGTTTTTTTTCCCACGTTGGTAGTTTTTTTTTTTTCCTAACAGCTAGTTCTATTTCCTTTTCTTAATTCCAACTCTTTATGATCTTTATTTGGTCTTCTGTGAGTCTGCATATTTTATGTTTTGAAAGTATTCCTCTATTTTATGTTGTTGTCAGTTTTGTTAGCTTGTGAGTTTTTTGCAGAGTAGGTCCCGAATATTTTTTTCATTGTAATTTTACTTTGTTCATTTGCTATTTTGTTAATCTTATTTCCTGCCCTTTTCTTTTTCGTAAGATTGGCTAAAGATTTATCAATTTTGTTAAACTTTTCAAAAACTAGCTTTTATTTATGTTTATCATTCCTATGTTCTCCTTGGTTTCCAGTTTATCTATTTCTCTAATTTTCAATATCTCCTCTTTTGTACTTACTTTGGGTTAATTTGTTGGCTTTCTAATTTTTTAAATGCATATTTTAATTCACCCTCTCCCTTTTTGTTTTGTTAATTTTTTAGGGATACAATTTTTCCTCTGAGAACTGATTTAGCTGCCTTCCAGAAATTTTGGTATGTTGTTTCATACCAAATCATTTTCTTTCACATAATTATTGTTTCTATGATTTATTCTTTGATCTAGTCATTAATTAAGAATTTATTGTCAGGTCTACGTTTGGTTCCGTTTTTCATTTGTGGTCCCTGAATTGATTAGTATTCTTTATTGCATTATTGTCTGTGATAAGTGTGTTTACTGCTCTTGCCTTTTTACATTTCTTTGCAATACCTCTGTGTCCCAGTTTTTGTAGAAGTTTCATGTAGCAGAAGACCAGACAAGATGCAGGAGTAGAAGGAAGTTGTAGAGTTGAGCTCACCCCAGCAAAAGTCACAAGTATCTAGAAAACATTCAAGACTAGTCCTGATCAGGAAATATAAGAAAAATATCAGTGAATTATTTTCCAGCTCAGATTGGCATATGGAGAAAACCCAAGAGGTGTGTGGACAGTGAAAACACAGCCTAGGCAGGAAATATTTCACAGAGCTTCCAGTCCTTGAATAAAGGAAGACTCACCTGACTGAGGCTGACCACTAGGGTGAGAAAAAGTACCAGGTCCAGCACAGAGAGGCTTGACCTTATGAAGGGAGAAGGAACAGGTGCCAATCGGCTGCTTTGTTGCTCATTACCCAGTTCCAAGTGAAAGATACAGGGCAGACTGAGGAAGTGAATACACCAAGCACTGGAGGCTCAGGGAATGGAGAAGTCATAGGCACTAAGATGGATACTGAGCATGGACCCACTGAGCTTGGACCCAAGCAGCAGCTACATGGCCCTAACCTCAGTAATGGAGTGGGGGGTTTCAGATCCAGCCCCAAACTATTCTGAAGCCATCAGTGTAATAAGCAGTGCAGGAAGGCCAAAGTCTGTCTCTCTGAATCTTCAGAACTTTGCAATTGCTGGACAGAGGCTGAGTCCTAGACTTTCAACCAAGGGTCTCAGCAGGAAATATGATGAAGCGTGTTATCCTGCCTGCTCTTGACAGAAAGTTTATGGTCTCAAGGTAAGGAAAGAAATATTTTTCTGGACATGGCCATTTTGTGGTTTCATTTTGTTTGACCATGTTTATTTGTTACAAGGTTTTTTGTTGCTTTTTTGTTGCTTTTTGATAGGGAAGAAGGGAGGCGTGTTTAGTAATAGTGATGAAAAGAGCAGAGGGCTATTGAAACATTTAAAAAAATATAGATGGGAATAAAATGAAGTTCAAAAGAAAGATTAGATAAGCAGGAGAGTTTTGAAAGTAGTGCGGAATTATTGTAAACTTTTACTTAAAAAGCAAGTTGCATAAAATCTAAATTAATAGCTTCATACATAAACCTCTTCTGTGTTATACTTTTTGTACGGAAATGCTTTTTTTTTTTTGGTGTTTAAGTTCAGAACAAAAAATACAATTTTTTAAAAAAGCTTACACAGGGCATCAAGATTCCAAGCATGAAAGGTTCTAGTCACAGAACATTTCAGAAAAGGGAGGCTGGGTTAAAGAGGTGGAGGAGGCAACTTTGGAGTGGAAACAGCCTGTCAGAAAGAACAATCCTCCTCTACTCATAAATTAGAGGGATTTTTTGAGTATACCAGAGCAGGCTACTAGTTACTATATTTCAAGTGGCAAATCATTACTGTCAAAATAAAAAACAACAAGATTATTTTCATCCACAAAATAGCAGAAAGACAGTTTGAATTTTATGCCATTCTCTTTTTCCCCTTCAACCTCACTATCTAAAATCCTATTCTGGTGCCTAACTGTGGTATGAAGGGGATCCTAGGTCAACATAGGGCTATCAGACTGCAAAGTCTCCCAAGTCCACCATGTTTGAAGGCCTCAGGTAGGGAGATGAAGGAAGATTGACTGTCTGACCTCTTGAGGACCTGCCTAATTAAGTTAGGAGAGGCTCCTCTCTAGGTTAACCAAAAGTGAGTTGATATATTTTTTTTTTTCCACTGACCTTCCAATTTGTCCTCAGCGTTTTGGGGTCATGGAGTCTGGGAAGCACCACAGGTGCGAGAGATTCAGTCTCCCCAGGCCTGCCCAGGTCCTCACTGTGCATTGTGGCCCACATTGGATTGAGCCCTGCTCACAGTGTGGTACAATAGATACTTCCCAGCGACCTTCCAGGCTGTCCTGGGCTGGAGAAGTGCTTCATTCCATCATTCTGTGAGTTCTGCCACTCCAGAATTTGTCAGTCATTTTTCACAGGTATTGAGCTGGGCTTGGCCGACACATTTTTTTTTTGCCACAGCCATTTTTGAAGATTATCTGCCAACTCATAGAGAGGTTGTGATTTGCATATTCACTTAAGTTTCTGGACCCCGTTAATGCTAGTAGTGCCTGCTCTTGTGATTATCTCCAATTTATCCTGTATATACCTTTTTTAAAAAATATAATCAATTTATTTTTAGTTTTCAACATGTACTTCCAGGGATATTGAGTTCCAAAATTTCTTATATATCTTTTTTGTACATCATTGTTTACATACTGTGTCCACCATTACAGAGCAGGGACTGTTTTTTTCCCTTTCTTTGTATCCCCAGTACTTAGCACCATGCCTGGCACATAATAAACATTTAATTTTATTGACTTAATTTGATTTGACTTGCTTCTCAGAGGAGAGAGTATCCATATAAGGAAATCAGATACTTAAAGTTTTGAAGTGTTATTGTTAAAGTAAGTGGGCTTTGACACATTCCCAGATTATCTAATATAGAGGCACCTTTGTCAGAGATTCCAGGGGCCTGCTTTTGGGAAAAAACATTTTGTATTCTTCTACCACATGGTTGGGAATAGCTTCTATCATATTTGACCAAGTAGCTGTAACAGGCTGCATCTTTTAAACTCACAAAATGGCACAGTCTCTTTCTGCAGCTGGATTGAAATGGGGTGAATTGATAGCTCCACAAACTGAGTTGAGTGAGGGGAAGAACTACCTTCCTCTACCCACTTTTAGGTACTGTGGTCCAGAGAATCAGGCTTGGTGTTTTGTTCTGTTTCCTTTATCTTTTTCAGTTCTAAGTGCAGGTGGTAAAGCCTGCACTAGACCTAGATTCAGGCCAGGTCAACCTTGGATCCAGGGTTCCAGTATTTTAAAGTTTATTTTTGGAGTTATCTATGATATTACCTGGCTAGTAGCATCTTTAAGATTAATTAACATTCAGTATAAAAATTGTGTGGAGAATTTTACAGACTATATAAAATATATTTTTTCCTAAAAGAAGGAATAATAATGAGATGTGACATGTAATTGAGACTGTTCCAACTCAACCTATTAAATGAGTTGTTAATAGACATTCACACAGACTTGTTCTAAGGAAATTTAAGCAATATAAATTCATTGTCACTTCAGAGAAATTAAAAGGCACTAGAAATCATCTCAGCTAGCAAATACTTTATCTCTTGCAAAGCAAAGAGATTTGGCAGTTGAGGACAATTCCAAGGAATAACATAAACTTGTTTGTAAAATCTTACAGAGGATGATGGTGGAAGAGTATGAGAAGTATTGTTTCATAAAGCTGAAAGAAGCAATGGAAGATAAAAAACAAGTTTACAGAAACTTTGATAAAAATCAAACTAAATCAGATCATCCCAAGAGTATTTAAGGATAAAGTTAAGACAACAAACCAATAAGAAAAGAAAAAAAGTCTGCCAAAACTTTTACAACAATTAATTTCCTCTGTCAATGACAGTGGGCTACCACATTTGGAAAGATCCTTATAAATTGCATGAGGAAGTAAAAATGACACTAAAGAAAACAGAGATGGGATGTTCATCTCAACTAGACCAGACATACTCCTTGACTCCAAGAAATTATAGCATACTCAGCAGCCAAACCCCAGTAAAAACATCTGTGCAGATGGGTTAAGCCAGGTTGAAGGTTGACAGGCAAACCCAACAGGAATTAGGGAATGCCTACATGAAGCATGTGAAGACTTCCGCCATCAGAATGGGCAGATGAGAACAGTTTGTTTCAGTGGCCATGAAGGTTCCTGAAGCAGATCCTGTGGAGTGCTTAGAACTTGGTCAGACATAAAAGATGCCAAGGGCATCCACTGCATCCTGGACCTTAGCCAATTGTCTTGATTTTTGTCCTGCCACTGGGCTTTGATGACTCTGGAAGAGAGAGTGAGGCTGACGACATCACACAACTGTCTCATTTAAATCCAGTTCACTCATAGGACAAGACATCACCCATCGCATCATGATGCCATTTGTCCTCTTTGAAAAACAAAAGATGAAAGCTGTTGCTTTGAAGCATTATTAAGATATCTGAAGGAAGGAGAGAGGTGCTTAAGGAAAAAAATTCCAGATGTAATAATTACTGCAAAAAAATGACATCAATAAAATAGGAAACATCAATAACTAATGACCTATATATCTGTAACTTCTTTCTGTCTGTCTAGTCTGACTAGTCCACTGTCATTTTTACAGCTGAGTAAAATATGACCTAGAGAGGTTAAGCTCAAAGTCACACAAATAATAAGCATCAGAGATGGTATTTGAATCCAGTATTCAAGTATTGGGAAGTATTGGGGATACAAATACAAAGAATGAAACAATCCCTATTTTCAAAGATCTTACATTCTATTGGAGGAGATAGAATAAATATAATGAGAATACATACAAGATAGTTAATGCAAATTAGGGAGCATACTAGCAATTGGGGTGTAATGGCAAAGTGGAATTTTTTGCTGTTTTTGTTTTAGTATAATCAGGAACTACAATGCCTCTGTTTGTTTCAGTGTCCATGACCATTTAGATTGTAAGGCCAAGGGTTCTGGAAGGGTGGAGTGTGATGGCAAGCTAAATAGGATCTTTTGCTGTTTTTGTTTCAGTATAATCAAGTACCTCTGATTTAATTTTGCCTTTATCAGTCAAGAATCTTTACTAGGAGTAAGGTACAGAAACAAGAGTTTCTTTAACTAGAAATAGTATATGTATTTGTATTAATTATTTTATTGTGATTAAAGATCTTCCCCACCTATTAATGGGCCTGCTCATTAAAGGGAGTTTTATTGTGGAAGATTTGTGGGAAGGCCCAAGTCTTTTGTTAATGAGGCACTGGTTCTCAAGGTTTGTGATTCCCTCTAACTCTAAAAAAGGTATAAATAGTCTGAGTTGAGGTTTTACTTTGGGACTTAGTGGGTGTGTTTGTTTGGCCAGAAGAGGACTCTGGGAAGTTGCCAAGGAGTCCTCCCAGCCATGAAAACCTAGATGTCAGTGCTTCCCTCTCTGGTAACTATGGTAAGACAGTTGGACCTGTCTGTTGATGGTCAAGCAGAGGAAGCCATGTCTATTGATCTTTGATTTTTCTGTATTTTCTTTGAAGTTCAGGTTGCTCACTCCCCTGAACTAGGTGAATGCTATATGTGCTTGGTTAAATGAATGACACATATGCTTGATTAAAGTGATTAATCCCTCAAAAGTTGCCTTTCCTTTTATGAATGCAGATTTCAGAACCTGCGGTAGCAGGGCCCCTTATGTATGCTGGGGTGCTGACTGATACATGGACATATTGCCAAGGCACTGGTGGTGACTATGAATATGCTAGCATAGTTCTCAATAATAAAATATAAAAGACTCTCCATATATAAGGCAGAAGAAAAACATTTATTTAAACACCAGAAAGACAAATCCCAGAACCAGAAAGCAAAATCTGTCATGGTGACAAAGAAGTTAATAAACATGATCATAGCAGAGGGCAAAGTCATTCTCAAACCTCCCCTCCGTCAACCAGGGCCTTCTCACTATCAGCTCTCATGTGTCAGTCTCAAACCTCCCCTCCCTCAGCCAGGGCCTTCTCACCATCAACTGTCACAATGTGTCAAGTTGGGCCTGTGTCTATTGGCCTGTGTGCTTTCTCCTCTGACCTGACCCCACTTACTTCCTCCAGGTTCCCTTCTACCCTTCCTGTTCCACCTCTTCAGCAAGCTCCTCCTACCACATGTGACCCAGGCTTCCAGATCATATGGGCCTATTAATTACAGATCTTTCCATTTAAATTACTATTACAATGGGGAAATCAGGAAAGGCTTCATGTAGAAGCTGGAGCTTAAAGGGATATATGGAATTCTATGAGGGGGAAGTAGGGGGGGAGTACATTCCAGGAATGGGGGGCAACGTGTACAAAGGTAAGAGAAGGAGTGCTGCTTGTGAGGAACAAGAAGCCTTCTAAATGGTTGCCTTAGCACAAAGCTTTGATTCCGGGTTATTCTTGTGGAGTTTATACTCTCATACAACTAAATTCCTTCCCATTACCGATCCAAAGATCCCAGCCTATGTTTTCTCCTAATTCTAATTCAACTTTTTTACTAAACCAACATTTCCGCAAGGCAATTAATTTTTCCTAGCTCTTGTCAGACATTTTCTGTGGAAGAACATCCAGACTACAGACATTGAGACCTGGTCTGTTTTATTCTATAGCTGTGAACTGTTAGCATTGTGTTTAGTCCCAGGATTTACAGATAGTATTACATTTTATTGTTATGACATCACAGAATATGGAATGTTTTGGGACACTGACACAAGCTATGATGCTAGCCAATGTCCTTTTAATAAACTACACTTGTTGAACAGAACCAGGAAAAATTGTACATAGTAATAGCAGTACTGTTGGATGAAGAATTATGAATGACAGCTGTTCTCAGCAATACAATGGTCTACGACAATCAATCTCAAAGCACTACCAATGAAACATGCTATCTGCCTCTAGAGAAAAAAACTGATGTTGTTTGAATACAGACTGAAGCATGCTATTTTTCACTTTCATTTTTTTTGAGTCTTCTTGTACCAAATGACCAATATGTAAATGTTTTACATAATTGCACATGTATAACATATCTGGTTACTGTCTCAGGGAGGGAGGGATAGAATTTGGAACTCAATGTTTTAAAAAAGTAATGTAATAGTGTAATACAACATACACGGGGGCCTGCTATGAGAGGTTCTTAGATCTGCATTCATAAAAGGAAAGGCAACTTTTGAGGGGTTAACCATAACTTTAATCATGCACAGGTAGCAGGGAAAATCAAAATCAAAATTTCAGAGAAATCCACAATCAATGGACAGCAGTCCAAACTGCCTGACCATTAATACACATACATCTGTACCAGAGAGGGAAGCACCAACATCTGGGTTTTCAAAAACCTGCGGGTGGAAGTGGGGGGCCACTTAGCAGCCTCCCAGAGTCTCATCTGGCACACAGACCTTTTTCCAAAAACTAAGCCCCAAGGTAAAACCTCACCCTCAAAGTAGTTAATACACTTTTCAGAACCAGAAGGCATAACCCTCTGACCCAGTGCCTCAGTAGAAAAAACAAAAGGTACTTGGGATCCTCCTACAAAACAGTTCCCCTAATCAAGCTTCCCTCAATAGGTAGGTCCATCAGTGGGTGGGGAAGATCTTCGTCAATCACATTATTCAATCACAGGCACTTTTAGTAAAACAAAAAGAGCAAATGATCCTAATTTGATTGCTATCACAAAGAGCAAAAAGAATAATTTCTTTAAATAAAACATTATTCTTGTGAATACATATAGGAAGTCTCATAAAACATAATTTCATCTATTATATTCCAGAAAACAAGTGATACATAAATATGTCAAAGCCTCTACTTGCTCTGAGACTCCTAAAAGACATCCTTGCCCTTTCCTTTTCTTTGTTCTGTGAACTGAGAAATCTGACTTGATCAAATCATGGAGTATTCTAGAAACACACGTTAACTCCCATTTTTGATAAATATTTTTATTGCACTCTTTTTTTTATTCAGGATTTAGATCAGGAAGGGGCCTTTAGAGGTCATTTAGCCCAACTTCTTCATTATAAGAGGAGGAAACTACAGTTGAGGGAGATGCCCAAGAGCACACAAATCATAAACTCCTAAAAGGAAGGTGACCGTGCCGTGCCCCTTCAGTTACTAATAATAGATGACATTCATACAGCACTATAAAATTTCCAAACGACTTTACCTGATTTAATTTGATCATTAGAACTGAAAGGTCAATACTACAGATAAAAATTATCCCCATTTTTTTTTAATAGATGAGGAAAATGAAACTCAAAAGGTGTTCACTGACTTGTAGCTCCTACGTCAAAAGCAAGATCCAAGGCTTTCTGCCCCACGACCTCACCTAGCAGCCAGCCAGTCAAGTCCTTCTGGGCCTATTTGGTGTTAGGTAAAGGGGATATGAAAACCACAGGTAGTACAGTCCTTGTTCTTAACTAGGCATTAATCCTTTTTTGAAAAGAGATTTTCCTCTGAAGGGAACTCTGCTCCTAGACACGTCACTTCTCTTTCACAAAATGTCCTGAGACCCCACTCAACAGGGCTGTTATGTGCGTCAAACATGGCTTGGGGAAACCGTGAAGGGCCGTCAGCACATTTTAACAACATTATTTTAAATATTCATTTTTTAAATTTGAGTTCCAAATTCCCGCCAGCCTCTTCCCCACCCATCGAGAATATAAACAATGTATCAACTATACATGTGAAAATCATGCAAAACAGTATTTTCATACTAGCCACGTTGAAAGAAACAAAGTGTAAAAGTATGCCTTAGTCCGCACTCCGGAGTTTATCGGTTCTCTCTCTGGGTCCGTACGGAGCAGGGTACCTAAGCCTTTCACGATTCATGCTGATACAATATTGATACAATATTGCTGTTACTGTGTACAACGTCCTGGGCTCCCGGCAGTCCGCATAAAGGAACTAGTCCAGGCTTGACCACCGGCTGCGCACGTGCACTGGAATACACTTTCCATAAAGATTTCTCCCTTCGCAGAGCCCCTCACTAAACCACGCCCAGCTTCACCTCAACCCCTTACTCCAGGCCAGAGGTAACAAGCTCCGCCTCTACCTCTATCCTCGACTAATTCCATCCCCCCTCGGTCAACTGTCATCTAGCGTCAGTTTTACGCGCGTGCGCAGACGGAGGTCAGTGACTGAGTGGGGCGGAGAAAGCGGGGAGGCTGCGTCCCGTGCGCGTGCGCTGCGTGCGCTGCGTGCGCGGGTGCGACCGCACGGGGTGCGCGCACGCCGCCGCCGTCGGTACCTGGGTCCGGTCGCTCGCCGCCTCCTCTCCCGCTCGCCGCCTTGACGCTCCTCCGTGCGTCTGCCGCTGAGGACCCGGCTGGGCTGCCCGTCGAGTCCCGGCCGCCGCCTGCCGGCTGGTTTCCTGCGCCTGGGGAGGACGCGGGGAGTGTCACAGGCCGCGTGGAAGGGGGTCTTTCTGTCTCGCATCCCGCCAGCCGCATGGGAGCCACCTGGACGGTCTGAGGGGCCGGGAGACAAGTTGCCGCGGTAGGTTTGTAGACGTGGGGCCTGTCAAAGTCGGGTGCGGATTTCCTGGCGGGGGGGAGGGGGCGGCGTGTCCTGAGTGCGGCGGGGCCGTGGGCGCCCGGCGGGGTCTGGCGACGGAGCTCCGTGCTTGCAAGATGGAGATTAAGCCTCCTGGGAGGACCGGGGGCCTGGGGTGAGGGGCGCCGCGCAGCCCGGGAAGCCCCTCACACTGGGGAAGAGTCGACTGGCTCAACGTTTGTTTGCTTTTTGTTTTTTTAAGATAAGCTCAAACCCGTAATTATTTTCTTCCTTCCCTTTAAAAATAACAAAATTTTGGCAAACCTTAACAGCTTTGGAAAGTATTGGCCGTTCGGGTAGGGTCTTGATTACAGTTTGCAGGCCGTTTAAAGAAGTCGAAAAATACACTTAGTAAGTAGGCTTCTAGACCAGCAGACAGACAGTGGAAACAGTGCCTTTTATAAAGTGTATTTCCATTCAGCTTTGGCGACTGCCTTGCCCTAGTTTCTTAATGTTAATATATGCTCTTGCTGGGGGCTTTTTAGGCCTAAGGGCTCATTTTTTAAAGTTGCGTGTCAAAAAGGAAAGATCCCTTCCTTTCGAGGCTGAGAGCTTATGGGCACAAATAGGCAAAGACAGAAGACAAAGAAGACCGTAATTTATTTTCTGCCCCTCTGTCATAACTTTCCAGTGGTTTACTCCAGGGTTCGGAAGTGGCTTTTGTTTAGTGCTGGGCTGGAGCCTTTGGCAGAGATGAAGCAGACCTGAAAGACTTGTACATTTTTATTGGCCTTTGATGGTGGCTAGTTTGGTGATGGAAAAGTCCGTTTTAAAAGTTGTGAGATCCGAAATTTCTGGGGTGTAGGATCCGAATCTCTGAAAGGAGGAAAGTTGATTTCTCTAAGTGGTTGTAGAAGGTTTCATGAGTGTTCTATGAAATTCATGAAGAGTTTGCAATTTTTATATTGTCAATAATAAGGACATTTAAGAGTATCTCACAATGAGAATTTCAGAAACATATTTGTTGGGTGTACTTAAAAGACTAATGGAGTTTATAGAGGATATCTCACAATGAGAATTTCAGAAACAGTCGTTGTGTGTACTTAAAAGACTAATGTAGTTGGAGTTAACATGTATAGAAGAGAATATTCAAGATGAATACTTTTATTGCACCATTTAAAAAAAAATCTGTCCTTTCCCTCACACTAGCCTGCACAGTTCATTTCATAACTTCTTTGCCCTTTAGTCACTTCTCCCCTCCCCCCACCCATTCTCAGTTTTTATTGACCTTGGCTTTAGTTTCTAGCTTTATGGCTGTCAGACTGCAACCTTCTAAAATCAAAGTTATTGTATACATTAAAGGAAATCTATACTAGACTGTGTTGCCCCAAGCTAGTATCCTTCTCTTTTCCTTCTTCCTCCTCTTTTCAGCAACTTTTTTTTTTTTTTGGTGGTCTCAACATTAGAATGTAAGTTCCTTTAGGGTAAGGCCTGGCTCTCTTGCTTATATTTGTAACCTCAGTGCTTAGCGCAATGTCTAGAGTCTAGATCATGAGAGCAAAACTCCAAGGAACCAGTGGAACACCACACAGGAAAGTAGGCACTAATATTGACTGAAATTGAAGTGTAGTCTCCTCAAACTTTAGTAATGTATGTTATATATGTTTATATCTATGTGACAGATGTAATGACTTACATGATGAGTGCCCAAGACTCCTATGTGACCTTGGATATTAGTCACTTCACTATTCTGTGCCTCAAGCAAAGTAGTAACGTTAATAAAGAGGAGCTGCTGATCTTCGTTCCCATACACTTCTGGTAGAGAGAGTTCCCTACTCATGAAATCATAGACCAGCCATAGACCCAGACACTGGGCCCGGAGTCAGGAAGGCCTGAGTTCAAATTTGTTCTCAAATACTTACTAATGTGGCCCTGGGTAAATCGCTTAACTTTTCTCATCGTTTTCATTTCCGTAACTATAAATTGGGGATAATAGTAGCACCTACCTCCCAAGATTGTTGTGAGGATTAAATGAGATGCCAGTGCATTGTAGGAGCTTAATAAATGCTGGTTCCTTTCCTCTTCCCCCTCCTGTCTTAGAGGCATAAACATTTGGCATATGCTAGCTGTGGAGATAAGAATCTGATGATTGTTTCTCACCTAAGAGAAGTTGAAGTCAATCAGTTAGCTTTTATTAAGCACTTACCATATGTCAGCTACTGACCTAAGCTCTGAGACTACAAATGGAAAGTCTTTGTCCCCTAGAGCTTACTTACATTCTTGATATTTAATGTTTCTTACTGTCACCACAGTATTCTTTCTCCTCCCTCTCTCCCTGAAAGCCCTCCCATGTGACAAATGGTGGTTTTTTTGGAGAGGAAGAAAAATGGACACAATTGATGGATACCTTGAAAATGTCTGAGAACATGTAATGTCTAACACCTGTGGACCTCCCACCTCTGTGAAGGAGTGGTTGGGGGGATTTCTTCTTATACCTCTTCATTTGAGTCCCACTTGATCTTTTAAATTTTGTTATTCACTTTTGTTTTTTTTTTTTGGTGTCATTGTTCTTTCCCTTTACATTATTATGATTACTGTGTAGTTCTTTTGGCTTGGCACTGTATCAGTTTTTTTATGTTTCATGTTTCTTTGTATTCATCTCACACATACACACACATACACACACACACACACACACACACCATTTCATCACAGTAATATTCATTAACCACAATTTGTTTTGGCCCAAATCTTATATTCTGACAGGATGAAGACAATATATGAAAAGAAGCTGAAAGGGAGGGGAAACAGTGACACAAAAGTACCCTGACAGGAGCCTGACTTAGGGGTATAGCAGAGAAAGTTCTAGTCAGTAGTACAACCAGCATTACAGGTTGGAGAGGATTGAGAAATGGCTGGCCTGGATGCCCTCTCTAAATGGAGGTGTCAGGAGAAGCTGGGAGGTGGAGGGAGCTTCAGAAAGAAGAGCTGCAGAATGAAGTTGGAGGCATGAGGCTGAAGTTACATGCATAGTACTTTTTAAATGGTAATTGTCAAAGCAGACTGGGCAGTTCCAGGGGTCATTATATCAGTCAGTCAATATTTATTCAGTATCCAAAGCACTGTAATAATTGCCTGGGTCATACACAGTTAGCTCATAAGCTATTTTTTCAGCCTCAGTTTTCTCATCTGCAAAGACTCAAGTAGATCTCAAAAGTCATTCCAGGAAAACACCCTTACAACACTTAGAAAAGTAGTTATTTTCCCCCACTGTTAAATTTTACCCCAGGTAGAGGACATAGTTTTCTTACTTATACAAATTAATATAAAAAATAATGTTTATTTCTGGACAGAGAGCAGGCCTTGCAGTTAGGAAAAACCTGGTTCAAGTCATGCCTTAGAAAGTAGATGTGTGATTGCACGTTTCTTAACCTTGTAACTTGTTGATCTTTTGTAGAGGAAACTGATACGGTTGAAGTTTCTTACACTGGTGATGAAATTACAGGTTCTGATAGCCCCTCATTTCAAAAACTTAGAGACAATTGATGTATTCATCAGAATTGGGTATAACTCTTTATTTTAATGAGCTAATTATTTAATGGTAAATTATTTGGGTGGTAGAAGGATGCAGAAATCTAGGCTTCTGATGACCTTGAATAAAAAAGGAAGCTGGAACTCTTGTATTTTCTTAGCACTGTAATAGATCATAAAAACAATGCCACGTAGACTTCAATAAATTTATGATTTCAACAACTTTGTGTATTTCTTCCACCCATAGTGTTTTATTATGTGATGGTGTGTGATTCTTTTCCATGTTCTTCTATAGATCTTCCATAAAGAATCCAGTCAACATGGAGGGAGAACTGACTTTTAGTCTTTCCACATCCAGGGCTATTTATCTGCAGTCTTTTTCACTCACCAAGTGAGCAACTCATCTTTCTTATATAGTTTTTGATACATCTTAAGATACTTATACATAGGTATATATCTTTTTTGATTTTTAAAAATAAATTTTTATTGATTTCATTAAATATTTCCCAATTACATGAAAAGAAATTTAACATTCATTTTTAAAAATTTTGAGTTCCTGATTCTTTTCTCTCCCTCCTGCTTTTTCCACTTTTTGAGAAGGCAAGCAGTTTGGTATTGATTATCCATATGAAGTCATGCAAAACATATTTCCATATTAGCTCTCATACCTTGGTATGTAATGAGACCTCCTAATATAAGAATTTTTCAACCTGTGAAATAAACTACTTTACTTAAAAATTGAACTCTTAATATCATTGATGGTGGATGTCCCTTCCAACAATACCAATTGTAACTCATATGTGCTTGCCCTTTACATGCTACTCTTATCTGTATCTGCTGTAAACTCTCCTTAGGGGATCTATTCAGCTTGCTGGAGGCCTTCACTTTGAATTAAGAGAAAATTAGGTGATAGAGATGGGGTCTGCAGAGGTTAATTTTTAATGCATTGTTGGTAATGGAAACAGGGAATGGAAGAACTATTAAGAAACTGATTTTCCTTTCTGTGAAAGGGGATAGGAGTGACAACAGAATTTTTTAACAGGATGGTCTGTTTTAAATTGAGATTTTGGGTCTGTATTATATTTATAACTCATCTTGATAGAGCCCCTTTATTTACCATCCTGTGTAGCGGAAATTCGATATGGGACAGTAGACAACGTGGTTCTCTTTGTTCCCTTTGGGAATTAGCGGGGTTATTTATTTTTAATTTGTTTGGGATCTAGTCCTATTCAATATTCTCAAATCTATAGCATTTCTATTCTTTCTTTTTTAGAAAATAGACATAAACAAGTACTTTTTGCTAACAAACATTTTTCCTTATAATTAAGATTATGTGGACAGGAGAAATTTTGTCTGTGAAAGATTCATCCTTTCAGTTCTTAATAAATGTTTAATACTTCAAAGATCATTGGTTTCATTTAATAACCCAATTTTGTTAAATAATTAAATGATTGTTAATAACAATTTTGACTAATCAATTTGACTTTTTGCCTTTTGCAGTCTTTTTGAAGTGAGTTGATTTTGGTTTTGACGTACATTTATTCATTTGTTGTTATTATTGCTATAATGTAACAGTAACTATCACATGGACACTTATGGAAAAATCACATAGATAATAGTATTTATCATTGTAGTCAAAGATCCTGTAGAATTTTGAATCTTGAGGATCTATTCTTGCCTGCATTTTGAGTTTTTAATTTAAATCTGAGTGAGAGCTCACAATACAAGTTGCTCTAATTCCTAAATCCTTATTTCCTGTTTATCTAAATGGTCTTACCAGTTAGGGCTCTGTTTTTTTGTTTTTTTTAACACAGTTAAGTTTTTCAGAAGATGAAACATTGGGGGTGGGCTGGGGATAGAAGGAAGAAAAAGATACAGACCCTTATTTGTTAATAAGTCAGAATGCCTCTATGAGGAAAGAGAGTGTTTTGTCAAGTTCAACACCAGGAATCCAGCCATAGTCTCAAAGAAGACATATTATTAATATTACACCAGCCATGTGTGCTGCATGTCTCAGCTGTTTGTGTAAATGAATGACTGTTTTATGGAATGGAAGCCTTATTCCTTTCTTTAAAATTACATCCTATTTGAATGATTACTTTTAGAAGAGACTGAATTTCTTGGGTCAAGGGAATATGTTCTTTTTGTGGTACTTTCCATCCGTTCTAAAGTGCCATGCACATTTATGACTGTATAAATAATAAATCATGATGATGAAGACGCGTCTATTATGCAGGAACTGCGGTCTGCTGGGAAGAAACGAGCAAAGTACTTGTGAAAATTACAATAAAAGAGCAAAAGGCGGTAATCCAGGAATGTCTGTCAGCATGATTCTACTTTCAGTTTAACTGAGTTTTCATTATTGAAGTCCTTCTGTTTCTCATAATTAAAAAGAAAAGCACCAATCTGCAAGATTACTAGGGCTTTTTCTTATCCATATTCTTTTTAGTTTAGTTCAGTTAGTTTTATCCTTAACTAGAATTTTTGTCATGATAGAGCCTATATTATAATATTATCTTGTGTGGAGTATTGTCTAACTCATCATGTTGTTATTCGTTTATTTTTGTGAGTCTGTTGAAGTGTGTGTGTGTGTGTGTGTGTGTGTGTGTGTGTGTGTGTGTGTTTACTAAAGTGTTCCGGATTTTGCTTGATGGCTTAAATGATAATTGTAACAGAAAGTGTTCTCTTAATGAATGCTGTTGCATAAATGTGTGTTCATTGTGTATTTATACCTATTTATATCCTTTTATTTTGGGTAGAAAATGATGCATCCTGTTGCCAGCGGTAATACTGCTTTCTGTGGGCCTGGCAAGGCTTCCTGCCTCAATGAAGACAATATGAGAGCTCCTGATCAATTTGACTTATACTCCTCTCAGCAAAGCAAATACGGCCACACGGTCAGCCACAAACCAATTGCTTGCCAGAGGCAAGACCCGCTAAATGAAACACACTTGCAGGCCACAAGTGGCAGAAGCATAGAGACAAAAGATGAACTCAAGAAAAAGAAAAACCTCAATCGATCTGGTAAACGTGGCAGGCCCTCGGGGACCACCAAATCAGCGGGATACCGAACCAGCACAGGACGACCCCTTGGAACCACCAAAGCAGCTGGATTTAAGACAAGTCCAGGCAGACCTTTGGGTACAACTAAAGCTGCAGGATACAAAGTCAGCCCAGGGAGACCTCCAGGTAGCATTAAAGCTCTATCACGACTTGCAAATCTAGGTTATAGTTGCGGCAGTGCTGCTTTTCCTTATCCAATGGTACATAGCCGAGGAATTCATGGAGTTGGGGAAACGAGCAGCAAGGTCAAACAGCCCAATGAGTAAAAGAGGCAGAGAAGTGAGATCATGGTTTTAAATGAAGACTCAAAGGGTACCAAAGTCTCATGTTGGTTTGGTTGTGATATACACAATTTATGACTTGGGATTTCCAAATTTGTTGGTTTTTATTTTGGGCTAGAAGCCTGCCACATGTTGACAGATGTAACCAAGTAAATGCTGAAAGGGCATGAAGATGTTTCAGTGTTTGTACATATGATTAAGAGTACTCCTAACTGAATCATTTCTGTTTTTTTCCCTTAGAGAGTGATGCCTATGTCTCATATTTCACTCCTATTGTTGAACCATTTTAAATGGGTAGTTATGCACTAAGGAGTTGAAATAAGCAGGAAACTTATGCCTTTTGGCTCATGAAATAAGCCTGCAACATAATAAAGATCCCTTCTAGAGGAATTTTTCATTGATAAAGCAAAAAAGCTAACAGTTTACTACCATATAAGAAAACAAATTTGAGTTTTTAACATTTGTTTTTATGAAAGTTGGAAGCATACAGATGTGTACTCTTGCAGTTACATAGGCCTTAGATGTTTGTAGATATTCAGAAATTTGGAAAACTTTTTTTTAAAAGAATGCTTAGTTCAACAGTTTCTTATTTATTGAACTGTAGCATTAGCTAGTTTAACTAATGTTCCAAAACATTTCTTTAGTATTTGCCTTTCAGTGATGGCAGGGCATTCAGCAGAACTCTTATTGGAATCTGCTGTGTGTTGTTAAATTGCCTATGAGCATGTATACCAAACATTACAAATAATATTTAAAAGAAAGCTATTTTATAAATAACTTCATAGTAAGTTTTTAACATGATACAATTCGTTCTAAGAATAGAATATTTAATGAAATGTAAAAAGAAGTATTCTTAAAAGTCTGCATATAACTACAGCCTCTGCATTTTGCCTTTTGTGTGCATAGCTGGCAATTGCTAATGGGTTTTAAAGAATTAGTATGTTTACACATTGAATTTGTTTTCTATAGTGTTGCAAAATTTTTCAGAATAATTTTTTCTATATTTTTTGAGAATAGTTTATCCCAATACAGTAGCATTTATACTATAATTAAGTTATCTTTACCAAAGGACATGTGTTTTAATGATTCATAATAGCAAGCTAGAATAAACAGTGCAGTTAACTGTATTGAGCAAATTCAAGTATTAAGAAATATATAGGAATTGCATCTATGCATGAAAGGTGGAAAAGTATGTTGGCTGTTTAAACTAGAAATAACCTTTCCTGGCTCCATTGAGACCACTTCATCATCCAGAAGAAATGTTTCATTTTCAACTGTTTGTTTTAAAAACAAAGCTACATATGGAAAAGTTTTATCTATCTGTGTGTGTGTGTGTGTGTGTGTGTGTGTGTGTGTGTGTGTGTGTATGGGTATGGATGTATGTGTGTGTATATACATATACACATGCACATGTATATATATTTGTGTATATGTATATATATATATAATATATATATGGAGAAGAAAGAGGGGAAAAGTAATCTATTCTCCAATTTTGAAATAACTTCTGTGACCTATATATATATTTACTTTATTCTGAATAGCTCTAGGACGAGTTAAACATATCAAACTTTGAGTTTGAATGAAAATTTCCACAAAAATTTAGTTTATAGTTAGAATGAACATGTAATTTCAAATGCCTGTGAGACTTTTTGGTGGTTGTAGGTTTTCAGTTCCAGAAATCTTTTGAAAGTTTTAAAGTAAACTTTAAAAATGAATAAATTGTGATATTCGGCTTGCTGTTATTTAATACAAAATCTGATTGCAGTTATGATGACATAAGAAATGGATATCATATTTCATACCTTTCTTATTAGGAAAAAAGCAGCAAGCCTTCAGGTGTTCCAGTGATGCCTAACACATAATGAGCTGGACTTTATGCTGTGCTTTACAGTAAGAGGTGTTGAATTATATGTGGGGACTATGTGTGCACTGGCAACTAAGACATTGAACCTCAACAATCTTAGCATTGCACAGACCATAGAGAACAATTTTGGATGGCTACTTATATTGATTTGTAACCTAATGGCAGCTAAATTGCTACTAAACCAGACTTTCTTCAGGTCAAGGCTTTTGAATCTGGATCCTGTGTTCTATATCTTAACAAATTTAAATATAAAACTTTTAATTATTTACTCAGAACAGTGTAACTTCTGACACACAACTGCTTTTATTGTCATTAACACTCACAAATGTAATTGTTATTTAACTGTTTCACTTGATAATGTCTAGCAGTGTTTTGAAATCTTTGAACTAGTTTGGAAAACATCTATTTAATTGAATGATCTAATTGTGGGAATGACACATTCCACTGACAAGGATTTGGTTGCATGTTGCTTTTATACTTTAGAGTAAAATCCACTTTTTCCTTTCCTGTCAATTCCTTTTTAAGCTTGATTTTGTTTTTCCCTTTATGCATCTCCTCAGTGGTGCTTGTGTTGTGTGTCAGAAGGCAATACAGATGTATTATTGTTACACTAGTATAATGGACTTTGTATTCCAATATATTGAAACAATGAAATCAGCTAAAGAAGATATATTCATTATGCTGTTTATTAATATTGGGGAAAAAGGGGGGGCAATGACAACAGTTATGGATAATACCAATTAGAACCCTACTTTTACAGTTCATGTGAAAGGCTGCCTAGAGAATTGGATTTGTGCATTGCTGAACATCTCTTGATTCCGGTTTCTTTTGAACAGTTTATTGGTGCCATGCTGAAGAAAAAGAAGTCTAAGAGAATGAAGTCTTAAAATATGTTTTGCTTCTGTATAGTCTACCAAGTTACATTGTAGGTTTTTTTTTTGTTAACACTGTCTTTTGTCATGTTAAACACTGAAACAGCATGTTAAAAACTGCCTATACTTTGAAATGGTCAGTGAGGAAAAAAAATGGCCTTTCCCCTCCATAATATGATCTTTTTTTGAAACGTGAATTGCTCATTTTATACTATGTAACTCTGCTTTTCATAAAGTAAGATTCACTGTTCTGTATTAACACTGTTGGTCAGAATATGATTTAAATACAAATAAGTTTGTTTTAATGTTTTTTCTTTTTCATTATATTTTTATGCCTTATTTATGAATAAATGAATGCTTTAGTATCTTAAATAAGGATCTGATTACATATGTTAATTACCCTGGATTTGCCAACAAAATGAATTTTGCTGAATTAATCTTTAGGATCAGATGATATTACTATCTCAAGTCTTGCACTGGATATTTAAACAGTACTGGCACCACATTTTGGCAGAAAAAAATTAATAGGACATTGACAGAAGGCTGAAATTTAATATTTTGGATTCTATTTTAAAATCAAGTTTCTGATTGACTATGAAAAGGACCTTTCTTTGCATTATCCTTACTTTTAAAGCTATACATTTATCAAAGTAATTTAACTATCCACTCCAAATTAATGAGTATTTGTATTTCTGTGGATAAGTAGCGATTATATGCACAATCTTTCTAAAACTGGATCTGAGAATCTGTGAGTTTCTTTAAAACAAAAACAGACCCTGGATCCAGTTGATGAGTCATCAGTCCATTGTAAGGATAACTTGACATAAAAAGAGAACTTTACTTTTACCTATTAAAAAGCTTTAAAGACAGACAATTCAGGTGCTTATAGTAGTAACTGCAACTCTGTACTTTATTACTAATAGATGTATAATAAAATTTTATCACACTTTTTCAGTAAAATTGAATAATTCAGAACACTTATTCAAAAGATTTTTCATTTCTGGACAGGTTTTTTTCCCTTTATATTCTTATATTATCATAGTACATATATTTTTAAATATAGCTTAACAACTATATGTTTATAAACTTGAGGATGTATCAGAATCTTTGGGTTTTTTTTCAAGTAGATATATATGACTGATCACAAATGTTTCATTTTTGAAAATTAAATCATGTAGTAAAATAATTGAAATTTTGTTTTGTAATCAGACCACTTTGACTTTAATTTTTACAATTTGCATTTCCCACAGATAATTATGGATGAAATAATTACCAGTTAACTAATATCAGCACACTGTCCTCTGCTGTAAAAAGTCTGATAGATACTGTGTATGTTTTTATGTCCATGAACTTGAGCTACTCGTGTGCAATTATGTGTATAGGAATGGAGTAGTGTTCATGATTTGTATCTACATCATCATATGGATGTATATTTATTAATAAAGTCATTACTTTAAAACCAAATATATTTATACTTTTATTCTATTAAATGAGATTTTATATGTCAAAATTATTTAAGTAATTTTTAGGGTCCAAACTAAAATATTTTATCCTAGGCTTTTAATAAGAGGGGTATTTTGAGAGGGGGATTAGTGGTGAAAGGGTATGTGTGGTACAGGAGTGGAGATGATTGTCCTTGATTTGGATTTTGCTCAGAAGATCTTTGTTTAGTGTCTGTCTCTGATGCTTATACTGTCAGTGTGATCTTAGACAAGTCATTTAATCCGCCCTCTGCCTCAGTTTCTTCATCTGTAAAGTGATGGGTTTAACTAGCCTCTAAGGTCCTTTTGAGCTCTTAAGTCTCTGATCTTCTAAACCTTCTGGAACTTTGCTTTCTGTTTTCTGGAAGGACAGATGTATGTTTACATTTTGATAATTTTTAAAAGCTTGTAAATGTATGCCATTTCTTTCCATGATAGCAAGGTGATTTAGTTTTTTGAAAAGCTTGTTTATTTTTAAATTGTTCTTTACACTTAATTAACCTAAAGTATGATTGTAAATCAGTAGACATTCAAGTCCCTACTATGTAACAGGTACTCTGCTAAGTGTTATGAATACAAAAAAAGGCAAAAGAGTCCCAGACACATTCAAGGAGGTCACAATCTAATGGATGAGACAAATAAGCAAACAAATATGTTTTAATGAGCTAAGGAAAAAATAGGAAATGATTAAAAGAGAGAAGGCACTAGAATTAAGAGGGATTGGGAAACCCAAGGCTTCCTAAGAAAGATGGGATTTTAATTGGGACTTGAAGGAAGCAAGAGAAGCCAATAAGTATGCCTGTTTATGAGGAGGGAGATTATTCTAGGCATGGGGGACAGCCAGAGAAAACTGGAAAGTGGGATTTGGAGGGTGGAGAAGGGTAGCTTATAAAGTGCTTTGAATGTCAAACAGGATCCTGGAAGTGATAGGGAGCCAGTGGAGTTTATTGAGTAGAGGGCTGTCATGGATGGACTTTCATTTTAGGAAAATCACTTTGGTGGTCCAGTGGGGTTTGGATTGAAAAAGGGAGAGACGAGGCAGGTGGAGCCACCAGTAGGCTGTTGCAGTAGTCCTGGGTGTGAGGTGATGGGGGCTTGGACAAGGATAGTGGTAAATATTGGAAGAGAGAAGAGTTCATATTTGAGAGATGTTGCAAAGGTGAAATTGCCAGACTTTGGCAACAGAATGAATATGGGGGGAGGGAGTGAGAGATGCTGAGGAGTTGAGGAGATCTCTTAAGTTGTGAGCCTGAGGGATTGTAAGGATGATGTTGTCCTCAAGAGTAATAGAGAAAACAGGAGAGGGGGAAAGATAATGAGTTTAGTTTGGGATATAATGAGTACAAGATGTGTTCCGGACATCCAGTTTGAGATGTCTGAAAGGTACTTGGAGATTTGAGATTGGAGGTCAGTGGAGAGAACATGGCAGTATAGGTAGGTATATTTGAGAATCATCAGCAAGAGAAAGTAATTAAATCCATGGGAGCTGAAGAGATCAAGTGAAATAGTAATAGTACAGAGGGAGAAGAAAAGTGGATCAAGGACAGAACCCTGAAGGACATCTCTTGTTAGAGGGGCAAAGGAGACTGAGGAGGAAGGGGTTAGATAAGTGTGTGGAGAACCAGGGAAGAATGGTGTTCTGAACATTTGGAGGGAAGAGATTATCAAGTAGGTGACAGTGAGCAACAGCATGAAAGGCTGTAGAAAAGTTCAAGGGAATGAGTATTGAGAAAATGCCATTGGATTTGGCAGTTAAGAAATCACTGATAACTTTGGAGAAATTAGTTTTAGTGGAATGATAAGGTCAGAAGCCAGATTGTAAGAATTAGGAAGAAAGTGAAATAAGAGAAAGTAGGGTCACCTATTTATTGGGCTTTTTCAAAGCATTTAGCTATAAAGGGCAGAAGAAGTGAAGGACTATAGTTAGCTAGTATGGAAGGATCAAGTAAGAGTTTTTTGAGAATGGGGAAATACATGAACAGGAAGGCAGTAGGAAAGTAGCTAATAGGGAGAAATTGAAGATACGTGATAGAGTGAAGATGATAGACTCATTCTGAAGGCCTTATGATTGTCAAATTCACTTTTAAAATACACTTTTCTTACAAGGGTACAGAGAAATTTCCAGACAAATCTCAGTAGAAACAGGAAATACTGTTTGGAGTTGGCATCAAAAAAATCTGTGCAGACAATTGCAATTATTACCAATCTTTGAATTATTTTAATTCTTTTCAAATTTATGAGGTATCTATTACGTGTAAATCAGTGTTACATGACTTTCAAAACTACTAAGAATTTGTCTCTCTTCAAGTATAGGAATTTACTTAAAAATTGTCATATATCCTTTGAAAATCCTATGGAAATAGTTGAAATTCATTTATGTCTGTACATGGGCATGATTGATTGGGTATGCTGTTTTTGTTTGTACTACAGAAGTATGCATATCAGTACATCACTGCCAATAGTATTATTCATTCCTGTTGCATACTGTGTTAATACGTATTTTAAAGATAAATTTCTCTTGGCTTTTCATTTTAGGAACTATTACCCTGTTAATTTCAATTATTTTTCTCAGAAATCCAGTATGTGAGATAATACAGAAAATGAATACTTGGAACTGATAAGGATCTTAACTGTCCAAAAAAACCAACAAATTGTGCCTTTCTAAAATGGAGAAGAAAGTCATGTACCAGCACTAAGCAGTCCATAGGTGGGACCTATTAACAGTTTTTTCCTTCCACATGCTGCCATGATGTTAAAAAAAATTAAGAACTGTAAGCTACTAGGACTCAAATGACGTTTGATGTCTTTGGACAAGTGATTTACTCTAGGTTTTAAATTGGCACAAACATTTAGACCTGTGGTGATCCGTAATTACAGGGAAAAAAAATCCATTTACATGTAGCGTAAATGACAGTAATTCAGAATTGGATGCATTTCTTTGGGTCACATATTGAAAGGATGGGAACAAAGTTCCTTGGTTAATATGCATGGCAGGTGAAGAGTACGTTACCACCAGCTAGATTCTCTCTTGTGGTTCTCAGAGTGCTGTCTAGCGTAGTGTTCACAATTGTGACAAATGGTGCATATGGTGCTGTTTACTAGAGGGAAAATTTTAAATGCTTTCATGAAAGATAAATTTGGGAGATGGAGCTACCAGTGTGGTTTATCTCTAATTTGGATTCTCCCAGGATTGGTACAGTTGTCCATTTTGGTTTGTTTATTCAATCCAGAAAAGTGAGTGAATTGGATTAAATAATTTCTAAACATTCTTCTAGATCTAAAATACTAATCTATGTGATATTTATATTATGAGTTAATTTCTCATTTTAAAAATATCCATGAGGTTCTAGGTTATAAATTAGTTTTTTTTTTAATATCAATCAGTAGTTATGTATCAGGTTCCTGCCATCCTCCAGGCACTCTACCTGGAGCTAGGGAAACAAAGGCAAAAATGAATGGCCCCTTCCTTCAAGGAGCCTACACTCCACTGGGCGAAATGATTCATTCATCACAATAATCTTGTAAAGAAAATCAGCTGGAATTTTAAAGCCCATTTTCTAGTTGGGATAGCAAAATCATTTAAAGGTTAAATAACTTAACCTGTCAGATGCTGGCCTGCTTCTTTTGTAATTTAATAGTGGGTTTTTTAATCAATGGACTATTTTAGTAAAGGGCAGATTCCAAAAAAGAAGCATCAGATGAAAAGTTTTCTATTAATACTCTGTTTTGTTTTTTGAAACATAAGAAAATCTTGCCTGGTGTGGGCACAGATCAAGAATATTTTATTGTCAGTTAACACTAGTAACAGGTTATTAGTTGCTACCATTATCTCCTCTTGTGTAAAATTATTTATATTGGATTAGTCAGCCCAGTTTATTACATTATTTCTTAATTTGGTATATTGGTACATGTGGAAGCATTTGCATGTTAATATTTTTCTTGTTATGTTGCTTTCATCTCTTTGGGTGTAGTTGATCATGTTCTGAAGTAGCTAGGTGGACCAGTGGATAAGAACATTGAGCCTGGAGTTCAGAAAGACCTGAGTTCAGATTTGGTCTCAGCCTAGCTATTTGACCCTGGACAAGTCACCTAACCTCTGCCTGTCTCAGTTTCCTCTACAGTAAAAATGGGGATAATGATAGCATCTTACAGTGTTGTCAGGATCAAAAGAAATAATATTTATAAAGCATTTAGTACAGTGTCCTGGCACATAGTAGGGTCTTAATAAATGGAGGAGTAAAGTGCATTCCAGGTAATGGTGTGGACTGTGCAAAGATAGGTAAAACATTTAAAAAATATTTTTATGTGCCAGTTACTGTATTAAGATCTAGGTTTGCAAATATAAGCAAACGATAGTATCTGTCCTCAAGGAGTTTATGTTCTAAAGGTAGAAGACCCCCACGCAGTTAGTCGGAGGCTGGATTTGAATTTAGGACCCTGTTAACATTATCCTGGAACTATCTAATACTAGTCATACTAGTATGACTAGTATTACTAGAATACTAATCAACTATACTTAAAGAAATTCAAAATAACACAAAGAACTATGGAAATATTAATAAATGATGGAAATATTAATATACAAATGCTTCTACATCTTTCATATACCAAATTAAGAAGAAAGGTGGGATGTGACTGTGGGAACAAGCTTGATTTTGAGCTGGTTGGTGGGGAAGTGAGGTGGAGACCTAGTTCCCAGCAAGATAAATTGAGCTCACTCTGAGCCCAGATTGGTTCCAGGGGTGGAGTCCAGGATTCTTACGGAGATGCTGACCTGAGTGGTGGCAACATGGGAATGGAATTCTGAAGAAAAACTGTAGACTGGTTTGACTATAACATGTCATGTAAAAGGTGAGTAAAAGTAAAAAGAATCTGAAAAGCTTGATACCAGATAATTAAGTGCTTTAAATGCAAATGTAAAGTATAACAGGTGAGAAGGCTGGGAACTAGGGTAGTAGCTATTAGAAAGGAGAGAATGGGACCCTGAAACGTGGTGACAGAATTGAGAAAAGTCAGAATCAAAGAAAACTGAAATTGTGAACCTAGGTTATTGGAAAGGATTATGTTATCCCTCAATTGAAATAGGTTTGGAGAATTGGGTTTAGGATGTAAGATAACAAATTCTATTGGGAAAGTAGTGAGCTTGAGATGCTTAAAGGGTCTTCCAGTCAGAAATGTACAGTGGACCGTGCAATTCAAAGCAGATTAAGACTGAATGAGAGTAATTTGCATAAGCATTGAATAGGCAATTAGAGCAGCTGAGATCATCAAGACGTTGGAGATTGAAGAGGACTGAGTTGTATATCACCTACTTTTTATACTGTTAAAAGGGATGTTTATGTGTAAATGCTCAGATATCAGATCATAGACAACTTCAGATTTTTGAAAATCATTTAATTTACTTTGAATTGGATTAATGGAATATATATATATGTAAATATATATATATTTACTAGCATAGAGCAGACTTAAGAACTTATAGTTGAACTGTTCTTGTTGCTGATTAGGAGTATTTTCCCCACTTACAATTATATTGCATTTTAAATAAATTAGACATTTGAATTTAGATTTTTAAAGTTTGACAGTTTTTGTCTCGTGTCGGTACAAAGTATAAACCTAAATGAGCTAACTGAAATAAATGCATTAATTCACTTAGGCCTTAGCAACACTAGGGTTCATTGTCTTAGAATTGTTCTGATATCATTTTATCTTTTAAGTCATCTGAGTATGTTAGTTTATATCAAGTTAAAAGCCTAACTGCCTCTTCCTAAGTGCTTAGGTGGTTCTTAGCAGGAACACATAGGGAAAACTAATTAGTATGGGTGTTCTCCATGAATCCTGAAGTATCCAATAAGAAGTCATTCATAAATTATGATGATGTTGACTTTTAAGCTCAGCTGGGAGCTATCCACTATTTAATGGCTTTTGTGTTCTTTTTGTCATATAACAAAATGAGTAATAATAATTTAAAGGCATTGTTAGCCCTCATTATGCAGATGGTGTACAATGCCAGGTGTAGTGCCTGATGATATAGCTCATTATAATTTATTCATAGTAGAAAATACCAGGACCACCAGTCTTCTTGCCATTCCTCACGGAGATTCAGAGCAAGGGTCATCTTGAAAGAGCGTATTCTACCTTTACTTGAATTTGAGGGCTTTAGTGAATGAAAGAAATCCATAAGTTTTCTAGGAGATTACTTTTAGGGAAGAAAATATCTCGGTCTTCAATGATATTTTTTTAGGTCTTAAAATTGATGAAATAGTGAAGGGTTATTAAGAGAGATACGGTGGTACAGAGTATATAATCCCAATAATCCAGTGTAAGTGTCCTAGGGGTAAGAAGTTGAGGCAGCAATTTCAGATAGGTGTTGCAGGTGCACGAATAAGGTTCTGCCAGTTTTCTAATTACACTCTGTCATAGCTTGTAAATAGACTGACCACCCAGAACCACTTGGCTTATTCACGCTGTTAGCATATTGTTCTTTTTAGCTTTCTTTGACCCTCCTCATCCAGGACTATTATTTCTCCTTTCCACAAGAAACAATGTGGGGTGTTAGGGAAAATGTCCTATGCTTATTCTGAAGACCCAGCTCTAACACTTGCTGAAGAAATCACTTAACCTCTCTGTACTGAGGTTTTCTCATCTATAAAAATAGAAATAAAGATATTGGTACTATCTGCTTTGCAGATATTATCATTATTCTTTTGAAAACAGAAGTAAGAAGAGAGCAGGAGACCTTTGGTAGCATCTAACAAAATATTTACTTTCAGTGGATCTGTTATCTCATAAATCCAGCATGCTGAAACCTTTCCTGGAGGTCAGTATTCCATTGACACCAGTACAATCTTGAAGTTGTATCCAACACTCAACTGTCAGCCTTTATTTTTACTCTATGACCAGTCCACCTCCTTTACTAATCATACATTTTCTGGGTAATATCTTTTATATCACTTCTTTTTGTACAAGTAATCACTGGTAATATAGCCTCTCCATTGCCCTTTGGAGATTTTGTTCCAGGATTAGCAGTCACATAGCATCCCTGGGAATATATCTTTTAAAAACTAGGTTTTTGTGTCATGAAACAGTTTGGAATTGTTTTAACTTCAGTGTAGTTTCCTAAATGCATCCTTGTACTCTTCAGTTATTCAGTTATGGGCCCAGCCACTGGTCCATCTCTAGAGGATGTCTGGGGGAGGCCTCCTGTCACCACCTGGATCTCAAGAAGGACTTCCGTAGCCTGTCTCCGTCAACACAACTGCTCTCCAGCTAATGATATGTCACCTGAACTCTCATTCCTCAGTGGTTAGCATACTCTCAACCCCCTCGTACTCTTCTCCGGTCCCAGTAATCATGAACCCCTGGAGGCTGATCTACAAATCCTGTTCCTCATTATTACCTGCCTGTTTGCTTACTCCTCTTCAGTCCTCCCTTAAATTTCACACTCCAGATCTGCCTCCCTCTTCCGTTATGCCTTCTGAAAAATCTGATTCATAATTAACAAGTTGGTTTTCATCTTAAACCTTTTTCTTTCTCTTGTATTCTAGAACTTCTGACTTCCTTGTGCTATCACTACATCCCTACTTGCCTAGTACTGCACTTTCACTTCCCCACATCCAGCAGATTTCCCACTGTGTCTTCCTTACTGTCTCACTAATCTTCAGTTTCTCCTGTCTATAGGCTGCTTCCCTGTAGCCTACAACCACAACTGTATCTCCCAGTTGTAAAGATGTAACTGTATCTTTAAAAATTCTCATTGGGTACACCCTCCCCCCCAACATCCTCTGTCTCTACATGCATACATACACAGTACATACATACATATATACACACTTATATCCTTCCTTTTGTGGATAAGCTCCTTGAGAAGGCTGACTAGTTTGTGCCTCCACCTCCTTTCCTTTCTCTTAACTCTGATCTCATCATTTGATTGAAACTATTTTCTGTCATTACCAATGATCTCTCAATTGCCAAATTTTAATTCTTTTTCTCAGTTTTCAACCTTCTTGACCTCTTTTTAACTTGATCACCTTCTTGATATTCTCTTCTCTAGGTTTTCATGGCACTGTTTTTTCCTCATTCTTTTACCAGTCTGACCTTTCTGTCTCCTTTGTGGGATCTTCACACTTACCCACTTACCATGGATGTTTTGCCCAAGGATCTCTCATGGGTCCCCTTCTCTTCTAGCTTTATACAGTTTCATTTGGCAATCTCATTAATTTCCATGGATTCAATTATCATCTCTGTGCAGATGATTCTTAAATTTATTTAGCCTTCTTGGACCTCTCTCCTGATGTTTTGAACTGGATATCCCATAGACATCTTAAACATTGTCTTAAACTGAACTCATCTTTCCCTCATGAAAGAGGGAAACTTCCCTGTTATTACTAGGGGCACCACCATTGAGGCCGCTCAATTTTGTCACTTAGGTATCATCTTCAACATCTCTTACCCTCCATATTCAGTCAGTTTGCCAAATCCTGTCATTTCTACCTTCATAACATCACTCACATACTCCTTCTGCCACCTTAGTGCAGGCTCTCTTCACGTCACGCTTAGACTATTAGAAAAACTTTGTAGTTGGTCCGCCTGCCTCGTCTCTTCCTACTCCAGTCCATCCTCTATTTGGCTATTGAAGTGATCTTCCTAAATGGCAGGTCTGACCATGTTACTCCCTATTCAATAAACTTCAGAGAATCTGTTACCTCCAGGATCAAATATAAAATTTGCTATTTGACTTGTAGAGCCTTTCATAGCCTTGTCCCTTCCCGCCTTTTCAGTCTTCTTTTACCTTTACTTCACTGCAAATAAAATCTCATAACACTGGCTCCGTGTTCCATGCACACAAGACACCATCTCCTGACTGCATTTTCATTGACTGTCCCTCATGCCTGGCACTCCTTGTCTTTACCTTCTGGCATCATCTTAACTAAAATCCCACGTTTGGAAGAAGACTTTCCTAGTCCGCCTTAATCCTTCCTAAATCCCCTCTCTTTGAGATTATCTTCTATATCTGGTTTGTACATAATTGTTTGCAGGTTGTTTTCTGCCATTAGCTACTTGAGGGTAGGGACTGTTTTTGCCTTTATTTGTATTCTCAGTGCTTAGCATAGTGCTTGGCCCATAGTGCTTATAAATGCTTATTTATTTGACTTAATTCACTGGTCATGCTGGAGAGTTAGTATATTCCTTGCTTCTCGTTGCCACTTTGAGTGTCTGTTATGACTATCACTCGGCAACCTCTCCTTCGAGTTCATACTATTCAAAATTATCACCGAATTCCCATGATCCTTTTTTCCACTTTGTTTTAGGTGTACACAGAAGTGGTCTTCGTATTGATTGTGCAATAATACATAAGTACATGTTTTGAACTCTGAAATCCCTTTATCTGATCAAAATCTTTTATTGTTCCAGCTTTATGCTTTACAACTCAACCCTTTTCTTCAGTCTCACTATGATTTCTACTTCTCATTTCTTGTTTTCAAGTCATCGCTCCTGGACTGGCTACACTCTCCTTCCTTCCCTGTCTCAACCCCTTGTTAAAGAGGAAACTTCCCAAGTTCTCCCTCTTCTCTCCTCATCTTGTGTCATTCAGACTCCCCCTACATCTCCTCCTTTACTTCTGTCTCATAGGAAGATGAGACATTTCTTGTCAAAGCCAGTTCGTCTTCATGCATACGTGATCCCTTCTCTACCTGTCGTCTGTAATAGGTTGTTCCCACTATATGTTGTCTGTCTCTTTTTGTTGTCTTTAATCTCTCTCCCTACTAGCTCCTCTGCTGCCTGTGAACATGCTCAAGTCTCCTTCATCCTTAAAAGTACTTCATTTGTTTTAACCATATCTTTTTTTTTATGAATTTATTTATTAAACTTTCTACATTCATTTTCACAAAATTTTGGGTTCCAAATTTTCTCCCCATTTGTCCCCTCCCCCACCCCAATACACCGAGCATTCTAATTTCCCCTATCACCAATCTGCCCTCTCTTCTATCATCCCTCCCTTCCCTTGACCCCATCTTCTCCTTTGTCCTGTAGGGCCAGATACTTTCTATTCCCCATTACCTGTATTTCTTATTTCCTAGTAGCAAGAACAATACTCAACAGTTGTTCCTAAAACTTTGAGTTCCAAATTCTCCCCATCCCTCCCTCCCCACCCATTCCCTTTGGGAAGGCAGGCAATTCAATATAGGCCATATCTGTGTAGTTTTGCAAATGACTTCGATAATAGTCATGTTGTGTAAGACTAACTATATTTCCCTCCATCCTATCCTGCCCCCCATTGTTTCTATTCTCTCTTTTGATCCTGTCCCTCCCCAAGTGTTGACTTCAGATTGCTCCCTCCTCCCATTACCCTCCCTTCCATCATCCCCCCAACCCTGCTTATCTCCTTTTCCCCCACTTTCCTGTATTGTAAGATAGGTTTTCATACCAAAATGAGTGTGCATTCTATTCATTCCTTTAGTCAAATGTGATGAGAGTAAACTTCAGTTTTTCTCTCAGCTCTCCTCTTTTTCCATCCACTAAAAAGTCTCCTGCTTGCCTCTTCTATGAGAGATAATTTGCCCCATTCCATTTCACCCTCTCTCCTCCCAATATATTTCTCTCTCACTGTTTACCTTAATTTTTTTAAGATATGATCCCACCCTATTCAATTCACTCTGTGCTATCTGTATCTGTGTGTGTGCACGTGTGTTTGCGTGTGTGTGTGTGTGTGTGTGTGTGTAATCCCATCAACTACTGAAAAGTTTCAAGAGTTACAAATATTGTCTTTCCATGTAGGAATGTAAACAGTTCACCTTTGGTAAGTCCCTAATGACTTCTCTTTGCTGTTTACTTTTTCATGCTTCTTTTCATTCTTGTGTTTGAAAGTCAAATTTTCTTTTCAGCTCTGGTCTTTTCATCAAGAATGCTTGAAAGTCTCTATTTCGTCGAAAGACTAGATTTTCCCCTGAAGTATTATACTCAGTTTTGCTGGGTAGGTGATTCTTGGTTTTAGTCCTAGTTCCTTTGACTTCTGGAATATCCTATTTCATGCCCTTCGATCCCTTAATGTAGAAGCTGCTAGATCTTATGTTATCCTGATTGTATTTCCACAACACTTGAATTGTTTCTTTCTAGCTGCTTGCAATATTTTCTCCTTGACCTGGGAATGCTGGAATTTGGCCACAATGTTTCTAGGAGTTTCTCTTTTTGGATCTCTTTCAGGTGGTGATCGGTGGATTCCTTGAATACTTATTTTGCCCTCTGGTTCTAGAATATCAGGGCAGTAATTTCATGAAAGACGATGTCTAGGCTCTTTTTTTGATCATGGCTTTCAGGTAGTCCCATAATTTTTAAATTGTCTCTCCTGGATCCATTTTCCAGGTCAGTTGTTTTTCCAATGAGATATTTCACATTATCTTCTATTTTTTCATTCTTTTGGTTTTGTTTTGTGATTTCTTGGTTTCTCATAAAGTCATTAGCCTCCATCTGTTCCATTCCAGTTTTTATAGAACTATTTTCTTCAGTGAGTTTTTGAACCTCCTTTTACATTTAGCTAATTGTACTTTTGAAAGCATTCTTCTCCTCATTGGCTTTTTGAACCTCTTTTGCCAATTGAGTTAGCCTATTTTTCAAGGTGTTATTTTCTTCAGCATTTTTTTGGGTCTCCTTTACCAAGGTATTGACCCTCTTTTCATGCTTTTCTTGCATCTCTCTCATTTCTCTTCCCAGTTTTTCCTCCACCTGTCTAACTTGATTTTCAAAATCCTTTTTGAGCTCTTCCATGGCCTGAGCCCATTGGATATCTATTTCTGATGTTTGGGATGCAAAGGCCTTGACTTCTATGTCTTTACCTGATGGTAATCATTGTTCTTCCTCATCAGAAAGGAAAGGAGGAAACATCTGTTCCCCAAGAAAGTAACCTTCTATGATCTTATTTTTTTTCCCTTTTCTGGGCATTTTCTCAGCCAGTTACTTGACTTCTGAGATTCCTCTCCACCCCACCTCACTAGTGCTTGGGGTCTGAGATTCAAATGCTGCTCCCCAGCCTCAGGGCTTTCAGTGGGGGGGCAGGGCTGCTATTCAGTGGGATTAAGTTCAGATTCTCAGGTAGGGGCAGGGCCACCTCCCAGGCTCAGTACCCTCAGGGAGTTTATGCAGAGGCCTTTGATAATGGATCCCAGGTCCTGCCTGCTTTGGGAGCCTGGGTCTGCTGAGGGGGCCTGAGTTATAGAGACACCCCTCTCCCCTCTCAGCCAGCCAGATAGGGTCTCTCACTGACCTGTAGCTCCTGTGGGTTGAGGGACCTTCATGACCCCCGGAGATTCTGTCCCTGAAGTCTGCTCGGATCTGCTCCTCTTGGGGCCGCGGCCAAGGCAGGGCTGGGCTCCACTCCGGGTCCAGTGCACGACGGACCTTTGGTGACGGCTTTTCAGGGCTCTCTGAAACAGAAATCTCCTCCACTCCGTTGCTGCGTGGCTTCCATTGTTCCAGAACCCGTTGGGAGTTCTTTTTATAGGTAATTTATGGGCTGTGGGTTTGGAGCTAGTGTATGTGAATCTTTCTACTCTGCCATCTTGGCTCCTTCCCCAACCATATCTTGATCTATTATCTCTCCTCCCCTTTTTAGCTAAAGTCCTTGAGAAAGCTGTTTTTACTAGCTTGGTCCCTCCACACCTCTTGCTTATACACTTTTTTCATTCTGGTTTCTGAATTCAGTATTTAACTGATAGTACTCTCAAAAGTTATAAATAATCTCTTAATTGCCAAAGCCAATGTCCTTTCTCACTTCGGATGCTCCTTGATCTCTTTGTAGTGTTTTGGCACAGTTGATCATGTTTTTGGTTCCTCTGTAGGTTTTCATGATACTACTCCCTCCTGTTTCTCTTATACATGACTTCATCTAGGTTATGCCTACCAATGATGGGTTAGTGGCTCTGGACTCTCTTTTCATTTTGTTAGCTTCCACTGATTCAGTTTTCTTCTCTATGTGGAAGATTTCCAGATCTCTCTCCTGACCTCCATCCTTACATCATTAACTGCTTCTTGTATGTCTTAAAGGGATGTCAGACAGTTATCTCATACTCAACATGTCCAAAACAACCTATTATATTTTCTGCTAAATCCCTACCCTACCCCCACAACATTCCTAATACTGTTGAGATCATTCCCATTCTCCCAGTCACCTGAACTTACAACCTCAATGTTGTCTTATACTCTCACTTGTACTCATCTTTACAATATCTCTCATTTATTCATTTCTTTTCACTTATGTAGCCACTACTCTAGTATCGGCCCTCATCACTACTTACCTGGATCAGTGCAGTAACCTAGTTGGTCACTGTTTCCCAAATCTCTCCTGACTCCAATTTATTCTCCATTTACTGCCAAAATGATTTTCCTAAAGCCCAGGTCTGACCATATAAAACTCTTTCTCTGCCCTGTCCCTTCCCCAAACTCCACTGACTCCCTGTGATCTCCAGCTTATTCCTCTCACTTTTCCTCTTTGTTCCAGTTATATAGGCCTATGTACTGTTCCTCAAACTCCATCTCTTGAATGACCTTTTACTGACTGTCCCCCATGCCAACTATACTCCCTTCTTTTCCTAGCTTCCCTGTCTTGCTCCAAGATTAATTTCAAATGTTAACCTTCTTCAGGTAGCCTTTCCCAGTTTTCTGTATGTTCCCCACCTAATGCCATTGAGATTACCATCCATTTATATTGAACATATATATGTATGCATCTCTATAAATTTCAATACCTGTATGTATATCTATGCCTATATCTATATGGTAGCTAGTTGGTGCATTGGATAAAGTGCTGGGCCTGGAGTTAGGAAGACCTGAGTTCAAATGCAGGCCTCAGACACTTACTAGCTGTGTAACCCTGGGCAAGTCATTTAATCCTGTTTGTTTCAGTTTCCTCATCAGTAAAATTGAGCTGGAGAAGGAAATGACTGTAATATCTTTGCCAAGAAAACCCCAAATGGGTTCATGAAGAGTTGGATACAACTGAACACAAGTAGTACATATATATGTATATGTATGTATACACAGGTATATAAAATATGTAGTTATTTGCATGTTGTCTTCCTATTAGGATGGGCACTCTTTGAGGTCAAGGACAGTTTTTTTTTGTCTCTATCCTCAGCACTTAACAGTGTGCTTGGCATATAAAAAACCTGTAATAAGTGCTTCTTGATTGACTTGATAGAGACTGGGGATTCAGAAAGTAAAAAATGCTCTCCATTGAACGTATGTTCTGGGGGATTGGGTTATGGGTGTGGAGAAAAGAATCTCATATACAGATAATTATAATGGAAGCTAAAATGTAATGAGGGAAAAGGGAAAAATCAGAATACTTAAGGAAAAGTTTAAGAGGAAGAGAACACTTTTGGCAGGGATTGATTAAGGAAAACTTTTTGGAGGATGTGGTACCTGAGTTGAGCTTTAAACATAGAAGAATTCTGAAAGGCAGAGATGAAGAGCATATTCCAGGTATGGAGAATGGCCTGAACAAGTGTATATAAGTAAGAGATGGCATGTTGAGTTTATAAACAATAGTCCGGTTGGCAGGAACATTGTACAAAAGGACAATAATGTGAAATAGAACTGGAAAGTTTAGTTGGAACTTGATCATGGAAAGCCTTAAATGCTTTTTTGAACCCTGTAAGATATAGCCAGGTTGGGAGTGGGTGAGTGGGGGAAACCGCTAAAGATTTAGATCAGGGGATTGACATTTTTTATGAAGATTATTTTGGTAGCCATGCGAAGGATAAATCTGAGAGGAGAGAGGCTAAAGGTAGGAGAAAGGATATTACAATGAAGATCCAAATTGAGGCTTTGGCACTATGAATGAAGAAAAGGGAACTGATATAAGAAATATTGAGATGGAATCAACAGGACTTGACAACTTGTTGCATATGGTAAGTGAAAAAGAGGAAGAGAGCTCAGGGTAGATAGCTAACAAAGGTTTATTTAGTTCAAATGCATAATGGGCAAGCTCAAGGACCCAAGGGTAGGGGTTTGGCTTAGCAGGGACACGGACCACTTTATTCTGGGACTAAAATGAAGGAGAAAAGGGTTAAGATGTAAGAGAGATTTAAAGTTGTGGAGTACATGGGAGTTGAGAGAGTTTATAAGAGTTATCTATTCAATACAGTAGGGATTGGTCATCAGAGAAGGGGGTTGAAAGCTGTCATAACTACTGACTGATGAGGTAATGGAGTTGGTATATGATGTGATGTGGTGGAACATTTCACTAGGCCTTAGCATAGTGACTATCATTATTTCCTTATGTGACTTTGGATCTTCTCTGTATTTCTTTCCTTGAGAGAGAAATATTGTTGACCAGATTCAGTACTCTGAATCTGGAAGACCTGAGTTCAAGTGCTCTGGCATATACTATGGGATATTGTATACTAACATGGGAAAGTTATTTAACCTCTCCACACTCCAGGCAACACTAATGATCTATGTTTGTGGAGGGAGTTTCCACTCTGGAAATTCACAGGTTGATGAAATCATAAGTTTAGGTTTTAAAAAAAAAATTCTTCATTTGCCACTAGGGTTAAGATCAGTCTTGTCTGCTTCATACTACTATTGTGAGCCAGGAATAAGAAAAGTATATAAGGATAAGGGCTGCGGCTGGACTTCTGATTTTCTTACTATAGTGAACTTCTCTGCAAGGAAACTCTGTGCAAGGCAGGCCAAAACCTTCTATGCAATTAAGAGCAGGGGTGGTGAAGCTGAGGACTTGAGGTCACATGTGGCCCCCTAGGTCCTCGAGTGCAGCATTTTGAACGAGTCCAAGGTTTTACAGAACAAATCATTTTATTAAGGGGATTTGTTCTGTGAAGTTTGGATTCAGTCAAAATGCTGCACTCAAGGACCTAGAAGGACACATGTCCCCCACCCTGGACTGAGTTTTAAAGTATTGTTTAGAACACTAAGAGATTAAGTGACTTACCCAGAGTGACACAAGTCACTATAACAGACAAGATTTGAGCCAGGTCTTCCTAGGTATACAAATGCAAGGGGTTAGTATATAGTTAGGGGAAAAATATCAGTTCGTTTTTTTTTTAAAGAGATTGTATACTTGAGTTTATACCAGTCAGGCTTTCATGAATCTTATACTGATAACCAGCTTGGAGTGGACATGGAGAGAAGATAATATGGCCTGAGAAAGAAATACAGAAATTGGATCCTTAAAAGGTAACTTTTTAGTACCCTTTTAATTTCTTGTTACTGATCTGAATTCTTATTATTTTACATAATTTTTTATTTTATTCTTTGTTCCAGAGTGCTTCTATTCCAAAGCAAATATATTTGGATGATTGTGAATTATTATAATTTTCTGACTAAGAGGTTTCCTTCTTGTTTCAGTTGAGTTCCCTAATGTGATGGAGCTGTGAATGGAATATTTAATATTTATCTAATCATATTTTATGATTATTTCTCCTTAAGACTGATCTATTACAACAAACCATTAAGGTGTGGCAGGGGAGAGGCATCACAGCAGGGGACAGAGGTCTGATCTTGAAGCCAGGATGATATGTATTTACAGCCTGCCTCTGACACATACTGGCTGTGACCCTGGTCAATTAAACCTCTCAGTGCTCTGGGCATCTTTCCAAAACTAATACATTGAATAAGATGTGCTAGCCTACCCTGGCAGGGGGAGCTTCCTTATGGGAGAATTCCTTATAACATTGAAATCACAGGTACCCCTCCCCCCAAAAAATGATAGAGAAGAGAGAGTAAGAGGTTAGGAGCAAGGTAGACTTATTTTGTGTTTAAATATAGAGCTTTCATAATTCCATACTATTTCAGTGCCTTTCTCTGGGATGGTTGTGGAGATGATTCTGGGTTCTCAAAGGCTATGCTGTAGAAGAAAATTTCTGACAATTGCTAACAAGTGAGAAAGGCTTCAAGTATGGACTGTATTTTTGTTTTGGGAATAGTCTAGTTAAGTTTGGAAAAACCTATCACCAGTTTTGGATGCTGAGGTGATAATTTTTTTTTTGCAATAATTACTAACAAAACTATCCACAATAGTATGGCTAATAAGGCTTGCTCACATGCATGAAATACTTAAAGTAGTGAAAGTAAGCTTTCATCATTATACAAGTTTTTTTGTCTGTTAATTTATCGTTTGTCCACTTGATAGTATTTTATTTTTTCCAATTACATGTAAAGATAATTTTCAACATTAACTTTTATAAAATTTTAAGTTCCAGATTTTTTTCTTCCTCCCTTCCCCATGATATCAAGCAATGAGATGTAGACTATATAGCAGAAGTATAGACAAGATACTTCTTGTTCATTTAGATCAAGTGGTTCATGAACTCCTTGGGGATTTATGATGATGGACCAAGAGGTTTGTGCTAAAAATTCTTTATTGGCACCTTAGCAAATGAATAATTGTCCAGTTATACTACAAATATATTTTTCTTCTCTGACAAGCACATGCATGTTTGAAGCATTATAGACTTATTTCTGCAGCAGTTAGAAGCTGTTATAATCATGTACACAGTGACCTTAGTGTTTGTGCAGCAATTACATCAAATCCTCAGAGTTTCTGACAATCTTGCAGTTTCTTTATCTGTTATCAAATTGTTTCCAAACCTACCACAAGGTTTATCATTTGAGTGTAAACCAACTGTCAGCAAATTGTTTGATATATGTACTTACCTTCATTTGCATTCTGTACACTGAATCAGAGTAGTTTTCTCATTCCCCTCTGTAAGCATATAAGTGTATCTCATCAGCAGTGTAATCCTGTATTCAAGATATTATTAGTGTTTGCATTATTGCAGTGCAAATGCCAGTCTGTTTCAAAATGATGCCCACACTGGCATGAACATTATAAGCCATCTTGAAACCATTACGGACCGTCACAAATGATCTGTAGAAACAAGCCTTGAAGCTATTTAAACTTAATTCTCCACTTATGTTACCATTTTTATACGTGGCAGATTTTCACATGAATTGGTTGGCCACATTGTTCAAGTTGATCAGTAGTTTCTGTGAGAATGTAGCTGTTATGTGAAGTCACTTCAAAAGAGATTCCTTTTGAAGGTTAGTTTATATGTAGACGTTTGTTAAAAATGAGGAATGTGATGGAATACTACTGTGCTGCAAGAAGTGATGAGTAGGTTGATTTTAGAAAAACATGGAAAGACTTGCATGAAATAAGAAGACTGAAATGACCAGAAACAAGAGAACATTGTATATAGTGACAGCAGTATTGTCTGAAGAGTAACCATGAATGATTAAGTTATTCTGAGTGTCATAAATACTTAAAATCAAGTACAAAGGACCAATGAAGGAAGCTATTATCCACTCCAGAAAAAGAACTGATAATAGAATTGTGCGTAGTATGGTTTTATGTATTTATATATCTGTGTTAAATAGCCTTCTCTAATGCAGGGTGGGGAGAGAGGGAGACGGTTTGGAACTTAAAATGGAACAAAACAATAAAATTTTAAAAATATATACAAATATATACTAATATGTAAGACATACAGCCTTAGTAAAATAAAATATGCTAGTTTTTTGGATGGGTGATGAGAAAATGAGGCAATGTATACAATTGAACTTTTAATGTCTTTATTGTTTAATATAATACTTGTCATTAGCCAGCATAAAAGTAAATATTTTATATTGTTAATTAGCTATTTTCTTTGGTTAGTTAGGTGGCTAAAAATAAAAAATAAATTTCCATCCTCAGCAAGAGAACTTGTAAACTCTGCCATTTTCAATTCTACATTTGTAGAGGTGAGCATATTCATTTTATGTTTATTTTAAATCAAAATGCAGAAATAAATTTAAAGTAAACAGATTTAAGCTTGTTTTTGGTGATGAGCCAAATATTGCAAACTTTTACTAAAATAAAAAAGTATAAAAATTAAGTTTATGATTTTTATATTATGTTAAACACATTTCAAATTGGAACTTATTTCATATTTAGCTTATAGTCAACAAAACTTATAAAATAAATTTAATGTGATATAATTTCAGATAATAGTAAGCATATGAGGTTTTGATGGATTATTTCTTTTAATTCTTACGAAATGTTTTATGTAAAATATTTGTAATTATTTTGTAGTTAGGGTTTTATAATTTACATTTAGATTTTTTATAATTGTAGGTAGAATAATATTTTATTATTATATACCGTAAATTTTAATGTGGAGTTCTTTTGAGTAAAAGTTACCAATTTTATTGTAAGCATTTAATAAATCAATCTAAAAGAATAGTATGAATATATTAATTTACCCTGGGGGTTAATAGTTTTTTTTTGTTAAAACAGGTTCTCAGAACCAAAAATATTTGGAACTATAGAATTGGATGAAAACAAATTTTCTTGAGTCGGACTAATGGAATCATTTCTCTAAATGCAAACCATTTTCAAATTGGATGTTTTTTTGTCATTAAAGTTTAAAAAAAGATCCCATTTCAAAATCATCATATCAAAACCTAAGAAAAGAGACAAATGAAAGAACAATTGTGTGTGTGCCTGTGCATTCACTGTATTCATCGTATTAAAAGTTGCCTACCACATGCCTGGTATATAGTTATCAAATACCTTGTTAGTCTTTCTTTCCTTTTTCTAATATTATTTAATACTTTCAATTAAGAAAATCCTTGTTAACATAGCTTTATGTGAGATAATTATAATCATAGACTATATATGACTTAGAAATGTTTTAGACCTGTGCATAACAATCCTCAGTGCATATAGCATTTTAATAATTCATAGATTTAATTTTAGTCAGTTTTAAAGCATGATTTTACCTGTTTATTTTTCAGACATGTCTTTAGATGGATGTAAATAATGAAAGAATTTGTGCTCAGATCTATGCGATGCCCTGTTGTTATCATCCCCTGGCAAGTGGTTCTGCCATCTGCTGGCCAAATGTATAAATACTGATTACAATCTCAGTATTTTTTAAAAAAGCATTTATTGAATGCTTACAATCCTGGACCATCTCCAGCCCTGATCTATATCTGACCACTGGACCCAGATGGTTCTGGAGGAGAGAGTGAGGCTGGTGACTTTGTACAGCCTTCCTCACTTAAATCCAATTCACTTGCATGTCATGTCATGGCATCACCTCCCTGATGTCATGGTCCTCTTTGAACATAAAGGACAAATAACAATCAGGCTCTTTAATTAACTGCAGGTCCCTACTTGTTTAAATTAACAGTTGACACAAATATAAGAGGGGGCCAGTGGAAAAGATAAGGGAAATATGAGAGCTGTTAATATCTCTCCAGAAGAATACAAATCAATGTCCATTCCTTCTTGTTGTTCAGTCATATCCAAGTGACCCATGGACCATATGATTAAAGCAGAGGTTAAGTGACTTGCCTAGGATCATACAACTAGTGTCTGAGGTCATATTCGAACTCAGGTCTTTCTGACTCCAGGCTCAGTGCTCTGAGACATCTAGCTGCCTTCCAATCCTTAAAACTTGACATTATAGGACAGTAAGATTTTCAGGTATGGAAGAAAAGATACTTGAACTAAGACGTGTAGGGAAAATAGTAAAAGAGATGAATGTGTGCTGTAATTCGTGAAGCAATGTAGCACTACGTAAGAAAATCCTAAATGTTATGACAAATTTAAATTCTGGGCTTTTGAATAAAAATCTTGATAACCTCTAGTTCCGATGTCCTCACAGTGCATTATTTGAGCAGTAGCTGCACAAGACCTATGTGTGAATAATACATGGACTGATAGCACACTTTAGAATACAAGAAGTGGGACTGATTCAATCACTGCCAATACTAAGGGATATGTTATGGTTTCCCTGTAGAAATCTAAAGGTAGAACACAGTATTTGATTCTTTAGCTATTATAACAGAATTTATTTAAATACTTCTTACATCTATTTATATTTTTGTTCCGTGCCTCCTGTCGGGGGCAGATCTCATAAAATGTTTTTTTTTATTTGCCCAGAATATGATGTATATTCTAAATCTTGGTCTTCTGTTGTTTGACAAGCCAATCTATGTTCTATTAGTGGTTTTTTAGACTTGGACTTTATCATCTTTACTTCTTTCCGGAGTGAAGAATCTCAAACTACTTAATTCCCTCTTTTATTTTAATTTTTCTTTGTTTTTTTTCCCCCAGTTTCATGGAGAACCTTTGTAATGGTTTCCCTAGGAGTCCTTCCCATCTTGAATTGGTGGCAGGGTTTATTTCTGGACTGATCTAGGGATACTTCCCTTTTGTCATGGCTCTTCCCCAACCTTGGAATGCTCCTCTCTTCCTCATTTCTAGTTTCCTTCAGAGGGTAAGCTACCTGACTATAGGAACTTGGACTTTTTGTCTTTGTGGCCCCTGTTCTTAGCACACAACAAATGCTTACTGAATGTTTGTTGCTTGCTGAAGAAAACTCAGAGCTAAAGGCTGAAGTGATGGGGCTTCTGCAGCAGCTTTCTTCCCTCAGTCCCCAAAGAGCTTTGGATGCAGCAGGGAAAGCCTAATTTCTATGGACCTCAGGGGAATAGGGGGATTTGGTGAGCAGGAATGAATGCATGAATACAAATAAAGGACTTACTAAGCACTTGTTCTGGGTAAAACCCTGTTAGGAGCTGAGGGTGTGTGTGTCTGTCCTTCCTTGCCAAAGAAGACCATGCCATCAGGGAAATAATGACATGACTTGCACTTGACTTTGTTTTGAGTGAGGGGGGGCTGTGCATATCACCAGCCTCACTTATCCTCCAGAGCCATCTGAATCCAGTGACCAGATAGTCATCAGGATGACTGGAGATGACCCAGGATAAGGCAATTATAAGGGGTTAAGTGACTTGCCCAAGGTCACACAGCTAGGGAGTGTCAAGTGTGTGAGGTGAGATTTGAACTCAGGTCCTCCTGACTCCTGCACTGGTGCTCTATCCACTGCACTACCTAGCTGCCCCAGGAGCTGAGGGTGCAAGTAAGGCAATCCCTGCTCCCAAATTCACGGTCTAATGGGGAGACAGCATAGATAGCAGCTGGCGTTCCAAATCACAGGACAGGTGCCCACCTTTGTCAGGGCAAAGGGGGCAGCGATGCTGCTTTTGTAATGCCATTTCCACTGATAAAATCACATGGAACCAGTGACAGTGTCAAAGACTGGGGAGAACTTTCTTTTGCCTGGGAACTGTGGGTTAAGAAGCTCTGCTAAAAGGCTAGGTCTGAAGGGAGGGAGGTAGTGGTGGGAGAGACAGCAAAAGTGAAGTTCCACAGTAAGTTATTGTGAACTGATGAAGTCATTGAGCACGTTACATAGTAAGAGGGCAAGCAGACTGTAGGTGGACTCAACTAATCAGGAGACAGACAGTGGCCTTCAGAAAATTACTAAGGTTTTGATAAAGGAACTAAATCCACAGCTGGCTAGACCGAGCCAAGAAAAATGACCTAGGGTGACCCGGAGAAGGCTTCCCTGGCTTCCTTAATGAACCTCATGCATATAAGCAGACTCCATTTTCTGATCATGGGTCCTGTGTTAAAGCATGCTTGGGGGGTCACACCAACAGTGCGCCCATGCAATGGGCATGTAGAGAAGATGGTGACCAACCATGCCCCGGTGGGAGGAGCTGTCTTGGATTAATGGTACGGCTCATCTCGCTTCTCTCCTCAGCGCTCGGTGGGGGGCCGCCTTGGCCAAAGCGTTCAGTTCCCGAGGACTCTGCTTGATAGCTCAGTAGTGCCAAGCCTGCTTCTAGCCGTGGGCCCGGGGCCCCTCTGCAGGCTTGCCTGGCCTGGCGGCTTGGAGGCCACGGCCGCCATGCTCCCCCCGACGTTGCTGTCCCAGGCTCAGGGTCCCCAGTGGGCCGGTCTCCCTCCCCGCTGCTAAACTACGGAGGCGGTGATTTATCCGTGGGAACCACGGCTCTTGGCAGCGCATCATGGGCCGCCCTCCTCGCAGCCAGGGCAGCCCTAGAAGGGCCCGCTGCGCTTGCGCTTCCGTCATAACGAGTGCTGGGCAGAAACGACTCGGCTTCATCCGTTCACAGGCCAACAGCACGCTACATAAATTCCTGTTGCCTTTCCTTTTCATCCTGGCTGGAGCCTCCCCGCCCCCTCCACCACACCCAAGATGGCGGCTGGGGAGTCGCGGCCGGCTGGCTCCAAGATGGCCGCTTGCCCGGCCGGCCCCGCCCCTCGCTTCCTCCGGGCGGGGCGGAGAGCGAGCTCGGGCTCCGATCCCTCTGACGCAGCTGCGCCTGCGCCTCGCCGCCATGCGGCTCCTCGGGTTGTGGCCCCTGTTGCTGGGGGGCCTGGGGCTTGCGACCCGCGCCCTAGCGGGTAAGTCCTTAGGGAGAGCTGGGCGGGGGGCTGGGATGAGGGCTCAGTGCGCTCCTGCGCCGTCCAGGCCCGGGGCAGCGGCAGTCCCGGGCCGAGCTTGCTGGGACACTCCTGACCTCAGTTTCTCCAGCTGTCCCTGCGGGGCTGTGAGCCGAGGGCTCTAGGGCCTTCCGTCCTCCTGCGGGAGGGAGAGGAGGAGGGGCCGGCGTCGGAGAGGTGGGCGCGGGCTTCCCTTGTAATCCGGCCTCGGATTCGGCCCCTCCTCCTCTCCCTGGCTGGTGCGGTTCGAAAGCCCGGAGAGGCTAACGGCGTCAGTTGTTGCTGCTGTCAGTGGGAAAGTTTGTTTCGCGGCCTCTCCCGGGCCGAGCAGCGTTTGAGGATGGGGTCGTAGAGGTCAGAGCTGGGAAGGAGCCGCGGCTTGTGCGGCTGGTCTGAGGTCGGCTTTAAGTTACGGCGGATCTTAATTCATTCAGCTCCGGGCGGGTGGTCCCCTGGCCACACCGCAGGGTGTGCAGAGTTCTGGGTGGAATCCTAGGACCTTTGCACCGTGCGACGTTGGGCCAGCCCTGTTAAAGAGCGCTGAGGACGGAGCCGGACGGGCTGAGCTCAGACCCCACCGCTGACTCTGGATACTGGAGCACCGGAGTCTGTTTCTTTATCTGGGAATTAGATGGCCTCCGAGATCCTTTCCGGCTCTAGGTCTGTGATCCCCTTATCCATTTAAAGGCTTCAGCTTCTTCATTGTCAAAACGACGGGCTAGGTGAGTTTGGATAGGTAACCCTTAAGGTTCCTCTCACCTGTCAGTTTGATCTTATCCCTTGTGGTACATGTTCACATTTTTTTCCTCATCTTAAAAATGGTAAGGATTGGAATAAATGATCTCTCTGGTTTCTTCTAGCTCTAAATTCTACGATCTATGCCTCTTCTGAATACTACCTTGTTACTTGGAGACTTGATATTTTCTTTATCTGTCCGTGTAACCAATAAGCTTTGAAACCCTTTTTCCTACAGTAGAAACTCTCCAGTTAGGCAGATACAGTTACTTCTTTGTAACTTCTTTCACCTATACAGATTGTTAACTTGTTTTAGAGAAGTGTTTGAGACTGAGAGATGACAGGACTTGCTCGTGGTCACATAGAATATGTGGCTGAGGCAGGACTTGATTTCAAGGTGTTCCTGACTCCACAGTTAGGCCTTTCTCCACTCATGAAGCCCTCATGATGTCTCTTGGTGTAAAAACATTCAGCACTTGTAATAATCAGGCAAGAATCACTTTAACCAGGGCAGGATACACACTCCCAGTGCCTTAGTATCTTTGAATATCACTGGAAGGTGCCGCTTGAATGTCAGACCTTGGATAGTTATAATTTATTTTCTACAAGTGCAAAAACAGTTTATGGTTCAGAACTATAGAACTGTGCTTATTTATGGTTAGTTTTAGGTAAACTAAAATACTCTCAGAGAAAATCTGCTCTAACCCCAGAAGGGGGACAAGCAGGTTTAAGCCCCTATCGGAATGGAATTTAAAATTTTATTTTTAGTCATCAGAGTCCTGGGAAATAGTACTAGGGATGGGACATTATTTGTAGAAGCTGTGAAATGTCAGCATTTTTTTTTATTAGTTTCCTTTTGCCTCCTCAAATGAAATTTTTTGGTGCTCCATTAATTTAAAGGCACTTAGCATAATAAGATTGTATATATTGGTTACTTGGGGAATCAGCCTTTTTGAGTTCAGAGAAACTCATCACCGGAAGGTTGACCATAGCAAGACTGTTGAACCACAGCAAATCATGAAGTCCAGACAGTGTCCTAAAGCATGGAGAGGGTTTCATCTGTGTTGGTAGAGTTTCCACACTGATGAAATTTTGGATCATTCATACGTGAAAAAGGTAAAATTGGATTTAGGAAAAAGCAAGTATTATAGCAAAAATTAGAGTTAACCTAAATTTAAGAATTTTTTTTGTAAACAGGCAGTAATAGTGAGGATAATTGAATGTGATGTATAATTGGGTTTAAATAATCAATTTAAGCCTAGTAAGTGGAAGGTTTAACTAGATAGCAGTTTTTTTGAAAGACTTAATGAGTCAACCATGTGGCACAGTAGCCAAAAAAAACCCTTGAATACTATTGTAATAGATTGCATCAAAAGAAGAGTAGTGTACATAGAAAGGAGGTGATAGTTTATGCTTTGACCCAGTCTGACTGCATCTGGAATATTTTGTTCCTATTTGAGCCCCAGATTTTAGGAAGGAAGCTGATGTAACTGCAGCTTTGCCCATAAGAGAGTGATCTGGATGGAGGGAGGACTGGAGTTCATTCCCTTTGAGGATTAATTGAAATAACCATTGCTGTTTAGCTGGAGAAAAGACTTAAGGAAAACTTGTTAACTATATTTGAGCATTTGAAGGACTGTCCTCTAGTAGAGGGACTAGAACCCAGAGGGCAGAACCAGAAACAGAATTTACAAAGAGGCCAGTTGGATTTGGTTTAAGTATGATGTCTTAACAATTAAAGCTGCCTATGTAGGCTGCTTTGGAGGGTAGTGAGTATTCACTGAGGTATGTAGATGGCTCAGTACACAGAGAACTGGGCCTTGAGTCAGACCTGATTTCAGATTCTTCCCCAGACACTTTCTAGCAGGGTGACCCTGTGACAAGTCACTTAACCTATTTGCCTCAGTGTCCTTATCTGTAACATGAATTGGAGAAGGAAATGGCAAGTCACTCCAGTGTCTTTGTTAAGAAAACTGAAGAGTGAGACAGGACTGAAAACAAATGACTGAAGAACCATAACAGTAGAAAAACCACTGAACAACAATAATAACTGAACAGCGGTAATGAGAATAACGATAACGCACTATCACTGGATGTTTTCAAATGGAAAATGGTGTCAGACTCAAATAGAAATGGATCTATGTGGCCTGCACATGAACTAAGAAAACCACAAATGAGCATTTTCTGTCTTGTACTATCTTTTTGTTAATGTTTCCCAATTATGTTTTAATCCCCGTCCCCTCAAGTTTAACACCTCTATGATAAAGAATTTTTTAGTCAGGTGGTGGTTGAACTCGATGACATTTGAGATCCTTTCCAAGTCTCAACAATCTTCCATATTATATATTTCATAATAGACCCGGTGTTTCTGTGGCATGGGAAAGAGAACATTGCCTTTGTCTCTGAGTTTATGAGATAGAATAATTAGAGAATATAAGTTTTTAAGTTATGGATAGGAGGAGCAACTGTCATCTTTGACAGTTCCATATTTTCCATTTGTTCCATATTTCTGCTGCCAGTCATCAACTACTAATTTATAAGATTTATTGCCTTAAATTCTACTGATTAAAGATCTAGGTTCTATCTTTTTTAAATGCAGCTATCTCTGGGAGGCTTCCAGTCAGACATAAAATTAGTAGTACTATTCTGTGACTCCAGTACCTAACTGATACCGCTGAACTGAGAGGCTGGTTACATTAGAGAAAAGATGAGAATGCTTGAGTACTACGTCTGGTCAGACAGGGCTTTGGGAAGGTTGAGGATAGGTACTAAAATATGGTAAAAAGGGTAGGGACAAGGAAGGTGAGGCCTTTTAAAGAGGCCTCAATTCAAATGCTGTATTTTCATGTAGTTATTTATTGTTCTAAAAGGCAGATGGCACAGTGGACCTGGGTTCAAATCCAGTCTCTGATGTGTGTCACTCTGTAATCTTGGATAAGTCACTTAACATCCCTTAGTTTCAGTTTCCTTATCTGAAAAAATAAGTTCCAGATCTATGATCCTTGAGTGGAAAGCCTTTTGTACTAGTAGTCAAAGGGTTGGGTTCTGGGCACAACTTTTCTGCTTATTTTATAACCCCAAGTGATCAACCTTTATGTAAAACATTTGGGCTAAAGATACCTTAGTGATGATTTGGTCCACTGTCTTCATTTTATAGATGAGAAGATTGAAGCCCAGAGTCTCGTCCAGCTTGTCTCATGTCACATAGCAAGTTAGTGTTAGAACTGCAGCATGCATGTCCCGTTTGTCCGGTGTTCTTTCCTTAGACTAGACTAACTTTTCACTTTCCTTATCTTTCCAATGGAGATAATATTTACTGCGCTGCCTCCTTCAAGAGGTTTTCGAGAGTTTTTGGAAAGGTTTTTGTGAAATGTAATGCTTTAATTATTCTTCATTTCATCTATTGAAAATGTAATTAGCGAAGTATTAAGTAACGATATTTTTTCTAACTGGACAATGGACAACTGTAAAATGTCCTCTTAACAAGAAGCAGGAAATTCAAAATGACATGCACATTTTAGTTTTTTTCTATCTGAAGGGGTCAATGGTTATGATAACTTAATGGAGGCAGTACCTCTTTCCTTATTTAAGACAGTAAGATTTCATTTTCTATTAAAAATATGTTAAAGAATGTTCTAAACAATAAGAGTAGTAGTAATAACTAACATTCAGATACAGTGTTTTATGTTTTGCAGAATGCTTTACACACATTATCTCATGGTCCTTAAAATAACCCTTTGAGGTAGGTACTGTTATTATTTCCATTGCATAGATGAGAAAATAAAGTGAGATAGGTTAAATGACTAGCAAGTTCTGAGGCAGGATTTGAACTTAGGTCTCCATGACTCCAAGTTTAGTACTCCATCCACTATGACAAATATTAACATATGGAACTTATTTATTTTGAATTACATTTTCATTACAGATATACCTTTTTTGTTGTTACAGAGGAAGGTGAAGACCTATTGTCTGAACAACAGGGACACACTGAAACTGAACTACCTCTCAGTCCAGATGCTGTTCATTTAAGTAATAAAGAACTCGAACTTGAGCAGACAGAACAGTATAACACTGGTGAAATAACTTATGCAACCCTGGAAAATGAAGTGAATGGTGATCATTTAATGTCTGTGATTCCAGGAGAGGTGAAAGACAGACACATTTCAGACCTCAACACTGGAAGTTGTGATGCTGGGGTTGAAGGCTCTAAATGCAATATCCGAGAGAGTCTTTTTTCTCTGATTACACCTGGGGCAAATGTTCCTGATAAAGGAGAAGAATATAATGTGGTTCTTGAAGCTGTGCCCACAAGTCTACCACCTAAAGAGGACTCTAATAGTACAGAGAGTGTAAAGACCCCCAAGGTGAATTGTGAGGAGAGAAATGTTACTGGCTTAGAAAGTTTCACTTTGCAAATTCTAAATGTTTCACAGGTAAGTAGCATATCATTTTTAAAAAATTTTTATTAATTTTATTTATTTTCGGTGTTCTACAATCACTACCATATAATTTAGATTTTTTTCCCCCTACTTCCCCCTTACCTCCCCTCTCCCTCCCCTAAACGGCATACAATTTTATATAGGTTCTACACATTCATTCCTATTAAATACATTTTCACTATACTCATGCTGTGTGGAAGAATTAAAATGAATGGGAGAAATCATATAACAAAGCAAAATGTAATGCAAAAGAAAATGATCTGCTACATTTTGTGATTGAATTCCATAGTTCTTTCTCTGGATGTGGAAGGCATTTTACCTTAAAAGACCATTGGGAATTTTTTTAAGTCCTTAGCATATCATTTCTGACTTCTGTTTTGCTCCTCCTCCCCCCTACTCTTTTTACTTGACTTGTACTCATGAAGAATATGCTTTATTCTTTATTTTTAAGTGTAGTGAGTGTTTGATAATTGCACTTGTGTGTGTATAAAGAAGGAAGGATTAAAGCTTCTTGAATTGAAGCATCTTAATTGAACCTGAATTATGTTGGTGGGAAGCAGTTAAATGAAGAGAACACACACAAAGTCCCCTATTCTCTTGAATCTAGTCACTTTAAAGCAGAACAAGGGGAGATAGTATTGTATTAGGGATAGAGGTCAAATCTAACACTTTTATTTTGAAAAAGAAAAAGCTGAGGACCAGAGAGGTTAATTAACTTGCCCAAGATAACACAGCTAAATGGCAAAGCTAGTATTTGTCTCAGTATCCTTGGGCACATCTCTCTTTCACTGTATCATGAGCCATCTGTTCAAAATTATGGATAGGTTGCCAGTGTCAGAATTATAATGGGAATAAGTATACTGCTCTCGTCCAAGCTGACTACTACTCAGAATTTTTTGCAATATTTGATATTACAAAAGAGCCATAATTATAACCTCTTTACATTATTAGTAAATGGTTTTCATGAATTACTATGTTGAAGTATTAATTATCTGAGAGCCAGCCATCTAGTGATGAGCCTTTCTGTGTCAGATGTACAGATATATAGTTCATCATTGATCCAGTATTTGAAGCATTTTTAGCCTGGTGTAGGATCTGCCAAAAAATGAGCACATATCACAACAAGACATAAGAAAATGTCTTTAGTGAAAACCTGAATTCTTTACATTTTTACAAGACATTGTTCTGTGCAACTTAGTCCCTGGGGGGAATAACATCTAAATATATCATAACTATACAAAATTGCAAGGAATTTTTTACTTTTCATGGGGTATCAGAACCTATATTTAGTTCATAGGTGTGAGAGACTGCAAAGAGTTGTTTCCAGAGTTACTAGTTGCTGAAGTTACTAAAATAAGTGAGATAAGGAGGCCAGCAGACTGCAGGAGATAGTGGCCTTCAGAAAACCACAAAGTTCTTGGTAAAGGGGACCAAGCCTGAAACTTAAACCAGTTGGGGTCAGTGCCTGGGAGAAAGCTTTTCTTCACTGAGTTTGCTTAATAAACCTTATGCATGTTAACTTCTCCACCTGGGGGGAGACATAGCACAAAATTAGGCACAATTCATATGTTAGAAAGGGGGGGAACATATCAAGGAAATATGTAAGAAACATGTAGACTGTGACCCAGAGGAGAATCCGTTCTCTGATGGGAGGATCTGTCCTGAATCAACAGTATAAAAATGCCCTCGCTTTTGTATTCAGCACTCCATCCTTTCCAAAAGAGGGGTGGAGTCTGCTTCTGGCCAGAACCGTAGGACCGATGTATCCTTTGGACTCTTCTTTAATAAATTTACCTTGATACTTAACTTCCTGTGTCAAGCGTGTTTCTAACAATAGTGGTGGGTAAGATTATCTAAGATAATTGTTTAGAACATATGAAAGTTATTGGTGAGGCTAAATATGTGAAAGGTTATAATTTTACAGAAAACGTCAGCTGGTAGTTTATATAAGAATTTTGTTATTTTGATATTTTTAAAAAAGTTAAGAGCTGCATGTATTGAAGTAAACTCAAATTCTGAAGGCTGTGGCTTCTGTTTTCCACTATGAGGGTCAGTAGTGAACCATACTCTACCTGCTTTATGACAAGGAGAAGTTAGGTTTTATTTGCTGTCATGTATAGTGACCAAGAAAGAATAGTGGATACTGATGGGATATGAGAAATGTATTGTATCTTATATGAATGATTACCAGGCTCCTGGACTGGACTAAATGTTCTTCAAGAGAATCATTAGTAAGGTGATCACCATCTCCATCCACAATAGCTCACTCAGATCAAATGCTAAGATAGTATCTTGATTCTGAGAATTGATAAGGTAAATGTTAATTATGGTGGTTAGGATGATGTAATCTGAAAGTAGATGCATATATGGCTATGTCTTCTGGAAACAGATATTATTGAGTTTATGCAAAATTCCATAATAACTGCATTGGTAAAGGAGAGTGGCAGAAAGACTTAAAAGAGAGTTTTTGTATCATTTGCCCTCTCTGCAACACACCCTTTTTACCAAATCCTTAATACGTATGTTTTCTCTTGTCATAGGACCTGATGGAATTTTTAAACCCAAACAGTAGTGATTGTACATTAGTCTTATTTTATACCCCTTGGTGTCGCTTTTCTGCCAGTCTGGCTCCGCATTTTAATTCTTTACCACGAGCATTTCCATCTCTGCATTTTTTGGCATTGGATGCTTCTCAGCACAGCAGGTACTTTTTTATCACATACTTTTTATAGTTGATGAATTAAAGTGATTGTGAAAGACTGTTTAATGACAGAGAACTAGTTAGCTTTTGAGTTAGGACGACATGTGTTTAAGTCCTGCTTCTGATAGACTTGCTCTGTGACTCTGGACAAACCTTTTCACCTCTCAGTTCCTTAGGCAACTTCCAGACTGTCCAACAGTAGTAGAGGAAGTTATAGATAAGTGATCTCATACTTTACCCTTGCACCCTTCCTTCCCCCCCGCAAAAAAAAAATTGGTTATAATGATTACATATAGGATATTAAATGGCTAATAATAGAGAAAGAAGAAATGGGTATAAGTTTCAGCATAAGTATAATGGGGAATCAGTTTATATTTTTTGGTTTGGACTTGTGAATTAATTGGTGTAAGAAAACTTCTGATTGAGGAATGATGTCCACCAAAGCAGATCAGTAACTTAGAACCTTACAGAGTTGCCTGGAGCAAATGAAATAAAATATTTTCCCAGAGTTGTAGTAGTGTCAGAAGTGAGATTTGAACCTAGGTCAAATTGACTCTGAGTTAGGCTGTTTCTCATCTTGATACTGAAGATTGTTATATTGAAATTGTTTATTAAAAGAAGTCAGTCTTTTTCTGAGGCCTTGCAAAGCTGTAATCGCTCATTTGTATATTATCCTATGTTCCTTTAAAGCCTGAATTTGAGAAATAATTAAAAATGTAACATCTCATATTTGAAAAATTTAAGCTAAAAATATATTTGTTAATATTTTGATACTATAGGTAGAGAGCTATCTAATAAAATATTTGTTTACTCAGCAGGATTTTACATAGATTATTTTTAATTCTGCTTTTTCCCCAGTGACATTTCAGCTTTATTTTATATTGTTGTGATTTTTCAAAAAATAAATTATTCAAACTGCTCTTAATATTCGTTGAATATTTGATTGAGTAAAAATATATGACTAATAAACTTGTTCAAATATTAATATCTCTTCCCTAAATTAATGATTTTTTTTTTTTTTTTTTACAACACAGCTGTTATTTCATTAGTATAGGGAAACAACTTCTGCCAAAGAAATCAGCACCTGTTCGGTAACTCCTTGCCTGCACACCCTCAGAAGTTAATGACTTTTCTAGGGTTGTGTAGCCAGGAGAGAGCAGAGATGAGTCTCACATGCAGGTCTTCCTGATTTACAGGCTGGTTTCTATCCACTGTAGCACACTGCCTTTCACAGGGATGATAAGCTCACATTTATATAGCTCTAAGTTTTGCAAAGTGCTTTGAAATCCAAGTCTTTAAGGTCTGTAATGATAAAGCATTTTGAAGGTAGAGTAAAACCTTACGAATTTGTACTGTACTGGTTCTGAGTGTGTTATTATTCAGCTTGGGCTGATTATCTTATACTGTGACTGAAGAAGGGGTTTTTCAGATAATAGAATAAACAAAAATGTAGTTTGAATATTTGACTTTAAAAGATGAAACTTTTAAAAAATCTGTTTGCATTAGTTTATGTTTACAAATACATTTTTAATAATATATTTGACAAACATTAAACGCTTACTGTTTATCAGTGCACTGTGCTAGAATTGGGAGATAGGAAATTTAGATAAGACATATGCCTTGCCTTTGTGGATTTCTTTTTCTAATAGGTGGATAAGAAAAATAGATGCAACTATAATGCACAGCAGTACAAGAGAAATACATGAGAGAGATAGAAAACAAAGTGCTTAATGATTAGGATCAGGAAATATGTCAGAAAATTTGATTCTGAAACTTTTTTAGAGCATAGATTTAAGAGTTGGAAGAGACTTGGCTTTATCTAGTTCACAGGTGTCGTCAAACTCCATGTGGCCACCAAAACTCTCAAGTGAGGTCTGAATCAGATTAAAATATAATTGGAAAATGTTTAACGAAAAATAAAAATATGACAAAACATAGATAATGTTAATTTGTGGTTTTCTGAATATACGGCCTGTAGGAATCTGTTTCTAGTTGAATTTCATACCACTGATCTAGTCTAATCTCCCCATTTTACGGTGAGGAAATAAAAATATGACATTATTGGTGCTTGGGAAAATTATATGTTTAAGTTCTAAAACACTGCTTTGTGAAGCCTTTGGTGTTCCATACTATTTAGTACATTGCTAATTGCTTATAGTTATTGAATTCTTAAATAACCAGTTTTCTACAAGGATTAATTCTTGTGACTGAAGACTTCAGCAGTTAGGATGGTACAGTGGTGAGTTTGGTGATGAATATATGTGGGCATAGCTGATGCCTTAAAAAGCTTATAAATTTATAAATTGAATGGAATAAATTTCTTTTGATTGAGGAAACTAATTCTGCTTCTTTTTTTGGAGGTGAAGGTAGGTCTAGACCTGTGATTTCGTTTTGGTAGGGAACTCCAGGTGAGGCCGATCCCTCCAACCAACAAAGATTAACAATTTGTGATTTGCTCATACTCAAGTCAACAAGCATTTATTATATGACTACTGTGTTCCAGGTACTGTGTTAAAACTAGGCACACAGAGAAAGGAAAAATAGTTTCTGCCTTCAAGGAGCTTACAGTGTAATTGTCACACAACTAATATGTGTCAGACGTAGGACTTGAACCCAGGTCTTCCTCATGCCAACCAAGAATGACCCTCTGTCCACTACTCCAGAGGGGCAGACATATGGTCCATGGACTACATGTTGCCCACAACACTCCTGAGCGTGTCTTCAGGTTAAAATTTAATTGGAAAATACTTAACAAAGTAAATGAAAATACAATAAAAAGCAAATTATGTTAATATGTGGTTTTCTAAGTTAATATGAACCTATACCAATCCTTATGTAGGCTTTAGTATTGCTGTTTCTATTTGATTTTGATGCTGCTGCACTAAGCCTTTTCCTGAACTCCTTTTTTATTTTCCTCAAATACTTGAGATTGTATTCATACAGCATGTTACTTATTCATGTTTGTAATATACTCCTTTTTTAAAATAGTCTGTCTACTAGATTTGGCACTGTGGCTGTTCCCAACATTTTGTTATTTCAAGGAGCTAAACCAATGGCAAGATTTAATCATACAGATCGGACATTGGAAACTCTGAAAGCCTTCATTTTTAATCAAACAGGTAGGTAAGAACAATATACTCTAGATAAATATCTTTAATGACTTTAATGGTTTTTTTCCTCTTTTGCTCAACCATTTTTCCTTTTTAAAAAAAGTTTGTAGCTTTATTAAGTTATTTCTCTTAAATGTTTAGTTTTCAAAACCCTTAAAAAAATTAAAAAAATTTTTTTTTTCATATCCCTTGTATTTTCGGTCCCTATAATGTCATTCTTTTACAGACAAGCTTCTGGGAATATGGATCTAATATAGAGCCCCCATATCCTAGAGCAGTGTTCATTTACTAAACTTTAGTACCTGTTTAAAGAGAGTGTTCCAAAAGTTTCAGTTCTGTTTTATGCTTTTAAAGCTTAAAAGATGCAGATGGAACCAAAGTAGTAGAATACTAGGAAGCAGTACAGCTGAACTCTCCTCTAGTAAACTTCTCCAAACAAATCTAGAAAATGTACCAGACTGAATCCTGATGGGGGAAAGCCAGAAAAAGTCACAGAGAATGAAGCCTGGCTTGGCATAGGGAGATAGAGAGAGGTTTGTAGATACTGGGACAGATTGGATCAGGAGCACTTTAGCACCTAGGGTGTGCACCAGGGAAGGAGGAGGTCTTAGAAAAATAGAGAATGTTAAAAAGTATGGTTCTCTGTGTATTCAGACTCTGAGCAGTTCTTTCTTTGGGGATGGATAGATTTTTCATCATGAGCCCTTCAGAGTTGTCTTGAATCATTATATTGTTGAGAATAGTTACATTATTCACAGTTAATCATTATATGATATTGCTGCTATACTACTTCTCTTCTTGAAGAAAATACTCATAATATATAGGTGTTAGGCTACTAGATCATTTACAGAGCCTTTAGCTGTTTTCATATTTTTTTGAATCATATACTCCATGTTTTTTGTTTTTTTTTTGCCATCCACTCCAATACTTACCTTAGTATTGAAGTCACTAATATTAAAGTATATGTTGATTCAGTTTGGGGGAATTTATTGAGATATTTGTTAAATTATTCTACCTTTCCATGCTCTATGCCAGGGGCTATTTTATTTTTTGTTTTTTTTTAAATTTTCATTGCCAAGTACCTGGTTCATAGTGAACACTTCAAAAATTGCTTGTCAAAGGCGTTATCTTTATGGTGGCCTTTTAGGTGGGAAACCAGATTTTAAATTTTTTATTTTTATTGATGCCTTTTGGTATTACATCGCAATAATTTCTATTATATCCTTTCCCTTCCCTGAACATCCCCTTGTAATAAAGATTAAAAAAGGAAAGAGAAATAGTTAAGGAAAAGTGTGGTATATTCTATAGTTATGGTTCTCTACTTCAATGAAGAGAGAGGTTTGTAAATGTTTTTTTTTGTGTTCTTTTTTCCCTCCATTTTCATTTTAATTCTGAACCCAACAAGCATCAAATAAAACAAACGTTTTCATATATGTCATGGAGTAAAGGAAGATTGTACTTGAAACTATAGATCTCTGTTATGTAGAGTTTTGCTTTTTATTAAATTATAAAATAGATTTAGCTTTTAACTTTCAAAGCTGTACCACATGCCTGATTCCTTCTGGTCTTCTCTTAAAATCTCATTTTTTAGCGGGGGAGGGCGGAAGACATAATTTATACCTTTCCCATCCACATTTAAAGGAAAAAAAGAAAACCCCTGTAATAAATATTCACAGTTCAGCAAAATGAATGCCCATATTGTCCATGTCCAGAAATGAGTGGCTTATTCTGAATCTTAAATCCATCACCTTTTAGAGGGTGGATGGCAGAGATGATCATCAGCTCTCTGGAATCATGCTTGGTCATTGCCTTGATTACACTTCTCAAGCCTTTCAGAGATGTTTCTTTTTACAATTGTTGTTATGTAAATAAATTATTTTCCTGGTTCTACTCACTTCGGTTGTATTAGTACATACAGTTCTTCCCAAATTTCTCTGAAACTTCAGTAATTTCTTAAGGCATAGTAATATTCCATTATATTCATAGGCCATAATTTGTTCAGTCATTCCTGAGTTGATGGGTACCCTTTTGGTTTCAGTTTCTTGCCACTACAAAAAGAACTACTTTGTATACAAAGGTCCTTTTCCTCTTTCTTTGATCTTTTTGGGGTGTAGGCCTAAATAGTGATATTGCTGGGTCAGAGTATATGCAGGTTAGTGACTTTGTAGGTATAGTTGCAAATCGCTTTCCAGAATTGCTAGACCAAATCACAGCTTTACCAACAGTGTTCATTAATGTCCTTTGTTTCCCCTGCATGTTTGTTATCTCTGTCAATCTGATGGGTAAGAACCTTAGAATTGTTTTAATTTGCATTTCTCTATGATTTGCAGCATCTTTTCCTATATTTGTTGATAGTTTGGGTTTCTTCCTTTGAAAACTTCTGTTCATATTCTTTCACCATTTATTTTTTGGGGAATAGCTTGTGTGGAAACATGATTATAAGGGTGGGGAACTGAGAGGGTGAGGAGGTCAGCAGCAAGTGAGAGAAGCCTGAGAAAAGACACAGTGTTACCCTAGAGAGTATTGTCACTGTTCTGTGGTGGCCTGAAGATGGAAAGGGAACTGATCCAGAGTGAAGAGTTACTGATAGGATCATAGCTTTGGAACGAAGAGGAACTGTAAATCTTTCATAACTGGTAGATTAAGATTTGAAATTTTCCTTGAAAAAAATTAAAACATTTTTTATCATCAGGAATATCGTAAACCTCCTAGTAAGCTTCGGTATGATTATTTTTGGCATTTAATCATATATTTTATATGTATTATACCAGGGCCTCATTTTTATACCTGACCTTCAAAGTTTTGGCATACAAATTCAACAGTTCTGCCCTTAGCAAAAATATCTTGATTCCCTGCCCCCTGCCAAATGAAAATTTTAATTCCTCAATTTCCCACAAAGCCCCTAATTCACAAAAAATGTTTTTATTTAGTTATTAAATATTTATTTCTGCTGCTCCTTTCTTCGGTATGTCCTTCCCCCAAAGGGTGAAAGAAAGAAAACAGAACTCTTGTAATAAATAAGCACTATCAAACAAAACCAGTTCCCATATTGACCATGTCCAAAATTGTATATTTCATTCTGCACATTAGTTCAACACCTCTCGGGACTTTTTCATTATTGAGCCTCTGGAATCATGGTCAATTATTGCACTGATTTCCCTCAATTCTTTCTAAAAAGAGTACTACATATGTTAAATTCTTGGAACTTTGTATGTCTAACTGAAGAATGAAATTCTGAGTTTTGCATCTTTGGAATTAGAATGTTTGTAGGCTTTTTCGATATTTTACAGACTATTAGACTACTACTGGAGCCTGACTTTTGGGCTTACTTGGAAAAAACAAAACAAAATCCATACCTGTTCAGAAGTTTGAAAACACTTAAAATACAAATGTGAAATTAGATAATCCTTCAGAGCAGGCAGGCTAGTCTAGCTGAAGCAGCAAGCTGTCTTAAGGAGAGACCTTGTGCCGGCATGTCAGACTCTGGCTACTGTCTCCACTACCACTTCTCTTCAGACTCCAATGGAGATAGTGCAAGACCCAAGAACTTTGGAACATCATTCTTGCTTCCGATAACAATCACTGAGGGGAGCAGTCTTTGTGAAGAAGGGGCCTACTTTCTTTGCCCCCGCCAACACCAGTTTCAGACCATTTCCCAAGAGGCCAGGAATGGCAGCACCCCCAAAACCATGAGTCCAGATTTTCTAGCCCAGCCCCCAAAGGCAGGGAAGCAACCTCAGTGAAGGTACATCTTGGTGAATGCTTTTCTAGGTGCTGCAGCCCCTTCCTCTTCAGCAGTCACAGCCTTTGAAGACTTCGGAAACAGTTTTTTCAGTCCTTCTCACTGTCACATGATTCAGCATTAGAAACATTATCAGTAGAAATGACATTAATGAACATGCATTGCCGTGTGCTTTTGCTGCTACAAAGTATCTTTGGATTTGTAACTGAGCTCTATATGTGTTGTTTCCTTCATTAGAATATGAGTTCCTCGTGAGCAGGTGCTCTCTTGCTTTTTTTTCTTTATATCCCCAGCGCGTTGTTTTGCATATAGTAAGTGCTTAATAAATGCTTTTTCATTGATTCATTCATGGGTACTTTAGAGGTCAACTAATTTGACCTTCCCCTAATATAGAAATTCCCTCCACAATGTCTTTGATATTTTTAGTTATCCTTAGGAATACAAATGAAAAGTGTGCAAGCTCTAGAAATTTTCTTCGGTACTAGCATAGTGATATTACTGAAATGGAATATAAATAAATTCTCCTGGCAAATTTGCTTTTCAAAAAAAATTTTGTATATTTGCTGAGAAAGCAAAAAAAATATTATTTTTTAGCTGTGAGAAGTTGAATAGATCTATGCACTTATTGATTCATTAATTATGTGGTAGAGAAAAAGGCCAAGTTATTCTAGTGTAAATTTCAAGAGCCATAGAAACAGGAAAGGGAATTCTGTGTGAATTCTGTCCTTTTTAAAGCTGGTCTTCTATTTTGTCTATCCTACTGAATCCTTGGTAAAATTCAGTTGTGGGCATTTTTTTTTATCATCAAATACTGACTCATTGATTTTGTTTTCAGGGATAGAAGCGAAGAGTGATGTGGTGGTGACTGAAGATGACCAAATAGGCCCCCTTCCCAGCACTTTGGTGAAAAGTGTGGATTGGTTGCTTGTATTTTCCTTATTCTTTCTAGTTAGTTTTATTATGTATGCTACTATTCGAACTGAAAGTATTCGATGGTTAATTCCAGGACAAGAACATGAGCATCCAGAGTAATGATAGACTGAAAGATGAAATTGGAAAGATTAATTTCAGTCTTTGCTTTCAGAAACTTATGCTGAAATTCCATTGTTTTTCATGTATTATATTTTAACTTAGGTTAAAATAATTTTGCGTTTGAGCTACAGAATGTGCAAAAAAAATCATACACTAGTGTTTCAATAAACATGAAAAAATTTCAGTAAAATTGTTTTTGTTTTTTAGTGCTTGGACTTATAATTTCAAAGAACTCTGCTTTAAATGTGAAAAACTATTGTGTATACAATAGAAAATGAGCATAGTAACCTAGTGTTTGACAAACCCAAAGATCCCAACTACTGGGGCAAGAATGTAGTTATTTGACAAAAAATGTTAGAAAAACTGGAAAATAGTTTGGCAGAAACTAGGTATAGAGTGGACCATCATTTCATACTGTATACCAAAATAAGCTCAAAATGGTACATGATTTAGACAGATGTTATTAGCAAAATAGTGGAGTGTGGAAGAAATTACCTTTTGAATTTATGGATAGGGGAAGCATTCATGATCAAAGAAGAGCGGTTCAAGAGGCTCATAAGGAGGTAAAATGGCTGGTTTTGATTGTTTAAAATTAAATAGATTTTGCATAAAATTAGAAGAAAAGCAGGAAACTGGGGGAAAAAAATCTTTGCATCAAGTTTTCTGGTAAAGATCTCCTTCCTAAATTATATAGGAAATTGAGCCAAATTTGCATGAATAACAGCCATTCCCTAGTTGATAAATTATCAAAAGGATATGAATACACAATTTTCAGAGGGAAGAAATCCAATATATCAATTGCCATATTAAAAAATGCCCTAAATCACTAATAGAGAAATGAAAATTAAAGCAATTTTGAGGTTATCTCACACCTATCTGATTGGCTAAGATGACAGAAATGAAAAATGACAAATGGAGGGGATGTGGGAGAAGAGGTACACTAATGCACTGTTGGTGGAGCTGTGAACTAATATAACTATTCTGGAAAGCAATTTGGAGCTCTTTCCCAAAGGCCCATAAACGCCAAGTAGTTCAAACAAAGAGGAAAAAGACCTCTATATACAAATGTATTTTATGGTAGCTTCCTTTGTGGTGACAAAGAATTGGAAATTCAGGGGATGCCCTTCAATTGGAGAATGGCTGAACAAATTATGGTATATGAATGTGATCCATTATTGTGCTGTAAAAAAAGCAGAAGAAGGTGAAGAGTTCAAAATCCTTGAAATTTTTTTAAACTGTTTAAACTGGTTCAAAGTGAAGTGAGAAGACAGGCAGGAGAAAAATTTATATAATAACAGAAATATTTGTAAAAATGATAAACTTTGAAAGACTGAGTAACCCAATGACCAACCACAGTTACAGAGGACATGTGATAAAATGTGCTGTCTGCCTTCATTTAGAGAAGTGATGAACTCAGAGTACAGACTGAAGCAAATTTTCTTCTTTTTTTTGGGCATGGCTAATGTTGAAATTTGTTTTACATGACTATACATACTTGTAACAGGTTATATTTTTCTTGCCATCTCAATGGGTAGTGGAGGGGAAGGAAGGAAAAAAGGAGAAAATTTAATAAAAAAGCTTTTGAAATGATAAGCTAATGGAAGAGATTTCCAGACAGCATTGTCTTTCAGCGGCAAAAATTCTGTGACATAGTTTTAGAAAATTTATCATTCTAAGAACTTAGGTTTTCTGTTTATTAAATTTATCTTTCAAAACAATTTCCAAGTCCATGACTGAACAGCTGTTCTTTTATGGTAAGATTTTCCAGATATGAAAACCCATTTGTTACTTCCCAAGTAGCAGTGCATTGTTTCATGTCTTTCGTTCTGAAATAATAAAGAGTAAAATCAATTAGATCCTGTGTGCTTTTCTTTTGTGATCATTACTCAAGATCAATTCTTAGTATTTGTTTGCAAACAAATAAAGAATTTTTCTGGGTAAGGCGAAAGTAAACAAATCTGATCTGTACAGCCAGATCATGTTTGCTACTGGTTTCCAAGCATGATAAAGTAAATTAAATCGGAATAATTACTTGTTTGTTCTAATACTAATGCTAGTAGTTTTTAGTTTCATGATTTAGCTTTGGTAAGTGACATCCATGATTTCATAGGAGTGGGTCCTCTGTCCAGCAGTTGGAATTTTACTCTTTTTGCTGCTTTTATCTTGTGTAACTCTTCCTTGCTTCTTTATAAAAATCCTTCAGAGGCGAAATGCCTAATATTCTGAGGTCTTGCTTTGTTCTTTTAATACCCTTGTGGTATCAGCTATTCAGGTCATTCATCTGTTGCCTTTCTCCAGGTGATCAAACTAACTTTATTTTTTGTTTAGCAACCTAATGAATTTGGTTAAAAATGAATAATAACATTTGCTAAAGATGATGAGCCAATAACTTAGAATCATAGATTTAGAACTGGACAGGATGGGACCTTAGGGGCCATTTAGTCTTACTTCCTCATTTTACAGATGAGCAAACTGAGGACTAGAGAGGCTAACCAACTTTTCCAAAGTCAAAATGTAAGATTTGAACCCAGGCCCTTTGACCAGACTCAGCATACTTTCTACTGCCTTCCATGTTGCCTCTTTTAACTCATCCCTGCATATCTTATTTGTGTCACTTACAATTAACTAAAATTTGTAAAGCAATTATAGAAATAAAAAAATACTAAGCTGGGGTTAGGAAAAAAGGCAAAAACAATCCTTGCCCTCAAGTAACTCATGTTATATTAGGGGACACTGTAAGTAACTAGATACCTACAAATTTATACACAAGTAGGTGGGAAGCAACCTCAGGGAGGATAGCATAATGATAATTGGCAATTTCCCAGATTTACTTGCTGCAGTCAATCTAGTATGACTAGTTATATGAAAGCTATTTAAGGCTTTGAGGTATAATAAATACTCGAGGTCAGCAACATTGACCATAGCCTACATAAAATTATTTCCTATGGTTTTCTTTTGAGTGCATGGTAAAACCAGTGATTTGGATTAGTTCTGGAGTATGTCATTGTAGTGAAAAATCTTAATTATAAGATTATCTTGAGAGAAGCATCTTTATTTCTTTCAAGTATACATAGAAATTGCAATTAACTGCTAACCCTTTCCGATTAGATGGTCTACCTCATTCATCACCTAAATATTTATTGTATAGTATATTAGAACAAATAGCTTGACCAGCCATTGCAGATGGACAGTGAAGTAGGCCCAGAATTAAGTAATAGGGAAGATTACATTTGGGAAAACGCAGAATGTTTCTAGTGATTTACAAGCTACTCCTTGACATACAATACCCATCTTTTAAACACCAATATTCTGGTTATATGCCTTTGAATTATGGAACACCACAATTACTGTCAAAATTAATGAGTGAACCAAATGAAAATGGAGAGATGTGGTAAGTTTAAATAGGAATGATGGCTCATGTAAGAAGTGGTGTAATAGAAAATAAAAAATAAACCATTACAAAATAAAAGATATTGTAGATTTGTATAACCAGAAATGGAAATAGGCTGGTCGTGTAGTAAGACAAATGATGACAGATAATAGCCAATATTGCCCTAATGTCCATGAGATGTTAAAGGAACCAGTGGAAAGTGTTCCAGGTTTGTGGGGCAATAATTACAAGTGCTGGAGGGTGGTCAAGTCCCCCTGTCCATTCCCCAACACTCAGCATCAAATGCTTTCTAAGTGAATGATTATGTAGTAAGTTAGTTCCATTTGAAGATGAAAATTGAATGCACAACTCATTTCAGTGGAATATATTGAAGTGAATATATTCAATTGTTGCTTGTTAGATTTCTTCTGAAAAGCAAGTGAAGGGAGTCTGAATACACCCTGGGTAGGTGCTGCTTGATTTAGTTCAAGTGGCATTTATTAAACATATACTATGTGCTAGGTGCTAGGGATACCAAAAAAGGGGCAAAAACCAGTCCCTGCTCTCAAGGAGTTGTCATAATAGGGGAGACAACTGCAAACAACTACCGCCAAACTATATTATATAAAGGATGAATTGAGATAGTGCCAAAGGGAAGGCATTAAGATTAAGGAGAAGTAGGAAACAAAGGTTCCTTACAGAAGGTGGGACTTTAGCTGAGACTAAAGTAAGCTAGGAGGCAGAGATGAGTTCCAGGCATGAAGGGCAGCCAGTGAAAATGCATGAAGGTAGGTGACGCCAGGGTGGCAGAGAAGTGGGAAGAAATGGTGAGCTTCCTCCCCTCCCCCTCAACTCCTCCAAACACCTAGAAAATATCATGCTGTATACTAATGGGGAAATCCAAGAAAGTCACTGAGTTATTTTCCCACACCAGGTTGGCACAGAGACGCAGAAATGTTTGTCTGGGAGTGCATTATGCAGAGGATTCCATAACAGAGAAAGGCTTATACCCTAGCTAAGAAGGGCTCTAGATCTACCACAGAGGGGCTAAATCCTATGCAGAGTGTGGGAACAGGTACCAAATGGTAGCTCTGTTACTACCCAGCGCAAAGTAGGGCTGATCAGAGCTGATGGAAGGGATCTTTGTCTAGGGATGACTTTCTCTGGATGAGGAATAGCCTACCCAGTGTACTAAGAAAAAAGCAAGTTTAGAAGCAAGTAGCAGCTTTGTGGTTTGCACCTCAAGTGCAGTCTCAGTTTTAGTTTCTAGCCCAGCCTAAAGACTGCAATTGAATAATCAGGGTAGGAATCCTCGAGCATCTGTAATTCTGAAGCATTAGAGCTTTCCAGATGACTGATAGAGACTGAGTCTAGGAATAGTTGAGTGTTGGTCAGATACAAACCTACTTGTATAGTTCAGGCCAGGGGATCAGTGATTAGACTTTGCTTTAGATTCCACCACTGAAAGCTTTCAGGTCCCCATCCTGAGCTGTCCCTGAGAGCTTGGATAACAATACTCAGTGTCCCTACGAAAGCAGCAGCACCAGCCTTGACAGTCCCTCCAGAAGTACAGCAATAAAGTTCAAAGCCAGAAAGTAGGCTGGAAGAAAGAGCTAAAAAAAAAAAAAAAAAAGATTCCAATATAAAAAGCTATTATGGTAACAGGGATACTTAAAACACAAACCTAAAAGAAAATGACTTTAAAATATATACACATAAAGCTTCAAAAAAAATACAGCTTGGGAATAAATTTCATTAGAATTTCTGGAAGAGATGCAAGAGTTTAAAATGATTTTAATAAATAAAGTACTAAAAGAAATTGTAAGAAGAAATGAGAGCTATGGAAGAAAGAATTGGAAAAGAAATTAATAGCTTGGCACAAGTGGTACAAAGCATTGTCCAAACAACAAATTCTCTGAAAATTAGGTTGGAACAAATAGAAGCTGACCAGATGAGACGATAAATATTAAAGTGAAAAGACTGAAAAAAACCAGAAGATACTGTGAAGTAGAGGTATTAAACTTTTGGTCTGTAGACTGCAGAATTTCACAGTGCAGCCTGAATCAAATTAAAATGTTATTGGGAAATGCTTAAGAAAATAAAAATACATTCTAATGTAAATAATGTTAATTTGTGAGTTTATAAATCAGTACTTGGCTGAGAGGTATCCATTTCTATTTCAATTTTGACACTATTGATATAAGGTATCTGATAGCAGAAACAACTGACTTGGAAAAAAGATCAAGGGGAAAAAAATAAGAATCATTGGACTACTTAAAAGTCTTGACCCAAAAATGAACCAAGACATATTTCAAGACATCTTAGAAGAAAAATACTTAGAAAAAAAGAAAAAGCTTAGAACCAGTGGGTAAAGTAGAAATAGAATCCATCAGTCATTTCTTGAAAGAAAGCTCAAAATGAAAACTCTCAGGACCATTATAACCAAAATCTAGAGCTTAAAGAAAAAGTACTGCAAGCAGTCAGAATTCAAGTATAAAGGAACCAGTCAGGATCACACACAATTTAGCAGCTGCTACTATAAGGAATGGAGAGCTTGGAATATGATATTCTAGAAGGCAAGAAATACAGGTTTACAACCAAGAATAACATACTTAGCATAACTAAATATAATGCTACAGGGAAAAAGTGTGTCTTTAATGAAACAGAAGACTTCTAAGCATTCCTGATGAAAAATAGGCCAGAGCTGTGTAGAAACTTTGAAGTGTAAACACTAAAGTTAAGAGAAACACAAAAAAGTAATTTGTTCTTCAGTTTTTAAAGACTCTTTGTGATTCCATTTGGAGTTTTCTTGGCAAAGATACTAGAGGGGTTTACCATTTCCTTCATTTCATTTTATAGTTGAGGAACTGAGGCAGACAGGGTTAAATGACTTGCCCAGAGTCACACAGCTAGCAAGTTTCTGTGGCCAGATTGGAATTCAGGAAGATGTCTTTCTGACTTTAGACCTGGCACTTTATCCACTGCACCACCGTGCTGCCCCTAAAAATGTAAACAGTGAATAAACCATAAAAGACTAAACAAGGATAAAATGCTCACATTCTAAGGGAGCCCTACCATCACCAGAAGTCTTGGAGGGAATCTAAGTAGATAAAAGACCTGGGAGTGGTTCTGATAAAGGAAGGGAGAAGGAAGGGAAATGGAAGTGAAAAGTATCTCACATAGTTGGCAAGGAATATATAAAATAATTGTATAGAAGTATATCAATATTTGGTATACTATGTCTATAGAAGTTTATATAGTATACAATAGACATAATTCTGTAAAAGTATTCTTTTAGCAGCTTTTTACAATCAATTTTTAATCTTGAGTTGTGGGTGTCTGATTATAATAATAATATTAAATAGTAATTAGCTGCTAAAAACAAAATAAAACAAAAATAAAAATGAGTAAGCAAAGGAAGAAGAAGCTGACCATACATATAACTACTATGGTGTAAACTATTAAGGAGGACCCTAGCAAGAATTCTGCCAGCAATGACTTAAGAGAGATTGTCACAGGACAATCTACTCCCTTTACCCTTAGAGAGAGGGACATCCTTGAACTCCTGGGGGATAACCTCCTCTTGCCATATAACCTGGAAAATTTCAGTCACCTTTTGTATGAGCAGTGGTCCCCCTGCCTTGTAAATCTCAGCTGGAATAGAATCAGCACCAGGTGCTATGCCACATGAAAGGAGCCTAATGGCCCTCAAAACCTCATCTTCAGTTGGAAGTTCAGCTAAGGAGGGACTGACTTCAACTTGAGGTAAATGGTCTATGACCTCAGCATTGATTGATGATGGTCTGTTGAGAATACTATGGAAGTGTTCAGCCTATCTCTCTAGGATCATGTCCTTATCACTAATCAATGTGGCTCCATCAGCACTGAGTAGTTGTGATGTACCACCATAGGTTTTTGGTCCATAAATAGCTTTCAGGGAATCATAAAAGTGCTTTGGATTGTTACTATCAGCATAAAACTGAATTCCATCTGCCTTCTTGCTGAGCCAGGAATCCTGCATCTCTCTTAATTTTGCTTGTACTTTGCTTTTGATGGAATTAAATGCTGTCTTTTTAGAGGTGGATGAACTATCTTGCTGGTAAATCCTGTGGAGTTCTCGTTTTTCATTTAGCATCCTCTGAATTTCCCCATCATTTTCATCAAATCAGTCTTGATGTTTGCAAGTGTTCTGAAGCAGATGAGCAAATGCAGTGCTGTACACCAAATTGCTATTTGCTTGTTGTTTGCATTGTTTTATACTTGTGAAACATGGACAGTCTACCTGCACCATGCCAGGAAACTGAATCACTTTCATTTGAACTGTCTTAGGAAGATTCTGAGGATCACCAGGCAGGATAAGGTACCAGACACTGCAGTCCTTACTCAAGCTGAACTGCCAAGTATTCAAACTATGCTTCAGAGAGCACAACTCCAATGGGCTGGCCATATTGTGTTTGAAAGCAAAATGTACGCTTGCCAAAAAGACTATTTTATGGAGAACTTGCATGGGGCAGGCAATCACATGATGGACAGAAGAAACGATAACAAGGACACTCTCAAAGTCTCTCTCAAGAACTTCGGATTTGACTGTGCAACATGAGAGATACTGGCACAGGACTGCTCAGCTTGGCGTGCCCACATAGGAAAAGGTGCTGTGCTCTTTGAGCAAAGCAGAATTGAGACAGCATAAAGTAAACACAGGATGTGCAAATTTGGGATATCCACCCCAAATATTCATACAGACTATCAGTGGTAGAGCATTCTGAGCTCATATTGGTCTGATCAGCCACAGCTGGACACACTGAAATTTCACTTTACAATGATGATGTCATTTTGGTCCTCTTCAAAGACGAAGGACAACAACCAACCATGGTGTAAACTAAGATCTGGGTTCCTTTTCAGAGGAAGATTAATGGCAAAAAAGGCCACTCCTACTGTAAAGAGTAAGGTCAAATGGCTACAAGCCCAAAAAGAGTTCTTGGAAGAACTTACAAGGAATTAAAAAAAAAATAAAACAAAAGAGATAAAGGAAAAATTAGGGAAAAAAAGCAATCCAAGAAAATTATGAAAATAAAGTTAACCAGTTGGAAAAAGAGGTCCAAAATCTTAAGAAAATAACTTCTTGAAAACTAGAATTGGGCAAGAGGAATGATGTTGTAAGATAGCAAGAAATAATAAAACTAGAAAAAAAACTGAAGAGAATCTGAAACATCTCATTAGAAAAAGAACTGATCAAGAGGTAAAACATAAGTATTGTTGGACAGCCTGAAATTTATGATCAAAAAACGTATCTGGATACAATATTATAAGAAACTATTAAGAAAAATTGCCCTTTAGTTCTAGAACAAGAGGGTAAAGTAGAAATAGAAAAAAAAAATCTACTGTTCACCTGAAAGAGATCCCAGGAGGAAAACTTACAAAAATGTTATAGACAAGATTCAAAACTCCCAAATTAGGGAGAAAATATTGAGAGCAACAAGAAAAAAACCAATTTAAATACTATGTAAATAGTCAGGATTTCACAAGACCTAGCAGCTTTTACAGTAAAAAAAAAAAAAGCCAAAACAAAAAAACAAAACAAAACCGTAGGTCTTGGAACACATTTCAAAGAACATAAGACCTGAGGCTGTGACCAAGAATAATTTATCTAGCAAAGTTGAGTATAATTCTGAATAAAAAAAAAATGGATGTTTGATGAACTGACTTTCAGGTATTTGTGACAAGAAAAACCTCAATGGAACATTCGATATAAAAGATCCAGAAGAAATATAAGGAAAACATTAGACTAATTATAAGGCACTCATTAAAGTCAAACTTTTTACATCTTATATATGAAAATGTTATAAGTATTCTTAAAACTGTCATCATAACTAGAATATTTTGAAAGAAAGGTTGGGGCTGAGGTGTGTATGATCCCATGATTCTAAAAAACTAAAACTGGGTAAGAAAAGGTAATATAGAGGAAGCAGATGGGCGTGGAGGGCTACTAATGTTGGAACCTTACTCTTAACTGGATCTGGATCGAAGAGGAAACAATGTATATATCTGGAAGGCTGTACATGTCTTCTGGATTCGTTGAGAGAGGGGAGGGATATTTAAAAGGGTTTGTAAGATTAAGATTTAGAACGGGGAGGGGGACAGGGAAAGGGAGAGAGGGACTTTTAGAAGGGTGTATAGATTAGGAAAAATTTAAGCAAATATCTAAAATGGCTGGCTGAATATTTGGGGAACCATTTGATTAACAAATGCAAAGCATTTTATTTTAGCTTAAATAATTTTGTGGTAAGAATGACCACTTTACGTAGAATTTGGAGTTAAAATAAGGAATGTAAACTGTCAGGCACAATAGATTCTTTCTATACACAGATAAAGTAGAGTAAGTACAAATATCCAGAATAATGTTTTTCTATCAGTATATGTGGTATACAATATAAACATTTAATTCTACATATGTATATTTTATAGAAGCATGTCTATATAATTATGTAAGTGTATATAGTATATGACTTTATAAAAGTACATATGGAATAAAGAGAATAATAAATACACACAAAGTTCACTGGACATTGAGTAACTCTCCATTCCCTTTTTTGGCGGGACCCTAGGTAACATTAATGAGCCCAAATCGAATCCTTAGTAATTTTTCTAGGGCCCAGCGAGGGCTGCAGGTAAGAGAAGGGTCGAGGAAAGGAGCACTCCTGCCCGCTCGCGGACAGGCGGCCGGGGCACTGCGCAGGTGCAGCGGGAGGGCCGGAGAGGACGCGCTCGCCGCGCCGCGCAGACTTCGTTGCTGGAGAGAGCTGGTGCTTCTCCGCTGCCAATAAAGTTATTTCCGTGCATGGTCCCAGCCCCGAAGGGCCCTTCTATAGCTCTCCCGCCGCCAGGCCCGCCGCCCGCCGGAGCCTCTCGGCCGGAGCAGCCCAGGAAAGCAGGGCTGAGCTGGGGCGGACCGGCAGGGAGAGCCGCTGGGGCTCCCGGAGGGCGGGCTGCGGGGCTGGGCGTGGCGCTGGGGCCCGGGCCGCGGGCGCCGAGGCTCAGGCAGCTCGGTGGTCGCCTCGGGGCGGGGCCGCACCGTGCGAGCCTATGTCGGCGGCGGCGCTAGGACTCCGGGGCCGGCTTCTCCCCGCGCTGCTTCGGTCGCCGCGGTCCTCTCCGGGCGGCTGCCGGAGCCTCTTAGCCATGGTGCGTGAGTGCGGCAGCGAGGGGCGGGCGGGCGGCCTCCGGGCTCCGGGGGAGCTCGCTCGAGGTGCGGGCGCGGGCAGTCCGGGGCGGAGCCGCCCGGGGCGTCCGGAGGGCGGGCCCCGTCTTCCCAGAAATCCTCCGGGAGTCCGGTCCAGGTTCCCTTCCGCAGAGTCCGAGTGTCCGGCGCGGGAAGCGCCGCCCCTGTTAGCCGGGGTTTCCGTGTGACTGCGGGTCGGGGCTGGGGTCTGTTGGCTGCACTGGGAGGGAGCGAGAGCTGGGTGCGAGTGCTGCCCTCCCCGGGGCCGCTAGGGCTGCTTCCAGCCGACAGCCCCGTCAGTCACTGAGGTCAGGCCAGGAGTGGTTTATGCCGGTCTGCTGGCTACCCGGAGACCCGACCGTGCCAGCCCCGCTCCCCGTAACTCAGTTCACGGAGCTGCGTTTACGAAGTCCGGTTCGTTCTAGGTCCGGGTGTGTCGGAGCACTTGCTGTGCTGCGCTGTTTCCGAAACATACTGAAGATTTTTCATCAGTTTCATACCAGTTTTATGATCAGTTACCAGTGTTACACATCAGTTGATGTGTAACATTACGAATTAGAAAGTTCTGTGTGAGAATTTGTACCTTGTAAAAGCAATGACTTTCTAATGAGTCCAGCTACGTATTTGACCTTAGTGACTGCTTATTCAGTGTGGTTCAGTTCACTTGTGGGTTTTTTTTTTTAGCATCATTTGAGGGTTAGTGTGAATACTGTTTAAGAGATAGATATAGACATATGCACCCATGCTTACACATATACACACTTTTATATGTATATGTCCTTCCGTACGTCCGTCCATCCATCCACCCATCTCCTTCCTGTCAATGTACTTTCAGTTATCTAAAACTGTTCTTAAAATTTTTCCTTTTACTTAGTTAAACAATTGTTCCCCAAACCAGACTTTAACTTATACCACCACCTAGTGGTGAAAAATAACTTAGGCGTTGCAGATCTTGTGCTGTTTTACAAAGAGTATTCAGCAAACTATGTTTTTGCATAGCGAACTATATTTTTGCATAGCCAACAGAAAGGTAGAGAATGCAGTATGCCATCGTGTTTATTGCTTGTTGATTATTAAGAAAGCATTCCATTATGTAGAACAAAATACCAACAGGCCTAATGCATGTTTGACATGTTTAATGCATGTTAAAATTATGATTCCTTAAAACATGTTAAAACAGTGAGAACTTTGATGATTCTTTGAACATTCATTTCATTTGAAGAGTAAAACAGGGACGCAAATGCTATCCACTGTCACAAAAAATGGCCCACATAGACTCCACATGGAAGAGGGATTCCCTAAAGTTATTATTGTTATGTATTAGAGATGCTCCTGTTTTGAGATATTGTGCCGGTCACATCAAGCAGCAGAGTATTGAAGAGTTTCATAAATAAGATCCATAATGTCTGAAGAGAGATTGGCATAACTGTCTTAGGAAAAAACAAGTGTGTGAACAATTCCTTTTGTCTAGACTATGTTATAAAGTAACCTAGGTAGATACTAGATAAATAGATACTAGATATATAATGAATTGGGCCTAGAATTGAAGAGGAGGAGAGGGATTGCATAGTCCTTTAAAAGAAATAGATTTTTGTTGATAACTTGTTTCTCATTGTCTAGGTGCCTTTCGGCATCCTTGTTCCTCCTCCCAGTCAGTTAACAAACATTTATTAGGTGCCTACTGTGTACCAGGCACTGTGCTAAGCTTTGAAGATACAAAGAACAGAAAATGATAGTCCCTGCTCCCAAGGAGCTCACAGTTATTAGATATAAATATAGGGGAGAAAACATGCAAACAGAGCAATACGTTAAAAAAGTTGACATTATATGTAAGGTCTCTCACCTGTCCATCCTCCCATTTCTACAAAGGAGTGGGGAGATTCTTTTCTTTGGGCTCAATTTCGCAATTCTTTGTTGATTATTTTGTGGTTATTCATTCCATTTACATTGTTGTAATCATTGTGTATATCATTTTCCTGGCTCTGCTTATTTTGCTTTGTATCAATGTTCATGTAAGTCTTTCTATACTTCTCTATATTAATTGGTTCTTATAGGATAATAATATTCCATTACGTTCACATATCAGTTTATTTAGCCATTCCACAATTAGTGGAATATCTACTTTGTTTCCAGTCTGCTTTTTAAAAATTATTGATGTCTTTTGTTTTTAAAATACGTACATTTCATAATACAGTCCTCTCCTGTCCTCCTCCTAGAGAACTCTGTTTTATAAAAAAGAAGAAAAGAGAAGAACCTACTTCAGCAAAACTAAGTGACTTAACAATCAACTCTTACATCTTATGCAGTGTTTTGCACTAATAGTCCCCCACCTTATATAATGCTTTAATGTTTGCTTTTGAAACACAGGCTGGTTTTTTTCTCTGTGTTATTCTCTGTGTTATAGGGGCAGCTAGGTAGTGCAGTGGAGAGAGCTCTGGGCTTAGAGGTAGAAAGACTTTTCTTCCTGAGTTCAAGTGCTGCCTCAGACATTTATTAGCTATGTAACCCTTGGCAAGTCACTTAGCCCTCTTTGTCTCAGTTTTTTCAGCTGTAAAATGAACTAGAGAAGGAAATAGCAAACCGTTCCAGTAACTTTGCTGTGACTGAAATGACTGAACAACAGAAATTTTTATGTGAATACTTAATGACTCCTAGTCATGGAATGCCACAGTCTACAACTAACTTAAATTGTAAGCCATCTAAATTGTAACAAAGATGAGTATGGTAGTGGAGAAAAAGCTCATTATATCATCAGATCTATCTGTCTATCTATCTGTCTTATATAGCTGATGCATATATATATTTCTGAGATATATATGTATATGTATGCATATGTATATACATATACATATACATATGTGTGTGTGTGCTTCAATCAGGAAGAATTGTGCAGAAGTGATTTGTAGAGGATGTCTTGGCAGAGAGGTATAACCAGAAAAGGAGGTGACTCACATCATGTACCTACACTAAAGCAAAGGATAATTGATGAACAGTTCTCATACTTCATTGGTATCCGTGCAGTTACAAGAGTGGGTGGGCCCCTTCTGGAGAATTTGCAGGTGGACATAAGAGGCAGATAGGATGAAAAGACCTGGGTGAGTTGTGATGTAAAAAGAAAAAGAATGGACCCTTCACAATATATCATTTAAGTTGTACTATTTAGTTGAAACATCTCAGGCAAGAACCCATGTATTGTTTTCTGTATTAATTTTTTTCTAGGTGATATTTTTTTCCCCAAATTTATTAATTTATTTGTTTTCAGTTTTCAACAATCACTTCCATAAGTTCCAAATCTACCCCTTCCTTCCCAAGATGGCATGCAATCTTATATGGGTTCTATACATACATTCCTATTAAATATGTTTTCACGTTATTTATATTGCATAAAAGAATTAAAGTGAGTGGGAGAAACCATGAGAAAAACAAACAAAAAAAATGTAACAAAGGAGAAAATAGTCTGCTTCATTCTGTGCTCCCTCTCCATAGTTCTTTCTCTGGTTGTGGATGGCATTCTGTATCATGAATTCTTTGGAAATGTTTTAGGTCCTTGCATTGCTGTTAAGGGCATAGTCTATCAGAAACAGTTCTTGCACACAGTAGCTGTTGCTGTGTATAATGTTCTCCTGATTCTGCTCACTTCACTCAGCATCAGTTCATATATAAGTCTTTCCAGGTTTTTCTGAAGGCTGCGTGTTCATCATTTCTTATAGCACAACAGTATTCCAACACATTCATATACCATGACTTGTTCAGCCATTCCCCAGTTGATGAGCATCCTCTCAATTTCCAGTTCTTGGCCACCACAAAAAGCTGCTATAAATATTTTTGTACATGTGGGTCCTTTTCTCATTTTATGGTCTCTTTGGAATATAGACCTAGAAGCACTATTGCTGAGTCAAGATATGCACATTTTTATAGCACATTGGACATAGTCCCAAATTGCTCTCCAGAATGTTTGGATCAGCTCACAGCTCCACCAACAATGAATTAGTGTTCCAGCTCTCCTACATCTCCACCATTTATCATTTTCCTGTTCTGTCATGTTAACCAATCTGACAGGCGTGATGTGGTACCTCAGAGTTGTTTTGATTTGCATCTCTCAAATCAATAGTGATTTAGAGCATTTTTTCATATGACTATAGATAACTTTAATTTCTTCCTCTGAAAACTACCTATTCATATCCTCTGACTATTTATCAAGTGGGGAATGGCTTGTATTCTTGTAAATTTGACTCAGATCACTATATATTTTAGAGATGGGTCCTTTTTCACAGAAACTAGTTGTAAAAATTCTTTCCCCGTTTTCTGCTTTCCTCCTAATCTTTGTTGCATTGACTTTGTGCAAAAACTTTTCAGCTTAATGTAGTTAAAATTGTCCATTTTGCATTTCATAATGTTCTCTATATCTTGTTTGGTCATAAATTTCTCCATTCTCCATAAATCTGACAAATACACTATCCCTTGCTCCCTTAATTTGTTTATAATATCAGCCTTTATACCTAGATCATGTACCAATTTGGACTTTATTATGGTGTACTGTGTCAGGCTGGTCTATGCTCTTTTTCCACCACACTATTTTCCAGCTTTTCCAGCAGTTTTTTTTCAGTGAGTTCTTATCCCATTGGTGACATTGTTGAAGTATTTACAGTTGCTATATTGTTTACCTCCTCTGGTGTTTCATCGGGCATGGAGGGGACACAGGGAACTCAAAGGCTATTCTAGTGGAATATAAGCTCTAATATTTAAAAAACTCCAAGTTGGAAAGGCTCTGAGTATGCTTTTACAGCTTTACTTTGTAACTTTTATCTAAGGACTAGGTTGGCTAAGTCCAGAGATGCTCACACTTGGTGGTTGGCCAGTGAGTGGTGAATTTTTTTGGTCATAGCAAGTCATAAAGACCTGCTAGGAAATCTTTGCAGAGTGCTTCAGTGGGAGGGGAACCTCCACTGCAGGAAATCACAGATACTTCAGGTATTGTGCATGAATGATGAACTTGTGCCACATACATCATTAGTTTGTAATACTGTGGCTTGTTAGCTGTGATAAAACAAAAGGTCTGTGAATTCAAAACTTACTACTACTACTTTCTTCTAAGAAGGAAAAGTTAAGTAATTACTTAACTTCCTAGTCTGACAGTAAATCAGAGACAGGACTTTTAGTTCCAGACTTTGTGAAGGCTGGTCCTCTTCACTCTGTCATGACTGCCTCTCATGTTCTCTAATAAAAATAATTGCTAAATATTTGGAGAAGTGTCAGGTTTGTTGCCATGCATACTACTGCTGCTGTGGCTATGCGTGAAGGTGACCCTTTTAGCTTTAGATGGGGAAAATCTTATTGGTCAGTCAATCAAATCAAGCATTTATTGAGCAATTGCTGCATGCCAGGGATTGAGCTGAGTTCTGGGAATTCAGAAAGTGGCAAAAATAAAATCACTGCTTTCAGGGAACTCACGTCTTGGTGGGGGAGACAGTGTGCAAAGAATATGTGTATACAATACATGTGTATATACACATGCACACATACGTTGTGAAAATGGAAGGTAATTTCAGAGAGAAGGCACTAGCAATGGAAGGGAGGGGATGACTGGGAAAGACCTTTTGCAGAAGAAAGTGGGATTCAAGCTGAAAGTAAAAGGAAGTCAGAGAATCCAGAAGGCAGAAGTGAGGAATGAGAACATTGCAGGCATGAGAACTGTAGATGGGAGATGAAATGTAGTCTACAAGGAATATCCACGGAATAGATTTGTAGATTGTGTGGAGGGGAGTAAAGTGTAAGATGCCTGGAAAGAGAGGAAAGGGCTAGGTTGTCAAGGATTTTCAAAGCTAAGTAGAGAATTTTTTATTTGATCCTTGAGTTAATAGGAAACCACTAGTTTTTATTGACTAGGAAGTGACATGGTGAGACCTGTGCTTTAGGAAGCTCACTTTGGCAGCTGAGCAGAGGATGGACAGGAGTTGAGAGAGGCTTGGGGCAGGGAGACCAGCTAGTGTGCTTAGTGTGGTAGTTCAGGTCCGAGTTGATAAGGGCCTGCACCAAGGTGGTGGCAATATGAGTGGAAAGGAGGGCACGTAAATGAGAGGTGTTGTGGAGGTAGAAAAGATAATACTTTACAATAGATTGGATATGTGGCATAAGTTTTGTAAGAGAGGAGGTGAAAATGACACAGGGTTTGGGAGCTGGTGTCAGTGATGTCAAAACTCAAATAGAAACAGGGGCCACTAGTCTACACATGAGTCCCTAAGGGCTGCATATCTATTCAGAAAACCGCATATTAATGTCATCCATGTTCTATTATATTCTCATATTACTATTTTCCAATTATATTTTAATCTGATTGGGGCATGTTTGACACCACTGGCCTGGATGACTGGTAGAATCGTGGTGCTCTGGACAAGAAAAGGAAATTGGAAAGAGGGGAGGGCTTCTGAGGAAAGATCATAAATTCTGGTTTAACCTGTTGATTTTGAGATGTCTGTAGGGTATCCAGCTAGAGGGAGGGATCTCTGATTCTTGGTCACAGGTGGTATCTCAAAATTGAGTGGCAATATATGAAGTACATTCATCCCCACTCTGGGAAAAAAATTCAGCATGTATTTTGATGAGAATGGATAGTAAGCATCATACATATTATGCTAAGGGTAATACTTTTATAAAGTAAACAGGTAACTTCTGAAAGACCCTGATTTAGATTTCAGCCACTTCCTACTTGCAAATTTTTGTAACATTTTTCAGTACCTTTAAAATAAATAAAAATCGATTTTTATGGATAACTTTTGTTTTCTGCCCCCTCTTAGAGAGTGAGCCTTTATAACAGAAGTTTTTCAAAAAGAAGAAGAGAAAACAAAATACAGCAAACCATCAACACCTTGCACAAATGTCACTTTCTGCTGGGACATCTGTGGACTCCCACCTCCACACAAGATCAGGGGCAGGGAGAGATACCTTAGCAGAACTCTTCTTGGGGCCGGCTTGCTTTGTATAATTTTGTGATGTTCAGTTTTGTTGTGGTTGTTCTTTCCAGTTACATCATTGCAGTCCTTGTATACATTGTTTCCCTGGCTCTACTTAGTCACTTTGCATCGCTTCATGTGCTTTTCCATGCTTTTATGTATTCATTGTGTTTGTCATTGCACACAGCACAGGGATGTTCCGTTTCATTCTTGCAACCACAATGTGTTTAGCTTTTTCCCAGTCAAAGGACATTTACTTTGCTTCTCGTCCTTTGCTGCCACAGAAAGCAGCACCTTTACCATCAAATCAAATGGTGGAAATTTGTGTCCTTAATGTCATATTGTTTTTATTGATAAATTCCCCTTCTGTCCCACCTTCTAGAACATATATATATATATTTCCCTTATCAACTTGCTTTGAGGAAGAATAGGAGACATTCTTGTTTAGGTATAAATGAGTGATAGGAGTTTAGCAGGTTTGAATTTAAAGGAAGAGACTCAATTGTGAAATATCACTCATCAGTGAGTCAGTAGAAGAAGATTTTTTTGAGTAGATATCTGGTCTTTTGTATCCCTTGAAACTGGGTCCCATCTTGGAATGCTTAGTTTGCCTGTTTGAAAGATAAGAAATCACATATAAATTTATCTTGCTTTTGCCCCATATACTTTTTGGGAAGTAGTGCTGAATGCTTGTGAAAGAGCAAATTACTAAGAATTATTTTCATGCATAAGAGTATTCTTTTATGTATTAGAGAATACTGTTATTTTCCTTTTTTAAATTTTTATTTATTTTGAACAATAAGATTAAAAAGAGAACATTTCCACATACACTGCACAACATAAAAAGAGGATTCAAGATAAACCTATGAATTTCCATTTCACACTGTTTATTTTTTTTGAAAAACTATGTAATAAATGCTATATATTGTTTTCAGTCACTGTGCTTTTCTGTGCTTCCCTTTAAGTTTTCATTTGTTCTCTTCTGTATACTTAAACTTTTTTTTCTCCCTCCCTCCTTGCCCTTCTATTTACCAGTTCTTTCTCTAGATGTGGATAGCATCTTCCTTCCTGGATCCTTTGAAGTTGATTTGAATATTTATGATACTCAAAATGACGTAGTCATTCAAAGTTGTTCTTTGAGCAATATTGCTATATTCTCTTGGCTCTGCTCATTTCACTCTTCTTTATTCCATGCAAGTCTTCCCATATTTTTCTAAAATCAACCATCTCATCATTTCTTTTTTTTTTTTTTTTTTTTTTTTTTTTTTTAATTTATTAATTTATTTATTTATTTTACATTCATTTTCACAAATTTTTGGGTTCCAAATTTTCTCCCTTTTTCTCCCCTCCCCCCACCCCAATACCCCAAGCAATCTAATTTTCCCTATCTCCAATCTGTCCTCTCTTCTGTCATCCCTCCCTTCCCTTGTCTCTATCTTCTCTTTTCTCCTGTAGGGCCAGATGACTTTCTATTCCTCATTAACTGTATGTCTTCTTTCCTAGTTGCAACAGCAATACTAAACAATTGTTCCTAAAACTTTGAGTTCCAAATTCTCCCCATCCCTCCCTCCCCACCCATTCCCTTTGGTACGGCAGGCAATTCATTATAGGCCATATCTGTGTAGCTTTGCAAATGACCTTCCTGACAGTCGTGTTGTGTAAGACTAACTGAATTGCCATCCCTCCTCACCTGCCCCTCATTGTTTCTCTTTGATCCTGTCCCTCCCCAAATGTTGACTTTCAATTACTCCCTCCTCCCTTTGCCCTCCCTTCCATCATCCCCCCCCCGCAATATCTCCTTCTCCCCCGCTTTCTTATACTGTAAGATAGGTTTTCATACCAAAATGAGTGTGCATTTCACTCCTTCGTTTAGTCAAATGTGATGAGGGTAAACTTTTGTTTGTTTGTTTGTTTGTTTGTTTTTGTTTTTGTTTTTTCTTCAGCTCTCCTCTTTTTCCCTCCACTAAAAACATCTCCTACTTGCCTCTTAAATGACATATAGTTACCCCCTTCCATTTCTCCCTCTTTCCTCTCACTACATTTCTCTCTCATCATTTACCTTAATTCCTTTTAAGGTATGGTGCCATCCTATTCAGTTCAATCTGTGCTCTCTGTCTCTGCATGTGAATGCATGTGTGTATGTGTGTGCATGCGTGTACATGTGTATGTGTGGTCCCACCAACCACCCAGATACTGAAAAGTTTTAAGAGTTAGAAATATTGTCCTTCCATGTATGAATGCAAACAGTTCATTTCTGGTAAGTCCCTTAATACTTCTCCTTGCTGTTTACTTTTGCATGCTTCCTCTCATTCTTGTGTTTGAAAGTCAAATTTTCTTTTCAGCTCTGGTTTTTTCATCAAGAATGATTGAAAGTCCTCTGTTTCATTGAAAGACCATATTTTCCCTTGAAATATTATACTCAGTTTAGCCGGGTAGGTGATTCTTGGTTTGAGTCCTAGTTCCTTTGCCTTCTGGAATATCCTATTCCATGCCCTTCGATCCCTTAATGTAGAAGCTGCTAGATCTTGGGTTATCCTGATTGTATTACCACAGTACTGGAATTGTTTGTTTCTGGCTGCTTGCAAGATTTTTTCCTTGAGCTGGGAGTTCTGGAATTTGGCCACAATGTTCCTAGGAGTTTCTCTTTTTGGATCTCTTTCAGGTGGTGATCGATGGATTCTTTCAATACTTATTTTGCCCTCTGGTTCTAGAATGTCAGGGCAGTTTTCCTTGATAATTTCATGCAAGACGATGTCTAGGCTCTTTTTTTGATCATGGCTTTCAGGTAGTCCCATAATTTTTAAGTTGTCTCTCCTTGATCTATTTTCCAGGTCAGTTGTTTTTCCCATGAGATATTTCACATTCTCTTCCATTTTATTGTTCTTTTGGTTTTGTTTGGTGATTTCTTGGTTTCTCATAAAATCATTAGACTCCATCTGTTCCATTCTAATTTTGAGAGAACTATTAAATTCAGTGAGCTTTTGAGCCTCTTTTTCCATTTGGCTCATTTTGCTTTTGAATGCATTCTTCTCCTCATTGGCTTTTTGAACCTCTTTTGCCAATTGAGTGAGCCTATTTTTCAAGGTGTTAATTTCCTCAGCATTTTTTTGGGTCTCCTTTACCAAGATATTGACCTTTTTTTCATACTCTTCTTGCATCTTTGTCATTTCTTTTCCCAGTCTTTCCTCCACCTGTCTAACTTGCTTTTCAAAATCCTTTTTAAGCTCTTCCAAGGCCTGAGCCCACCCAACACCCCCCTGGGGTGTCTGGGGTACTGAGGCCCCGCCCTCCACATCTTTCCCTGATGGGAAAAATACGTTCTCGTCCTCCCCATCTGATCCGTAGGTTGGGATCATTTGCATTTGTTGGAAAAAACTCTCTAAAGTCTTATTTTTCTTCCCCTTTCTAGGCATTTTCCCAGCCAGTTACTTGACCTCTGAGATTCCCTTCCACCCCCGCCTGGATCCGCCCAGCCAGCGCCTGGCCTCTGAGATTCAAATGGGCTTTCCTCCTGCTGGCTGTCAATCAGTGAGCTTTAGTTCAGGTGCTGGGGCGGGGCCAGGGCTGTCTCCGAGACTCTGATCCCTCGGGGGGCTTTATGCAGCGACTCTCAAGAATGGAGCGGGTGGGGGCGGGGTGGGGGGCCCGCCTCCCAATCTCAGCTCCCCTGGGGGTCCCGAGCAGAAACCTTCAGCAACAGAGCGGGCTGGGGGCAGGGCCGTCTCCCAGGCTCAGCTCCGTCAGGTTTTATGCGGGAATCTTCTGTAATGAAGATCCTGCCTGCTGCCGGGGGATTCCCGAGTCCCGGGCCGCTGCCGCCTCAGCCGCCGCCCACGCCTCTGCCTCCGCCGCTTCCTGCCCCCGTCCCTGCCGCCGCCGCTTCCTCCCGAGGGGGCCCGAGTCACAGACGCCCTGCTTCCCCTCTCCTTCAGCCCGGCCTCTCTCACTGACCTGCTTCTGTGGGCGGAGGGACTTTCCCGGCTGCTTCAGCTTCCGTCTCTGAAGCCTGCTCCGATCCGCTTCTCTGAGGCCTCGGCCAGGGCAGCGCTGGGGGTCGGGTTTACTCTCCGGGGCGCGCCGGACCCTGGGGACGGGTCTTGAGGGCTCCCTGGGACGGAAATCTCCTCCACTCTGCCTCTGCACACCTTGCACTCACCCAGAATCTATGGGGGACTCTTTCTACACCAATTCCATGGGCTTTGGTTTCGGAGCTCGTAAACGTGCGTCCTTCTACTCCGCCATCTTGGCTCCGCCCCCCCATCTCATCATTTCTTACAGCCCAGTAGTAGTCCATTACAATCATACACTACAACTTACTCAACCATTCCCCAACTGCTGGCCATCCCCTTAATTCCCAGTTCTTCGCCACTACAAAAAGAGCTTTTATAAATATTTTAGAATATGTAAGTTCTTTTCCTGTTCCACTAATCACTCTGGGAAACATATCTAGCAGTAGTGTTGCTGTAACTCTGGGCATAATTCCAGATTGCTTTCCAAAATGGTTGGATCAGTTCACAGTTCCACCAGCCATGAAGTAGTGTTCCAGTTTCTCCCCATCCCCTCCAGCATTTGTTGTTCTCCCTTTCTATCATTTTAGTCAATCTGATAGGTGTAAGTTGATATCTCAAAATTGTTTAAATTTTTATTTCTCTAATCAATAGTGATTTCAAGACTATATATAGTTTTGATTTCTTCATTGAAAAACTGCCTGGTCATATCCTTTGACCATTTATCAACTGGGGAGTGGTTCATATTTGATACTATTATTTTTAAAGCTTCTTAGCTTGACTGAACATGAATCTTTAAAAAAACCCCTCCGTATAATGTCAATACAAAGTGCTATAAATTTGACTAGTAAATTAAAGGCATAGCCAACTTCTCATTTGGTTATTTTTTTCTCTCTTATTAGTCGACAGAGTCTCATTGGTTAACAACAGAAGAAAGGAATCAAGTTATACGTGACCTCAAAGCTGCAGGATGGTCAGAATTAAGCGAAAGAGATGCTCTATATAAAGAATTCTGTTTCAAAAATTTTAATCAGGTAAGTTTGGGTGTTATATTTTTGTCATTTTGTACTGTGAATATTTCAGATGCTGTTTGTCTTCACAACATATACTGGGGGGGATGAAATTGGGAAATCTCTTGGGGAATGAGTTGGAATTAGTCTTTAAGTTAGTATGAAAGCCAAAGCTGTGCTGGTCTGTTCTCTTGGACAATCCATCCAGTAGGATTCCTAGTAGGAAACAAGGAGCAGCAATAGAGAGTTAAGTTGGGGAGATAATTCAGATCACAAGGAGTATGGAAGAGCTGACTCTTATTTAACCTAGTTCCCAAAGTTTTGATCTTTTTTGGAGGCTGTGTTCCTTCCTTAATCTCATTCTCCACTGACTTTGGCATCTTTGTAGACTGAAAACATTGTATTCCTTCTCAGCTCATTTGTTTATCAAGCATTTATTAAGGGCTTGCTACGTGCCAGACAGTGTACTAAGTATTGGATATACAAAGATAAAAATTTAAAACCATTGCTGTCCTCATAGATAAGTAAATGTAAAATATATACAGAGTAAATGCAAATAGCTGATTGATTAGGCTTTGGGCTCAGTTGACTGGCCTCCCATGTTCTCTATCCTGAGTCAAGATTTCTCCTTCAAAACCCTATGCTAGTCCAAGATACAAATCAAGGTCAGAGATTTAGTAGAGAAATTGGCTTTAACAATAAACCAACTTTAAGGGTACATCTTGGGTTTAGCATCTCTGTCTTACACTTTGCATGCATATGGGATTCTGCAGTGATAATTGATGTCCAGAATATTGACTTCAGGGCTTTGCAAAGAATGATTGTTATGTAGAGTATACTGGCTAAAAGGCAGAAAACTAGATGAATATTTTAGAAACCTTTTCAACAATAAAACTTTTTTTTCAGGTTAATTAGGAACCATCAAGCCCCTGTACCTTAAGCATTTTTGATACTTAAATTTTTACATCTATATGATAGTATTATTTTCCTATACCATTAAGATAAATGGGTTACAAAATAAAATTGCATTTAACCTTCTGACTATTAAGGTTTTGAACAATATTTTGGATCAATTTTTTAAAATAAAATTTTATTGATTTTTTTTTTACATTGCATAAATATCCCCCTGTACTTCTCTTGCCTGCTCCCCAAAAGCTGTCCGTTATAATAAAAATTTATTTTTTTTTTTAAGAAAAGAAAGAGGAAGGAAAGGGAAAAAATTAGCAAAGCCGATCAATAAATTGAAAGAATCTGACAGTATATTCAGTGTTCATATACTGTGGGCCTTCCACCTCTACAAAGGATAGGAGGTGATATTTTTTCTCATCACTATCTTGGGGCCAAATTTATGATTTAAAATTTTACATCTTTCTTTTTTCACTATTTTGTGGTGGTTTTTCTCTTCATTTACTTTGTTGTGGTCATTGTTTTCTCACCTCTACTCACTTCACTCTGCATTAGTTCATGTAAGTCTTTCCATGTTTCTTATTTGTTTATATTTGTCATTTCTTCTAGCACAGTAATATTCCAATTCATTCATGTTCCACAATTCAAGCATTCCCATCAGTAGGTATCTATTTTGTTCTTTGCTACCCTAAAAAGTTCTGTTATGCATATTTCAGTGTACAGTAAATGAAGCCTTTCTTTTTGTCAGTGACCTGCTTGGGGTATTTTTGGGGTCTCTTTGAGTCAAAGGGTATAAACATTTTAACTACTTGCATAATTTCAATTTATTTTACAAATGGTTGTACTACTTCACAGCTCTATCAGCAGTATGTTATGTGGGTGTCTTTCCAGTATCCCTGCAACATTACTTATTTCCATCTATTTTCATCTTTGCCAGTTTGTTGGGTATGGTGAAACTTCAGAATTATTTTGATTTGCATTTCTCTTATTATTAGTGTCTTGGAGAATTTTTTTTGAAAATAAATTTTTATTGATGTCTTTTGTTTTTTCATATCATTATACTTTCCCCTAGTACTTTTCCCCTTTCCAGAGAGCTATCTCATATAACAAATATTTTTTAAAAAAAGAAATAGGAAAAAAGTCAACATAGCTAATTAATATGTAGAAAAAGTCTGAAAATGTGTGTAACTGTACAACATGTGTGGACCTTCTCCCTCTGCAAAGGAATGGGGTAAAATTGTCTTCTCATCTTTCTTCATTTGAATTATGCTTATTCTTTGTAATTTTGCAACATTCACTTCTGATCTTTATTTTTTTGTGGTAGTTCTTTCTATTTACATTGTTGTAGTTACTATGTATATTTTTATTCTTGGCTCTCCTTACTTCACTCTGCGTTAGTTCTTATAAATCTTTCTATGCTTCTCTGTTTTTATATCACATTTGTCATTTTTTATAGTATAATGGTGATTCCACTGCATTCATGTGCCAGAGTTTGTTCAATCATCCCCCAGGCAACAGGTGTCTATTTTTATTAGTGATTCTTTGATACTATGATGTTACAAAAAGTGCTTCTGAAAATATTTTGACATAAACAAGAACTTTGTTTTTATCAATAGCCTCCTTGGGGTATAAGCCTAGTAATGGAATCTCTGGGTCAAAAGGTATGGGCATTTTATTTGCACTGTATTTGAATATTTTCAAATTGTTTTCCAGAATGGGTGTACTGATTTGTAGCCGCACCAGTGAGGCAGTAGTGGATTCCCAGTCTATTGCCATTTTTGCCAGTTTGCTGAATGTGAAGTGAAACTTCAGAGCTGTTTTCATTTGAATTCCCCTTATTATTAGTGATTTGGAATATTCTTTAATACTGTTGCTAATAGCTTGCAATTCTCAAATTTTTAAAGATAATTTTTGATAGTTTATAAGGATTTGGTTTTCTGTGTGGAAGTTGTGGTCTCTGATGTGATTACTTTTAAAGGCTCTGTATTCACTTGGAAGACCAGATGAGGGCAAACTTGAATATGAATGTCAATTATAGACGTGTTGAGTAGTTGTTGTACTTTAAGCAGCTACTCTTAGCCCTTGCTGTTAGTACTAGAGCAATGAATTGTAAAAAATTATACTGTATTTTGAGAACAGTAAAGAGCATAATGTGCTATAATAAAAATAAAACATGGTGATCTGATGACATGATAACTAGCAATTGAAATGCTTAGAATGCCTGGTCCCAAAGGTGCTTGGCATTTGTAAATGAGCTGGATTTTCTGGTCATTTAGATATATATAAAGGATAAAGACCTGTAGTTGTCATGTAAATCTGCTTTTAGGTGATTAGCAGCTGCAGGGAGTATATATTGGAAAAATTTTAATGGGCATGGATTTAAAAAGATTAAAAGTGGCTTGCTTTTCACAGCAACATTTTGAGAAGCTAATACTATGGGAAGCTGGTAATTAACATCTTAAAAGTTGGTAGTCTTTAAAAGTAGTAGACAGCTCTGAAACAGTTATCAGAATTGATTTGATGTTTATTTTTTGGCCGTATTTCGTATGTGTAAAATATCTCTTTGATATTAGAAACCATGTATAGAATATGTATGGCATTCTACTAGAAATTCTAAAACACAAAAAAGGGACTGGTGAGACATTAAGTGTAAAATTCTATCTAAGACCACTACCTCATGCCTTGTAAAGCATTATTATGCATATTGTGTAGTTTAGCATATCTGTGTGTACCAAATAAAATAAATATTTGTGCTTTGGCAGATACTATTATCCCATTCTTTTTCATCCCCCTAGGACACTGTTGTGGAATATGACACTACCTGTTGTCTTGTCATTAGTGAAAAGGTAGATTTTTATTATTGTTTTAGTGTATATATTAAATTTTTTCTTTTTTAAAAATTTATGTTAATTTTTTTCATATAGTCCACATAACCAAAATGTGATAGGTGTATAGAACACGTGAGAGACATTATCAGTAACTTCCATAAGTGTGAGAAGTAATATGATTTTAGCCAGAATTTAAGAGAAGTCCCATCATTTCCCTCCACTCCTCCATATTCCCTCTAGGACCTCATGGTAGAATTCAGGCTGGTAGGTACATTGATGAACTATTACTTTGAGACTCCGGTGGGACTCTTACGTTCTGTAGGACCCATCTGGAGCTCAACAGCTGGAGTTTGGTGTATCAGTGTTTGTGTCCTCGAGGGAATGGTAGTATTCAGGAAGAAATGAAGGCTAAAAGCATTGTCATTTTTATTCATTTTACTCTACCTTGTTTATATACTACTCAAGATGTAGATCTGACGTGTACTTTCAGAAACATATGCATTGGATAGACTTTGGGAAATGTAAAACAGGTGCCAGAAATGCAAATATGAAACCCAACTGCAGTGTGAAATGGTTGTGGTCATTATACTGTTGTTTAATAAAAATGGACTTTTAACTGCATCATTTTTTCTTAGTTGTGTTGTAAATCTTCTGTTTACAGGATTTAGTCTGAGTATTTAGTAGAAGTCCAGCAGTCATGGAGTATAATTTCCTCAGTGGTCTTTGTCTTGCCCTTTTACAGATGGTGTAAAATCAGGTGTGTAAAAAATAAAAAGCAGTTGAGTTGACGTGAAAGATATTTCAGATTTATGCATCACAGATGATATTGTGTGATTAATGCATTCATTGCTTTTTATTGCTTTTTACAGATAATGTACTTGATGCATGGAAAATTATGTGGGTTAAATCTGTGCCAGGTTTTAAAGACTATGAATATCAACAGATGTTATCATACGAGTACCATAATTATTGTAAGATCAAGAAATGTTTATGAAATGTATGGACATAAATTTCATTTATGTAAATTGCTATCTTTAATAAGAAACTTTAGTGTGAATGGTTTAAATTTGTAAGAAATTGTAGATGAGATTAGCTTGGTATAATGCAGTCACAAATTAGTTACCTTAAATTTAAGTGACAAGAAAAATAGTACTTGAGTTATACTGCTCAGGCACTGCATTGCTTGTGCTGCATAAGTTTGTTTAATGTGAATTTGAAATATTGGCCCATTATTTACAGAAAACAGTCTATTAATAGAGAACTTAAATAAAAATTAATTTCTTCCTTGCTCTTTTCAGTTCCATTTCAAATTTGTTCTATTGCACTAGCTCCTCTGCTGACTTACACAGTCGGAGTTTTGGAAAAGGCTTAAGTGTATTTGAATCTAGTTATTTGCTCTTTGTCTGTTTCAGAACAGCAACATAAATAACAGGTGATTCAGTGAGATCCTCAGTGGTGAAAGACATCATCCCTTTGTTTTTAAGAGGCTGCAGGGCTGCCTTGTTTTTTTCTGCTCTAAAGCAGAGACCTGAACTCCCAAAGTAAGCTCTTTGTTAGTAGGGATTGTTTCTTGTTCGTATTTGTATCCTGACAGCTTAGTAGATATATATAATGGACTTTGCTTTTCTTGTTCTCCAGTAGTAATAAGTTACTAGCACTTTCTCTTACCCCTTCAAGGAAATAGTATTTTCTAAATGTTTGTTCTTACCATGCCTTCCTGTGGTAAGTCAGATAGACAAATATTAATCAGGTAGTAAATAAACATTTGTTAAACACTTACTATATACCAAGCACTGAGCTAAATACTGGGGATACAAAAAGAGGCAAAAGACAGTCCGCCCCCGTACTTGAGCTCACAGTCTAGTGGTGGAGACAGCAAGCAAACACATAAGTACAGACTGGCTGTATAGAGGGCAAACAGAAAATACTTAAAAGAGGAAAGGCAATAGAATTAAAGAGGGTTGTGAAATGTAGAAGATGTGATTTTAGTTGGGACATAAAAAAAGTTAGGGAAGCTCGAAAGTAGAAACAAAGAAGGAGAACATTCTAGGCACCAGAGAAAATGCCCAGAGGTTAGAGATGGAACATGTTGTTTCATGGGACATCAAGGAGTCCAGTATCCCTGGGCTGAACAGTCCATGGCAGGAAGCAAGGTGTAGGAAGAGTGGAAGGATGGGAGGAGGCCAGTTTGTGAAGGGGTTTGAATGCCAAACAGGATTTTGTATTTGATGCTAGAGGTTCACTGGAGTTTTCTGAGTAAGGGTGTGTGTGACATGATCTGAACTGCACTTTAGGAAAGTCACTTTGGTGGCAAAATGGAGGATAGTTTGGATTGGGGAGAGACTTAAGGCAGGTGGATCCACTAGTAGGCTAATGTAATATACTATAGCAGTCAATTTTTAGAAGTAGAGAAATTGAGATAGAGAAATAAAACCCAGGATTTCTTGATAACCACAATATTTCTTATATTATGTTACAGTGGAACCTGTTTAGAAGATCTGCTATGTGTCCATATTGGATCACTTTTCCATGAATGATCTCCTACCAAAAAAACCCAAACTATATTAATTTGGGAGTTACTCCTGTAGTGCTATTGAGTAATCATCTGTCTTTTACTTGTATTGTGAAACCAGTCCTATCTAATCAGCAAACATTGCTAATGAATCTCATTGTGTGACTGTGCTGACAGCTAGCAAAGTATATATAACTGAGCCACCTTGCCATGATATTTTCAATCTGACTATGCAAATATAATGTGATAAGTAAACTAGGAATATAGACTTGCAGCAGATGCCTCAACCCAATCCATTTAACATCTGCATCCACAAGCAACATATTGTCATTGTGATCCCCTGAGCTTCTGTCATGTTATAACTCGTGCTGGTGTTGATGATGCAAAGGCAACACATTCTCTGTTTTACTGCTTACCAAAGCAGTAAAGATACTTACAGATGAGGAAACTTAGGCACAAAAATGTGGAATGACTTAGAGTGAGGATTTGAATCCGGGTCTTCTGACACAAGGCCCAGTGTTCAAATGCAAAACCAAATGAAGTTGTGGTTTTTATACTTGTTGACTTGATAGACCTGAACCGAGTTTGCCATAAAATTAGCACCCTACGTTGAAGGCCATATTGTTGGGGAGTCAGGATGTAGGAAAGAATTGCTAATAAAACAGTAAGATAAAAGCAGATACCAAAAAAGCATAATACATAGAAGTGTATTCTAGGGGTGATCATGAATGAGTTGAAAGGTTAATATGTGTTGAACTTATCAAGGAAAGCATCCTTCAGGAGGTAGGCTTAGAGCTGGGCTTTAAGAGGTAAATAAAATTTGGAAAGGTAGTGTTCTTGAGCAGGGAAATAGCATAAGTAAAAATGCATTGGTGAAAATTGAGAGTATTGAAGCCGAAGGATAGTGAAGATATTGGTCTGACCGAAGTGGAGAATATTTATTGAGAATTATGGGAGTTATGATTGGATAGGTATGGTGGGATATACAAGAGATGGGAAGGGGCTTTGACAAGTGGGAAACTCTTCTGGGGAATTACCTTTTGGCAAATCTGCACTATAACCTCAAACTCAGCATTTCTAAAATGGAGTCCTTTCTGTTTCTGATCCAAACTGGTTTCTTCCTGTTTTTCCTATTTTCATCATTGGGCTACAATTCTTCCAAGTTACTCTGTTTTGAAACCTCAGAATCCTGTTGTATTTCCTTATTTAGTTATTAAGTCTATTCTTGTATTATCAATTATTCTTCTTGAGAAGTTGTGAACTGGTGGGATTCTGGGAGTGGGGTACAGGGATGTGAGTGGGAGATCTGGGAGATTGGGAAGGGGATCTGAGGGACCTGGGGGCAGGGGTCTGTAGTGGTGAGGATGGGCCATGAGGATCTGGGGTGTGAGAGTGGGGATCCAGGGAGTAGATTGAGGAGATGGTGGATATATTGAAGCTCTTCCATGAAACATCTTTTTCTTTTCCAGTCCCTGTTTCTGTTATCCTAGTCTGGCCCCACATTGCCCAGACTTTTCTTGACTCGTCCTACATTTATTACTAAATTAATCCCCTTATAGAATGCTTTCATAGGGTCACTACCCTGCTTAGAATCCCTCAATGGATCCTTTATTTTTTTTTTTTTAGGAGAAAATCCAGACTTCTTAACCTAATATTCAAGGCCCTTCACCGTTTGACCTCAGCCCATATTTTTAGCCTTACTTTCTACTCATCTGAACCCTTTTTTTGAGCCAGTTTTACTTACTGTCTTCTGTATATATCTTGGTTCACATTGTTTCTGCTCTTCCCTCTTCAGCAGCACAATTTATAGTCATATCTGTATCTTCTGAACTTATTAGCACTTATTGTTGGCATCATTCATTTGAAGCTTAATAACACTGCTTTAGGCCATCTTTTGTATTGTTTTTGCATTATTATTTTGTGGAGCTTCTTGAAGAAAGAAATCTGATACACACACACACACACATACACACAAACACACACACACACAGTTTGTCTCCCCCCACAGCATCCAGCATTGTACATAGAGTCAGCTGGTAAAAGCTGCCTCCTAAATATTTGTAAGACTGTTAAATACCATAGACAATCCCTGTCAATGCCTTTCAGAGTAACATCTTTGTTTTTCATATTTCAGTTTTCAGCAAATTATATAAAGACCTTTCTCTCCCACTGGTTTCTACCTTCCCATTTCTTAGAGCAGGGATTTGATTTTTAACATGTGGTCTGTGGCTAGTTTTCAAGGTGTGAATTTGGATAGGGAAAAATGACATTTCAGTATACTTTATTTCCTTTATAATCCTATGTATTTTATGCATTTATAATTATTATTTTGAGAAGTGGTTCTTGACACAAACAAAGGCTAGACTCTTTTCTACTAGGGAAAATTAAACATTCCATACATCTGATGACATTACATTAGGAGTAGAATTTTTAATTGTTAGTACTGTAAGTGCAAGACTTAGAACAAGTTCATTGATTATGCTTATGATGGAAGCCATCAGTCTTGGTGCAACTCTAGTATAGTATTTAGTAGAAGGCTGTAGGACTCTCAGACTATTTTTGCCATGACATTTAACCTATACAAAATAAAGCTCTTTTCAAGTCTTATTGCCAGGCAGACCTCTTAGTGGAGTCCTGTAACTCTTGCAAAAGTGTCATGTATAGGAACCTATTTCAGTTAAGCAGAATTACCTAGTACAGTCTTATCTTTAGATTCTATTAATCGTGGTTATTTTACTTTGCTTCCTTTTTCTTTTAATGTAGCATCATAGAAGCTCTGTTATGATCTTGCCATCCTTTGGCTGATTTCTCTGATATTTGTTTATATGAATGTACAGATTAAATAGGTATCTGATGCATTTTGGGGAAATTATAACAGACTTAAAGAAGTATTGCTTTAAAGTCATTCTATAGACAGAATCTGGTTAGGAAGAGATTTAATTGAGCTGAAGCACACTCTTGCAATTTTGTGATTAGATGTTGAGAATGATGAGGTGTTTAAATTGATCATATTTTCTCTAACCATGGCATAGAAGTAGAGTAAATTCAAGATGTTGATTACATTATTGGAGTGGGACAGACACTTTAATGTCAGCTTTTGGATGATTTTCTCCATTATCTTCCAAATAAGAAGACAGCAACAATGGTTAAGGAAATATTTGATAGCTCCTAAATCTATTTCTATGTGAAATGTAGAATTTAGATGAGAGCTTTTCAGTGCAACTTTCATTTTACCCTAGAGAAATGCTATTTGAAATCTAGTCCTAGGTTATTTTTCTACCTTTTTTTCTTTTTCTTTTTTTTTTTTAAAAGGAGGCTTTAAAAAGGATTTAAGAAAGGCTTTGTATTCTTTGGAGGTTTTTAATGAAACTATCAACAGGACAGGTAGTCTCACAGGACATGAGGAGATGCCATTCACTAAAATGAAACAAAAAAATTAGTAAATAATTCCTTCATAACCTGAAAGAGTTAATGTTAAGCTCTTAAGTGTTTCCTCCAGTTACTAAATACCTTATAAGTTTGTTTGGAGGCTTAGAAATAGGTGGCTCTAAAAGAGCCTGTTAGCCACTGAATATGAGGAACCAAATACAGAGAGATACTGGATAGTAAAGCACCCATGTGAAATTGAACATGTCAGTGAGTAAGAGACTCTTGCATAAACTGTACTCTCAACCCTCTGTTCCTCTTTTATTCTTTTTTAAAGCTGCATGTTTTCATTAAGTTTAACTTTCGTAGGTTTGCTCACACATTGCAAGGATCAGTCAGGTCTCTAAACAACCACAACAGCAATAATACCATTACATTTGTATGAAGTCTTTTACTTTTCAGTATTCATTGGATCATTTTTTTTTCATTAATTTATTAAAGACCCAGAGTAAACACCACTCTTAGTACAGAGCCACAGAACAGCTTCATGGCCATGTAGAATAGATGAAGTTATATAGTGTTACTTGGAAGTGTAAAAGAGAACTTTGTAGAATGCAATTTGCCTACCTTAGAAAAATGGAGGGGCTGTATTGATCCTAGTAAATCAAGCCTTTTAAATTATGCAAGGAGGCAAGAAAAAATGTAAATATGATTAGGCAGCACTAAGATGTAAGAACAGTAACTATGGTATGGAGAATATTTTCACAGAAATTTATTTCACGTAAAGGTTTTTCAACTTAGCGTGAGTTTTTAAATAGTAAATTAAATATTTTTAAAACCTCTGTCACATTTCCACACTTGCCAAATAGTTTCTCTATTTTGGCATATTCTAGTAGGACAGGAACTATGGCTTAAAACTAAGATTTCTATCTGTTCTGTAATTGTGTATCTTTTTTTGATTAATTTGGGCAGTTTAGAACATATTATTTTTTCCTGTTTATTATTATTATTTTTAATAACAGTAACAAGTAGTTTTCATTGTATGTAAAATTTAAACAGTGATAATACGTTGTAATCTCTTTTAAGATATTTGTCTGGTGAGAGTCATTTAATGTAAGTTTTCTTTAGGAAATTTTGCCATGATGAATGACCCCAAAGAGCTTTAAAAAACATGACTAATGACACGAAGCTGAGTTGTGGAAAAACTGCTTCTCATTAATGAATTTGTGCTGTATCATTCTCAGTAATTGTTGTGTCTTGGTTTGGAGCACAGCACAGTATCTAATATCGTGGCGTGCTTATGAATCCCCACAAATGCTTTCTTTTCAAGTCCTAGTACATCACTTTTTTCCTTGCATTGATCAAAGGTTGGAAACTTGTTTTATATGTGTAGCCAGGGTATTTCATAGCTGTCTTACATTCTTAATATTTTGGCTATTTGGTTGAAATATATCCACGCCTTTTAAATATTGAAAACATAATATCCTTTAAACTACAACTGCAGAGTTAAAATGAATTTTATGTGAAATATTCAGTTGTGGACCACATCTTCAGCTTTTTATATGCCACAGTGGCCTTGTTTTTTCCTTTCCATTGTCTGATAGTGAGGTCATTTTCAGTCCTCTGAGAAATTCTATTCCCAGCCAGATGCGGCCCATATATTAAAAATAGCACCTGTGGCTAATATCACAGCAGCTTACCATAAATTTACATGGTAACTAGGATTATATCTGTCATGACTGCTAAAAAATGTCTAGATTTAATTTGATTTCCAGTATTGTAGAAGCTATCCAACATTTTGCTTCATAACTATATTTTAAAAGTTAAAAATCACTCCATTGTTAAGTTTTATAGCACTCCTAGTGCCCATTAAGTTGATTTGTTCAATGGAGGTCAGAGTAAAGCAACTTGGCTACATTAAGATCGGAAACCAACCCATTTGTGACAAATTTAGTCCTTGAGTGTGAATCTTCTCAACGTCTCTGCACTGATTGGATTCAGGTGTAGCTTATGTCAGTAGCATTTAACCTCAAAAGAATGAGCAACGTGATTTGCTTGTTATAAATTATAAAGTATTTTGCATTTGCTTGTTTTAATGTAACTGTTGACTATGTTGACCTGTGCTTGACTGCTATAGTCTGCCTGAAAGAATTGATTTTGAAGTCTAGGCTAGGCTGGTAGGTGCTTTCCCCCCTCCCCCTTTTATATGGTCCTTACAAAAATTGCTTCATTTCCCATTATCCTTTGAGTCATCTCCCACATGTTATGATTTGTGCACCTGCATAGTTTTAAAATTATTTTGGGGTGTCATTTTATCATGTTATTCACTAACTTCCTAGCATTTATGAATATAATAAGTGATTCACTGTAAATCAAAATAATTTAACAGGGGTTGGATTATGAATTCCTACAGTATCTACCAGTTTGACATGTGTTGTTGCTAGAAGCTGGTAGTAAATTTCCATGCCATGAGAAAATTAATTCAGAGTCCAGAAGTGAATTTGAAGTGCTAGCTCAAATACCTGGAAATTTAACATTTTTTTCAACATACATTATTGATTAACATGTTCTTTAATTTGTACTTTTAATTGACTTAGCAACAATCTTATTTCTGAGTTAGGAAGTTGTAAGGTCAAGTTTTGGCATAGCAGTCAGGACACGTTCCAGCTGCCTGGAACTAGATGTGTAAGTGTGTGCTACCCTCTTTTTAGGTAGGGACACAGACAGGGAAGAGGCAAGTTCTTTTCTGTTGATTTTTCAGATGGAAGTTTAAAAGATCCTTTTAACCTCTGTAAGGAAGAAGAATAACAGCAAAGACATGAGGGGATATGTGTCCATGAGTGCATGTACTTAACTGGGGTAGCAGTGGTCATAATGATTTGAAATGGAAGAAATATTAAATTCATGTTGCAGATTCTGTATACCTAGTGAGCGCTCAGATAATAATCAACCTCATACTATTGGCAGTTAGAGAATATTGTTAATGATAAATTCAATGTCTTATAAAACAATATCTTATACTTTAATATCTTATACTAGTAACCAATAATGAATTTAGATATTTCTTTCTCTACTTGCTTACTAGTGATATGAGAACTAGATGAGTGAGATATACTTTGAGTTTTTTGAAGGAAATGCACATAAGGAATACTCGGTATCCTCTGCTTTCAGTAACTTCTTGGAGGTCTTTGATGGAGGAAGATGTATAATATATCTCTGGACTCTAATCTCTTGCAACAGCATCAGGAGATGTAATGTTCTCCTCTGAAGAATATTTGAGTTCTTTGATTTCTCTATGAGAAAAATAGCGTCAGAACTTCCTTAACCTGCTTCCTTTGGAAGTTAAACATGATAAGGACTTGCCTGAAAATGGTATAACAGTGTTTTCCTCTGAATTTTCCAGTGTAGTTACATACTGATAAAGAATTGTAGATTCAAGGAAATACTTTCAAAAAGGAAAAGGAATTATGTGGTTGCTTCTGTACTTCACTGAATGGATTTATTTTGGATCTAAGCTAGATTACTAAAGGGCCCAGAAGTGATCTCTTGTGAAGTTTGCCTTTGTAAATACAGTGACTAGAATGATACATTTGTCAATATTTAGCTATAACCTGTCTGAGAAAATCTGTTAGTTTTCAGAGACTGGCAGTTTTCTGCATTTCTCTTCAGCTTAGAACTGAAATGCTTAAATGATACTTGGGGTGGAACACAAAACAGATTGCTATTTTGAACTATTAATGATGTTTTAACTCAGAGTTTTGTCTGTGTATATGTAGACAAGATTATATGATTTCGGCCTTTTGGAATAACATTCTCCCTAAGGGGAAGCAAAAAACATTATTAGATCTTGTTTTAAGTTATCGAATTAGTCAGCTTGAATTGCACTTGGTTTAGTTATCGTTCCATTTTTGATATTTGAGTGAATTGTAACCTTTTAAAGCACCTAAACCTACAGTTACATAGAACTTTCACGAAGAACAAAACTATCCCTCTGCAGATTCTGGTTGCCATATTTTTTAGATTCACTTTTGAATGAGCATGTTATGCCACTTTCAAAAGAATTGTGACTCATTTTTCTTAAATAATAGATATATGACTTTCTTTATCTGATTGGATGAATAAATGATTTTAAAGGTGGATTGTTTTGAAAAAGAAGAAAAAAACCCACAAAATTACTTTGTAATAATTTTTTCAAAGCAACAAAACTATGGCCTAAATATTTCTCTGATATGATATTTTATGTCTATAATTAAGAATGGACTGACTTGCAAAAGTTGGGAAAAAGAAAAGGAAAAGATTACAATGAACCTATTTAAAAATTAACCATTACTTGCCAAAAGCCCATCAGAGCCACATAGCGGACATCCGTTAATCCAGTGGTTAGCTGTTTCAGGCTTTAATGCACACTGTTTTACACGTTAACGGGTTTGAAGTTCCAGGCCAGAGCTGACCTTTCACATCTGCTCCTTTCACAGTAGGAATCTCCACTTACTGCATCCTGTCAGAATGGATTAGAGTGACAAAGCACAGGACTCACTTTGGCTGCAATTTAGTTTTTGATCAGAATTATTTCTTTCACAAACAATCACATTTGCTAAAATGTTACATCTGCTATGAAAACCACTGGCAGTTCCTCAGTTTATCAGTATGATGTGAGTATAATTTTTCATTTGTTTTTCATAAAATGGCAAACCAGCTTATGTTTTTTTGTGATGTATATGTGTATGTATGTGTATTGGTTTCTGCCTTTCATTTTTGGGGGTTGGAAGGAAATTTGCTTATGTCTTTAAATTAACATGAAGCTGGCTGAAGACTTTTAGGGATTTGAGTGAAATTGTTTTTGTTGTAGAACACAATTGTTCATTTGGGAGCCAAGGCTCTAATATTATTTCCAAAAATTGTTAGTGGCGGTTTGGTGTTTTTTCACACAGGGAAATGTTTTTGCTTTCTGGGTGTGTGTATAGTTTTTATTTGGTGAACTGGAATCTCTGTGTCTCCATTTTACCCCATTCTCCTGTCTAATGATGTAAACATCTTTCTCTATTTATCCTGCTGCACATCACCAAAGCCATCACTGTCTTGAGATATTTGGGTTAGAGAAAGCTTTAGAAATTTAGTCTCTTACTTCTTTTGAAAAGGAATTGCTTTATCAAATGGCAGTACAAGGATGGAAATTTGTTAAAGTATTTCTTTAGTGAGAAGCTATAATATGGCATACTGGATAAAAGTCATAATTGGGAAGATCTGGGTTCAAGTGTTGCCTTTGATACATGCTGACTGTGTGCCTGGAAACTGTCTTTGACCTCAGGTGGCTCTAAATTGATGTTAAAGGTGAATAGATAACCACCATTTGTACAGGCAGTTTCTACCCTGAGAATTCCATATACTGGGAAAATCATAGACCACATCTCCTTAGAGCAGCTAGGTGATTCAGTGGATACAGAGCCAGGCCTGGAGCCAGGAAAACTTGAATTCAAATGTGACCTCAGATACTTACTAGCTGTGTGACCCTGGGCAAGTCACTTAACTCTGTTTGCATTAGTTTCCTCATCTGTAAAATGAGCTGGAGAAGGAAATGGCACACCACTCCAGTATCTTTGCCAAGAAAACCCCAATAGAGTCATGGAGAGTCAGACATGACTGAGAAAACTGAATAGCAATAACATCTCCTTGGCATACAGAATACATTTTATTTCCTGATCTTTAAGCAAAAAAAATTCGTATTTGTCAGGCAGGATGGTCAAAGGGATTCTTTTTTCAAGAAGCAATTGTATTTAATGGATGTTGAGATCCGTTCCAACTATAGAACACATTCTAATGGCATAGTCTATGCTGGGTGCTCTAAGGCTGCACCCACAGAAAGTGAGCTCTGGCAGGAAAGGGTGAGTAACCTGCCCCTCACAAAGTTGGATTGGCCATCGGGGGTACATTTTTCTATCCTTTGGATAGACAAACTAGCAGAATTAGAATCAGGCCTAGAAAAAGTCATACAAAATATTTATCCTTTCTAAGAAAAGATGTTTTGAGATGTGCCATAAATTTGGTCAACTCCAGAGAAGTTGTGTTATGCCAGAGATTGAGTATGTGTTGTGTTCCTAATGCTAACCAAATTAAGTTTGCTCTTTACTATTGACAGAATATTCCAGGTTCAGGTCAGTAGAGAGGTCATTCTGAATGAACTCAATCATCATTGCTGCTAGCCCAGCATGTACATAAGACGTTTTAGGCTGCTGTATATACACACAAGGTGGATTTTGACAAGGCGACAGTTATAGGGTTTTGTATAAGATTTTGTTGGCATCTTCATGTCATTCCATAAGATTTATCCGAAACAAAAATTCCCTAGAGCTGCTATAGAATCTGGACATATTTGCAGTCCAATAGAGAAAGAGAAACATTTTGTTAGTGAAGCCTGTCCTTGGATCAGGTCCTTTGTACCAGAACTTTGCCATAGTAGAACCTCAGGTGGACAGCGCTAAGAAATAAGAGCAAAACCCAAAAGATGTTTGAATTGATTTGTGATTTGAAATGCTCGTGATAGCACCTTACGTTACAGAGTGACTAGATTTTTTACATTCATGTAAAAGAGGTAGGCTGGATGGGAGGTATGTTCCAGTGATAGCAAGGCAGGAAAATTGAAGCACAGAGAAGGTAAATGATTGGCTTGTGGTTTATTCCCAGATGTTACCATAGCCAGAACTAGAAAGAAACCCAGTCTTGATTTTCTAGTCCAGCGAATTGCACTGTGTTGCTAGTTCTATACATGTAAGCATGTTCTTTGAGGCTTTTTATTACAATATTTTTACTGTTTTCCTTTGGTGGCTAGAACATTTATTTTAACTGGTCCAATTATCATTGTTCTTTGCACAGCAGAGTTTATTATTTTAAGTGACTTGATTGCTTTAACAGGTGCTCAGCAAGTGAGGGCTTCATTGTATTATTTAATGTTTTGGTTGGATGAAAAAATACATTAAAAAAAATAAAACCAGGATTTTTGTTTGATGCAGCACCTCTAAGTTATACCATTTCCACTGCCATTTTTATCCATGAAACTCTTTACTAGAATGTTTTGGGTTAAAGGAATCAAAGTGCTATAAGGGAGAAACCTTACATTTTTACAAGTTTTTCTTTCTTTTGCTTAATTGAACAATCATGTAAAAACTACTAAAACAGAAATAAGAATTTTGGGTGGTTCATTTTGCTCTTAGAGAAAGAAAGCAAATGATAAGATTGCAGTTCTATATCAAGAATTTTTGCTTTTTAAAAAAATTCCCTGGATTTTTCCTAGGTATATAACCTTCTGCTTCTGTCATGTAGTCGTTACATATTGAAGTTCAGAATGAAGACCTTGAGGTACTGTATGATCCTCAGTATGGTAATTTATTTTATTTAACAATGAAGGAAAGATTTTTATTGATGGATTTTTAGAAAGATTTTCAGTGATAAGGTTTGAAACAGAGTTGTCTCCTTAATCCTCAGTGAAGCAGAACATTCAGTTACCAAGGACTGCCTTAGTCTTAGAGCACTTCACTTCTTTAAGATGTTGTTGAACTTAGTTTCTTCTTTGGGGGACTATATATCATGACTGAAAATGTATAGAGTATTACTTAGAAATGAAGGTGATGTAAAAACAGAAGAGCGCTATCTACTACATTTTTAAAAGAAAAAGTGTAGGATACATACATACAAGATAGCTCAAAAAGATGTATTTGTAGAACAGGCATCTTTCCATTCAGTTAAAACAAAGAAGGCTTTCTTGTTGATTGAATATAGTATAAGTCTACCAATGGAGCTAGATGATCATATGATGAATTCTTTTATGAATTGAATGACAACAGCCGTTGTCTTAAGTTTTCATATCTTAGGTTTGCTGAAGGTAGGATATTCCTCTTGTGTGATCCAAGTTAATAAATCAGAGGAAGTTGAATGATTCAGAGAAGGTCAATGCTTAGTGACAAATACTTGACAGATGATATTGCTGTTTAATGGAAAAAGGTGCGTCATTAGATGGCTCTACCCATGATGCTTAGTGTAACACATGATGATGTAAGCTCTTTTGACTTTAAAGCAACATAAGTTGATTTTGAAGTGGTTCTAGAAATCTGAGAACTTGTTTGAGGTGTGTAGAATGTGTTGAAATAAATTTGCCATTTAAGTCTGAATAGAAAAAGGTTTTTAAGAAAAAAAGTACTTCACCCCAACCCAAAACTTATTCACATCAACAATTTGGAAATTCACCAGATTTTGTTGCAGATTCTCATAGGCTTTCAGCATAAATTTTTTTCTTAGGGGATAATAGGTTGTTAAGTATAAGCTGCAAAATCTCATTTTTATGTTAGCTCCCTGCTTTTTGAAAAGAGATGCTTTATAATACATTTTTATACAATTCAGTCTCTGAGATTAAAAAAAAACAAACAACTTCATCTTGTGACAGAAATATGAACATTTACTACTGAGATTCCTGTACAGATCCCATGGAAGAGACAGAAGGACTGCTGGCAATGTTGGCCTTGGTTTTGCACATTCAGGAAGAGTCATTGGAGCTGTGTGGGGATATTGCAGTAGACTTCAAAGTGGACAGTCCTGGGTAACAGATGTCTCTTGTTGGAGATCTGTGCCAGGTACACCCTTACATTCATTAAGTGGTGATTTAGTAATCCTGCTCTTTTTAGGGTAGAAATCTTACTTATTTTACACAGGTCTTTGTGGGTAAAATAATTAGATATATTTGCCTGTGTAAGCAAACTGATAAATTTGTAATAAAGTGTATCAGACCGTTTACTTGGCAGGGACAGAACAGCTTGTGAAAGCAGAGCAGTTTCCAATGGAGCATGCAGAGCTTTGAAAATTCTCAGCCATAGCAGAAAGTAGTATTTCAAATCACCCTTAAACAATTGTTTGTTTTCCTATTCCCAACCAAGTTTATAAAAATTTGGTCAGACAAGCATTTTGTTTTGATTTGGAATATTTTTAGTGAATTGTTATCTGCTGAATGCACATATGGTCCTGAGCTTTCTTACTATGATTTATTTATTTATTTGAAGCCTGGATCCTGGAAGTACAGGGGCTTCTCACAGACCCAACCCCCTTACTGATTTGCACAGGAAGATTTACTTGCTCTGTTTCTGACCTGAGCTTGTTTGCCTCTCCTTAGGCGGTCAGGTGGCCCATGTCCTCCTCCTTGGTGCTCACTCTGTTGATGCCAAACTTAGTGTGGCTTTTTGATCCCCCGTAGACCTCTGTAGTTCAGACCTTCTGAGCTTGAGAGCCCTGCCAATCTCAGCCCCCTTGTAGCTGGGGTTACAGGTGTGGGCCACCACTGGTAGGCAGACATTCTTGTAACTTTAAGCCCTTCTATTATTTCCCCTAAAAAGGCCCAAGCCCCCCTCCCCCAATGTTTTTGGTATTTGCATAGGTAAAAAGCACCTACTGTATGCAAGGCATAGGGAATAAAAGGACAAAGATAAGTCCTCAAGGAGCTTACTGTCTGTCTGAAGCAACACAGCATGTACACAAGGAAAGCAGATACAATGTAATAATGCAGAGTAATTTCAACAGGCTAAGCGTGCTAATGACTGTGGGTTTGGAGGATGGTTAGGAAAGTCCTGTAGTAGGAGGTGAGTCTTGAGCTGAGTTTTGTAGGGAAGCTGGGTATTCTATTAAGGAGAGGTGAGGAGGGAGGGCATTTCAGGTATTCACTTGGGCAAAGGCACAGAGGCAGGATATTGCACATCAGTTGGGGGAGGGAGGAGGGAGAGAAGAGAAAGGACAGAGAGGGTAGAGCAACCATAGGAAATGGGTTTTCTCAGTGAGAGTGCCAGCCACTTGCCTATGAACTCTCTTCTCCCAACTCATACTGTTTCATTTTGAGTTTTTGGCTTGGTTAATCAGATCATTACTGATATTGAGGACACAATTGCCTTCCTCCTTGTGAACATGAAAACACACGACTGAGGCATTTACAACATTTGGCCCATGGGGTGTAAGGCTCTATAATTTGTTTTAAAGAATTACTTTTTTAGGGACATCAAGAAATGTGTAGTTTATAAAAATTACACCTGGTCCCGATTGCCTGGGATGAGTCCATATTTGCATCACTGCAAATGATTTTGAAGATGGAATTCTTGGGTTATTTTCTGTCTCCTGGAGCCCTTGACATTGTACCGCTACCTGTGTGTGCAAACTTCCTGACATTAGAAAGGCTCTGCCTTCAACTGAAATGTAAGTTGGCTGCATTTATTTTTCATGTTCCTAAAATTAGGAAATGATATGACAATAAACAGAAATGCCCTCAGTGAAGAGAGAAGGGAAACTGTTGTTTATCTGGTCAGGTGGTTTAGATTAGCAGTGATGCTGTTCTGTATTATGTTACTTTAAATCATTGTGTCCCAACAGGACATAAATTATGAAGATTGTTACAGTATGTTTCATCCTATGTAAGATCAACAAATTGGAATAATTTTTATAGGAAAATCACAGGGCTTTTGGCAAGGTTATTGAAGAATTTATTTTTACTTGAGTGCCTCTTAGGTTATTTCTTAATATATAAAATGCTATTTGTATAATATATAAAATACAAACTTTGAAAAAAGGCAGTCATTCTTTTCAGCAATTACTTTAAGTGCCAAAGTACTTCAGTTATATCAGTGTTTGTGCGCTTTTTCTGTCAAAATGTTTTAGATGGATCCAGTACTGTTAGTTTCCTTGCTGATAGAACCGTAAACAAACATTGCAGTTCTTGTATGAAGAGATGTAGTCTTGCTTCATCAAGTAGATTTTCTAATAGACATAACCTGTGCATAATAAAATGAATTTATTACTCCAGTATGGATACTAATAGAACTTTATTTTAGGTAAGAAGGAGTTAAAGAAAAACAACTTTTGCATAAATTTAGTTTGTTGTTTTGATTTTCTCAATGAGCTATCTTAAATTATGATAATACTATATTAACACCAGCCATTCAAGTGGTTTTTGCATTTTGCACCTTAGACCAGGTATTTAGATTGTTTGGGGAAAAAGTGTTGGTTCCATGAATGCTTGTTATTGTTAAGTCCTCTTCATTTCATTGCAGTTTTCCCAGTGGTCAACATATAGTTTATGTATTTTAAGCACACAGATATATAAACTGTCATTCACAGTCAGTTGATAACTAACTTTATTATATGACTACATAAAATAGATTGTAGAGATTTTCAGAAACATTAAGTTAACTGTTTATCCTTTGTAGGATTGATGCAAGTTGAAAACCAGTTGATTTTGTTAAAATATAATGCCATGTGGGAGCTGCCTCTGCAGAGCATTTTATAAGTTCTGATGAATTTTGAAGACAATAGGTATAGTTTCTTAGGTTTACAAGTGAGATAATTGAGATGAAAGAGGCCAAGTGACTTGGTCAAAGCCGCAGAGTCAGAAAGCATAGAATTCTGAAGTTCTTGGTTTGCTGCAGTGTGATGAACCTATTAGCAGATACCCTTGAGACTAAAGTAAAGCCATTGACATTGAAGCTGGTGACTGAGTCAAAGCATGGTACACTTTTAAAGTTTTCTACTAGTCCAGAGCCCTGAGATTGTTCTTTTGTTAATGTTGTTTAAAATAAAAATCTGTTTTCCATAGAGGTGAAGATGTTTTTCCTTAAGTCTCTTGACAGATTTGGAATAAATACTTAATATATTTGTGATTTGCTTCAGTTGAATCCAAGAATGTTTTAACAGGACTAGGGATCTTTCTAAGTTCATAGCCTGGGCACTTTGAAACACATAAATAAAAAAAAATATTTTTTAAATTGCTGAGATGTGAGTTTTTTTTTTGGGGGGGTGGAACTAGCACCATCTTTTAAGTAGTATAATGTCAGACCATTTTGTTCTAGAGATGCATTGAAGTATTCTATTACCAGAGTCTTTTCATTAGATTTGCTTTTGTGATGTATTGGTTATCAAGGTAATATTGAAATATGAATCAAAATTATGTTTAGAAATGATTAAAAGAAGAAATGGGTCCCAGGTTAAGATATGAGAGAAGGATTAGTTGAAACCAGTTGAAAAAATTATATAGACCTCTTAAATCCATTGACTAGATTGTATTGTAAGTAGATGGAATTTATAGGAAATCTACATATGTGCTATGAATACAAATTTGATGTTGGTAGTCTGGGGCCAAATACTTACTACTTAATTTCCTTGACTATTTTTTTTTCAATCCTTTGACCCAATGTCTTTTTTATGATGAGGCTGAGGGGGATATAGTATCTTTTCCTTCACTTTAATTCTGATCCAGTCTGAGAATAAGGCTCTCCGAATGGAGTTATTCTCAAACCTTGAATTTTTCTGCAAAGGGCATGTCAGATAGAAACTATATTCATATGACTATATTTGTAACATGTACTGGGGTATCATATCCCTCATCATTCACTATCCCCCCCTTTTTGTTTTTTTTTGTTGTTGTTTTCTGGTAAACATCTCTTTGAACAATGTTTTTGTTCATTTTAGTGACCTCAGGTTCAGTTTAGTCAACTATAACAGAATGGAGAGGCATCATGGAGTAGTAGACAGAGATCTGGCCTTAACTAGGAAGTCCTAGGTTCGCGTCCCATCTCTGACATCTACTCTTTGTATGAACCAAGGTGAATCACTTAACTTTTCAATATTGTAGACCAGTGGCATTGTACTCAAATGGAAAAAGATTCCTGCTGGCATACTGACTTAGAAAACCACAAATTAACGTTATTCGTGTTTTATTATATTTTTATTTAATTTGTCAAGTATTTCCCAGTTACATTTTAATTTGGTACCTGGCAAACTTGAGATTGGCACTTCTGTTCTAGAGAGTTCTTTAAGACTGTAAGTTGCAGAAAAGGTGATGACATAGTGGTAGAGGGAGTTTCTTTATCCAGGAGTTCTGGGTATGTATGAAATCATGGGTCTAGTCTCTGTACCTTTGATAGCACAGAGCTGAAACAATTCTGTCCCAAATATAACTTGCTGAAAAGTGCAAAAACTATGCCAGAGTAAACATTATTAGAGGAATGCAAGGTTTGCTAGTATTTGTGTATATTAATAAGTGTAAAGTCTTAATCATTATATGAAGAACTCTGATAGCTGTCCCCACTATTATTTGTGTATCACTACTTCAACATGAGGTGGAGAAAGAGTGTGTGCTATTAATAAAACCAGGATCAAGAGAATCACAAAAGACAGTTTTAAGTGATGCCAAATGCCAATGTAAGGTGCTACCTCTTTTAGCTTTGGCCAGTTTTATTTGTGGAAAGGGATGGAAACATGCACAATTCTGAAAAAATCTCTGAGAAAGCGGTCGCCCAAAGAAAAGTCCTTGGGGAGAAATACAGTTTTAAGAGGATTGAGAGAAAACAGTTCTCAAAGAAAGGTAGTTACTAAAGATAAAGATGCCTTAGTTTTTTGCTTCCCAGAAGCTACTTTACATGACTATTATGACTGCTATGAGGACTTTAAGGTTGGTAGCTAGGAAACTCTGATTACCACAATTTTGATTACTGTAGGACAATTGTATATTGCCTGTTTATGGTATGTTGAAAAAAATGACTTTCGGTTTCTCACTTCAAGGTAGAAGTGAGTCACTTTCTATACATACACGCTCAAGGCAAGAGACAGTCAATGACTGAAGAAGCAGAGCAGAGACAAGCCAGGCGGAGATGAGGAATGGAGGCTTTGCTGCTGCTTGAAAGGAACTGAGTCACCAGAGTCCAGCTCATAGGAAAGCAGCTGAACCGAGAACTTAGAGCCTGCATTGTTCCATGGTTGAGCTGATTATTGTTTATATTGCTGTTACTATTATTATCATAGTATTAGATGGTAAGCTTCGAGAGAGCAGGGACGATTTTTTACTTTTCTTTGTATTCCTAGTCCTTAGCACAGTGCCTGATACTTAGGAGGCATGTAACAAATGTGTATTCCCTGATTGAGGACAGACTTTGCTTCTGCTGTTGGGAACTGAGCCAATTTGAGGAAAAACTTTGCTATTTGGAATTTACTGGAGGAAAAAGAAATACTCTATTTCTTAACAGAGTCCATTGCAGAAAAGAAAGGCTTCCTTGCCTTGCCTTTTAATACTACATAGTGCTTGACAGAGGAAGATCCCTCCAAATTCAGCCAAGAGAGCAGACCTGAATAGTTCTGTAGATTCCAGTCTTAGGAGAACTGCTTTTGACTAAAAAAAGAGTATTATTGCCTTGCAGCCTAGCCATTTGAATAGAGCAGTTAGCAAAAAAGAGGCTTCAGGTGACTTTTGGTTATAGACTGTATAGACTGTACCAAGTAGACCAAAGACATCAAGATCTGCAGCTAAAAATAGTGTGTTGTCCTGGGTGCATGGGTTTCCTTACTCATGTACTTCCTGTTTAAGTTTGTGTTCACTCTTTTCTGTGAACGCTGTGTGCATTGTTGGGGGAGGATGATCCAGGTTTACGGTTGGACTGTGACGATTACTCTTGTTTTTCATGGTTTAATAATGTTTGATGATTGAATTAATGTCATTTTAACTTATTCGTTTGAATGAGAAGCGTAGGGACTCAGGAGCTATGATGAATAGTAGCCTTATAGCTACCCCTAACCAGTGTCACGTCTAGGATCCCTCTGAGAAACCCTAACCTGTTAGCATGAGTGCAGATTGAGGTGAGTGAGCAAGCACAGAGAGAGAAAAGAGATGAATTGTGGCTAGTGGTGGATGTACTTATGCTTGTGCCCGTCACAAATGGACTCATGAGTGAGGAAGTGTGACAGTAAAAGCTAGTCAAATCCCTAGGTTTTTAAATGTTATTTGGAGCAGAAAGTGGGTAGAAAGAAGCTAGTGAAATTTTGTCAATACCAAGTCTAGCATTAACTGAAGGACTCTGAATAACTTAGAGCTGAAATATGGGGCTATCAACTAGTGACTGGTGATGCAAATGGAGAAATGTAGTAGAGAGCTTGTTACTGCAGGAGAATTTAGAAATAAACAGTGCCTTCTTAGGAAAAAGACAATTTCAACTCTCACTTTCAATCTAAATGTCTGCTCAGCTGTTAAGTACAACACTTAGGCTAATTTGTAGCAAAACCAGGAGGCCTTATGTTGAAGTGCATCAATACATGGCCATTTTGTATTCAGACTGTGCTTCATGAAAAGAACACAAAATATTATCAGTGGGAATTCACTGTTACGGTAAATTACTAAGATTTCACTGCTTGGGGGAAAAAATAGAAGAGGAATTGATAAGGTAGTGAAAACATTCTCTCCCGTAAGAGAAAATTATTTACTTTGTAAAACTGAAGTAAAATTTTATAAAAATTTTGATGAGAATTGTCATACTCGCCAATGTTGCCAAAAATGTAACATTTTTTTTTTTTAAAGGAAGACTATGTCAAGAGTCTGGGGATGGAGGGGAAGGGAGATTTTTAAGTAGTATTTCCAGTTTTGGAAGCTTGTATATTTATGACCTTAGCTGAGGCAGAAGAGTTAATATAGGATGGAAGGGGAGAACAGAAGGTTACAAGCATTTATTAAGTGCCTGTTAAGTGCTGGGCACTGTGCCAAATGTTTTATAAGTATTATCTCATTTGATCCTTACTATAACATTGAGAGGTAGGGACTATTATGATCCCCATTCTGCAGTTGAGGAAACTGAGGCAGACCAGTTAAGTTACTTTCCCAGGGTCTCACAGCTAGTAAGTATGATATCAAATTTGAACTTAGGTTTTCCTGACTCCAGATCCAGCATTCTTATGTAGTATACCACCTAGCTGCATAGAAGAACCTTCTGTGTAGATGAGGCAGCTTCTTTACCTTTTCCTTTGACATTGGCTTTCCAGCCAACATTGAAGGTTCTTCCAGAGCCGAATATCCTCTGTCTAAAACACTTGAGATTTTGAACCCAGTTAGAGAGCAAGCAAGGATATGATGTATCAGGGCCAAGTATTTGATTAGGGATATACTCTCTTGTTTCCACTAACCTGCTGGAGAAGTTACCTCTATCCTTGTCTCAGACTTTCATCTGATGTACAGTTAAGATGATCACAGGTAAATGACTCAGTTTTTTAGTGGATTTGTACTTTCAAGATGCACATTTAGAAAAAGCAAAGTAACAAGTTTTCAAATAATTTTTGGCTGAACCTTCCAAAAGTGAATTTCAATGGTTTGCAAACTGGTTAGCTACAAGAGTCAGGAAAGAATTACCATTGTCAACCATGGAAGTAGCATTGAATTATTGATGCTTTAGGTCATGATGAAAAAATTCATGATAGAGTGAATGAGACTTAGGTTTGGTCTGCCCCTAATAATTCCCGTGTTTCCTAGCTGTTCTGAATTTTGTGACATTTTTTACAAATTAAGATCTTATGCTCTTCCAGCATTGATATTGTAGCTGTGAACAAAGAGTGTATCTATGTTAAGGTCATAGTGTGATATGTAATTTTGTTACAGCTCAAACATTTTTCTGACTCTTGGTGCATAAAGGATGTTTATATATTAGTGAGCTGCTAGTACCAAGTAAAGGTCCTGTCGTGTGACACACATGTGCTTGGCAATGATCTTGCCCTGCAGACTGCTTAATAATTTTCATTATTTTTAATTAAAGTTGAAGAAGTGCAGACTCTAACTGAAATTAAGGTAGGTTGTGTTGCCGGAATCTGGTAATTACTTTAATTGATCATAAGATAGTTTCCTTGATCACCAATTAGACCAAATTGCCGATCATGTTTCAAGACGTGAAGAAATGCCCAGGCTGATTTATGTAATAGTGTTTTCATTTCTAATCAGACATAAATATCATTTCCTTCCATAGCAATTGTATTTTATAAAAGTAGGGTTATGGACCCTCAAACACAAAGGTGATTCATAAACAATAGAGTTCTAATTCATCGAATTAGTAAAGGAAGTATTTAGAGGCTTAATGGAGATTGCAGTGGGGAAATGACTTTGGAGTAGTTGGTGCTCATTTTCTTAGGGGGAGATGTTCTTTTTTAGTGCATAATTAAATAGTCTATAATCAAAGTATAAAAGACAGCAGCAGATTTAAAGAACTTATATCAAAGAAAACTGCTTTGCACATAATTCAAGATCACAAAAATTGTGCAAGAAGTCTTAGAAATCTTCAATGGTATTGCATTTTTGTATTCAGGGTGCTGTTAAATATTTTTCAGATTTATACAGGCCTTTTTTTGGTTCTGTTTTTATGATAATTTCAAGTTTTGTGGTGTAATTATTCACATTGACAAAAATAAATCAAAAGGAATTTGAAAAAGAATGAAAGCTCCAGAGAAGAGTTGATTTGAGGTTCATGGAAAAACTTTTTAATTGCTGATGGTTTGGAGATTTCCAAATGACAAACTTCATTGGTCTGATTTACCATGATTGTAACACTAACATTCCTCAGAATGGCCATATGACTTAAAAAGTCATACTTCATCATGCAATCATTGATTTGTTCTTAAAATGTTTGTAATTTTCCATTGAGGAAAGACTGAAGCTATTATCAACCATTATGTGTTCTTTGTTGACCATATGTGTGTTTGAAATGACTGGGGCGCAATAGATCATGGAGCATATACAAACTGTGCTTCAAACTGGTATGAAAAATCCACCTCAACAGGTAGGCATATGTCAAGAAGTTACTATGAGCCAAAATATTTTAATATGAACCAGCTTACATGCATTGTGAACTATGCAACATCATTTTACGGTGGAGTCTTCATTTGCATGTATTGTTCAGTTCACAGATTCAGGGAAGTTTTTTACTTCTAAGATAATGAACAATTGTTTTTTTTCAGGAACTTGACACTTTAATTTTGGCTACTCTTAAGTAGCCCTCAGATCTTGTTTTTCTCTCTTCTCTTTTACAGTTCTTCCTCTTGAGTGCTAGGTCAGCTTCACTGTATAATTTTTCACCAGTCCTTGTGTACTTTCAGGTTTTAATCGGAGTTCCCTTCAGCAAGAACATTTTTTCCCTTTTGCTGAACTTGATGTTTGAATATCTGCCCCTCCTTTCCTGACCCTTCCAGTCCCTTCAGGGCAGTCAGAAGTCTGACCACAAAGATTCCTGCTGCTTCATTTTCACTACATTAAGTCTAATAAAAGTTATTTTATTTTAATTTGAAAGCTATGTATTGTTCAGGATGCTTTTCATTTGAGAATCGTTTATATTTCTATAATTGGTTTGTGCTGCCAAAGGGAAAGGTGGCTCACAGGTAGCTTTTTGTTACCAGCACAGGTTAATTTTCTTTTCTGAAGAAAGTGTTAGGAGTGAATTCTCTTTTAATCACTGAAACGTTTGTGATCACTGCCCAAGTGAAAATATTAAATGAATATTGAAGAAGAATCTTTTAACCCCAAGTTTGGGATCACTCGTGGTATCTTCATTTATTTTTTCAAGTTGCATTGGTTTTAGCTGTTTTTTTTTTGTTTGTTTGTTTCTTGGTTTTTTTGGGTTTTTTTTGGAAAATAGATCCTGTCAGTGGATGGTTGTTATTATCATTAACTAACTGTGCTGTATCATGGAGTGGGCTGCTGAGCAAAGTCTTGCTTAAACATTTTTTTATCCTACCTGTGCTACCTTTGATAAGACATTTCACCTCTGTTGGCCTTGGTTTACTCATCTATAAAATCAAGAGGTTGGACTAGAAGACTTCTAAGGTCCCTTCCAACTTTGAATCCTTTTAGTGCTAAGTCTGATTTATCAATGTTTTGGAAAACCAAAAAGATTCAAAGCATATAGTTGGACTTTAAAGTATTTCATAATATTCCCTCAGATCAAGGAAGTTCAGGAAAAGAAAACATGACTTATGTATATTTCCTGTGTATTTTTTCCCTTGGAAATACCTGCTTTTACCTAAATTAATTGCCAGTAAAATTATTCTTAGTGACCAATGTCTGTATGTCCATTGCTGTTAATATCATAAGGGGAGAAAAGGTTCTAGGATGATCCAGAGCCATGTTAGACCCTGTCCTCCTTGGAGGTCAAAAGCAATACCTATGTGATTGACCTTTTTACAGCTTCTTGTGCAGTTAGGCTTTTGCTAAATTCTTTTGACAGTAAATTTGTGATTAGATTGAAAACTGCACGGATTTTAATCTTTCAAATGATATGAATATAGAGCACTGAATATTTTAAATTGTTGCAACTTCAGCAACTAAAACTGGTATTCACATTTGATTTCATTGTTTCTTCCTGGAAAATGTCCTCCTCCCTCCCTCTTCAGTAAATTTCAGAAAATTTTAATTAAATGTGTGTTTCTTCTGCTTGGAAGTAACTTATTAAGTGGATGCCGTCAAAATTTCCTCATTACTTAATGTGGAAAACCTTTAGGGCTTAAACATAATAATAAAAATTAATGATAAGACTTTATTTTGAGATAATCTATCTTTCCAAATGACATGGAATAGGTATTGAAAATGTCATTTTTCTTACTTGTAATCTTTAATAGGTATGTTGGCTGATATATAAATGCATGCAATTTAGTAACAAACGTGAAGTTCTAAGAATACTACTAAAGACTTTTTTTTTTCTTCATGGGTTAAATGAGGTGAAATATTTATGTGGATGTAAGAGGTACTGCTATGGGAATTTTACTGTAATGTGCCATCATATTTAAGTCTTACTAAATCTGTCTGGCTTTCACACATAGCAAGGACAAACTTCATTATTATTACATCTCTTTTAACATTTTGAAAACAAACCTTTTCTCTCAAGCCAAATTTATTCTCTCCTTAGCAAACATAATATATTTGTTTTTCATTTGATACTAAGAAAAAATCAGCTGCTTCTTTCTCTTTGTGTCCTCTGTGATGAAGTCTGTGATTTTTAGAAGTCCAGCTCTTATCTCCTTGAATTTCTTCTGTACAAAGATCCAATTGCTTTTAAATAACAGCAGCCCTACGTTGGCAGGAAGGCCCCAATTAGGCACTCAAGTGTCTTGAGCTAAGTAAACCCTTTTGTTTATGCATGGTTAAAATGTATTGGGGTAAAAGGAATGGGGAAGAGGTCCATTACCTTTTTCTTAAAGTAAATTTTTATTTATATCTTTTTAATATTAACTACATTTCCCAATATATCCCCTCTATCTGTTTCCAGAGACCATTCTCTTACATCAGAATAATGAAGAGGGAAAAACCCACGTCAGTAAAACTAAGTAATGTATTGAAAAAAATCTGACATATGAGAAGTATTACACCCAGAGTCCACACCTTTTCAAAGAAGCAGGGAGATATGCTTTCTCCTCTCTCTTCTTTTGGGCCAACATTGGTCACATTTCTTTTCCATCCCACTTTCTTTTTTTTTTTTTACTATTACTGTTCTTTGCATGTACATTGTTTTGTATCTAGCTCTTAGTATAGTGCCTGTCACTTAGAGGGTGCTTAATAGTTATTGCCTGAATATAGTTATATTATGTGTATTGTTTTTCTTATTCTGTTTACTTTATTTTAAGTCAGTTCATATAACTCTTCCCATGCTTCTCTGTAGTCTTCAGTATAGTGTCTGGTAGTGTCTGGCACATGGCAAGCCCTTGATAAATGCTTCTTGATTATTCAGTATTTTTTAATACTTTGTTGCATTCATGTACCACGTCTTGTTAGCCATTCCCTAGTTAATGGGCTTCTATTTTGCTTCTAGTTTTTTGATACCACAAAAAGTGCTGCTATAAAAATTTTGGTGTATATGGGGGCTCTTTGTCATTGACCTCTTTGGGGGGCACATGCCAGTTAGTGCAATGTCTATGTTGAAGGGTATGTGGCTATATTAATTACTTTCCTTGCATAATTCTGAATTGCTTTCCTAAATGGTTGATAAATCACACAGCTCTACCAACAGCACTTATTTTGTTCACCTTTCTTTCATTGTTTCTAACTTTCGTTGTCTCTGCTGGGTGTAAGGTGAAACATTAGAATTGTTTGAATTTTCATTTTTTATTATTAATGATTTGGAGTATTCTTTTATGTTGTTATTAATGGTTTGTAATTTTTCTTTTGGGAACTTTGTTGAGAAATTTTAGTTATTGGTTATCAGTGATTTAACATGATTTTTTTCTCCAGTTAATTGCTTTCCTAAGAAATTTCAAAAATTGATTTATTTTGTCTTTACATTGCTTAAATATCCCCCATCATCTTCCTCCCTGCCCCATCTCCTATCAAAGGCCATCTTTTGTGACAAAGAATTATTTCCTTTCTTATTCTTGTGGCATTAATTTTGTTCATGCCTTTCAGTTTCATAAAATTAAAATCATCTGTTTTATCTTTGGAATTGCCTCTTTCCATTTTATAGTTAAGAATTTGACCTCTATCCATAGCTGAACTAATTTTATTCTAATCTTTTTACCTTTAATATCCAAGTCACATATACATTTTGAGTTCATTGTATTGTATGGCATAAGGTGACTGTTTAAAATTTAATTTCTGCCAGACTGCTTTTTATTTTATACCCAGCAAATTCTTGTCAAATAGAGAGTTCTTTCCTTAATAAGTTGTGTTTTGTTTTATTGAACTTTAGACTTTTGAGTCAGTTATTTCCTACTTCCTTATCTAGTCTGTTACATTTATTGACACTGAAAAAAAACCAACTTAACAGCATATCATATATACCTTTATTTTTAAAAATTTTAATTTTGAACTTATGAAATAAAACAAGCATTTCATAATATAGAATAAAAAAAAGAGAATTGCCCATGAAACTACAAATCTGTTACGTACAACTTGCTATTCCTTTTAAATATATAATAGTTATCTTGTAACTTTTTTCGCATTTTTTCTTCCTTCCCTGCCCTTCCCTTAGAGATGGCTACCATTAGACCCAAATGTCTGTATGTATGTACGTATGTATGTGTGTGTGTGTGTGTATGTAAATTCATTCTATAGATCTTTTTATCTGTTCTTTCTCTGGATGCAGGTAGTGTCTTCAGAGTTTCTTTGTAGTTTATTTGGATATTTGTAATAGTCAAAAAGATTTATTCGCTCAAAGTTGTTCTTAAAATAATATTGCTGTTACCATATACAGTGTTCTCTTGGTTCTGTTCATCTTGCTCATCATTATTTTGTGCAATTCTGTCTATGCTTTTCTAAAGCCAATGAGTGCATTAGGTCTTACAGCACGGCAGTATTCCATCATGATCATGTACCACAACTTGTTCAGCCACTCCCCAGCTGATGGGCATCCCCACAATTTCCTGTCCTCTGCCACCACAAAGAGAGCTGCCGTAAATATTGTAAAACTTGTAAGTTCTTTTCTTTTTGCGCAATCATCTTTGGAAATAGACCTTGCTGGGTCAGAGGTTTAGGCGGTTTGATCATTCTTTGGACGTAATCCAAGTTGGTTAGATCAGTTCACAGCTCCACCAGCAGTGAATTAGCGTCCCAGTTTTTCCACATCTTCTTCAGCATTTGTCTTTTCCCTTCCAATCTTTTAGATAGGTGTAAAATGATCTACTTTTATAAATTTTAACTGGTACCGAATAGTTTAGTATTACTGCCTTATAATATAGTTTGATTTCTGTAAGTGCTTTCCCACTTTCATGCCTAGTTTTTTCATAATTTCTATTAATACTGTAGACCTTTTGTTCTTCCAAATGAAGCTTTAATTTTTTCTTTAGCTTTGTCAGGTATCCCCTTGACAGTTTGGTTTAGCACTAAGTCTATAAATTTATTTCAGCAGTACTGTCATTTTTATTATATTGGCCAGGTCTAGTCATGAGAACTTACTATTATTCTCTAGTTATTTACCTTGTTCTTTATTTCTTTAAGGGGTATTTTATAATTATATCAATGCAAGTATTGAGTATGCTTTGGTGGTTTAACTTCCAGATATTGTATGTATTTTGTAGATATTTTGAATGGAATTTATTATTCCTTTATTAGAAATACTGCTAATTTTTATAGGTTTATTTTGCTACTACTCTACTAAAGATGTTAATCATCTCATTTAGCTTCTTTGCTGATTCCCTGGGATTTTCTCAGTAAGTTATCATGCTGTCCACTAATAGGAATAGTGTTTTTGGATATTTTATTATTTTTTCCCAATTACATGTAAAAACAGTTTTAAAATTTCATTTTTTAGAATTTTGAGTTCCAAATTTTCTCCTTTCTTCCCTTCCTTCCTACCTGAAATAGTAAGTAATTTGGGGCAGGTAGGTGGTGCAGTGGATAGAGCACCAGTGCAGGAGTCAGGAGGACCTGAGTTCAAATCTTACCTCAGACACTTGCCTCTCACTAGCTGTGTGACCTTGGGCAAGTCACTTAACCCCAGTTGCCTCATCCTGGGTCATCTCTAGTTATCCTGATGAATATCTGGTCACTGGCTTCAGATGGCTCTGGAAGAGAAGTGAGACTGGTGACCTGCGCAGCCCTCCCTCACTCAAAACAAAGTCAAGTGCAAGCCATGTCATCATTTCTCTGATGGCATGGTCTTCTTCAGCAATGAGGGATGAACACAAAAACAAGTAAATAATTTGATGTAGGTTATACATGTGCAGTCATGCAAAATATTTACATATTAGTTCATGTTGCAACAGACCCAAAAAACACCACACAAAAAAATGAAAGATAGTATGCTTCCATCTCCATTCAGACTCCATCAGTTCTTTCTCTGGAGGTGGATAACATCGTCCATCATGGGTCCTTTGGAATTGTCTTAGGTCGTAGCTAAACGATTCACAGCTGAGCATCATGCAGCATCGCTGTTACTGTGCACAGTGTTCTCTCGGTTCTGCTCGCTCCATGTTGTATCAGTTCATAAGAATTTTCTAGTTTTTTTATGGCGTCATCCTGTTCATCATTTCTTGTAGCATAGCAGTATTCCATTACAGTCATATACCACAGCTTGTTCAGCCATTCTTAATTGGGGACAGTTTTGTCTCCTCTTTGCCAATCTTTATAGTTTGATTTTCTTTCTCTTGTGCTATTGCTACTGCTAACTAGCATTTCTAGAAACATCTCAGATAATAGTAGGAAAGTGGGAGAAGACAACACATACAAGGAAACTGAAAATGTGGTCATGGGAAAGGGATCCCCACGGGGACATAATAGAGAAAGCAGATTTAGTAATGGAGCCATGAGGTGAATGGAAACATAGTGGTTTTCCTTCAGATGGAGGTTCTGGAAGAAACCAGCCAATCAGAGGAAGAGAGTGCTGGGACAAAGTACACTTCCAGTGCAAGAAGTTCAGGAGGAGAATGAACTTCCAGGGTGAGGGGGCTTCTGTGGCACAGCAGAGGAAGCCCAGAGAATCAGGAGGGCGACATGGAGAAGAATGATGATGGGATGAAGGAGAATAAATGCCCATTAATTGAAAAACAATTTTAAAAAATGATAGAAAGTTCTGTTTATATTTTCCTGCATCCTTTTAAAAACCCTTTTAAATAAATTCCAAGGGCCAACCCCTCTCTTAAAAATATAACCTCTAAATATGGGATAATTTATTTCATTTGTTATGCTTTTCCTTGTTACTTGTACTTATTTTTATTTCTTATGCTTCTGTTATTTGGGGTGTTTTCAAGTTTTTCAATATTCTGCTCAGGCTTCCCCCTTCTCCTCCACATTGCCTTAAATGTCTTTTGTTGAATGTCTCTCTTTTATTGTAGATGCCTAAGCTCAGGTTTTCTTAGTATTCCATTTTGAGGTGCACTTAACTCCTTTGCTTTTTCATTTTGTTCTGCAATTTCTTTTTGCTGAGAAATAATCTTGTGTTATTCAGATTTCTTTTTCTTTATATCTGAAAGTCTTTCCCTTACCTGCTTGCAGAATTTGTTGTCACTGAAATTTTTAACTACTTCATGTCTTAGGTTTTAAGATAATGCATTTAGGGTTCTATATTCATTTCTAGTTTTTATTATCGATTTAATTTCTCTTGGAACATTCTGAAATTTTTTGTTCTTGTTGGTACAGGAATTCAAAAGGTTTCTATTGTTCATCAGGTGATGGATCATTTTTATTTGTCTTAAAATATTTGTTAAGAGAGTACTAGAAACTTTTTGAAGATTTAGTACTCATCCTTGTTTTTGTATCCTTAATTTATTTGTTCTCTGGGCTTTTTTTTTTTTAAAAGGGGTTTTCCTCCTGTAATCTTTAGTATTTTAGACTTCTTTTTTTACATCTATCATTTTCTGACTCCTTTCTCTTTGTGAGTTGGTATTTTCCCAAGGTTAAGCCACAGACTTGTCTTAACCCTCTCACAAGTTGAAGGGTACAAAGTTTGATGGTTTCGCTCCCTAGCCTTAGGGGATCTTTGGGGAGATAGGATTGGCATTAGCTGGGTTTAGATCTCCTTTTATTTAGTCCCAGGACAGCCATGCATGCTGACTTCCCATCCCTGTTCCTCCCTTGACTCTCCCCTTTTTCCTTCTCATGGCAGCAAAAATGTTATCTGATATTTTTGCAGGGTGTAGCAAGGGTGTTTGGGTACAGAATACCTACATACACCCTTATGGGTTTCAAAACTTGAGCAAGGCCTTCTGCAGAAGACAGCGTGTTTTCATTGCTCTCCTTCCTTCACAGTGATTGGGTAGTATTGGTGTCTATTTCTTGTTACCAGGTGAAAGTATTCTGGAAGAGTACGTACCAGTGAGAATCCCAAGGAGGGCACCATGATATAGGGCCTAGATGTTGATAGGGAACGGTACTGAGTGAGCAGTCACTTGAAGGATTAGAATTCTCCCCAGAGGGGTCTCTCTTTTTTGTCTTAAGAATTCAGCTGTAATTACTTTACGTCTGGTACATAATTCTTTTTTCTAGAGGGTTAGAGTGTGAAAGGGGCTTGGAGAATGTGCCATTTTACTAGTCACATCATTAAAATGATTTTAAAGGAAAACTTTTCGTACTTTCACAACCACATTATTAAGGGAGGTTGGTAGATAGATAGGAAGCATTCACTTTCACAACTGACATTTTGCATTTAAGTCTACTGGAAGGGCTTAATAGTTTGTCTGGTTTAATAATTGATGACTGAAAAAAAGTACCTGTAACTTACAGTGAAAAAGTTCCTTTTATGCGTCTGACCAGGAAGTAAACTTGCACTGTTATAGATTTAAGGCACTATCAGATCCTGCTTGCTGTTGGAAAGTTGCAGCTACATTATTTTTGAGTGCCTCATTCTATAGACATTTAAAATATCCAGAAAGTCATTGAGTGAGAATATAGTTTTTTGGTTTGTAACTTTCATCAGTTAATAAACCCTCTTTGTCATTATAGATCCCATACCACCGTAACCCTGAGGGAGGTAACTCGGTATTATCTGTGTTTCCTTCATATTTTTTTTTTTCTAGTTAAATTTCTGTTACACACCTGATTCACCGCTGGAGAGAATGTGAAAAGTCACTCATTTTGTTTCTCCTTAGGCTTTTGGATTTATGTCCCGAGTTGCACTGCAAGCAGAAAAGATGAATCACCATCCTGAATGGTTCAATGTCTATAACAAGGTCAGTTCACTGGTTTATTTTTTGGTGGTTGTAAATGCGTACTTTAAGTGATCAGCTTCTTTTGCATTCCTTTATTTTACCTTACGTGGATCAGTTTTGTTTCTTTTTTAAAGTGTGTTTTAGTTTTAAAAGGAGAGATATCTATCTCCCTATCTCCCTATAATAAATCTGCATATATAAATAACACACATGTACACTTGCATGCACACACAATAAATATGAAATTATTTCCAAGAATCCAAATTCTGTTAGGTCCTTTGTCGGTAGGCATAGAGACTTTTTTACAGGCAGTTATCAATGACAAGTAAATGACTTGGTGGATGGAGTGTTACACCTCAGGTCAGAGAGTCCCAAGTGCTGTGAAGCCTGAAACACTTAACCTTGGACAAGTCATTTAACTTGTCTCGGTTTCCTCATCTGTAAAACGGGGATGATAATTGTACCTGCTTTCCAAGGTTGTTGTGAGGAAAAAATAATATAAAGTAATGTTTATAAAGTGCTTAGCACAATGCCTGTCCCAGAGTAGTCCCTAGATAAATAACTAGCTCTTCTCCTTTGCTGCTGCTCCTTTCTCCTCCTCTTTCTTCAAAGTTTGTAGTTCATGTGTATAATTTTGTTTTAGTAACCTTTTTACTTGTTCCTTTATTTTATGTTTTTCTTCTACTGGAATTAATATAAATCAAGTGTAGTCAAATTAGGTCCCATTGTTAAATGTGAATGTTTGATTTGCAGGTGTGTTTCTTATCTGAATTGTTTCTTGTAAGGCCAAATTCCCGAATAAGGGAGAAATTACATGATGCAGTTGATTTTAATTACTACATAGAAGACACCTTGCATCAAGTGAAACTCAGGGTTATGATTAAAAGTACTTAAACCAAAAACTGTTTCCCTTCCTTTATGGTGATTTCAATGACAAAGTCTTATCTTTTAAGGTTTCCAAGGTGTTTTGTTTCCCCTTTGTAAAATGTTTCCATCTTTGTTAAATGAGAGAAAATTTAGCATATAGGTGGATTGTATAGTGCGTACACAGATATTCCCTAGGAGGCACAGTGGATAGAGCACTGGGCCTGGAGGCAGGAAGACTCAAGTTCAGATCTGGCCTCAGGTACTTACTAAATCATAGTGCAACTTTGGGCTTTATTTAACCTCTGTCTTCCTCAGTTTCATTAACTGTAAAATGGGAATCATAACAGCACCCACCTTCCAGGGTTGTTGAAATAAATGAGATAATATTTATAAATAATACAATATAATGTAGTATTATATAACAAATCTAATAAATCTTTTTCCTTCCCCATTCTCTTCCTATTCCTCTTTACTTCCCTCGGGGGTTAGAATGTACTGAGGACAGAGGAGTTGTGGTGGGCATGGGCCACTGCTGTTGGACCTTTGCAGGAGAGAGTTGGAGACCAAATGGTGGAAAGTCAGTGAAGTTCATCTTTCTCAACCCTAGAATGCATCAAGGACTAGTTGATGAGTAGGTGAGGTAGGGAGCGGAGGAAGTCTGTGACTTGGTGTCTCTCTGTCCCAGTAAGCCTGTCTTCTCACCCATTTCATATCTGAGAATTAGTTGAGATCATTTGGACCCCCGAGACCTCTGATCTTTCACTTTGCGAGATAAAAGGTGATGGGAGCAGTTGGGAGGGACAGATAGTATGGCAGGACACAAGGCTGGGATCACTTTCTGTAGGCACCAGCCCATCTAGAACTTCTGAAAATCAGCTAAGAGGCCCCCTCCTCCCTCCCACTATGGAGAGGGAAACTAGAAGTAACCAGGTAGTCTTTCACCTCAGTGTCTATATCACACTACAGATTTATATGGCAGAACCGCTGCAGATCTCTGCTAGCTTCCTCTGGCTTCACTTTATTTAGATTTCACTATCTTTCTGGTCTTCCTTTACTCACTCATCACTTCCCCAACCTGTGCCCTCTATTAGTCCTTTTGGGAAGAAGCCAGTCCTTGGGATCCAATCTTCCTGCCAGTGACCCATTGGTGGGTTTTGTGCAAGTCCCTGAGCCATACTGTTTTAGATTCTATGCTCCATGTTTGAAAAACGGTTAGATAGGGATGCTTACATTGCTGCTTAACTAAGGTGTCCTCTGGGTATGATAAGGGGTGTGTGTGTTGGGGGTTGGGGGGGAAGATGGCAAGGAAGGAATTTTTCCCAACTTGTGGCCTGCTGCAGCTTATTTGGGACCCTGGCTACCACTCCTCTAGTGCGTCTGCTTTCCTGATTCTGGGTATTCTCTAATCATATTGGGTTGCTGGTCTTGGGGGCTCATTGTATCAGCACTGACTACCGGAAGTAACCAGGAAGTTTGTCATCTCCAAAGGACCCAAGTGCTGAGTCACACATGGTTACCTGAAAGAGTAGGCAAGGAATGATTTGCTCATAAACTATACACCCCATATTACACTAGTATATATATTTTGTTGGAGTCACTCATGACAGCCTGATACTGGGGTAGATTGTTCTCCTAGCTGTCTCTCTTAGTGGATAAAATTCTGTTTCATTTATCAAGTATTCTGTTCCCCTTTTTTTAGAGATATGCTTTTATACATAAAAATAATTAAGATGCAACATTTTTAATGCCTTAATTCCCCTCAGTGGCCTAATTAAACTTAGAAGTCTGAAACCCTATTTAAGTAATTCCTTTGTTTTTTCTTAAGCAGAATGGTTGAGACTGTGACAGCTAAAGTGAGTTCACATGTGAAAAAGGGTTTTTATCCCAAGTCAGCTGTTAGCAGCATGGTGGGCTTCACATTATAATGGAATTTCCTTATTTGGTTTTGTAGTGTTTAGGAACTATAGATACTTGCATATAAGGCACTTTTTTAAAACGCTTCTTTGTCCTTTAAATTGTCATGTGAATATTTAATATTAAATTAACAATCTGTCCTGCTGAAAGATAGTAAAGAGTTTGAATTTTCTTTAATAAGTTGTTTTCTTTCCTTTAGGTCCAGATAACTCTTATTTCGCATGACTGTGGTGGAATAACCAAGAGAGATATAAAACTGGCTCAGTTTATCGATAAAGCTGCTTCTTCTGTTTAACGTCTTGCAAACTTCAGGCAAATAGTACCAAAATCTTGACTACAAAATATGTTGTTGACAATTTACATGATCTGTTAACTTTGAAATTTCTGATTTACCTTGTACTAAGATAATGATGTTTTACAATAAGGTCTTACATATTAGAACTTTTGTCTGGATCAATTGTCAGTCAATCAGTTTTAATACACAGGTAAACCAATACTGTACATATTATAATATGTTGTAATGAAAAGTGAAAACTACTCTCTTGAATATCAGAAATAATTTTTGGAATGTTCAAATTACTGTATCTGAGCATTAAAAAACTCAAGCCAGAAGTCTGACTTTTGCAAATACACTGGTATGCCAGAGAATATTATGTAAAATTTGAAAAGATTTATGAACTTTCTAAGGTAAGGATATTACTCTTACCTCATAATTTTAATAAAATTGAAGATCTACCTTGAATGAAATTATCCCCATCTAAATAATTAATGATAAATATCTTCTGTGATCATAACATAATTTACCTTCATGTTTGAGAATTTCTTTTATTAGTCTGTTTATTGATGTATCACTGAGATAACCTTTTAAAAATTTCACTGTTAATACTTGAATTTACATAAAGAATCACAAAATCCCACACGATAATTTTGAATTAGCTTTTATATTTTGTGAGTTACCTTAATATTGCCTTAGCTGTGGGTTGGTAGTTAGAAAACCAAGAAGATATGGTTTGAGGTCTGACCTTTAACACATACTATCTATGTAACCCTGTGCAAGGCCCTAAACCTCTCAGTGCTTTAGCCAGAAGTATTAAACTCTGGCTCACAAAACTCCCAAGTGCAGGGACCAGGTTAAAATGTAACTGGGAGATGTGTAACAAAATAAAAATACAGTACAAACTATATAGCGTTAACTTGTGGTTTTCTAAGTCACGATATGACCAGCGAAAATCTGTTTTTGTTGGAATTTAGCATTGTTCCTCTAGGGAATCTTCTTAGACTATAAGAAAGTGCCAGCTTCCATCGGCAGGAGTTTCTGTATCAGTGAAATCATAGATCTGATCTCTGTTCCATCTTGGTATTGTCATATCCCCTTTTACAGAAAGTGGGTTGTGGCATTAATGAACTTGTCAGTAAGCACATAAGCTTGAAATAACATAATTAGTAGTTACAGCAGCTGACTTCCTGGCTCTCTAGTTTCCTTACTGAGTTAAATTTGAACTATAATACATTAGATTTATTTTTCATTTGAATGGTGTGGTTTACAATCCAAAATATTACAATAATACTTAATAAAATATTAAAATCTGTGTGGCCACAGATTGTAGATCAGAAGCTAGGTCACATCCTTTGTGTCAGTGATCAAATGCACTTCTTGTATACTTCCTTAATGGAAAGAGTAGAAAGACTAAATATCTACAATAATTTAGAAAAAGAATATTGTAGTGACAGTGTTCTGTTCAGCACGTCAGAGGCACTTATGCTAAAAACCTAAAAGATATATAGATAAATTAGGTTGTGTCTCTAAAGCACAGTAGCTGTTACATAGATTTCAGAATGGTTATAATAAAACAAGAATCACATTTTTGCTATGGTAGCCTTTCTTTTAGGATGCTATAACATCTAAACAGAGTATCAGAGACCATCCTTTAAAAACGAAAACCAGAAGCATTGATTGGAAGATCATATTTCAGCTTCTAAATTTTGCATATTGGACAACTGAAACCCAGAGAGGGAAAGTCATTTTCATAGCTCGTTAGCACTTCAAGTTGAATGCTTTATGCTATACTATACTTCCTCTTAGAATTTAGCAAATGAGGAAGGAAAGACACTTCAATAAACAGATTCTGAGTCATAGAGGGAATAATAGGCAATCTGAAGGGTTTCTGGAGGTCTCTGAATTATGGGGAGCTTGGTACCTCTCAAAAAATCAGGAGTGAGAAATTTGGGGAGTAGGTCAAGAACCAAAGATCTATAGCAATGATCCTTGAAGGATCTAGTGATCCTTTAGCAAAGGGAAGTGGCAAAGAATTTATAACAAATCTTGTAAGTTGGTAGAATTCTTTTTAACCTTCATTATAAAAGCTATCCCTCTAATTCAGTTTGAAATTCCCTTTTACTGACTTTTTAAGGGTATCAGAAGATTTGTGTTTGCACATATTCAACAGTGCAGCTTTGAGAGGCAACAGGTTCAAGTGGTGGGGCTGGCAGACTTGGAGACAGGAGCTCAGGTCTTGTCACTGACAGGACTGTGTGTTTGGGCAAGTCACTGAACCTCACACTTGTCCCAGGCAGTGTCCCCTGAGACTCAGGTAGAGATGAGTTACTGATCACTATTGGTGGAAGGAATTTCCATGTCATTCTATTTCCCACACTGATCAAATCTCAGGTCTATACAACCATCCTCCAAAGCAAAACACAACAAAAAAAAACCTCAGTGGAGCTAAGTGAATGTGTCACAGTTATAGTGACAAGGACTTGATGAATAACAGTCATTAACTGTGATAATTCAATGTGAATTTTATATTAGGTTCATATTTAAATGAATCTCTGTGAACCCTTGAACTGACTGTACTGTAGAGAAATCAGAGTTCCCGTATCCAGAATGCAAGGAAATACTCCGTATAGTTACTTTTGACTTTGAATGTTCAAACTTTGCTTCAACCTTAAGTGAAGTTAAAACTTAGAAGACGTATGGTCAAAGTTGGGTGCCTCTGAGTGATGTTCTTTTTTCAAATTGATCTGATCTCTTTTATGGAGCAAGACTTTTCCCAGTATTTTTCTAAAAGGTGGCTTCTCTCATCCTTTCCCTCTCCCACTGTTATTCTTTTAAAAATGATATCTGGATCAGAGAAGAGGTAAACAAAAGTGAATTTGGCCTTGTATATGACCTAACAGGTAAACAGATCAAGGGTAGCATGTTTGACAGTGTCCTGTTTTTAAATAGAATTGAGAAGTGATTCTGGGAAGATGGCGGAGTAGGTCATAAATTTTCCAGGCTCTTCATATGTCCTCCACAAACACGGAAAATTACCATGTAATGAACATAGAGCAGCAAACATGAAGGGCTAAAGCAGTTGTCCTTCTAAGACAACTTGAGAAGACCTCAGAAAAGATAGGGTCTCCAGGGGCTGAGGTTTGGCCTGGGAAAAGTATAGACTCCTTCAGGCTTACTTTGCTAGGACAGCGGAGCCTGGGGCAATTCTGTCAGGAAGTAGACTAGGCCTCAAGAAATTTCACCTCAAACTTGAGGAACTTTTACCCCAAACTTTCATCTAAGGAAGAGCAGAGGTTTGAGTGGGGTAAGATTGAGGGACCTGTTGCTGTTTCTGGCAGTGCTGACCAGAAATGATCCTGGGCTGTGACTGTGGCCGATGGAAGAGTAAGCAGAGGCCAGGTGAGTGTGGTACTGCTGGGAGCAGGGACATTTTGGAGACACTGAGGACAGGGGCCCCAATTGTGGCTTAAGGCAGGAGAGGAGGGCCTAAGGTTGAGCTCCTGGAGAGAATTCAGAAAGTGACAGTAAGGAGGATCTGAGGCCTAGGGCAACAGTACCCACAACTTGTGATTAGAACTTGATTATAATAATAATGATTGTAATAAAAAGCTTCTAAAAATAAAATAAAAATGAGTAGGCAAAGGAAAAAACATGACCATAGTTAGCTACTTTGGTAGAAAAGAAGCTCTAAGTTCATATTCAGAGGAAGATAGTGAAGTGCAACATCAAATGGTCACAAGCCCAAAAAGTGTTCTTAGAAAGACTTTAAAGGGAATTATTAAATCAAGTAAGAGAGATCTAGGAAAAATGAGGAAAAAAAGAAATCCAAGATAATTTTGAAAAGAAAGTTAACCAATTGGAAAAAGACAAAATCTTAAGGAAGAAAGTAACTCCTTGAAAACTAGAATTGAAAAAGAGGTATTGAATGCTGTTATAAGACATTATAAAATGGTCATTCAATGAAATAGAGGACTTTCAAGTGTTCTTGATGAAAAGACCCGATCTTAATAGAAAATTTGACTTTCAGATACAAGAATCAAGAGAAGCATGAAAAGGTAAACAGGAAAGAGAAATCATAAGAGACTTATTAAAGTTGAATTGTTTACATTCCTACATGGAAAGATGATATTTGTAACTCATGAAATCATTCTCAGTAGATGGAGGAAATAGATAGATTGATAGATAGATAGACACAGGGTGAGTTGAATATGAAGGGATGGCATCTGAAAATAAAATTAAGGGATGAGAGAGGAACATAGTGGGAGAAGGAGAAAGGGAGAGACAGAATGGGGTAAATTATCTCACATAAATGATGAGAAAAAAATTTTACAGTGGAGGGGCAAGAGTGGGGAAGTGAGAGGGAATGAGTGAACCTTACTCTCATCAGATTTGGCATAAGGAGGGAATAATATATACACTCAATTGGGTATCTTACCCTACAGGAAAGTAGGGAGAAGAGAATAAAGGGGGGATGATAGAAGGGAGGGCAGATTTGGGGAGATGGTAGTCAGAAGCAATTTAGAAAAAGGACAGGGTCAAAGAAGAAAATAGAATAATTGGGGAGTGGGATAGGATGGAGGGAAATAGTCTTTCACAAGATGGCTATTATGGAGGTGTTTTGCATAACTACACATGTATAAACTATATTAAATCACTTGCCTTCTCAATGGGGGTGGGTGGGGAGGGAAGAAGGGAGAGAATTTGGAACTCAAAGTTTTAAAAACGTGTTAAAAATTGTTTTTACATGCAACTGGGAAATGAGATACAGGCAATAGGTTATAGAACTCTATCTTGCCCTTCAAGAAAATAAAGGGGAAGGGAATAAGAGGTGGGGATGATAAAAGGGAGGACAGACTGAGGGAAGGGGTAATCAGAATGCATGCCATATTGGGGTGGGGGGAAGGGAGAGATGGCGAGATGATTTGGAACTCAAAATCTTGTGGAAATGAATGTTGAAAACTAAAACTAAATAAATTTAAGTCTTAAAAAAAGAGGCAAGAAAAAACTTTTACTGTGGAGGGGAAAGTGAGGGAGGTGGAAGGGAATGCTTGAAACTTAACTCTCATCAGAATTGGCTCAGAGGGAATAACATACACACTCAGTCAGATAGAGAAATCTGTCTTACCCTACAGGAAAACGGGAGGGGAAGGAAATAAGAGAAGGGGAGGGGTGTTATAGAACGGATGGTGAATTGAGGGAGGTGTCAGAAGCAAAACACTTTTGAGGAGAGACAGAGTGAAAGGAGAGAGAAAAAAGAATAAACAGGAAGGAGAAGTAGGATACAGGGAAATACAGTTATGAGTCATAACTGAAAATTTTTTTGAAGCAAGTTTCTCTGATAAAAGCCTTAAAGTAAGGGAACTGAGTCAAATTTATAAAAATAAGAACCATTCCCAAATTGATTAATGATCAAAAGATAGAAGCAGTTTTCAGATGAAGTAATTAAAACTATATATGAATAAAATGCTCTAACTCACTACTGATTGGAGAAATTAAAATGAAAATAATTCTGAGGTACTACCTCACACCTATTAGATTGGCGAATAGTACAGAAAAGGAAAATGACCAATGTTGGAGAGGAAGTGGGAAAATTGAGACTTCAGTGCACTATTGATGGAGTTGTGAACTGGTTCAACCATTCTATAGAGTATTTTGGAACCATGCCTAAAAGGCTATAAAATCCTGCATACTTGTTGACCTAGCAATACCACTACTAGGTCTGTATCCCAAAAGGGATAAAAAATTCCAACAAAAAGGGAATGTATATATATCTGTATATGAAAATCATTTATGGCAGCTCTTTTAGTGATGGAAAAGAATTGGAAGCTGAGGGGATGCCCTTCAATTGGGGAATGACTGAACAAGTTCTGGTATATGATTGTGATGGAACACTATTGTGCTATAAGAAATGATGTGCAGGATGCTTCTCAGAAAAACCTGGAAAGACTTACATGAACTTATGCAAAATAAAACGAGTAGAAGCAGGAGTACATCGTACACAATTACAGCCATATTGTAAGATGGAACAACTCAGGTATTCTCAGCAATAGAGTGATCCAAGACAATTCCAAAGAACTTATGCTGAAAATTGCTGTCCATCCCAAGAGAAATAATTAATGGTGTCTGAATACAGATTGAAGCATAGTTTTTAAACTTTATTTTTCTTGAGGTTTTTGTTTTTTTGGTTTATGTTTTCTTTTACAATATGACTAATATGAAAATGGTTTGCTTGACTACACATGTAAAACCCATATCAAATTGCTTGCCTTCTGGATGAATTAGGTGGGGAGGGAGGAAGGATAAGAATTTGAAACTCAAAAATTAAAAACAAAGGTTAAAATTGTTTTTACATATAATTGGAGAAAAATAAAATAATAAATAATTTAAAAAACTAGAATAGACCAAGCAGATGTCAGCGATTCTGTCAAACAGCAAGAAATGGAACAAAAACAAAAAAATTGGAAAAAAATGAAGAAAACATAAGATAATATAAAAAACAACTGACCTCTAAAACAGGTCAAAGAGAAAGAATTTTTAGGAATCATTGTGAACTGAATCAAATTTATAAGACCTATTCTTCAATTGACAAAGACTCAAAGGAATGAAGAGGCAGTTTTCAGGAGAAGAAACCAAAGCTATTAGTAGTTACATGAAAAGAATGCTCTAAATCATCAAGAATGTGAGAAATGCAAATTAAAACAGCTCTAAGATACTGCATATTCATCAGATTGACTAATATGACAAAAAAGGGAAACTGACAAATGTTGGAGGGCATATGGGAAAACTGAGACATTAATGCACTGCTGGTGGAGATGTGAATTGGTTTAACCATTTTGGAAAGCAGTTTGGAACCATTCCCCCAAATCTATTGAATTGCGCATGCTCCTTTACTTAGTAATACTGCTACAGTAATACTGAAAGCCATCAGAGAAAGAGGAAAAGAACCTATTAGTCCAAAAATATTCATAACATTCTGTAGTAGCAAAGAATTGGAAACTGAAGGGATGCTCATCAATTGGGAAATGGCCAAATAAGTTATATGAATGTGATAAATGCTATTATGATGAAAGAAATGAAGGAATGCTTTCATAAAAATCTAAGAAGACTTGCATGAACTAATTCAAAATTAAGTGAACAGAACCAGGAGAATACTTTATACAATAACACCATTGTAAAAAAAATCAAGTTGGAAAGTTGATGGGCTCAGAGTTCAGCCTGAAGCATATTTTCTCCCCCCCCCTTTTTTTAACACATGGATAATTTGGAATAATTTGGATACATAATTGTAATTATTTTTTTTTGCCTTTTTGATAGGTGGGGGAGGGGAAGGAAGAAAGGAGAGAATTTGTGACATATAGTAATAAATTTAAAAAAAATCGGATTTCCCTCAAAACATTTTGTCTCCCTTCTCCACCCTGAATTAATCCTGGACACTATACACACAACATCTTTCTGTCTTTCTATCTATCTATCTATCTATCTATCTATCTATCTATCTATCTATCTACACAGATACGTATATTTTCTCTCCAAATTTATTTTTCAATATTCATCAATCACTTCCATAAACTATACATTTTCTACCCCTCCCTACCTCCTCCCTATCCAAGACAGCATGCAATTTTATATGGGCTCTGCACATACATTCTTATTGAACACAATTTCACATCAGTCACGTTGCACAGAAGAATTAAAATGCATGGGAGAAAGCATGAGTAGAACTAAACAAAACCAAATATAGCAAAAGAGAAAATAGTCTGCTTCATTTTACATTTCTACTCCATAGTTCTTTCTCTGGATGTGGATGGCATTTTGCTTTAAGACTCCTTTGGAAATGTTTTAGGTCCTTGCATTGCTGTGAGGGACTAACTCTATCAAAAAACTCTATCGCATACTGTATATGATATATATATATACTGTATATGATATATATATACTGTATATGATGCTCTCCTGGTTCTGCTCACTTCACTCAGCATCAGTTCATATAAATCTATCCAGGTATTTCTGAAGCTGGACACTATATTTTAAGAGATCATAAATGAAAACTTCATATCTATTAGAACCAGAGGGCAAAGTGAAAATAGAAAAAATTCACAAATCATTTTCTGAAGGCAAGCTGAAAAGCAGTGTCAAAGAAAGCAGTTTAAGTACCAAACAGCCACTCAGTATCACACAAGACTTGGCAGTCTATACTATAAACAAGGGGATCTTGGGATGCAACTTTGTAATATAATATTGTAAAAGGCAAAAAAGAAATAGGCTTATGACCAGTAATAATCTTACAGATTTGAATATAATCTTATAGAGAGAAAAGTGGACCTTAAATGAAAAAAGACTTTCAAGCATTTTTGATGAAAAGATCAAATGTTAAGTAGGAACTTTGAGATGCAAACACAGGTCAAGTGAAACTTAAATAAATTTATTTGAATAATTGGAAAGGGCTATATGTTGTTATAGTGTAAACATTCTACTAGGGAGAGAAAAAGCAGTCATCCCTTCAGAATCTCAAGCAATCACAACTTCAAGAAACTTATGTGAAAACTAGGTTTATTACAAGAGAAATGAACATGCATGTGGAACGTTAAGCCAGGGCAGAGTTCACAGGCCAAACAGAAGCTTGAATATTTATGAAATTGTGGCAAAGAGAAGGGGAGAAACAGAAATCTTCACCTATATGGGAGTGGTAGGGGAGGAGAAATCATGAATAATTAAGATGACAAAAGCCACATTCTTTTCCCTTGGGAACTGCTAGACTATGCACCTGTCTTGACTCCCAAGGACACACAGAGAGTTCAGCTTTGGGTTGCAAAGTACAAATTGTATCAGCGTAAGCGGGGCTTCATCCTTGACATGTTCAGGGCCTCCCGCATACTCCAGGTCTGTTTCTGGAGAACATGATAATTCAAAAAGGTAGGTTCAGGGGACCCCTTAACATTCTTTAACAAAACTTTAATAACTTTAGAGGGTATTAAAGAACTTACATAAGAAAACTAAAGGACCTGGAGAGCAGCAGTAGATTGGTTTTGTTTTGAGGGTTTTAAGAGAGAAAAAAGAAAAGAAGGTAAATGGAGGAATATGCGGGAAGGTAAATAAGTTGGTAGAACTGATTTTTCATGATTGGAGTGTGTGAGAATATAGAAATATGGAAAAAGGGGTGGGAGGAGTGAGAATCAGATAAACCTCACTCATATGAAATGGACAAAGAAAGACTGAGCACAGATACAAACAAATTGGTGTAGAAATACAGCCTTAAAAAGGAAGGGAGCAAGCAGGTAAGGGTAGAAGAGCTGAGTGTAATGTTGGAGAGTGAATAGTCACAGATAAAACAAACTCAATCTTAAAAGGGGAAAATAAAGACAACCAGAATTTAAGGGGTTGGTACCCTTCTGTTGGGGAATAGTAGAACAAATTAGGGCATATGTATGTAATGAAATACTACTGCGCAATAAGAAATGACAAGAAATTATTGTAAAGAATCCCATTTTAGAAAATGAATTCTTCATGAATCAAGTCAAATTTTAAGACCTATTCTTCAACTAACAAAAAGTCAAAAGAGATGAATAGCAGTTTTCAGAAGGAAAACTTGTATATAATTTTCTTGACAAGATCATGTATTATTTGAGTTAAGTGGGACTTTAGAGTCCACCATGTCCAACCTCCTGATTTTATATCTGAGGATACAGAGAGGTTAAATGATTTGCTCAGGGTCATGTAGCTAGTAAGTATCTAAGGCAGGCTTCCAAAGCCAATGCTTTTTCCACTTTATCACCTTTATTGGTTTCATCTGGGCAGGACAAACATTCGTGTCTTTGGAATCAAAGTAACTGAATTTGAGTTAGTCTGAATATCATTGTGGAGAAACTGACATTAGTCTATTAGGTTGAAATGTTGGCATTCTCATGTTCATGGTACTTCCTATGATAGCTTTTCCCTGTTATGATGATATTCATAAAGATTGGTTCCACTCGGTTTGCATGGAGCCTGTGAACTTTCCCCCAAGAAATAGCCTTTTTGTCTTTTCTATTTTTAAACAAGGCCCCATGGCCCCTTTTTTCATTTGGATAAAAAGTCATCATAAAAAGTGTTTTCGGTAAGATGGTGATGGTACTGGAAGCCACACCATTGGCAGAGGAGTTGAAGGAATTTTGGATGTTTAGCATGAAGAGTATAGGAAATACATTGTCACTTCAAGGACTGTGGACTTATTCTCCTTGACATCAGGAAGTAGAACAAGGAGCAATTATTAAAAATTATAAAATGTTAGACTTTTGTAAAGGCTTTAGGTAAAGAAAAACTTTGTACTAAAAGTGATTGAATTTTCCATTACTGGAGATCTTCAGTCAGAGACTAGAAGTCAACTTGTTGATATAGTAGAGATTATTCCTTAGGTATAAGCTGAAATAGATAGAGGCCCTTTGAAGTACTTTTTAGTGATTAAAAATTTCACATTATTATAGCATTCCTATCACACCATTTCATACCTTGCACTGGTCTCTAGTTTCTTTTAAGTACATTCTTGAAAAACTTAAAGTCTGATTGAGGAGACAAGGCATATGTGTATGAGGCAGTAGGAGAATGATTCTAAAACAGTGCAAGTCTGAGAGAATGTGGTTCAGTCATATTAGAATATCTTGAAAATTACCTCATAAAAGGAAGATTCTCATCTTGAATATTCTTTTTCTGTTCCTCTGGACAGCACTGACTCTTTGGAGAAATCCCACAGCGTATAGCTGAAATTAAGAAGTTGAAAGGTTGATATGGATCGTTTACCTATATTTTTTTCCCATGAGCACATCAAAGAGATTTCTAGTTCAGTTTTAAATCTGAATTCTCTTGGGGTTTGGACAAGAATCTCAAATTTCAGGTACTTTTTTATGCCTCCATCTTTCATATTTTAAGAAATGTATTTGTTCAAACTGACTTGAAATCACTTAACTAAGTGGTGAAACTTTATTTCTATATGGCTATATTTTGATGCTTAACAGGTTAAAATATGTTTTGTAAATCTGATCACTTTGTGTACTTGTGATGGTTTTAATGTGAAATTATATATTATATATTATAACAGATTTTGATCCAAGTTAAAATTCAGTCACATTTAAAAAAACATATATAGACCAAACAACTGGATAACTGACTTTGTGTCATCAAGTTAACCAATTTAAAAGTTTTGTTTTTGAGAAGGTGCAACAGATTAGGGTAAACAGATCTTATCTCAGATTAGGTTAAAATTCAAACCAAGAATATATTTTACTATGGGATTAAAAAAAAATCGATATCTTTGATTTTTACAGCGCTCTTATTTCTATCCCTTTCTACTTCGTTGTCCAGTGAGCACTCACTTGCAACAAACATGAAAGATTAAAACAGTAAAAATCAGCAAAACCAATTAACATAATGACCACATCCCATAGAGCCCTCATTCTTCAGTGAAGAGCATTTTCCCCCTCAAATCTCTGAAGTCAAGCTTGTGCTTTGGAATTACACAGTATTTTATTTTATTTTATTATTCTTTCTCTTTCTATTGTGGTAATTACGTATATCGTTTTCTTGGTTCTGAAAATTATGAACTTACGCAGAGTAAAATGTCTTCCTATATTTCTCTGAATTGTCCGTGTTTGTTATTGTTCATGGCGCAGTAATATTCTATTACATACATGAACTACAGTTTGTTTAGACAAGTGAATGGGCACCTATTCTATTTCAAGTTATTTGCTTTCCTAAAATATAATTATTTTGATATATATAGGACCTTTATTTCTGTAGTTTGCCTCCTTGTGTCAAAGGAGAGGGTATATGTCTAGCACTAGGATCTCTGAGTTAGAAAGTATAGACTTTTTAGTTACTTTAAAAAATATAATTTCAAATTACTTTAAAAATATTTATTATTTATTTTTAACATTAGAAGTTTTTTGAGTTCCAAATTCTCTCCTTCCCTTTTGCACCCCCCCCCAAACCACTGAGATGGGAAGTGATATACCAAGTACATACAAAACATTTCAATATTAGCCATATTGTGTCAAAAAAGCAAGAGAAATAAAGAAAGTGAGAAAATTGTACTTTAGTTTTCACTCAGATTTTTATCAGTTCTTTCTCTGGAGGTGAATAATATTTTTTTTTTATCATGAGTCTTTTGAAATTCTTTTGGATCATTGTATTGGTCAGAGTAGCTAAGTGTTTCACAGTTGATCATCATTACAATATTTCTTTTACTGTGGATAATGATCTCTGGGTTCTGCTCACTTCATTTTGTATCAGATCATACAGGTCATTTTTCTGAAACCATCTCCCTTATCACTTCTTATAGCACAGTAGTAGTCCATCACAATATATATCACAATTTGTTTGGCCACGTCCCAGTTGATGGGCATCCCCTGAATTTCTAATTCTTTGCCACCACAAAAAGTTATAAATATTTTTATGCATATGGGTCCTTTTTCTTTTTCTTTGTTGTCTTTGAGGTACAGACCTAGTGATATTGCTGAGTCAAAGAGTATACACATATATCCATTTAGGCATAGTTCCAAATTGTTTTCTAGAATGGTTGGTTAAGTTCACTATTCCAACAACAGTTCATTGGGGTACCTATTTTCTATCATCCCTTCCAACTTTTGTCATTTCTGTTGGCGTGAGGTGGTACCTCAGAGTTGTTTTAATTTGCATTTCTCCAATCAATAGTAATTTAGAGCATTTTTTTCTCTGACTATAGATAGCTTTAATGTATTCTTCTGAAACTGTTTATATCCCTTAACAATTTATCAACTAGGGAATGAAGTTTTATGAATTTGATTCAGTTTCCTACGTTTGAGAAAAGAGGGCTTTATCAGAGAAGCTTACTATAAAATGTTTTGGTATTATTCCATTGTCAGTAGTACCTTTTGCGTGTTCGTCCTTCGTTGCCAAAGAAGACCATGTCATCTGAGAAATGGTGACATGACTTGCACTTGACTTTGTTTTGAGTGAGGGAGGGCTGTACAGATCACCAGCCTCACTTATCCTCCAGAGCCATCTGAATCCAGTGACCAGATATTCATCAGGATAACTAGAGATGACCCAGGATGAAGCAATTGAGGTTAAGTGACTTACCCAAGGTCACACAGCTAGTGAGTGTCAAATGTCTGAGGTGTGATTTGAACTCAGGTCCTCTTGACTCCTGCACTGGTGCTCTATCCACTGTACCACCTAGCTGCCCAGTAGTACCTTTTATCAAATTGTTCTTTCCCTGCTTATCCTTTTTAATTTGTTCTATTTTTGCTTTTGTTTTGTCTGAGATCATGATTGCTACCCCAGCTCCCCCCCCCCGTTTTTTTTACTTAAGCTGAAACAGTATAGATTCTGCTCCATCTCTTTTTATTTTTTTTAAATTCAGTGTTTCTTTCTATTTCAAGTGTTATCTCTTATGAAAACATATTGTTCGAGTCTGGTTTCTAATCCATTACGCTGTCTTTTTTACGGGTGAGCTCATCCCATTTACAGTTATGATTGGTTAACTGTGTATTTCCCTCCATCCCGTTTTTTTCTGTTTATCCTGCCCTTTCTCTTTTTATCTTATTCAAATTACTTTCCATTTCAATTAGTCCGATGAGTTTACATCTTTACCAGTTAGTGCATCAACATGCCTGTGTTCTGTAGGCTCTTCCACGTTGACTTTGTCCATATTTTATCATCTTTGTTAATTTGCTGGGAATGAGGAGAAATCTCAATTGTTTTGGTTTTTATTTACAGCAGTCTTCCATATTGTTATCAGTAGTTTGCATTTCTTTTGAGAAATAATTACTGATATCCTTTGACCACTTATTTTTTTGAGGAATGGCTCTGGGTTAAATATTTGTGTCAATTCCCTGTATATCTTGGATATCCAACTTTTATCAGAGATACTTGATGCAAGCATTTTTTCCTGACAGTTTCCCTTATCCTACCTGCACTGATTTTGTTTTTGCAAGAGCTTTTCAATTTCATTTAATCAAAAATGTCTATTTTATCATTTGCGATCTTCTTTATCCCTTATTTGGTTAAGAGTTCTTCCCTTATGAATATTTGTGAAAGTTACCTCCATTCCTGTGATGTTTATTTATTAAAGTCCAGTATCCATCTGAATATAATGAGAATATTGGACTCATTGGAAAATACCCTAATGTTGGGAAAGATTAAAGGCAAAAGGAGAATGGGACAGCAGAGGATGAGATGTATAGATAGAAGATATGAATATGAATTTAGACTTGAGGAGAGAGCTGAAGATAGAAAAGTCTAGCACACTATGATCCAGGGCATTACAAAGATTCAGACACGACTGCATAATAAAATCCACCTGAAATTTTCTATGGTATAATGGCGTAAGTTACTCATGCAAACCTACTTTTTGCTGAATTGCTTTCCAGTTTTCACAGAAGTTCTTATCAGATAGGGAGTCCTTTACCAACCAAGTAGACTATGTTTTCAGGCTTACTTTGATTGTTTATGATTCTTGCTTATTTAATCTATTCCACTAATCTATTTTTAGCTTATATCAAATAATTTTCAACATGATTGCTTTGTAATAAAAATTAAAATCTGTAATTAATATTCCTCCATTTCAACTTTAAAAATGATTTCCTTTGAGATGTGAGATATTTTTTCCTTTCAAATGATTTTTTTTTATTATTTTGTCTAGTTTTATAAAATGTTTCAGTGGTACTTTGAAATAGCTAAATTTGTAAATAAATTTAGATAGTATTACCATTTTTACTTTATTGGTTTGGCCCAAACATAAACAATGATTATCTCTTCAATCATTTATTTCTTTGAAGAGTTTTTTTTGTAATAATTTTAAAATAAATCTTGACTATATCTTGGTAGATTGATTACTAAATATTTTCTGTGTTTGGTATTTATTTTAAATGGAATTGTGTCATTTTTTACTTCTAGATTTTGTTAGTATTATGTGGAAAGGCTGATGATTTTTAATAGATTCATTTTTCATCTACTGTACCTGAAGCTTTTGTCTCAACTTTTATTTCTTGCTGATTTGGGGGATTTTCTAAGTAAATTATCATTTTATCAGTTCATAGGGATACTTTTGTTTCCTTTTTGCCAACGTTTGTGTCCTTAATTTCTTTTTCTAGATGCTATTGTTAGCATTTCTAGAACTATCAAATAATGGTGGGGGCAAGAGACATTCTTGCTTTATTAATGTATATATTGAGAAAACTTCTAGTGTTTCTTCAGTGTAAATAATGCTAACTTTTGGAATCAGATATATGTTTTTTTATCTCATTAAAATAGACGCTCAAGCATGTCTTTTCTAGAGGAGCAATGGTTTTTTTTTTTTTCAGAAAGTCTCAGAAAAATCAGTAAGAATATCTTTATAATGGGGATCTAATCATTAGCGTTTAGCCTTATTGATATTTCAGTTAGTGTTATTCAATATGTACATGGAAGAAGATTACATTTCATGTAAAATTGTTTGCATAACATTGGAATACAGAACATCACAAGTAAAGTAAACCATATTTTGTTTTGTACAACTTTTTGACAGGAGGAAGGATACCGAGTGTTGTGCTTATGTGAAAAGATTTATAGAGGGTCATTTTTTTTCAGTACTTATGATCACTACTGTCTCAGTGAATGCCGTGTGTATGGTTTTGCAGACCAATTACGACATTAAAAATCAATTGTTCTTATTTTTTGAGGTAAGAAAATTATTTTTTCTTTTCTGAAAATGTACAGAGATTTTAAAAGTCATTTTATTCAATAGGAAACTGCTGAAGTTAGACTCAAAAGGCTCCAAATGTGAGTTAATAAAAATATAGGCTCTTTCCTTTATTTCAGCATTTGAAGAGATTTATGATTTCCTTAGTGTTGATACTTCCTTTTTGTATACATATGGATCACAAACCTTCCATGCCTTTGTAGAGAACATTATGAGTTTCTGTGGCCAAAACAATGCTTGCTAATAATGAATGAGTCTCAACCTTCAGCTATATTGAGCCTCATATTAATTTAAGGCCTTTCCAGTGTGTTGGAGTCTGCCAGCACTCATACACTATTAGTCTGCCCTAAGCATCAGAACAAAACTTTACTGGACAGTCTTCACTTCTAGTAGAAGATAATAAGCCACCCTCTTAGCAGAAAACTATTATACCATTTGAAAAGATATAATTTAATGTATCCCTGAATTTTTTAAAATAAATTGTGTGTGTGTGTCATATCAGATAGACTTATCATATAGGATAGACTATCAAAATACCAAATCATACTTAGATATCCTTTCTTGCATTGATAAGTGAGTTTCACATTATTCTTTTTACACAGAATTAGTTCAGTGAACTTGTGATTATAAAATGACCCAGGACAGAATCCTAAAGTGTATTCCTGTTTAGGGAGTTGGACATAGACAATGATCTAGCAAATGAGACTGAGAGGGAGGAACCAGAAAAGTGTACTAGAGAGTAATGTCATGAAAATCGAGGTAAGAGAGAGTGGTCAGAGGGAGTAGTCAACAGCAAGTGATAAGAGAGAAGGTCAACAATGTCAATAAAATATTAATGCATTAGTAATTATTAAATGCCTTCAATATGAAAGTTGCTGTGCTAGGGGCTGAGAAAACAGAGAAAAATGAAAATTTCTGTTCTTAAGGAGAAGGGAGAAAGACAACACACTCATGTATAAAATAAATTCAGTGTAATGGGAGAGGGATTGGAATCAGGGAAGGCTTTATCTTCGTGTAGAAGGTGGTATTCAGACTGAGTTTGGAAGAAAAAAAGGCATTTTGAGAGTCAGAGGTAGGGAGGAACAGACAGCAAATAGTTTTTAAAGTGCTCTCTAAGGTACCACATCACACCTATCCGATTGGCCAACTTGACAAAACAGGAAGATGAAAAATGTTGGAAAAGATATAGGAGAGTTGGAAAACTAATTCATTGTTGATGGGACTGTGAGCTGATCCAACCATTCTGGAGAGCAATTTGGAACTACGCCCAAAGGGCTGCAAAAATATGCATACTCTTTGATCCGGCAATATCACTTCTAGGACTGTATCCCAAAGAGATCATAAAAATGGGAAAGGGTCCCACATGTACAAAAATATTTATAGCAGCTCTCTTTATGGTGGCCAAGAACTGGAAATCAAGGGAATGCCCATCAACTGGGAAATGACTGAACAAGTACTGTAAGAAATGATGAACAGGAAGACTTCAGAGAGTCCTGGAAGGACTTCTTTGAACTGATGCTGAGTGAAAGGAGCAGAACCAGGAGAACTTTGTGCACAGCAACGACCACAGTGTGTGAGGAATTTTTCTGGTAGACAGTCCTTCACAGCAATGCAAGGACCTAAAAAATTGCCAATGGACTCTTAAGGCAAAATGTTTTTCACATCCAGAGAAAGAACTATGGGACTGGATTGCAGAATGAAGCAGACCATTTTCTCTTGTGTTATGTTTTGTTTTATTTTATGATTTCTCCCATCCATTTTAATTCTTCTATGCAGCATGACTAAGGCGAAAATGTATTTAATAAGAATGTATGTGTAGAACCTATATAAGACTGCATGCTGTCTTGGGGAGGGAGTGGGGAAGGAGGGCAAGGGAGGGGAAAAGATCTAAGATATATGGAAGTGATTGTAGAAAACTGAAAACAATCAAAATAATTTAAAAAATCAAATTAAAAAAATAAAAATAAAAAAATAAAGTGCTCTCTAAGATGTGTCAGAAGAGCAGCAAAAAGGCTAGTTTGTCTGGAGAGCAACACAAAGGAAGAGGAATTATGTATAAAAAGACTAGGAAGGTAGAATGAAGCCAGGTTGTAAAGGGTTTTAAGGATCAAATGGAGGAGTTTATATTTGATCCTAGAAGAAATACTGAGTAACTGCAGTTCATTGTGTAGGGGAATAACATGCTCAGATTTTACAATAAGTAGAGGTGGGAAGACTAATCCAAGTGAGAAGTGATAAAGGCCTGAGCTGAGGTGGCAACCATGTGAGTAGAGAGAAGGGGACAGATGTGTGAGTTATTGTAGAGACAGAACTAACAAGATTTGGCAACATGTGGGATTATAGGGTAAGAGAGAGTAAGGAACCGAAGATAACATGGAATTTGTTAACCGGGATGAGGAAGGATGATGGAACCCTCAACAGAAACAGGAAGAGGGCTAAGTTTTGGGGAAAAGGTAATGGATTTTATTTTGGATGTGTCATACTGAGATGCCTATGGAACATCTAGTTTAGTTTAAAATGTCCATTTGGTAGCTGAAGATGGACTGGTGCTCAGGGGAGAGATTAGTGCTGGATATATAAAAATAAGAATGATTTACATAGTTGTTTACACAATTAAATCATGGAAGCTGATGAGGTCACCAAGTGAAAGAGTATATAGAAAGAAGAAGGCCCAGGACAGAGCCTTAACATATACTTACAGTTAGGTGTAGTATGTATGATGAGCTAATGGGGGCTGAGGAGTGGTCAGACAGGCAGGAGGAAAATTGAAAGTGTCACAGAAACCCAGAGAAGAAAGAATATCTGTGAGAAGAGGATGGCCAACAGTATAAAGTGCTGCAGAAAGATCAAGAAGAATGAGGGTTATGAAAAAATCTGTAATATTTGATGGAAGGATGAAGACAGAAAAAGCCATTGGATTTAGCAATTTAGAGATCATTGGTAATCTTATTTCTGTAGAAAAGATGAGAAAATGCAACTCCTTCCCCTTCTTCCTTCCTTCCTTCCTTCCTTCCTTCCTTCCTTCCTTCCTTCCTTCCTTCCTTCCTTCCTTCCTTCCTTCCCTCCTTCTTTTCTTCCTTCTTTTTTCTCTTTCTCCCTCTCTTTCTGATGGAGGACTATAGGTATGGAGGATTCCTATACTATCAGATTTGGTTGATGTTTTGGTTAGTTTTGCTGAACCGCTTGTTTTTCTTTCTTTTTTCTTTGTTTCGAAGGATGGCTCAGTCAGTAGGAAGAGAGATATATTCAGAAATGAAGGTGATGTAAAGATAAGCATTATAAAAATTTAAATAATAAAAGAGAACATGGTAATTTTTGAGTTTCCACTGAGTGATGAAGTCAGAAGTCTGATTGTAACATATTGAGAAGTGAACCGAAATTCAGAAAGTGGCGTAAACAAGTGTAGATGATTTTCCTAAGAGTTAGGCTGTGAAATGGAGAATAGATTATAGTTTGAGAAGATGAGAAGTTCAGCTGGTTTCTTTTTAAAAGTTGAGGGAGATATGGTTATGTCTACAAGAGGGAGCCACTGGATATTGAGAAACTAAAGATTAGAGGGAAGGGAATGATTGGTTCATGGGATAAACTAGGAGAAGATCTGATAGGATGGGATTCACAGCACAAGCAGAGGGGTTGGCCTTAGCAAGGAGAGGGACAAACTCTTCTAATCCTGGAACAAAGGAAGAGAGGATGGGAGTGGGATGGGTGATGTTAAGGGCTATTTGTGGTGCAAAATAGTAGGGAAGACATGAAATTATCAATGAAGGGCCATTATTTTATAAAGCATGATGAAGTGAGAACCTTAGCTGAGAATGGGGAAGGGGAAGTAGAGGTGGCTTGAAGAAAGCTTTGAAATAGATGCTGTAGAAAGTGTAATAGTTAATCAGGGAAAAGTAAAGAAATCACCTTGAAACAGTGAGGACCATTTAAGATGAGAAGGCATACATTTATAGTTGCCCCAGTCAACATGATAGTGTGACTCCCTCCAACATTTATCAGCACATGAGTAGGAGGGGGGAAGGCAAATCATTTGGGTAATCCAAGGCTGGAGTTAAGAAAAGGATGAGTTGTGGTAGGACAGGGGGTCAAGAGGGAAGAGAACAGCACAAAGTTGAACGGGTAGTTATAGGGAGGAAAGTGATACCAGAAGGGGAGTAATGTTCTAGGAGAGCAAGAGGGACGGAGTGACCCAAAGTCAGGATGATGTTGAGGAATAGGTTCAGGAGGAGTGAGAGAGGAAGAGATGGAAAGGTAAGAGGTCATGGTCTGAGAGAGGAATTTCAGAGTTTTATATCTTGAAGATTAAATAGTTACAGGTGATGGTAAGATCAAGTTTATGACCATTTCTGTGTGTAGCTGATCTGAAGTGAAGGTGCTGATAATGGGAGTGGAGGAACTTGGAAGCCAGAATGTCAACATGAATGTTAAATTCCCAAGTTCAAGGGCAGGAGTTGCGGTGGAGAAGAAGTACTGAACTGAAGAAGGGGAGGAGAATGACTTGAGAGCCAGGAGAGTTTAACAACCTTGATCTAGAGAGGTTGTTATAGTGAAGTGACCCTCAAAGGAGGAAAGTGATGCTGAGTGATGGCCATAGATCAAGGGATCTGGAAGTGGTAGTGGGGAGCAAATAGACTCTGATAATCTTTATTTCATTGAGATACCCAAGGATGAGAGATATATAATCATGATGGACTGAAATGCCAATATTCATATTCTTCATATTCCTCAATTCTACTTCTGGTCCAGAAGAGTCAGAACCCAGAAAGATAAAAAGAGAAAGAAGAGGGAAAGATTTCAGAATCACGTTAGCTAAACTTGAAATTGGAAGTGATGGATTAGTATACATTTATTGTGAAGGAGGAAGTGTGTGTTTGTCTGATGTCAAAAGAAGACCATGCCATCAGAGAAATGATGACATGACTTGCACTTGACTTTATTTTGAGTGAGGGAGGGCTGTGCCGGTCACCAGTCTCACTTCTCCTCCAGAGCCATCTGAATCCAGTGACCAGATATTCATCAGGATGACTGGAGATGACCCAGGATGAGGCAATTGGAGTTAAGTGACTTGTCCAAGGTCACACAGCTAGTGAGTGTCAAGTGTCTGAGGTGAGATTTGAACTCAGGTCCTCTTGACTCCTGCACTGGTGCTCTATCCACTGCACCCCATAACTGCTCCCGGAGGAGGAAGTACAGTGGAAGCAGAGTATCATAGACATCATCCAGCAGATCCATTAATTTCAATGAGATGTCATGTCTCCCATGCTGTTGGTCAAGCACAATGTGTTCACTCTCCTTAACAGTGTGATTTATAAGGACAGTTCCTGAGACAGAGAAAGGACACCAAAGTTTAAGTTCCAAAGTTGTGACTTTTGCCAAGAACTTGGATTTTCCTCACTCACATGCTTCTTTGGCAGATTTCCTATGTGCCTTTGCTCTTCCTTACAAAAATTATGAGTGCGTTGGTGGGAGACTGTGACTTAGATCTATGTGCAGACTACGATGTATCTGTTATTTCTCTATTTTCTTTAAACATATGAATATCTGTGTTGTTAATTTTTTGCTTTATTGTTTAGTAAGTAGTTATGATTAAGATCTAAATTGTCATTATTATGAGTGGCAGACTTTATGTAAATATAAGCACATTAGGGATTATATTCTCCCACAACAGGTTTATCCCTAGAATCTTGAGAGAATTTTGGTGTAACCATCTGGTAATGGTTTTTCTCCAAGAACCCTAGACCAGCCAGGGTCAGAGCAGATTGGAGTGAGTGAACCAGCCCAGAAAGTGAGTACGTATCCATATGCCCTATGTGAGAAGTGTGAGCTGTTATAGAATGGCTTAGTAATCTAGTGTATCCTTTACATTGCATTATCCTACATGATTTAAAAAAAAATCTATCTGTTCCCTTTGGCCACTGGAACTTCAGAGTGGCTGTGACTATTTTGTTTTCTCTTTCAGGTAGTAGAGGTCCTATTTTCATCTGTTTATTGTTTTGAATTCCTCATCAAACTTTACGTGGATCCTATTGGATACTGGAAGAATGGATACAATTTGTTGAATGTTGTCATCATCATCATCCTTTCTGTTCCTTTTCATATGCGGAAGCTATTTGGAAGGCACTACCCATATCTAAATATTGGAGAAGGCATCCAGTCTCTTCGAATTCTCAAACTCATTCCCTACAGCCGAGGAATAAGGGTAAAAGGGGTTGATTGTGTACATAGCCCTATATGGGCACTGGTGATGCATATTCTTTTAAAAATATTTATTTTATTTTTTGTTATTTTTGAGTCACAAGATGTTTCCTTTTCCCCCTCCCAATCCCACATTAGAAAAGGTCAGCCAACCAAATGATATGTGTGTGTGTGTATACATATATATGTATACACACACACACATATCATTTGGTTGGCTGACCTTTTATAATATATATATATGTATATATATATATATGTAATATATATATGTATATATATATATATGTATGTATGTATGTGTGTGTGTTAACCTATATAATACATAGTTCCATATATCAGTTTTTTCTCTAGAGGTAGATAGCATTTTCCTTCACTGGTCCTTTGTAGTTGATCTGAACAGTCATGTAACTCAGAATAGCTTTGTCATTCACATTTACTTCTCGAACAGTATTGCCAATAGTGTATACAGTGTTTTCTTCATTATTTCATGCAAGTCTTTCAATGTTTTCCTAAAATTAACCTGTTCAGCATTTCTTATAGCATGGTGTAGTGTTCCATTATAATCATATACCACAATTTATTCAGCCATTTCTCAATTGACAAGTAGCCCCTGTATTTCCAATTCTTTGCCAACAGAAAGAGAGCTGCTGTAAATATTTTAGAACATATAAATTCTTTTCCTTTTTCCCTCAATCACCTTGGGAAACAGACCTAATAAGTGTATTGCTGGGCCAAGAAAATACACAGTTTTATAACTCTTTGGACATAATTCCAGATTACACTTCAAAATGGTTGGAAGAGTTCCACTTAGAGTGTCCTAATTTTTTCACATTTCCTCCAACGTTGGTCATGTCTTCCTTCTATCCTTTTAATCAGTTTATAAGTGTGATATATTTCATTTGTTTTAATTTTCATTTCTTCAATAAATAATGATTCAGAGCATTTTTCATATGACTATATATAGCTTTGATTTCTTTCTCTAAAAGCTGTTTGTATCTTTTAATCATTTATCATTTGGGGAATAACTCATATTTTTATGAATGTGACAAAGTTCTCTATATATTTGAGATGAAGCCTTTATTCAAGAAACCATATAAAATTTCTCCCTAATTTTCTGCTTTCCTTCTGATCTTGGCTACATTGGTTTTGGTTGTATAAAACCTTTTAAATTTAATGCAATTAAAACTTTTATATTTCACAATACTCTATTCATAAATTTGAGAGGTAGTATGTTCCATGTTCTTCTAGTTTATTTGTGATATTTCCCTTCATGTCTAGGTCATGTCTTCATTTTGACTTTAGCTTGGTAAATGGTGTAAGATATTGGTCTGTACCAATAGACCATGACAGACTGCTTTTCAGTTTTTCCAGTGATTTTTACTAAACAGTAACTTCTTAACCGAAAAGCCTAAATCTTTAAATTTATCAAGCACAAGGTTAACTATAATCATTTACTACGTGTATTGCACATTTGCGCTTTTCTACTGATACACTATTTTATTTCTTAGCCAGTACCAGATAGTTTTGATAATTACCACCTTTGATACAGTTTAAGATCTGACATTGCTAGACCTCCTTCCTTTACATTTTTTTCATTAATTTCTTTGACATTCTAGATTTTTTGTTCTTCCAAATGAATTTCGTTATTTTTTTTCTAGCTTAATAATTTTTTTTGGTAATTTAATTGGGATGGTACTGAATAAGTAGATTGATTAAGGTAGGATTGTCATTTTTTGTTATATTGACTTGAATCTATGAACAATTAAAACTCTTTTTATTTCATTTTTATCAGACCAGTTGGGAAGAGGGATAGGGGGAAAAGGAAAACATCAATATTGTTGCATCTTGTTATATGAAACATTTTTTATTGTTTGAGTCTCTCTACTACATAATAATACTAATAAATCGTATGACTATTAGCAATGTTACCCAATCATAAGAAATAAAATGCCAATTCATTAATAATATAAACTCTATTTAGCTTAAATTTTTTTTTGGCAACTTTTATTTAATTTTTAAAAAATTGCCAAGCATTTCTTTGTTTTTCCCCAATGAGAGATAAAGAAAAACAAAACCCTTGTAACAAATATGTATAGTTAAGCAAAACAAATTTCCATATTTGTCCGCCACACTAAAAATGTCTGTCTCTTTCTACACTTTGAGTCCATCAACTCTGTCTCAAGAGGTGGGCAACATGCTTCATTGTCAGTCTTTTGGCATTGAGGAGAGTTCTCAAGTTTTTTAAAGTTGTTTGACTTTATAGTGTGATTATTATACAAATAGCTTTTGACTCTGTTCAGTTCACTCCAAATGAGTTCACAAGTCTTCATAAGTCTCTCTGAAACTGCCCCTTTTGTAACTTTTTATCATTTCCATTACATTTATATACCATAATATGTTTAGCCATTCCCCTTGCCTGTACCCACTCATTTTCTATTTCTTTGCTTCTATAAAAAGAACTGCTATAAACATTTTCGCACTTTCTTTGATCTTTTTGGAGCATATGTCTACAGAGCTAAATTACAGTCTAGGGACTTTTTGGATTTAGTTCCAAATTTCTTCCCAAGATGGATGGACCAATTCATAATGCCACCAATAGTGCATCAATGTGCCTACTTTTGCATAGTCTTTCCAACCTTTGTAATTTTCCTCTTTTGTCAACTTTACCAATCTGGTGAATATTTTTTCACATGACTATTGATTTCTTGGATTTCTTGCTTTTGAAACTATTCATATACTTTTGACGGTGTGAGTTGGCGGTCTGTTTAGTTATTAATATTCTTCTTAACCTTGTTCCAACTCATCTTTCTTGCTTCCTTGTATATTATTCCCTCTCCCTCTGGATTCTTCAATCCAACCAAACTGACTTTCTTTTCTTCCTCATACATTCTTTTTATGGTGCCAATTTTAAATAGTTTTTACTCTCCAGGACAAGAATTTCATTTCCACTTGTTTACAGTACTGATAAAGTGCAACGTTGTTCACTTCTCTCCCCTTTGCACACATTCAAGTAATCAGAATACCCAGATTTACACAGTAGCTTAAATGTTATCTTTAAACTGCTACTGCCTCGGCTACAAATTTTGAGTCCTTCAATTTTTCGAAAGCTGTGTGGAATGCTCCTTCTTCTGTTGTTTAGTCCATCTTTTCAATGGTGGGTCCAGAAGAAGTACCTCCAGATGGGGCTGCTCCACCCCTGGGAATCCACCAGGCATGCCTCCTGGCATGGTCCCTGCACTCTGGTACAGCTTGGGAATGATGGGATTGCAGAGCTTCTTCAACTCTTTCTACTGATGCTCAAATTCTTCCTTCTCATCAGTCTGGTTCTTATCCAGTCAGTTGATTATTTCATTACATTTGTCAAGGATCTTCTGTTTGTCTTCATCATCCATTTTGCCTTGCAGTTTTTCATCCTCCACTGTAGCCTTCATGTTGAAAGCATAAGATTCAAGAGAATTCTTGGAAGACGCCTTGTCTCTCTACTTCTCATCCTCAGCCTCCTGGACCATACACTCAATGTCTTCCTTGCTCAGATGTCCTTTATCATTGGTGATTGCGATCTTGTTCTCCTTGCCTGTGCTCTTATCCGCAGAAGAAACATTGAGAATGCTATTTGCATCAATGTCAAATGTTACTTCAATCTGAGGAACTCCTCTGGGTGCTGGGGGGATTTTTGTGAGCTCAAATTTGCCAAGCAGGTTGTTATCCTTTGTCATTGCCCTCTCACCTTCATAAACCTGAATAAACACACCAGGTTGGTTGTCTGAATAAGTGGTAAATGTCTGTGTCTGTTTGGGGGGATTGGTGGTATTACATTTGATCAGAACAGTCATAACTCCACCAGCAGTTTCAGTTCCAAGGGAAAGAGGAGTGACATCCAAAGGCAACAAGTCCCTGCACATTCTCAGATTTATCTCCAGACAAAATGGCAGCCTGGACAACTACACCATAAGCAACAGCCTCATCAGGATTGATACTCTTGTTGAGCTCCTTGCCTTTGAAGAAGTCTTGCAGAAGCTTCTAGATTTTGGGAATTTGAGTGGAACCACCCACCAGGATGATGTCATGAATTTGTGTTTTATCTAGCTTGGCATCTCTTAAGGCCTTTTCCACAGGGTCCAGTGTGCCACGGAAGAGATCAGCATTCAGCTCTTCAAAACGGGCTCAAGTGATTGATGTATAGAAGTTGATACCTTCATAGAGGGTAGTCAGTCTCAACACTGGCCTGGGTACTAGAAGAGAGGGTGTGTTTTGCACGTTCACAAGTGGTGTGAAGACAGTGAACAGCCCTGTTGTTCTTGCTGACGTACTTCTTGTGCTTTCATTTGAGCTCGGCAATGAAATGGTTGACCATTCAGTTGTCAAAGTCCTCCCCACCCAAGTGGGTGTCCCTAGCTATGGACTTGACCTCAAAGACGCCATCTTCGATGGTAAGAATGGAGACATCAAAAGTACCACCTCCAGGGTCAAAGATCAACACATTTCTCTCAGCACCAACTTTTTTGTCCAATCCATAAGCAATAGCAGCAGCAGTTGGCTCATTGATGATTCAGAGCGCATTGAGACCAGTGATGGTTCCAGCATCTTTAGTGGCCTGACATTGGGAATCGTTGAAAAAGGCTGGTGCTGTGATGATGGCCTTTGTGACAGTCTTCCCAAGATAAGCTTCAGCAATTTCTTTCATCTTGGTCAAGACCATAGAAGACGCTTCTTCTGGATAGAAACTTTTGATCTCCCCTTTGTACTCCACTTGGACCTTAGGCCTGCCTGCGTCATTCACCACTGTAAAAGGCCAGTGCTCCATGTCTTAATGTACAACTGCATCATCAAATCTGCAACCAATCAGACGTTTGGCATCAAAAACTGTGTTGATGGGGTTCATTGCAACTTGGTTCTTTGCAGCATCACCGATTAAACGTTCTGTGTCGGTGAAGGTGATGTAGGTAGGGGTGGTCCTGTTTCCCTGGTCATTAGCAATGGTCTCTACTTTCCCATGTTGGAAGACTCCCACACGGGAGTAAGTGGTGCCAAGATCAATGCCAACTGTGGGTCCCTTCGACATAGTTGCTGGGGAGTCGGGGGTCATAGCTGACCACTGTGGAGAAAGAAGGGCTCCTGCTGCGCTGAGTAGCTCTTCCTCATACATTATACTTCATCTCCTATCTCCATGCTTTGGCACTTTCCTGCATGCCTGGAATTCACCCACTCCTCACTTCTACCTCATTCAATCCCTCTGGTCCTTTCAAGGCCCAGTTTAAGCAGCACCTTCTATGGGAAGCTTTTCCTCATGCTCTCAAACTACCTTGTATTGAATTACTTTGTATAAATATTTATCCTCTTTATATTTATTCTGTGTATATATATATATATATATATATATATATATATATATATATATATATATCTTTGTTTTCCCTATTAGAATTTGAGCTCCTTGAAAGAAAGAATTGTTTCATTTATTGTATTTATATTCCCAAGGTCTTGCACAGGTAAGCACATAATAAGTGCTGCTCAGCATTGGAAGGTGAGGCATGTAAAATCAAAATTCCCCACCCATATTTCTAGTCTCTGAAGCTTGATCACTGCCAACTTGTTTTTTCAAGTAGTTTTATCATATTTCATTCAACAAATATTTCTTAAGTGATCATTATGCAGAGTCCTTTCCTCAGTGCCAGAGGTGATACAGAATTTAGCTAAGACATAGTGTCTTCCTTCAAAGAGCTTATAGTATAGTAATGCTGCCCTTTCATGAAAACTTCTGCACTTATATGAATAGACAATATATTGCCTTGAACTCTGCCTAGTGCAAACATAAAACCATACTTACACTTGCTTCAGAAATATGCTGAACCGTTAATTGCTTAAGCTGGATGAAGTTAACCTTGTCTATTTATGTATTAGGTGGTTTTTGTTCTAATTTGTTGTTTGTGTGACCATTACATTAGAAGATCTCAGAGATCCTTTTGAGGGTCTGACTGTTCCCAAATGCAAGGTCAGGATGTTTTTGTGTTGGACGTGGGGAAAGGAGAAGTATGTGTGTGTGTGTGTGTGTGTGTGTGTGTGTGTGTGTGTGTGTGTAAACCTTGAATATCTATTATTGGAAACATTGCTTGAGAGCACTGGAGGGTTATACCTAAGGATTTTCTCCTTCCCCTCTTCTTTCCAATAGTATCTCAACATCCAAGTTAAAAAGTGACCTAATAATAATATCTTACATTTCTGTAGCATTTACATTGCAAAACGCCTTCTTTACAACAACCTTGTGGGGTAGTAATACCACCATTAATCCCATTTTTAGGGGAGGAAACTGAGACTCAGAGAGGTACAATGACTTGCATCTGGTCACGTGAGGAAGAAGTGACAGAACCTGGAGTCATATATAAATCATACAATTTCAGAATTGGATGAGAGCTCAGTGGTCTTCTAGTTCTATATATTGCATTATAGGAGACAATTCTGAAAGGTATTTTGGAGATTATCTAGTCTGACTTTCTCATTTTACAGATGAGGAATCTGAGGCCCAGATAATTTAAGTGACTTGTTAGGGATCCTCTAAGGTGCAGTAGAAAAAAGATTCAAACCCAGATCTTCAGATATTAAATCCAATCTTCTTGAAACTATACCATGTTACCTTCACTTGTTTGTTGGACTTAAGGTTCCATATCATATTTGTGATCTTGAAAGGAAAGGCAAAGTTGCCCTGGGGCATCATAATATCACTCAGGCAAGGGGGGCTATGATGGTGGAAATCTGGAAGGCCTGTATGTGGGCAGAATTATACTGGAAAAACTTTTTTGCTTGGTTGTTTCAAAGCTAAGTGGGGTAAAAAAAAATTGTTTTAGATTTATTTATTTATTTTTAGTTTTGAACATTTACTTCCACAAGATTTTGAGTTACATATTTTCTCCCCATATCTCTTCTTTGCCCACTCCAAGACAGTATGCATTCTGATTACCTCGTCTCCCAATCTGCCCTCCCTTCTATCATAACTCCCCTTCTCTTATCCCCTTCCTCTCTATTTTCTTGTAAGGCAAGAGAGATTTTTATACCCCATTACCTGTATGTTTTGTTTCCCGGTTGCATGTAGAAACAATTTTTAACATTTGTTTTTACAACTTTGAGTTCCAACTTCTCTCCCTTCCTCCTTCTCCACCCCTATCAGAAATGTGGTTTGGGCTAGACAAAGGTTGTAGCTCTTATTGTACATTTTAAAAATTCTGAACTTAAACACCAAAACACCAGAGTTACTATATACACAGCAGAACACAAAAATGAGGATTCTATGTAAATCCATGAATCTCCATTTAATTCCACTTGCTTTAACGAAAGAATATGATAAATTCTACTTGCTACTTCTAAAACCGTCCTGCTTTTCTATGCTTCCTTTCCAATATACTATTCTTCTGTGCATTTAATAAATGTTTCAGTGGCCTCTTTTTTACCCATCACTGTTGTTAACCTCTTTTCCCTCTATGACTTTCCTACCTAATAATTAAGAGGAAAAAATCCAACAACGTGTAACAGATAAGCAATAGTCAAACAAAAGGAATCCACGCTATGACTGTATGAAAAAAAGTATATGTCTGCACCTTATATCTATCACTTTTTTATCAAGAGATAGGACAGTAATAATAATATTAGTAATAATAGTAGCCAACTTTATGTTTTAAGATTTGTGACGTGCTTTCCATTTATCTTCTCATTTGATATGCTTCATCATAGGTTCTCTAGGCATGTCTGGTTCTTGCATTGACCAGAGTTCTAACTTTCAAAGTTATTTTTTTTATCTGGTGGAGCTGATATGGTGCATTAGAGGCAGCAACACCAACTGAACTCCCAACATTCCCCTCTGAACAACTATGCCCCAATTAAAATTTTGGAGTGGGAGAGTCAACAAAAGGTTGGAGTGAGCCATTTTTCTAGCCTAAGATAGCTTAGGCAGTTGGCAGGAGAACTCTGTGACACCAGGGACTTTGTGCCTGGAGCACAGCAGCAATACCAGTGGTGGTGGGCTGGAGGTGGCCCTGCTGGCAGCAGCAATAGCAGCTTGGGGAGCTCTCAGTTCAGAGATGGTAAAAGGGCTGGACAGCTGGTCAAAAAGAGATTACAGGAAGCCTCCTCTCCCCCTGTACTGTCGATGGGCATAGAACCAGGCTCTGTTTAACAACTCTGTTGCTCAGAAGCTGTTCTGGGTCACAACTCCATGCTGGAAAGGAGCACAGATGGTTGGTCACAAGGGAACAGGGGACTTAGTCACAGTTCCAGAGCCAAGAGGAGTACTAGGGATTGTGGCTGCAGAGGAACAGAGGCCCTTCCTGGGCAAAGACCAGAATACAAACCAGGAGAGGAGTGATCACATCTTTCTTTGGATCACACCATGTTGGAAGCACTGAGAACTGGTAGACCCCAAGAAATAGCTCTGAAAATAGCATGAAAACATCTAAAGCTTAGGATAGTGTCTCCCCCAGCTCCAGGTGAGAAGAACCCAACTTTAACATAAAGTTCAAAGTGAAGAAATAGGCTGGAAAAATGAGTTCCAGTAAGCCACAACAGCAACAACAAAAAGAACTTGACCATAAAAAGCTACTATCGTGGTTAGGGAAGATCAAGATATAAAATCCGAAGAAGACAATAGTGTGAAAACAACTCCAAGCACAGGCTGAAAGAAAAATACTAATTGGGTCCAAGCCCAACAAGAATTCCTAGAAGAATTAAAGAGATAAGAGAGTAGTAGGGAAAAAATTGGGAAAAGGAATGAGAGTGATGTAAGGAAACTATGCAAAGAGAATTAACAGCTTGATAAAAGAGGCATACAATACTGAAGAAAATAACATCTTAAAAAACAAAATTGGCCTAATGGTAAAAGAGGCACAAAAATTCACCACAGAAAAGAACTCCTTAAAAAACACAAAATTAGACAAATGGAAAAGGTACAAAAATTTACTGAAGAAAAGAGCTCCTTAAAAAGCAGAATTAGCCAAGTGTAAAAAAAGGTACAAAATCTCAATGAAAAAAACATTTCTTTAAAATTAGAATTGGGCAAGTGAAAGTCAATAACTCTATGAAACTTCAAGAAACAATAAAATAAAAAAATGAAAAAACTAGAAGAAAATGTGAAATATCTCATCAGAAAAACAACTGACTTGGAAAATAGACCAAGGAGAGATAATTTAAGAATTACTTTACTACCTGAAAGCCATGATCAAACAAAGAGCCTAGATATTATATTTTAAGAAATTATCAAGGGAAACTGCTCCAGGTGGTCCAGATTCAGGTGGTAAAATAGAAACTGAAAGAACTGACCAATCTCCCCATGAAAGAAATCCCAAAATGAAAACTTCCAGGAATATTATAGCCAAATTTTGGAGCTCCCAGGTCAAACAGAAAATATTGCAAACAGCCAGAAAAAATCAATTTAAATGTTGTGGAGCCATAGTCAGGATTACACAAGATTTAGTGACTATCATGTTAAAGTATCAAAGGGCTTAGAATATTCCAGAAGGCAAAGGAATTAGAATTACAACTAAGAATAATCTGCCCAGCAAAAATTATTATAATCCTTCAGGGGAAAAATAAATATTTAATGAAACAGATGATTTTCAAACATTCTTGATGAAAAGACCAGAGCTGAATAGCAAATTTGACAGTAAAATATGTCTCAAGAGAAGCATAAAAAAGTAAATATGAAAGAGTAATCATGAAGGACTTAAGAGAGATAAAGTGTTTACTACATTCCTATGGTAACTCCTAAGAATATTATTATTATTAGGCAGCTAAAAGGAGTTTACATAGACGGAGAGCATGGATGGGAGTTGATTATGTTGGAATGATCTCCAAAAAAAATTGAAAGTGTGAGAAAGAAGGATGCAATAGGAAAAGGGTGAAGGGAGAGGTAGAATGAGGAAAATTTTCTTGTGAAAAATGTGGGGGAAGTGAGTAATGCTTGAACCTCATTCTCAGAATTGGTTCAAAGAGGGAAATATACATATATATATATATATATATATATATATATATATATATATATATATATATATATATATGTACACACACACTCAGTTGTGTATAAAAATCTAGCTTACCTGGCAGGGAAGGGAAGGGGATAAAAGAAAGGGGGGAGATGATAGGAGGGAGGGCAGATTGGGGACGCAATGATTAGAAGCAGAATAGACTTTTGAGGAGGGATAGGATAAGAAGAGAGAGAAGAAAGAGAAATGGGATCGAGGGAAATACATAGTAATCATCTGTGTGAAGGTGAATGGGATGAGCTCACTCATAAAGTAGAACCAGGCAGAAGAATGGATTTTAAACCAGAATCCAGCAACATGTTTATGGGAGACACACTTGATGCAGAAACAGACACAGAGTTAAAATAAAGAACTGGAGCAGAATCTAATATGCTTCAGCTAAAGTAAGGGGAATGGGGTAGTAATAAAGATCTTAGACAAAGCAGGGGCAAAATTAGCTCTAATTAAAAGATAATCAGGGAAACTACATTTTGTTTAAAGGTACCATAGACAATGAAGAAATGTAAAAAATTTTTTACAGTAAGTTTCTCTGATAAAGACTCCATTTCTCAAAATTAATCCTGAGTATAGAAATGAGCCAAATTTATAAAAATAAGAGCCTTTCCCAAATTGATAAATGGTGAAAGGATATGAATGAGCAGTTTTCAGAAGAAGAAATCTATGCTATCTATGAAAATCAAAGCTATATATGAAAAAGCCTCTAAAAAAACTATTGATTAAAGAAATGCAAATTAAAACACCTCTGTTGTATCCTCTCATACCTATCATAAATGACAAATGCTGGAAGGCAGGAAAGAAAAAGAAACACATTGTGAATTGTTGGTAGATTAGTGAACTGGTCCAATCATTCTGGAGAATGATTTGTAACTATTCCCAAAGGGCTATAAAACTCTGCAACTTAGCAATGCTATTACTAGGTGTGTCTACCAAAGAGATCAAAGAAAAAGGAAAAGGACTTATATGCACAAAAATATTTGTAGAAGCTACTTTTGTGATGGCAAGGAATTAGAATTGAGGGGATGCTTATCAACTGGGGAATGGTTGAACAAGTTGTGCCATATGATTGTGATGGAATACTATTGTGCTATAAGAAATGACCAAAGGATTGGTTTCAGAAAAACATGGGAAGCACTATATGAAATGATAAAAACTGAAGTGAGAAGAACTGGGAGAAATCACCAAGTAGTAGACACAGCTGGCTGAATGGGGACCCAGCTAGCTGGGTAACTCAACTCCTCCTCTCCTGTCTGCCTCCCCCTCCCCTTCCTTCTCCTCTCCAAAGGAAGGTAAATTTGGATGGTCAAAAGATGGCTAGTTGATTTGGCTTTTACTGGCTCTCTCCCCTCTCCTCCCATCCCCTCCCTTCCCCTCCCCTCCCCTCCCCTCACTTCCTGGCCCTTCCTTTCTAGTCCCGTGTGCTCTGGAACTGGCACTGCAATGAGTTCCTGCCTAGATTTAGAGTGATTATCAATAGTAACTGTTGCTGTTTCCCACGCAGCCTGATGTCTTTCTTTTTCTTTGCCTCCTTACAAGGGCCATGCCCTGGCTACTTCTTAAACAGGCCTATTCAATGAATGGGTGTTGCCTCACCCTAAGTGAATACCTGAATAGACCTTGGCCTAAAGGGGCCAAGGTCTCCCATTGCATCCTGGGCCATCTTCAGTCATCCTGATGAATATCTGGTCACCGTATTCAGACGGCTCAGGAGGAGAAGTGAGGCTGGTGACCTGCACAGCCCTCCCTCCCTCAAAACAAAGTCAAGAGCAAGTCATGCCATCATTTCTCTGATGTCGTGGTCTTCTTCAGCAACAAAGGACAAACACAATTGTTCTCTTGGTTTTGCTCACTTCACCCTGCATCAGTTCATATTATCGAGGATTCTCAGCAAGCATCTCTTGTCATTTCTTACAGCTCAATAATATTTCATTACATTTATAGAACACAATTTTCAATTGTAAGAGGCAATCAAAGGCATTCCCTTAAACACTAGTCTTTTTTTGTCTTTCCACCCCTAACCTCTCCCTCCCCTTCCTTTGAATCCCTCCTTTAAGACCATAAAGTTTGTTTTGCCTATGACTATTCCCTTCCTGGTATTTTCTTCCCTCCTAACCCCCAACTCCTTCTTTTGAGTCTGATGTATTTCCATAACAAATCTTTTGTTTGTGTGCATCTGCAATCAGTTCTCCTTTGACATTTCAAATAAGAGTGAGGTTCATCTAGCCCTTAGTCTCCTTATGCCTTTTTCATGTTTGTATGTGTACCTGTCTTTGTTCTTTTTATATTAATGAATTCCCCATTTTACCCTCCTTTCTCTTTTCTCTGTTAAAATCCTCAAAACAGAACCAATCTACCCCTCTTCCCCAGTTCCTTTGGTTTTCTTATTTAATTTTTCTCAATACACTTTGAAATCAGCCAGTCAACTGACATTTGTTAAGTGACTACTATGTGTCAGGCACTGTGCTAAGCACTGGGGATACAAAGAAAGGCAAAAAAATATTCCTCCCTAAACAAACAAACAAACAAAACAGTCCCTATTTCATGGAGTCAGTAGTCTAATGGGAAGGACAACATGCAAACAACTGTGCACAAATAAGATATATGCAGAGTAAATTGGGAGTATTCTCAGAATGAAGTTACTAAGTTTAAAGAGGAACAGGAAAGCATTTTGCAGAAGGCAAGACTTTAGCTGAGACTGAAGGAAATCAGGGAAGCTAGGAAACAGATAATAAAGAGGGACAGCCAAGCATGAGGGACAGTCAATGAAAACAGCTGGAGTTAGGAGATGGAGAGTTGTGTTTGAGGAACAAGAAGGGAACTGGATCAAAGAGTACATGGAGGAGGATAAGATGTAAGAATAGTGGAAAGGTAGGAAGAGGCGAAATTATGAAGGGTTTGAAAAACCAAACGGAATTTTGTATTTGTTCCAAGTGGTAATAGGGAGCCACTGGAGTTTATTGAATAGGGGATGTGATATGATTAAATCAACACTTTAGGAAGATCAGTGTGATAGCTGTGTGGTGAATGAACTGGAGAGGGTAGAGACATGAGGCAGGGAGACTGTCCAGCACACTATTATACTTAGTCTAGGCGTGATGATGATGACTTATACCAAGGTGGTTGCAGTGTCAAAGGAAAGAGGCATGTAGGAGAGAAGTTACAAAAGTAAAAATGACAGAACTTGACAACTCATTGAATAGGGGAGGAGAGAGAGAGAATGAGCAATTGATGATGAAACTTAAGTTTGGCCCCTGGAAGGATGGTAGTACTGTGGATAATAAGAAAAGTGAGGAAAAAGAGAGGGTTTAGGGGGAAAGGATAATGAATTTACTTTAGATGTGGAGAATTTTTTTTGAATATCACATTTTGTTCAGTCGTTTTACTTGTTACTGTTTGCTTATTTCCTTTTTTTAAAACCAATTTTATTTGGTTTTCAATGCCAAATTCTCTCTTTACCCTCTCACCCACTGAGAAAGAAAGAAAAATAAAACCTATTTCAAATGTTTAGTTATGTAAAACAAATATCTGAATTAACTATGTTCCAAAAAAAGGAGTCCATTACTTTTCTATCTGTAAGTGGAAGCAACATATTTTATCGTGAGTCCTTTGGAATTTTGGTTGGTAATTATATTGATCAGGATGACTAGGTTTTTCAAAGTTTATTATCTTTACAATATTGCCAGTACTGTATAAATTATTCTCCTGGTTTTTCTCACTTAACTTTATATCACTTCATAGAAATAAGTCATCCCAAGATTTTCCTGAACATTCCCTTCATCATTTCTTTTAGCACAATAGTATTCCATTTCATTCATGTATCGTAACATGTTCAGTCATTCACCAAATGATGGGCATTCCCTTAGATTCCAGTTCTTTGCCACCACAAAAAGAGCTACTATAAATATATATATATATGTGTGTGTGTGTATACATATATATAAGTAAATATATATGTATATATACATATATATACATACATACATATATATATATAAAACATAAAGGTCCTTTTCCTTTTTCTTTGATCTCTTTGGGGTATAGTAGAGGGGATATTGCTGGATCAAAAGTATGTACAACTTTAATAGATTTTGGTACATAGTTCCAAATTACTTTCCAGAATGTTTGAATTAGTTCACAACTCCACCAACAGTGCATTCGTATACCAATTTTCCTGTATCCCCTCCAACACTTATCATTTTTCTTTTCTTCCTCCTCCTTAGGCACTCCGAGAGAATTGTTTTAATTTGCATTTCTTTAATTATAACTAGGGACAGGTAGATGGTTCAGTGGATAGGGTACTGGGCCTGGAGTCAGGGAAACCTGAGTTCAAATCCAGCTTCAGACACTAGCTGTGTGTCTCTAGGTTAAGTCATTTAACCTTTGTTCGCTTTACTTGAATGTGGAAGGAAATGGCAAATCACTCCAGTATATTTTGCCAAGAAAACCCCATGGACAGTATGGTCCCATGGGGTCAAAAGAGTCAGACATGACTAAACAACTGATAAATGACAATAACCAATTGTTACTGATGTGGATCATTTTAACAATATGGCTATTGATAACTTGGAATTCTTTCTCTGAAATTGCCTATTTCATATCATTTGACCATTTTTCATCTGGGGAATGGCCCTTATAGTTATAAATTTAATCAGTTCCCTATATATTTTAGAAATGAGAACTTTATCAGAAAAATATGCTGCAAAGATTTTTTCTTCTAATTTTCTTTTCTTCCAATTTTACCTTTATTGGTTTTGTTTGTATAAAGCTTTTAAAATTTAATATAATTTGAATTATCCATTTTATTTCCCATGAAACTATCTTTTGTCTGGTCATGAACTTTTCCCTTATTCATAGATCTGACAGGTAATTTCTTCCATGCTCTACTAGTTTATTTTCATCATCCTTTACAACTGGAGTATAGAGTATATTCAGGGAAGACTAGTACATCTGGTATGAGGGCTGCTGAGCCCTTTTCAGAGCTGCTTTCCGTCTTTGGTGCCCACCTGATTTACCAAACTCTCACCTGTGATTACAAAAAGGTGTAGTATTTGTAGCAGCCACACTGTAGCAGCAAGCACCCTGACACACCCCAGATGGCCTGCTAACACAGGTTCTTAGATCTGCTTTTCTAAAAGGAAAGTAACTTTTGAGGTATCAACAATCTTCTTTATTCACATATACCAAGAAAAAAAATACAAGCAGAGAAATAAAGACCAGGAATTCTAACTGTCTGACCATAAGCTATACATGCATCACAGAACAACAGACAGATCCAACTGTCTGACCATACATACATAGTTACCAGAGAGAGAAGCACCAACATCTGGGTTTTCAAAGCTGAGGGACTTCTTATTGGCTATCCAGAGTCTCATCTGGCACATGAACCTTCTTTCAAAGAGTGAACTCCAAAGCTAAACTTCACCTCAGAGTATATATACACTTTTCAGAGTCAGGAGGCATCATGACCCCATGACAATTAATAAAACATATGGGCCTTCCTACAAAACAAACCTCCTCTAATTAAGCTTCCCTTAATGGGCTCCACCTGAGGCCTATTAATGGGTGGGGAAGATTTTTAACTCCCATTATTACACATACTCTGGTAAACCATTTCAGCAGATGGGTTAAACTAGGTTGAAGGTAGCTGAAGGATCTCAAATACTTCAGTAAGTTAGGTAGATGTCTACCCCAAGCATGTGAAGACCTCCCTGGTGAAATGGGCAAATGAAAACAATTTGTTTCAGTAGCTATGAAGACTACTGAAGCAGGAACCATGGAGTGCTTAAAGCTTGGTTAGACATCAAAGATGCCAAGGTCACCCACTGCATCCTGAGCCACCACCAATTGTCTTGACTTTGTCTTGCCACTGGAGTATGATGACTCTGGAAGAGAGAGTGGGGCCAATAACTTTGGCACAAATCTGCCTCATTTAAATCTAATTTATGTGCAAATCAAAAGACAACACCCATACCACTTTTATTTATCTCAAAGTCCTGTGGTGATGGACCAGTGAAGAAGGAGTAGGTGCAGGTACCCTGGCAGTTGTAGTCACAACTTTGCACACAGGACCCCAGGCATAGGGCCATCATCCCACTGGACAGAAACAGCAGTGGAATTTGGCATGTCTGAGCAGTCTGTTTTAAGGAATGCACTGCTCTCCTCCTGGTGTGAAGTAGAGACCAGAAAAGGTGCCCAAAAAATTGCTTACTGTGGCAGGCAGGGATCCCACCTTGTGGTTAAAACACAAAACAAATGTGCAAAAACTTTTGCAAAGATGATTCTACTCACCACCAGTATGTGGCATGTGTGCATGCTTATGGACAACACGGAATCTAGTAGATCTGAAAGACAAACTGCTTGTGTTGTGAGAGAACTCAGTAGGTATCATATCCAAAGAGCAGCCCTGAGTGAAACAAGGCTGATAAATAAAGTCTGGCCAGAGCAGTTGATTTGGAAGTGCATTTTTCCGGAGTGACTGCAGTGAAGGGGAATAGAATGAAGCTGGTGTGAGTTTTGTGATTAAATATGCTCTAGTCAGCAAGCTTGTATGCCTATCAAAAGGATCAAATGACGATTTGATTGCCCCTTGCAGGAAAGCACTATGCCACCATCATTAGTGCCTATGCTCCCACCATGATGCACCTTGTTTAGGTCAAAGGAAAATTTTAGAGGTGAGTTACCTTGAGCGGAGCTATAGGCAGCTGCGGCAGGCCAGGCCTTGGGGAGCAGGGGAGCAGGAAGGAGCGCGGGATGCAGGAGATAGAGCAGAATGCAGACCACAGGGGCTCTCCTTACTTCTCTGCCCTGATCCGCTGCTGTACTAGGGGCCTGGTCAGGCCTGTATCTGCATCTATCCTGAAGAGGTCACAGATCCATCTTGAATAGCCCACTTCTAGCAGTACCCATCTCCAGCTGGCCCGTCGGGAGTTCCAGATCAGTGCTTTTTCCCAGGACATTGACACAGCTGCCAAATTCATTGGGGCTGGGGCCACCACAGTTGGTGTGGCTGGCTCGGGAGCAGGTATTGGAATGGTGTTTGGCAGTTTAATCATTGGTTATGCCAGGAACCCATCCCTCAAGCAACAGCTCTTCTCCTATGCTATCCTGGGCTTTGCCCTGTCTGAAGCTATGGGGTCTTCTGTTTGATGGTAGCCTTCCTCACCCTCTTCACCATGTGAGGCTCTGTGGAGGGTCACCTGACTCCATCCCACTGCTTTGACTCCAGCCCCAAGCCCCTTGCTGGAGTGTGTTGAGCTTTAACATTAAATACCATGTTTCTCTAAAAAAAAAAAAAAAAAATTATGAAGATCTGGAGACCCTCATCATCAGTGTGCCAAAAGAGGACAAACTTATATTTCTGGGAGATTTTAATGCCAGAGTAGGCACAGACTACCAGATGTGACAGGGAGTCCTAGGGAGGAATGGAATAAAAAACCGCAATAGCAATGGTCACTTCCTACTGAAGACTTGTGCATCTTATGACCTTCTTTCTCTTCACCAACACTGTCTTCCATTTACCTAAATGCAAAAAACCCTTTTTTCAACCTCACAGTAAGCATTGGCATTTAATAGTATGTCATTGTAAGAAAAAGAGACAGACAGGATGTGAGAATGACAAAAGTTGATCTAGAGTGTTGGACTGATCTTAGAATTATTTTCTTCAAGCTAAATATTCACATTTAGAAGGCTTAATGTCAACAAATTGGGGCAGTTCATCAAGCCAGAATGGATCATTGCTAACTTGAGGAGAAAGCTGAGCTAACACACAGTTGGCAGCAGTGGAAAAGGAATGGGGAGCTTTCAGAGATTTGTTGGACAGCACTGCTTTTGCTCATCTGGGCTAGAACACTTGCAGATATCAGGACTGGTTTAATGAAAATGATGGGCAAATTCAGAAGCTACTAAATGAAAAATGAAAACTCCATAGGGTTTGTCATTAGGATAGTTCATCTGTCTTTAAGAAGGCAGCAAACTTCTGGTGCCAAGACAGCAGAATGAGGAAGGAACTCACTGGAGTGCTCCCAAATTCCCCTCTAGACAACTTGAAAACTATCTCAAAATTGATTCAGGAGCAGGGAAGTAGCTTACCAGTTCAGCAGGAACAGTCTGTCTCACTGGTGTTGGAGAGGAGTGTGGTCTGAGAGCAGCAGCAGCAGCAGACCAAATTCCAGGGGGCATGCATGGAGGCTCTGAGTCCCTGGGTCAGCCGGAGGCCTCCCCTCCTGCAAGCCAGTAACCTCAAGGCAGCTGGTATTCTGTAGTATAGTGAGGCCTTACCCCAGTGGGCTCCTCCCCTAGTGCAGGTCTCCAGTAAGGCATTGCCCCCATTGCTGACCAGTAGCAAGGGATTCCCCGCTTCCTTGGCTAGGCCAACCCTGGGGCTGGCCAACAGCAAGATCTCTCCCCCAGGGCCAGCCAGCAGAGAGGAACTGCTTCCATAAAAACTCAGCAGCAAAGTCCTACCCCTAGAACAAGTCAGCAGCAAAACCCCAATAAGTATCTCTGATAAAGGCCTGATTTCTCAACTATATAGACAGCTGAGTGAAATTCATAAGAATACAAGTAATTTCCCAATTAGTAAATGATCAGACAATTTTTAGATAAGGAAATCAAAGTTATCCATAATCATATGAAAAAATTGCTTTAAACCACTATTGGATAGAGAAATGCAAATTAAAACAATTCTGAGGTACTCCTGCACACCTATGAAATTGGCTAAGATGACAAAAAGGGAAAATTATAAATGTTGGAGGGTATGTGGGAAAACCGAATCACTAGTGCAGTACTGGTGGAGTTGTGAACTTATCCAACCATTCTGGAGAGCAATTTGGATCCATGCCCAAAAGGCTAAAAAAAATTAATTAAATTAATGAAAAAAATTAATCTAATAGTATCCCAAAGAGATAAAAAGGGAAAAGGACATATTTGTACAAAAGTACTTGCAATAGCTATTGTTGTGGTGGTCAAGAATTGGAAATTGAGGGGATACCCATCAATTGGGGAATGGCTGAAGAAGTTATGGTATACGATTGTGATGGAATTCTATTGTGTTATAAGAAATGATACACAGGAGGATTTCAGAAAAACCAGGAAAGACTTAAATAAACTGATGCAAAATAAAGTGAACAGAACCAGGAGAACATTGTATACAGTAATAGTGATATTGTATGAGAAAAAATTGTGAATGACTTAGCTCTTCTCAGCAATACAATAATCTAAGACAATCCCAAAGGACTCATGATGATATGTACTATCAGCTTCCAGAGAAAGAACCGATATTGTCTACATACAGACTGAAGCATACTATTTTTCTTTCTTTTTCTCTCCTTCCTTCTCTCCCTCCTTTCCTCCTTCCTCCCTCCCTCCCTTCCTTTCTTCCCCCCTCCCTCCCTCTCTTCCTTCCTTCCTTCCTTCCTTCCTTAAAGTCTTCTTGTATAAAATGACTAATATGGAAATATTTTATATGATTGAACATGTATAGCCTATATCAGATGACTTACCAACTCAGGGAGTGAGGGAGAGATAGAATTTAGAACTCAAAACTAAAAAAAATTGTTTTAACATGTAATTGAGGAAAAAGAAAATATTCTTAAAAAAGTAAAGTGCAAAAGAAGTTTAGAGAGATGCAGTATTCTTAGTTCAGTAAGAGGGCAGATGAAATTCAGTTTTACACTATTACAAATCCAAAGCACTTTTATGATACCTGTTTCTTGACCAAAGATCTATGGTGCATCTCAACTACTCAGTGCTGATGGAACCACATTGATTAATGAAAAGCACATGATCCTGGAGAAATGGGCTGATGCTCTCAACAGAACATCAGCATTCAATGCTTAAACTATTGACTGCATACCTCTCTCAGTGCCTCTCTAGCCAAATTTCCAACTGAAGAAGAGGTTTTGAATGCCATTAAGGTTCCTCTTATGCCTGATGTTGATCATATTCCAGTTGAAATTTATAAGGACAAAGATGAGGTTGAAGCCCTGCTCATACAAAAGCTGACCAAAAATTTTCAGGTTATATGGTTAGAGGCGGTTATCCCCTCAGAAGTTCAAGGATGCCTCCATTGTCCATGTCTATAAAGGTAAAGGAAATAGATTGTCCTGTGAAAATCACAGCTCTCCCTCTCTCCCTCTCCCTCCCTCCCTCCCTCTCTTTCTCAGACTCTCTCTCTGTCTCTCTCTCTCTGTCTCTCTAATTGCTGGCAAAATTTTTGCCATAGTCTTCCTCTTACATTGGCTTATTCTTTATCTGGAAGATGGCCATCTACCTGAGAACCATTTGACTTCAGAAAGGGCCAAGAAATGACTGATATGGTGTTTGTTGTCTAACAGCTATAGGAGAAATTCTAGGAGTAGAACAGAGAGGTCTGTATACAATGTTTTTTGATCTGACCAAGGCCTTTGATAGCATCAGTTGTGAGGGCTTGTGGAAAATTATGTCAAAATTTGGAGAAGTTCATCAGTATTGTATTTCAATTTCATGATGGCAAGCTTGCCTGGGTTCTGGATAATGGATGACGCTGTCATGCTTTCCCAGTCATCAATGGAACGAAGCAAGGCTATGTGCTGCTTCCATGCTTTTTATCATGATGTTTTTAACAATGTTGTCAGATACCTTCAATGAGGATGAAAATGACATCCAGATCTGCTACTATACTGATAGTAATTTAAAAAGTCTGCAAGTCAAGACTGAAGTGGAGGGAGAGTTGGTGAATGGTTATGGTTTTTTTTTGGTTACTGTTGTTCTTCGATGACTGTGCACTCAATGCAGCCTCTGAAGCTAAGATGTAGAAAAGTATGGATCAATTCTCTGCTGCTTGTGTTCATTTTGGCCTTACAACAAACACCAAGAAAACAAAGGTTCTCCCCCAACCAGAATCACACCATCCATATGTGGAACCACTAGGTAGAGCAAATAGAGAAATTTTGAATACTGTGGATGAGTTCATTTACCTTGGCAGTATACTTTCCAGGGATGTCCACCTAGATGATGAGGTTGAAGCATGCATTGTCAGAGCCAGCTCAGTGTTTGGGAGGCTCTGAAGGAGAGTGTGGGAGATGAAGTATTAGACTGCCAACCAGACTGAAGCTATTGTGCTAACCTTATTGTTGTATGCTGAGAATAGCTAAGTCATTCACAGCTGATCATCTTACAGTATTGCTGTTACTTTATACACAATACATTTCACTTTGCATCAGCCCATGCAAGTCTTTCCAGGTTTTTCTGAGACCATCCTGCTCACCATTTCTTACAGTACAACAGTATTCCATCGTAATCACATATCACAGCTTGTCACATACATGATCGCATACCACAGCCATTCCCCAATTGCTGGGCATCCTCTGAATTTCTAATTCTTTGTCCCCAGAAATGAGCTGCTAAAGTATTTTTGTACATATAGCTCCTTTTCCTTTTTGTTTTTTTGTTTCTTTTGGGATACAGACTGAGTAGTAGCATTGCTGGGTCAAAGGGTATCATGGTTTTATAGCCCTTTGACATAGTTCCAAATTGCTCTACAGAATCAGTTCACAACTCCACCAACAGTGCATTAATGTTTAATTTTTCCCACATTCCCTCCAATATTTGTCATTTACCTTTTCTGTCCTATTAGGCAATCTAATTGGTATGAGGTAGTGTAATGTCAATACGATACCCATAGCAGCCACTATGAATATGCATGTGTATTTCCAGGGTAAATTCACAAAAAATAATTCTCTTCCTCAAAGGCAAAAATAAAATATTTATTCAGGTACCAGAAAGCCAATTCCACCATGGTAACAAAGATATTTATACACCAATCCAGGTAGCACTGACGTCTCCAAGCCTTCCCTCCATTAGACATTCCCACAAACAAGCTCCCCTAGGCAAAATTCCTCCTTCTCTCATTCATGCTAGCTGCTCTGCCTCAGCTCCGTTTCACTGTCTCCCACCTCTGCCCCTCTCTCACTTCCTGCTCTACCCTTTCTGCTCTGTTTGGCAAGCTCCTTCCACCATGCCATGTGACTCAGGCTCCATCATAGCAATCAGCTGGGCCTGAGCTCAAAGCAGCTCACATAGGCCTATTGATGGGGGAGAGACCTTTCCATTCCATTAACATTACAGGTAGTATCTCAGAATTGTTTTAATTGACATTTCTCCAATCAAGAGTGAATTAGTACATTATTTTTGTATGGCTGTAGATAGCATTGATTATGACATCTGAAAACTAATCATATATCATTTGAGGAATAGCTATTATTTTTATAAATTTGACTCAGTTCTCCATATGTTTGAGAAATGAGGCATTTATCACAGAAACTTGTTTCAAAGTTTTTTTCACAGTTACTATTACTAACTATATTTCTCTCTATCTTATCCCCCCAAAATCATCTTTCTTTAACTTGTTTTCCACATCAGTTGTTTTTGATGTGTTTTTGATATTTTCTTATATTTTTTCAATTTTCAATTTTGTTCTAATATTTTTTGCTGTCTTATGGAGTCATTGATTTCTGCTTGATCTTAGTTTTCAGGGATTCTGTTTCATGGATAAGGTTTGTCACTTTCACTTCTAAGCTATTTATTCTCTTTCCAGTGCTTTCCTCAAAAACTTTTACTTAATTTATTTAATTAAATTATTTAATTTAATTTCTTCTTGATATTCATGTAGTTCTTGTGGAAAATCCATTTTTCCCCTTTGAATCTCTGCTTTTGGTTGATATAGTTAGGTTTGTAATAAATTTTATAACAATTGGTATATTTTTTTGGCTTAATCTCTCCAACTTTGGTTCCTGAATTGGGGTTTTGTGCCAGAACACAGATTCCACTTCCTTTTGCATTTTTTGGGTAAGGTGGTTAGCCCTATTTCATCTTGTCCTGGGTCCCCTGGGTTCTTGTGCTGACCTCTTACCTCCAGAAGTTCCTTCCTAGTATCTCAGGACAGAGTGCTAGGGACATCAGGTCTCCTAGGCTTGGACTGCTCCTGAATTCTGTGGCATGGCTACTGCCCTCTGTTGCTCCCCATTGCTTTCATTGTCCCAAACCTGAGACTTTCTGACCACATTTGGGCTTTCTCAGGGGAACCTTTTGCTCTCTCTGCCTCCTGACACAGAGCCTTGAAGGCTATGTGTGTTTTGTCTCGGATTTTCTCCCGCTCAATTTGTAAATCTGTCCTCCTTCCTTATTGTCTATGAGCACAATTCTGACCAATGTCTTGTGCGGTTCTGTGATAGAAGAAGTGATTTCTCATTTGGACTTAATGTTCATTATTTGATTTGTTGCAAACTTCAAAGTTTTGCTGAAGTAGATGGGGAGAACTGGGCAGATGGCCTTCCATTCCAAATGTAGTCATTGGGAGGCAATTGTGTCAATTGTAATGGCTTTAAATCATTTGGGCAGAAAACTTGTAGCCAGCATCCACTGTAAGTGACTTAAGTATCTTCAGGGGTTTGAAGGGATCATGAATACAAGGTACCTTAGAGAGTATCCAATTCAACACTATCATTTTACAGATGGGGAAACAGTTCCAAAGAGGTTGTTCCTGACCTTAAAGTCAGAAGACCTAGGTTCTAGTCCTAGCTTATCCACAAATTCTCTGTTGAGCCTTTAGGCAAATTATTTTCCTTCTCTGGACTTCAGTTTTGCCATTACAAAATGAAAGGATTGGACTAGATAATAAAAAAAAGCCCTTTTTAGCATTAATGTTTTGAGATTTTTCAGTGGTGAAACTGGACTTGGAATCAGGGCCCCTGACTTTCACAAACATTCTTTTCTCAACACTGGATATTTGCATCATTAATGATGAGGGTCTCACCTTCTTTGGAAAATGGTACACACTACGTCTCTATTTTTGAAACCTTGGAGATAAATGTTGTTGAAATCTAGATAAATCAGCTCTGTTTTTAATCAAACCTAGGGAAAAATTTTAAAAAAGAGTTATCTTCCCTCTTCTGGTTCCTTGCCCATTATAAAGAAAAGAACATTTGTTCTTTTTACCTGTCTTCTCATGTTCTCCCAAAGTAGGGAGCAGCCATAAGGGATAAGAGATTCCTTTGAGCTGGGCTTTTTGCCCATCTCTTTCTGTCCCCCGGAGTTCTTTGTCTGACTGTCTGACTTTCTTTGACTGCGTGGCTTCTCATTTATTTCTTTCACGTAGAGGGAGCTTGCTTAGGCCCCAAGCACTAAGGCCTGAATGTTGGCTTGTCCTTAATGGATAACTCTGTCTTCTAAAGAGGGACACTTTAGGATAAAGGTCAGGGAACGATGCTGATCTCTCTCCTTACAGTCTACTTGCTTTGTAACCATTAGGAAACCAGCCATCAGTTCCAGACTGTGATGTGTCAATGACCCAAGGGTACTAACACCACTTTGGGTTAAAAACACTCTTTGTAATATTTGCTGTCAGTCACTCCAGTCAGGGAAGCTGGAGGGGTGGGAGGTGGTGGGGCCTAAGCATTTATTATAATTATATTAATTGAAGTTTAAATTAGTTTTTAACAGGGAAGCAGTCTTTAGTGCTGGGAACCCCAGCATGCAGTGCATTCTTGGCTTCCTTCCCTTTATTAATTAAAAAGTCCTTTACAACACTCTGCCTTCCACCTAAGTGCAGTAAATCTCCTCCTTAAGGAAATAATTTCCTTGTTGTATTTTGTACAGAGAAGTCCTGTTAACTGACTGCCATGCTGTCTCTGTTCATCTGCATTTTAGTTTGGAAAACAAACTTTCAAACTCCAGGTTTCTTCAAGGCAGGGATTCTTAAACATTTTTGCATCATGGATCCTTGTGCAGTCTGGTAAAGCCTATGGACCTCTGCTTAGAATACTTTGTTTTTATCTATATGTTTTTATTTTATATCACAATCAAAGGAAATGCTAAATTTCAGTAAGAGTTTAGTGAAAATAAAGATGAAATTTTTTCAATCTAAGTTCACAGATAGCCCTGGAATCTCTCCATGGACCATCTGTGGACCTACGTTAAGAACCTTTCCTCTAGTAACTTTGGGTAGACTTAGCTCTTCCCAGCAATACAAGAATCTAAGACAACTCCAAAAGATTAATGAAGGAAAATGCTATCCACATCTAGAGAAAGAACTATGGAGTCTGAATGCATATCAAAGCATACTATTTGCTCTTTTTTTGTTTCTTCTTTCTCATGGTTTCTCCCCTTGCAGGAAATTCTTCTTTACAACATGACTAATGTGAAAATACATTTAATATGAATGTATATGTAGAGCAGATATCAGATTGCATGCCATCTTGGAGAGGTGGGAGAGGATGGAGGGGGAGAAAATTTAGAACTCAAAATCTTACAGAAGTGAATATTGAAAACTAAAAAATAAAAGTAAAAAATGAAAACAAAATAAAAAAAGAATAGTGTGCAAGTAAAAACAAACCCACCTTTCTCTAAGAGAATGTTACTTCCAAACCAACTTATTGTATGAAAGTTTTTTCTTTCCTGCTTCCCAAATGTTTTGGTAGGCTGTCTTATTATTATAATTTTCATTGAAATTATTTCTTGTTTTTATGATTTGTTCTTTGACCCACCAATTCTTTAGCAATAAATTAGTTTCTAATTAAGTTTAAATCTTTTCTTTAAAGGCCCTTTATTGATTATTATTTTTGTTGTCTTGTGGTCAGTAAAGAATATGTTTAGTATTTCTTATTTTGCATTTGCTCATGAGGTTTTTCTGCCCTAGCACGTAATTTTTGTAAAGGTGCCACATACATGCATATGTATGCATGTATGTATTTTGTTGTTCAGTTGTTTCAGTTGTGTCTTACTCTTCATGACCCCAGTTGGGATTTTCTTGGAAAAAATACTAGAGTGATTTGTCATTTCCTCCTCTAGGTCATTTTATAGATTAGAAAACTGAGGTAAACAGGGTTAATAGGGTAATAACTCACCCAGGGACACACAGTTAAAGTCTGATGGATTTGAACTCAAGTCTTCAGATCCAGCCCTCTTATCCACTGCACCACCTAATAGCGTATATACATGTGTGTGTATGATATGCGCATATATAAATATATGAAATAAATATTATATATATATATTATTTCCATTAAGCAACTTCTAGAAAGCTAGCATATCTTAATTTTCTAAAATTCTATTTACCTCTTTAACCTCTTTCTTGTTTATCCCTTTGTTAGATTTGTCTGGGAATGGAAGAGGTTGTTTCACTAAATATTATAATTTTTCTATCTGTTTCTCTCTACAATTAAAATATATTTTGTTCATATTTAGGTACTATGTGATTTGGTGTGTATATTTGGTGTTGCTATAATTATATTATCTATGAAGCCCAGTGTAGTTTCCTTGTTTATCTTTTTAAACCATACTTTTTCTTTTACTATTGTCTTTTTTTGAAATCATGATTACTAGCCTTGCTTTTCTGAATTTGCATGAGGTACAGTAAATTCTGCAGCAGTTCCTCATTTAAACTGTGAATTTTTATGCTTTGTGTTTCTTGTAAACAGTATATTATAGGATGATGCTTTCTAAACCATTCTGCTATTGTCTTCTGTGTAGGTGGGTTCATTCTTTTCATATTCATATTAATTTATGAATATTATTTTGGTATTATTTATGAGTTTTCCTCCATGATATCCTCTTACACTTTTCTTCTCTTTTCTTTCCTCCTCTCCCTTTTCAAAAGAGAAGAAAGTAGAGAAAGAGAAGGAATATAATCAACATTAGTAGCCTACAATTGAAGTGACCTGTTCTTGTTACTTTTTTCTTTATGAAGCCCAGACTCTGATCTCTCTCTCTTTTTTTACATTTTCTTTCCCTCTTTTTAAACCTCCTTTTACAATTAACCCTCAGAAACTAATGTTCGTTTCTTCCTGACTCTGCTCTCATTCTTAAAAATTCCTCCTCCCAAGATGCCCATCAATTGGGCTGAACAAATTATGGTATATGATTGTGATGGAGTACATTGTACGTAAGAAATGATGAACAGGATACTTTCAGAAAAACCTTGAGAGACATGAACTGATCAGCAAAGTGAAATGAGCAAGAGCAGGAGATCATTGTTACACAGTGACATTGGATGTTGTATATATATTGTATATTGTATAATGATCATCTCTGAATGACTTAGCTCTTCTCAACAATACAGTGATCTAAGGCATTTTGAAGGACACGAAATCAGGAAGACTCATCTTCTGGAATTCAAATCTGGCCTCAAATACTTCCTAGCTGTGTGATTCTAGGCAAGTCACTTAACCCTGTTTATCTCAGTTTCCTCACCGGTAAAATGAGCTGAAGAAATAAAGGCAAAACACTCCAGTATCTTTGCCAAGGAAACTCCAAATGGGGTCACGAAGAATTGGATGTGACTGAAATGAATGTATAGCAACAAGGCGTGTATAACCCATATCAAATTGCTTGCTTTCTCAATGAAGGGGAAGGAGATAAAGAAGGAGAGAATTAAGAATTCAAAATTTAAAAAATATGAATGTTAAAGATTTTTACATGTAATTGGAAAAAATAAAATATTAAAAAAAATTTCCTCCTCCTCCCTGTTCCCATTCTCTCATTTTATTTCTGATGTATTTGTGAACCAATTTTTTTCTGATATAGTTATCCTTTGTCCTGTTTGTATATGAATGAGTTTCAAAAGATACCCTCTTATTGTCCATGTTTGTATATAAATACAATGTTTGTCTCATGCACCCCCCTTAGGAAAAATAATAAATTTCTCCCCCTTCTTCCTCATTTCTTCCCTAGCATATGTCTTTTTCTCCATCCTTTTCTTTCCTCTAAAAGTCATCAAAATAGAAATAGAAAAAAAAAACCTATACTCTGTGTTGGACTTTCTTTCAAGGGTGCTCTCTGGACCCTTTCTTCTTCCCAACGAATGTCTAAGCACTTCATCACCATGTAGTCCCTTCTTGTCTCTCAGATGCCACTATCTTTTAAGATTTCTCTTAAATCCTATGTTTGTGTTTCAAAGTTTCTCTTTAGCTCTAGTCTTTTCATGGAGAATGTTTGAAAATCTCTTATTAAAGTTCCCTTTCTCCCACTATAAGATCATACTTAGTCTTATAGTTTAGGTTATTCTTGATTGTAAGTCTTTGTCTTTCGGAATATCATCTTCCAAGAATTTCCCTCCTTTATGAGAGTTTCAGCCCCATCTTACGAGATGCTAACTGTGGTTCCTTCATACCTGAACTTTTTTTTGGCTGCTTTTTTTTTAACTTGGAAGTTCTGAATTTGGTTATGACATCCCCCAGTGTTTTTAGTTTAGGGCCTCTTTCAGGAGATGATCAATATATTCTTTTTTTTTTCACTTTGCCCTGTTCTTCTTTTAGATCTGGGCAATTTTTAAAAATGATTTTTAAAAATAATATGATATCCAGATTTTTTGTTTGGATATTATTTCAGGAAATCCAGTGATTTTTGTGTAGCTTAGGTGTGATGCTGACCTCCTACTTTCCCCAGGCACACACTCTCTGTCTCTGTCTTTCTCTCTTTGTCTCTGTCTCTCTCTGTCTCTGTCTCTCCTGGAACTGGGGGTCTGACTCACTCCCCCCACCTGCACCCAATTCTGAAGGTTGAGGTGATGAACACAGAGAGGTAGTAATGTTACTATGGCTTAAACTCTAACAGAGTTCTAGAGATAACGCTGCAGGGAGGAGCTATTACTTGCCAGTGTAGCTCCTGAGCCATCATTCTGTTTTCCATTTATACAAAATTAGTCATAGAGACCCCATGAAATATTTACAAAACAATAAGGCAAAAGCAATATATCATATCATAATATTATAATATTAGCTCAACGAAAGGAACCCCCCCTGAAATAATTACATTTACTCAATAGAAGGCAAAATGAGAAATAATAAAAATGTAACAGTCTGCCCATAAACCTATCATATTCTACCATATACATAGGGGAAATTGGGCACACTTACAGAAACCTAGGAAAGAGGAACATGAATAGGGTAACCCATGTGATTGGGGCAAATCATGACTCTGGATGGCAGACTGTAATGTCTTTTGAAAATCATGCAGAATGTGTTTCCCATTAAGCAAAACTGTTTCTTTGCTCTCCTGATGGGCAAATCTTTTCTTTTTAATCTTGAGCTATTTTAACAATGACAAACTCTTTTAATACAGTGAGCTCCTTAGCAGTGGACAACTAGGTGTTCAGGGCAGGTAGGCGGTACAGTGGCTAGAGCACCAGGCCTAGCGTCAGGAAAATAGTAATTCAAATCCAGCCTCAGACACTTACCTGCTGTGTGACTCTGGCCAAGACACTTAATTTGCCTCAGTTCCTCATATGTGAAAATGGGGACACCCTGGAGAAGCAAATGGCAAGTTGCTCTAGTATCTTTGCCAAGAAAACCTCATGGATAAATCCATAGGGAGAAGAAGAGTCACACATGACTGACTTGGCAAGGTGCTAAGAAAATGTTCTTTCAGAAACAAGCAGATTCCTTATGTTGGAGAAGTGCTAAACATCTCTTAGCTCTACTTTGAGGCTTTGAACATTTGTTCTCTTTTAATTTTTAGAAAATAACAGGGTGTACTACATTCCCTCGGCCAGCACTTCAAAGAGGAGCGTATTACCTTTTAGTTAATCAGCTCTGAGCCAAGCCTTGCTTTTTACTCTCCTTCTCTTTCTCCTTTTCAAACCAGAGACCCCTGAAAGTATTTTTCTCCCTCAGTTTGTAGAAGACAGTCCTGACTTAAATATTTTTTAATTAATGAAATCTATTTTCTTTTCCTCCCACCTTCCCATTCCTTTGAAAAATGAAGAAAAACAAATGCCATGAAACACACATATAAATACAATACATATACATACATATGTATATATATATATGCATATACATGTGTGTGCGTACACACAATCTTTATTCTTAGTCTGAAAGGAGATGGGTAGCATGTTTCATCTTGAGTCCTCTGGAATTCTGGTCAGTCACTGCATTAATCAGAATTCTTAAGTCTTTCAAAGTTTGTCTTTACAATGTTATTATTGCATAGATTTTTTTTCCTGGTTCTACTCACTTCGAATACATTCTTAAAAGTTTTCCCAAGTTTCTCTCAAACCATCATCATTTCTTACAGAACAATAGTGTTCTATGAAATTAATATGCCATCATTCTGATTCAACCATTCTCCAACTGATGGTCACTCACTTGGTTTCTAGTTTTTTGCCATCACAAAAAGAGATGCTATAAATATCTTTTAAACATAGGGGTTCTTTTTCCTTTTTCAAACATCCCTATGGGGGCATAGACTGAGAAGTGGTATTATTGCTGGATCAAAGGGTATATGCAGTTTAATACCTTTTTAGGCAGGGCCAAATTGCCTTCCAGGAGGGCTGGACCAGTTAATAAGTTCACCAACAATGCATTAATATACTTACTTTCTTTCAGTCGCTCAAGTGTTGACCATGCCAGTTGGATGGCTATGAAGAAGAACTTCATATTTCTCTATTTTTGCATTTCATAATTATTAGTGATCTGGAGGATTTTGTTTCATGCAATAGCTTGGTTTTCTTTCTCTGAAAACTGCTTATTTATATCCTTTGACCATTTACCAATTGAGGAATGGCTTTTCTTTTTATAAATTTAGATCTGGTCTCTGTATGTCTTAGAAATGAAATCTTTATTGAAAAGACTTCCTGCAAAGATTTTTTTTTAACAGTTAACTTGTTTCCATTCCAACGTTAGCTGCATTAGTTTTATTTGTACATAATTGAAAAAATATTATATAATCAATATTGTCCATTTTATCTTTCGTGATCCTCTCTATGCTTTGGTTATGATCTCTTTCTTTAGTCATAAAACTGACAGGTAATTTCCTTTCTCCTCTAATTTATTTACGAAGTAGTCTAAACCATGTTCCCATTTAGAGGTAATACAGTGTGGCATGTGAGCCTATACCTAATTTCTACCTCACTACTTTCTAGTTTTCCCAGCAGTTTTTGTTGAATAATGAATTCTTATGCCAACAGGCATAATAAACCTTCTTGAAATCACACTAAGTAGGTTCATTCCATGTCTAAGACTCCTTTATGACTTAACCTTATTGCTACACTAGTGCTTTCATGTTGCCTTTAGTTCCCATAATGTCCTTCCCATCACCCCAAACTCCAAGTTGCCTTCCCATGTAGCTACTCTGCGGTTGTCCCTCATTTGTCAAAACTGACCAGTTCCCCTTTGAGACTTGCTGTCCTGGTTCAAGTGTTAATAACAGATAATGACTTAAAGTGTTCCCACTTGTGTACAAGAAGGATCCTGGCACAGTATTACAACACTGTATTTGGAGTCATATTAACCTAGATTGTAAACTCTTCTTGATACTTTCTAGCTGTGTGTCTATGGGCACGTCACGGCTTTTCTGAATCTGTAGAATGGAAGTAAAAATACCCACGTTATCTACTTCACAGGGAGTTTGTAAGCCTCAAATGAAGCAAAACACTTTACAAACTTAAAAGTCAGCTAATATTGCTGTTATGTTAAAATGTAAGCTAATATAAGTGTTATGTTAAATAGTGTCTTCCATACCTTAGCTTGAAGGGATGGCTAATTTGGAGGCTTCAGGCACAACTGAAGACTTGGAGGCTAGGGGACTTACTTGCATCCCTCAAGTAGTATCACATAGACAGTTATCTTAGAATAATATTAACTCCTTGTGTTTCTATAGCTTTTTAGTGTTTGGCTTTTTAAAAAGTTTTAATTGATATTTTATGTTTCTTATATCACCACATTCATCCTAAGTACCCCCCTGTCTGCCCCTTCAAGAGAACTGTCCCATATAACAATAGTATTTTTTTAGAGAGGGGTAAAAAGTCACTACTGCTGATTCATACCTTGAAAAAGTTCACAAAGAGATAGGTTTGGGATGGCTTCTCATCTTTCTTCACTCTAGTTCTACTAGATCTTTATAATTTTGTTAAATTTTCTTCTTATTTTTTGCTATTCTTTCCATTTACATTGTAGTCACTGTCTATTTTAGAGTCTTGGCTCTGCTTGCTTCATTCTGTATCAATTCATATAGATCTTTCCATACTTCTCTGCATTCATTACACACTTAATTTCTTACAAAATAGTAATATTCCATTACAGTCATACACTACAATTATATCATCAAATGATGGGCATCTATTTTGTTTCCATTTCTTAGCTATCACAAAAAATATTGCCATAATTATTTTGGAGTATATGGGTTCTATTTCTTATTAATGACTTCTTGGGGTGTAAATCCAGTAATGAAGTCTCTGGTAAAAGGGTATGGATGTTTTAGTCACTTTATTTACATAATTCCAAATTGCTTTCCAAAATGACTGTATATTTCGTAGCTCCATCAACAATGTTATTAGTGTGCCACAACCCCTCCAACGTTAACTGTTGTCATTTTTGGCAGTTTTCAAGGTATGAGGTAAAATCTCAGGGTTGTTTTGCATTTCTTTTATTATTAATGATTTGGAACATTTTTTTTTTCATGTGGCTACAAATACTTTACAGGGTTTTTTTGGAGAATTGTTTGCTTATATCCTTTAACCATTAATTTCTTGGGAAATGGACATTAATCATGTATATGTGTCCATATGTATATATGTATATATTTATATGTATACATATATATATATTGGTCATCAGATATCAAACTTTTATCAGAGATATTTGATACAAATTTTTTCCTATTCAACAACTTCCTTTTCCAGATGCATTAATATTAGATGCAAAAGTTGAAAAGTTTCCAGTATCAAATTTAGCTATTTTATCTTTTATAATTGCCTATATCCCACGTTATTGTAAAAATAAATTTCCTATCTGTAGATGTGAGAGGTATATGATCTATTTCTCTTCTAAGTTTTTTAGTATCATCTTTAATATAAGATGGATTGGCTTATCCATTTAGAATATATTTTGGAAAGTGGTATAAGGTGTTTGTCTAAGCTCAATTTCTGCTGGACTACTTTCCAGTTTTCCCATAAGTTTTTATAAAATAAAGATATTTTCCCCATAGATAATTTGTTTTCCACTTTATCAAAAACTAGATTATTGAGTTCTGTTGTTTTGTGATGTCCATCGCCTAGCCTGTTCTTTAGCCAGTGTTAGATGGTTTTGGTGACTGCTGTTATATAAATATAATTTGAGTTCTGGAAGAACTATTTCCCTTTATTCCTACTTCTTTTTATCATTTCCCTTGATATTCTTTTGCTTTTCCAAATGAATTTTGTTATTATTTTATCAAATTCTGTAAAGTATCCTCTGGGTATTTTGTTTGGTATGGCATTAAATGTGTAAATTAATTTTGGTAGTATTATCATTTTGATTACATTGGTATGGCCTAGCCACAAGCGCTGAATACTATTCCAGGTATTTAAATTGTTCTTTATTTCTTTAAGGAGCAATTTGTATTTGAATCTATACGAGTCTTTTGTGTACTTTGGGAACTTGATCCTCAGAGATATTGTAGGCCTTTTGTAGTTATTTGGAATGGGATTTTCTTTTCTATCATTCTTGTGTTTTGTTATTATTATATAGAAGTGCTCTTGATTTTTGAGGATTTATGCTGTAGCCTGCACCTTTGCTGGATTATCTCAATGATCAGATTTGCTGATTACCTGGAGTTTTTCAAGTAAACCATCATTTCATCAGTAAACAGTAATAGTTTCATTTCCTCTTTACCTATTGTTATTCCTTCCATTTTTATTATCTTGTTATTGCTAGCATTTCCAGAACTATATAAAATAATGATGGGGAGAGTGCTTCACTCCTGTATTCCCTGGAAAAGGTTCTAGCACATGTCCATTACATACATTGTTTGCTTTTAGATAAATACTTGTTATGAGGTTAGAAAAGGTCAGTCTATACCTCTACTTCATAGGGTTCTAGATTGAAAGTGTTATACTTTGTCAAAAGTTTCTTTTTCTTGCATCTGTTGAAATCACCATGTGCTTTTGGATATTTTTATTCTTAATATGATTATCTTGATGCTTTCTTAATATGGAACTATCTTTGCATTGCTGGTATCTGATTATCTCAAATATTTCTTGGACAAATAACTGTAGTCTGATGAGATTTTGTTTAAAATTTTTGAGTCAGTGTTCATTAATGATATTGGCCCATAGTTTTCTTTATGTGTTGTTTCTTTCCCTGTTAGAATAATTATTAGGACAATATTTGTCTCATAAAAGGATTTTGATAGGATACTTTCTTCATTTTTGAAGTATGGGTAATAACTGTTCCTTAAAAGTTTGATAGAGTTCTCCTGTTAATCCATCAGGACAAGGAGTGGTTAGTTTGGTCAGTCCTTTATAGTTAGATCTATTTCCTTTTCTGAGATTGGGTTATTTAAGATCTCTATCTGGTCTTTGATATTTTATGTATTTTATATTTTGAAGGTATTTATTTCATTTGTATCCTTTATGCTGTTAGCGTATGCCTGTGTATTATATGTTCTGAATAGTCTTTTTATTTCTTCTGGTTTTGTTGTCATTTTACCTTGCTCATTTGCTATTTTATTGATCTGTTTTTTTAGCTTCTTTTTAACACGTTAGTGAAGGGTTTCTCAATTTCATTCGTCTTTTCAAAGAACCAGCTTTTAGTTTTATTTGTCATTTCTATACTTTTTGTTTCCAGTTTATCTATTTGCCCTCTAATTTTAATAACTCCTCCTTTGTGTTACAAGGGAGGACTTTCTAATTGAGTCTATAGGGAATTATAATGATGCAGAAATGAAAAAAGAATATTAATGAAACACTAAAATACGCAGAAGGAAGCAGAAGGAAATTTAGAATGGGACAGAGGCGAGCTAGAAAGCCAACATTTTTTTGCTACTGTTCATTCATTTTGGTCATGGTCAACTCTTTATGACCCTATTTGTTGCTGGTTTTTTTTTTGGTAAAGGTATTGGAGTGCTGTGCGATTTCCTTCTCCAGCTCATTTTACAGATGAGGAAACTGAAGGAAATAGGGTTAAGTCACTTGCCCAGGGTCACACAACTAGTAAGTGTCTGAGGCCAGAGTTGAACTCAGGGAAGAAGAATCTTCCTGACTTCAGGTCCGGCACTCTATCCACTGCCCCCATTTAGCTGCCCCCAGCATTTTTGCTATCATGTTAAATTTAATGTACAGTTTAAAGGACTGTACATAATGAGTGTCAGTTTTTTCCAAGTTTTTATTGATATAATTCTAAAATATCACAATAATTTCTCCTAATGTTTCTTCCCCTTCCAGAGAACCATATAACATATACTATTTTTAAAGACAAAAAAGAAGATATCAATATCACTGACCAATACACTAATTATGAAAATATATGCAATGTACTATACTTGTGGACCTCTTATCTCTGTAAAGGGGTGGAATGGGCGATGTCTCCTCATATCTCTTCTTTTGAGCCATGTTCATTCTTTGTAACATTCCTTTTGATTTATTTTTGTAATGGTTCTTTCAATTTCCTTGTACTCATTATGTGGAAGTTAATTTTATATATAGATATTTGAACATTCATGTTTTAAAAAAGAAAAGGAAAATAGGAACATAGGGTAGCTATAAGAGTGGAGGACAAGACTTATAGTGCTGAGACTGAATGTTCTTCAGGATTGACACACCTTTTCTTTTGGGAAGACTAATCGTAGGGAGCAGATTTTTCAGTATTTGGGTTCCTAGGGACAGTGCTAAAAGTCTGAGGGCAACAATTCAATCCAACCAGAAGTCATTGAGTAGCTTGTCCAGGTGACTGACAGCTGCAGCTCAATGAAGAAAGAGCTTGTACTTGGAGATATCTAGGTGACACAGTGGATGGAACTTTGGAGTTGGAGTCAGGAAGTCCTGAGTTCAAATCTAGCCTCAAACTCTTACTACTTATGTTACCCTAGGCAAGTCAGAGTGTCTCTCTGTGCCTTAGTTTCCTCATATGTAAAATGGAGATAACAATAGCCTCAAGTCTGAGAGTTGTTGTGGATAAAATGTTAGATAAAATGAACTTTGGATAAAATGAAACCATATTTGTAAATTGCTTAGTGTAATGCTTGGCATGCAGTAGGTACCAACTTTACTACTAGTATTATTATTCCTTATTTTTCCTGGTGAATGGGTAGGTATAAGTATGTGTCATGAGATTTAGACCTTAGGAAAGATAAATTTCTAGGAGCCAAGATGGCAGAGTAAGTAGCATATCACTGTAACTCTTCCATTTTCAACCTCCAAAACAACCATAAAATAGCATCCCCAAACAAATTCTGGAACAGCAGAATCACCAAAAAGACAGGGTGAAACAATCTTTGAGCCCAGGAAAGTTGGAAGATCAGCAGGAAATGCCTGTCTCACTTGGGTAAAAGGGGAATATAGTCCAGGACAGGAAGTGTCCTAGCAAACCAGCAGCAAGCTCCATCTCAGCAAACAAGTGGGAGATCCTGAACCCCAGTGCGGTGCAGCAGGCAAATGCCAACACCAAGACCCTCCATGTACCTCAGCATAGCCAGGGGAGTGGACAGACTCCAGCTTGGAGAACCACCATATGCTTCAGTGCAGCCCCAGACAAACAGGCAATCTCCAGAAGCCAGTGTATCATCAGGGAAATGCAGAAAAACCCCACTGGTCTCAGCACACATCAGATACCATGATGAGTCCCTGGCTTAGCACTAGGAAAGATTCCAGACTCCCAGGGCCTCCAGCAATACCAGCCACCCTCTATCCCACCTTTTCAACTCAGCACCAGATATGAGGGGTTGCCTCAGGGCAACATCAATGCAGCACCTGGTAAATGGTCAGGGTCTGTACCCCCTAGCACAAGAAGCCTGAAACAGAGTACCTTTTGCCCTGGGAGCAGGGCTCAAATTAAAAAAAAAGCCAAAAAAATAATGAGCAAAAACCAACATAAAAAGAATCTGATCATAGAAAGTTATTATGGTGACAAGGAAGATCACTATACAAACTCAAAAGAGGACAAAAACATCAAAACACCTGTGGGCAAAACCCCAAAAAAACAGAAAGTGGTCTCAAGCCCAGAAAGAGCTCATGGAATAGTTCAAAAAAGACTTTAAAAATAATGGAAGAAAAATTAGAAAATGAGAGTGATACAAGAGAATTATGAAAAAAGGGTCAAGAGCTTGGAAAAAGAAAAAAATTGCTTAAAAAGTGGAATTGGACAAATGGAAAAGGAGATACAAAAATCCACTGAAGAAAACAACTTTTTAAAAAGTACAATTGGTCAAATACAAAAGAAAGTGCAATAGCTAATGGAGGAAAACAACTCCTTAAAGTTAGAATTGCACAAGTGGAAGCTAATGATTCTACGAGACATCAAAAACCAAATATATTCAAAAGAATGAAAAAAATAGAAGAAAATGTAAAACACCTCATGGAAAAAACAACTGACCTGGAAAATACATATGGGAGAGACAATGTCAGAATTGCTGGGCTATCTGAAAGCCATGATAAAAAGAAAAAGAGCCTGGACAGCATATTTCAAGAAATTATCAAAGAAAACTGCCCTGATATCCTGGAAGCAGATGGCAAAATAGGCCTTGAAAGAATCTACTGATCACCTCAGGAAAGAGATCCCAAAATAAAAATTCCAACGAACATAAAAACCAAATTTGAGAACTATCAGGTCAAGGAAAAAGTATTGTAAGTGGCCAGAAAGAAAGAATTCAAATATTGGGGATTACACAGGACTTAGAAGAGACTTTATACACCATCTAGTCCAACCTTTTAATTTTATAAATGAGGAAACTGAAATTCATGGAACTTAAGTGACTTACTCAAATTCAGATAGGCCCAAGGTAGGATTTGATTCTGGGTCCTCTGATCTAGTCAGTGCACCACACTATAAATATTTGAGGAATCTAGAAACCATTGGTAGATGACTGGCAGGAACATATTCTTGGTTTCAATTTTTAAGATTAAACCTTTATTTTCATCAGCAGAGGTATAAAAGTCATCCCTATTTCAGTACTTATTTATTCAAAGAGTCTACTATGGTGCTATTGTACATAATCAGTGCTTAATGAAAGAATTCAGTAAGGTTGGCTCAGCCCTGACTCCTAGACAAGAAATGCTTGCTCCCTTAGCTGGGATGGGCCTGGACTGCATGAACTTTGAGTCTTACTTTTAGTTCTGAGGGGGCTTGTTTAGCTTGAAGATTTCCCATGCCTTACTCCTCTGTTCTCTCTTTTTTCATAGACTCTGATCACTGCACTGGGACAGACAACCTGCACCGTGGCGTCTGTCATGGTTCTGCTGTTCCTGTTGATGTTCATCTTTGCCATTTTAGGCTTTTGTCTGTTTGGATCAACCGATAAGGGTGATGTGAATAACTGGGGAAACCTTGCCGTGGCCTTCTTCACCCTTTTCAGCTTGACTACGGTAACTATATATGAAGCTTCCTCCTCTAGAATGGACTCAGACTTACTTGAGGAATAGACAGTCAGTCTTCAGAGTCTCTCTGCTTGCCTCTGGTTTTCTAGTGCCCTCACGTTCCCAACACTCCCTACAAGACAAGACCCTACTTCCTACCTCCCATACCTCATTCCTTTCCTTACTATTTATTCCCATGCTTTTGGGCCCTGTTCTCCCCAGCACTCACTTGCTAATCTAATTCATGCTTTGCTATTTAGGAGCAATAGTGATTTGGTGTATTTTCCCAGTGGCACATTGTCCCTTCCTGGGCAACACATTGAATAGAATGCATCTGACATTTATAAAGCTCCTTCTTATTTGCAGAGCACTGTGCTGGGCCTAAAAGGGAAGGGGATGTTCAGATTCAAAGTTTAGATAAGGGAAGCTCTTTGTTCTGTTGGAGAATAAGACACCAACACAGATGTCTGTAATATTACAAGATAAAGTCATTCGAGAAGTACAAAACAAAATTTTCTGTGATGGAAGGGAAGCATGGCCAGAGGGGATTAAATGGATTTCCTAGAGAAGGTGACATTTGAGTTGGACTCTGAAGGATGAGCAAGGCTTTAACAGGTGGAGTGAAGGAGAGAGAGTGTCAGGTCTTTTTGTTTGGTGTCTGTCAGTGGGAATTTAAGGCACTGAGGTTGCCTATGATAGGCCTCTGTTCCTTACTTCTTTTCATCACTCTCTTAGCATCCAGTTTCTTTCTTTTGAGAATATTGGGGTGAGAGGCAAGAGAGAAGAGTCATTGCGGGAACAGAATTAATGTCTTAACCTGAAAAATGTCTCACAGCCCTATTAACTTCATTGACTGGGTAGGCATTTATATGATATAGGGAATATATGCAAGCTGTTGTAAATATGCATTATCAGCATAATCACCTTGGATCTAATTAAAGACAAAATTTTTCAAATGCAAGGTTGTGTGATGAAAGTGATGCTTGCCCTCTTGATCCATGGTGAAAAAAAAGCATTGGTTTTAGATTCAGAGGATCTGGGCTCAAATCTGGCCTCTGAAATTTGTGACTTTGGGCAAGTCACTTACTTCCTTGGGCCATAGTTTACCTACCTATAAACCAAAGGAGTTGGACTAGATAGCTTATGAAGCACCTTCTGTCTCTAGTTCTATGATCCTGTATATTAGATTGTTAAAAACAAGTTCTCAAAAAGGAATCAATTAATTTTCTTTAATTAAAAAAAATAATTGCATGCTAAATTGCTTTTTTTTAGGAAGGAAAATAAATATCATAAAAACTGGTGGGGATACGTGGGCGTCATAGGTTGACACTCATGGTCTGACTTCTTAAAGTTATTTGATGTCAGTTGGTCCCTAAGGTTGGTCTGCTAGAGTCAGAATTCTTAAGCAAATTTCTTTTTCCTTGAGTACTGAGACATTTTGGGAGGAGGGTTAACATTTTCTGTCTCAAGAGTACAGTGGCACGGTATGTGGCACAATGAATAGAGCACTGGACTTGGAGTCAGGAGGCTCTGAGTTCAAATTTCACCTCAGACAATTACTAGTTGTGTGACCCTGAATCCATCACTTCTCTCTGCCTCAGTTTCCTCATCTGGAAAATGGGGATAATAATAGCTACCTCCCAGAATTGCCATGAGAATCAAATGAGAAAATATTTCACAAATATTTTTATAAACATTAAAGTGCTATATAAATGCTATCATCATCCTCATTAATTAACAATGGATTCAGAAGGACCCTTATGAGAACAAAGAATTCTCCCGAAGCCCAGGGCTTAATTCCCAGAATGTAGTTACCAACAATTAATCCACCTGAAGATCTAAATAGTGCAGAAAATTCAATTGATTCAAATGATTGTTACAGATGTTTTTTCCCCATTCCACTACATGTTCCATCTTTAGTTCCAGATGACTCAGGGAAAATCCTTTTCTCTGAATAAAAGACCTCAGATATGGGATTCAGAGGCAGGGAAAGGGAAGGTCTCACTAGAGGCCAACGGTTTGGATAAGAAAGCTTTTGGAAACTCCTCCGGTTCTGGGACTATAGGATTATGTTCTTCCTTCCAGGTGGATGGCTGGACAGATCTTCAGAAAGACTTGGATAAGCGAGAGTTTGCTATGAGCAGGGCTTTTACCATTTTCTTCATCTTACTGGGCTCCTTTGTGTTCCTCAGCATGTTTGTTGGTGTCATGATCATTCACACAGAGGTGAGTTCTAATCCTATCATCTACTCCAGGGAATATTAGAGAACTAGTAGGCAGAGAACACAAATTCTGTCTGGAACACTCACATAGATGCTTAAGCCCAGAAAGAAATTAGGGGTGAGTTAGAGAGATACTTGAGTTAGAGAGAGACTTACTTGGAAGTGTGAAAATGTGGTCTCATAAAAGGGTTACTCCTTCCTCGGAGAGGATGGGGAGGAGTGGGAAATAGTGCAGCAGTCCTGGACCTTGGTGGGGAGACACCGTTTGTGGACAGTGTACAACTAGCCCTTTTCCAACTCAGATCTCCTAACCCTTCTTGGTATGGTGTAGGTGTAGGATGCCAGGACCTGAGGGCCTGGGCACTAAAGAAAGCCTTGGGTCACTCCTAACTCCATTTCTGAAAAGGTAAGTAATTGAGTAAACATTCTGCTATATAGTATGTTTAGGGAATGGGGTCTTCTGCTTAGTATGAGATAATTTTGTCTAGAGTTAGTATACATAATAGACCCATAATCATAAAATGGAGGTGACCTGAGAAACTATAGTCCAACATTTTGATTAAAAAATGGGGAAACTAAGATCCTGAGTCCACAAGTTAGTAGTAGAGCTGAGGGTAGAATTGAAACTTCAGTGCTGAGCTCCTTTCACTGCACCAAAACTACCTTCCCCTGAACTTAGCAGTTTTTAAAGACTCAGCATATGCTAGAATATACTTAATCAGTGCCTTCTTTTTTCTGAGCTTAGTCTGGACCGTATGCTTTGAGGGATACATCTGATAGAGACTCGGCATAAGGAGAGTTAGGGTCCAAGAAGGAGAAAAGGAAATGGGAAGTGCAGAGATTTTCTCATCTTCAGAGAGAGAGATCCCTGGGACTTTTACCAGTGAGCAGAAAGGAGAGGCATGAAGGCACTTCTTCCCCCAGAGTTTAAACCCTCTTACGTTGCTGTAGGTGATAAGGTCACCGCCCTTATCTAACGAAGGCCATTGTCATACCTAACTTTCCACCATGGTGTAGCGAAAAGTATTTTGGATTTGGAGCCTGCAGAGTCAGGTTTAGATCTCAGCTCTTCGGGAAGCCGACAGTCAGCAGACCATCATCAAACACGAACTCCTTTGTGTGAGGTTCTGTCTTAGGTGAGGAAAAAACACAAGACAAAAAACAAAACAGTTTTGTCTACAAGGTGCTTATGTGACACTGGACAAATAAATTTCCCTTTCTGAACCTCAGTTTCCTCATATGAAACAATGAGTTTGGGCTACTTATTCTCTAAGGTCCCTTCCAGCTTTAAAGCTTTATTATTTAATGATCGAATCTGTTCTTGGCCTAATTAGGATTCTATCAAGAAATTTGAAAAGGAATTGGCAAATGAACGACATATAGCTCTTCTACAAGAGAAGAAGAACATCCTGATGAAGCAGCAGGCAGAAGTCAGCAGACTCATGCAGAAAGGGGTACATAATATTAATGGAAGGAGAAATCTGATTAGATGGTATTATCTGTAGTTGGCCTGGATGGAAAAGGAACATAGGGGAAGGCTTGTGGCATGTAATTTCAACCTGACTATCTACATGAGTAATTTTCATTCTCTATTTTTAAAAATCAGAGACAGAGATAATTATTTAGGATATCTACAATAATAATGTTAATGCTAATTTTTTTACAATACAAAGATCACAGAATTATGGAGTCTCAGAGTTGAAAGGGCCCTAAAATTCCACCTAGTCCAACCCATATGCATGCAGGAATCCCTTGTAACTGAGTGAATTTAGAAGCTAAAGAGTTGAGAGGGATCCTAGTCCATCCTCTCTGTAATCTATGACAGTCTTTCCTTGAAAACTTTGAGGGATGAAGAAATTGCTAACTTAAGTGCATAGCTGATTTCATTGTTGAACAGCTCTGTTAACTGGATTTTTTTCTTACATTCAGCCAATATGTGATTCCTTGTACTCCCATTCTAAATTCTACCCTGGACAGTTAGGTGGCGCAGTGTCAGGGCCTGGAGTCAGGACAACTCATCTTCCTGAGTTCAAATCTGGTCTCAGATGCTTACTAGCTGTGTGACCCTGAGCAAGTCACTTAACCCTGTTTGCTTCAGTTTCCTCATAGGTAAAATGAATTGGAGAAGGAAATGTGTCTTTGTCAAGAAAACCCCAAATGGTGTTATGAAGTCAGACACTGCTGAAAAGTGACTGACCACTTAATAATAAACCCATTTAATATTCTACCTGATGATCCTTTAAATATTTAAGTATTAATCACTTTGATTATGGATTATATGCCATATTAATATTCTCTTCTCTGAGTTGTTCTTATTTTGGAGATATTCCACCTTAACAGTCCCTGTTTTAAAATGGGGTGCCCAACGCTGTACTTCAAACATGGTCTGACCAAGGCAAAGTTAGGATTGCCACCTCACTCATCCTGGACAACAACACCTTCTATTAATTTAGCCTAGTATTTCTTAACTTTTTGATGACTGTACTCTACCATTGGTTCATATTTATGATCATGTTCTAGTACTTGTAAAGTTGATTTCATGAATGCATATAAAAATCTGTATTACAATATATAGATGTTCATTTCCACACATAATTTGAGCCTGCCAAAGTCATCTTGACTGGTCATTCTGTCATCCAAAAAAAATAATATTCGTGATTCCTCCCAATTTTGTCACCCTTAGAAAATCTGAAGAGCATGCCACTCATTCCTTCATCTAAGTAAGTGACAGAAATGTTAGACAGAAAGGCACCAGGAATGGTCACTGCACCATACCACTACTCATCCCACTTAAGGCTGATGTCAATCAGCACTGAAGAAAACAATATTGCCTTTAAAAATGCTTTATAATTACTGTTCTTAGAATTATTCCCAGCCTTCAGCTCATTCTGGGATTTTGCCTTCCTGAAGAGGTAGCATAGCAGAGAGAATAGAGCACTGAATTTGGAGTTAGGAAGATTTGGGGTTCAAATTCCTCCTCAGGTCTATTAGCTGGGCTATTTGCCTAACTTCTCAGTGCTTCTATTTTCTCGTCTGAAATGCTGAGATTGGACTGGATGGCCTTTAAAATTCCTTCTGACTCTCAATCTACTATTCTGATGTTTTTTTTTTTAAGTTTTATTGATTCCTTTAAAAATAATTTATTTATTATTTTAAATGTTTTAATCAGCCAAAAATTCTCCTACCCAAACCTCCCTTGCCCCTCAATTGTTAACACAAGAAAACAAAACCTATTACCAACATGTATAGTCAATCAAAACTACTTTCTGCATTGATCATGCCTCCTCAGAATTTATATTCTGAGTCCTTCACCTCTATCAGGAGGTGCGGAGTATGTTTCATCCTAAATCCTCTGGAATTGTGGTTGATCATTACACCAAGAATTTGGCAAAACAGTATTCCAGGACATTTATTTGCCATAACTTGTCCATTAGTTCCTCAATTTATAGGTATCCCCTCAGATTCCTATTCTTTTCCATCTTAAAAAGAGCTATTGGGTTTTTTTTTTTGGTACATCCTTTGAGGTTTTTTTTTACTTAGGACTGATCCCTCCCTTAATCAACCTTTCCTCTAATTCTCCTTCCTTTCTTCTCCCTTTTTCCTCCTATTTCCCTGTTGAGTGAAACTTTTTTGTATGCCCAATATGTGTGTGTGTGTGTGTGTGTGTGCATGTGTGTCCTCCTAACCAGTTCAGATGAGAGTGAGGTGCAAGTGTCAGCCACTCCTCCCTCCTCCCTGTGTGTAGAGATGTCTACATGTACACTCTGATTATGTGAGATGATTTCCCCTAATCTACTTTCACTTCCCGAAATTGTATTTCTATTTTCTCTTCTTTCCTTTTTTTTCCTTAAGATAATTAAGACATAACAGAATCACTCCCAGGCCTTGCTGGTTGCACTTCCTTTATGACCACTGATGATATTAGAGTTCAGAAGGGACATGTATCATCTCTCCGTAGTTGAATATAAACAGTTTATCCTTGTCTAATCCTGTTATCATTTACCTTTTTTTTAATGTTTTTCTTCACTTTTGTGTTTGAACCTCAGTTTCTATTCAGTTTTGGCTTTTTCATAAGAAATCACTGAAAGTCCTCTGTTTAATTAAAGATCTATTTCTCGTCCCCTTCCCATAGCATAATACTCAGTTTTGCTTGGTAAATTGTTGCCTACTGGCTATATCTTTTGCCTTCTGGAATTTTGTATTCCAAGTTCTATAATGGTATATCATAGTGGTGGCTGCTAAATCATGTGTGATCCTGACCATGGGCTCAATGGTATTTGAATTTTTCTTTCTGGCTGTTTGCAGCATTTTGATCTAGAAACTGAATTTTAGATGTCCTTGAAAGTTTTCATTTTAAGTTTTTCTTTCAGGAGGTACCTGGTTGATTCTTTCTATTTCTACTTTGCCTTCTGGTTCTAAAAGATATGGTAGTTTTCAGATTTCTTGACATAAAATGTCTAAGCTTTTTTGGATTTTGGGTCATCACATTCAGATAGTACAGTGGTTCTTAAATTATTTCTCCTTGATCCGTTTTCCAGGTCAGTTGTTTTTGCTATAAGATGTATTATATTTTCTTTTTTTTTTTTTAGCTTTTGGAATTTGCTTTTAGTATTTCTTGTTGCCTCATAGAGTCACTGGCTCCTATTTAGGCCATTCTAGTTTTCACAGAGTTTATTGCTTGTACGAGGTTTGTCCTCTTGTGCCAAGTTATTAATTCCCCTTCCAATTCCTTCTTTCATAACTCTCAATTCTTTTTCCACTTTTTTTCCTCAGGCACTCTCATGCCATTTTATAAAAACTTTGAAAACTTCATCTCTTCAGGGAATTCTAGTTGAGTTTGTGCCCAAGCTGTGTTTTTCTCTGAGACTCTGCTTGTAGATATTTTTAAGTCTTTCTCTTCTTCTGGGTTTGTACATTGAACTTCCCTTCCAGCCTTATTGTTCTTTATAGGAGATTCTTTTGTTTGTTTGCCTATTTGCTCATTCTTCCAGTCTACTTCCTGACTTTAGATTTAATGTTAAGACTGGGCTCTGGAGGAAAAGTCTGGGCTGATCTTTTTGTAGTTTTCTTGGGGCACTGAATGTTGTTGTTTCAGGATCTCATGAAAAGGAGGGGCCCTGACAGCTTTCAATTATGCTCAAGCAGTCTATCGGGGCAAAGTTGGCTTGCGGCCCACTCTGGTCTGAGTTCTTGACCTGGGTTTGGGTCCAAGCAAGAGTGTGCTACTTCTGAAATCAGTCCCTATATGCTAGTTGAAAATCTCTGCTGGTCCAGAGTTGCATAATTGTAAAACTCTTATTTGGTCAGGATTCTTTTGCTAGCTATTCTGAAGGCTGGACTAGATGCTACAAAGGAGACCTAACTCTATTGTCTGGGGTCTGAGCTACACTGTTGCTGTTTCCTTTTGAACATCTTAAAAGTGCTGATGAAAGCATCAGTTCTATGGACTGTTTAAAACAGTGGAAGTTAAAGTAGTTTATAGTTGGCTTTGAAATACATTTATGTCTGTGTGTATACACACACATGCAAATATATTTAAACAGGATTAGGAAATGCTGTAGTGGAGAGAATACTGGACCTAAATCTGGGTTCCTTTTCTAGTTTTCCAACTTACTACCCATGATCTCTTGGGTATGTGGCTTTAACTTCTGAGGCTCAATTTCCTTGAATGTAAATGTAATTGTAAAATGTGGGGCAGCTTGGTGGTGCAGTGGATAGAGCACCACTGCAGGAGTCAGAAGGCCCTGAGTTCAAATCTTACTCAGATAATTGACACTCACTACCTGTGTGACCTTGGACAAGTCACTTAACTCCAATTGCCTCATCCTGCATCATCTCCAGTCATCCTGATGAATATCTGGTCACTGGATTCAGATGGCTCTGGAGGAGAAGTGAGGCTGGTGACCAGCACAGCCCTCCCTTACTCAAAACAAAGTCACGTGCAAGTTATGTCATTATTTCTCTGGTAGCATGGTCTTCTTTGACAACGAAGGATGAACACACATACATTCAGGGTCTACTCACCTGGGAACAGTACCCTTTTGCTCTTCTCAATCCTCTCTGAATCTGTGCCCAGAGCTGGGAAGTAGGTGACTAAGTTTCCAGTTCACAGCTTTCCCTTCTGACTTCTTCTATAGTACTGATTGCTAAGTCATGTGCAATCCTTTTCCTGGTGTACAGTTTCTTCTTGCTGATAATTCTTCCAATCTGACTCCCAATGATGAGTAGGGCTGGACAAATGACTAACTGATTTTTTTCTTCGGCATTTCCCCATCAGGGTTTAGTTTGGCACATTTTCTAGATCTGTTTAGAGGAATTTTGTGTAGAGAAGTTTAACATATTGCTTCCTTCCACTCTGTCATCTTGGCTCTGCTTGGCTTTTGATTTTTATACCAGTTATTTTCCAACTCTTATTTCCCCCCCACCATTGAATGCTCCTTGCAGAAAAGGAAAACAGTTAAGTAAAACCAACCTACAAAATAACTATAACTGAAAGTGCATGCCACATTTTTGTTCTGACCTCCCTATCTAGAGGACAGAAATATATTTTGTCATCTGTTCTCTAAGATTAAGATTGGTCATTGCATTTAATCTGACTTCAGCTGCCTTTAATGTTAGAGTTTATTATGACATTACCTGTCATAATAATGACAGGTAATTTTTAGGCCTTTTTATGTTATTTTCCTGGCTCTGATTACTTTATTCTATATCAGTGGACGTAAGTCTTCCCATGATTTGCTGAAATCTTCACATTTGTCATTTCTTAGACTATATTTGTTAGTGGTATTCCATTTCATCCAATTGTTCAGCATTTCCCTAATTAATGAATATTCGTTGTGATTCCAATTGTTTATGTTACCACAAAAAAATTCTGGTGCCATATTTTGGCATATATAGAACCTTTTTTCCCCCTGTCCTAACAGTATCCTGTAAATTCATTCCATTCTTTTGTATTTGTCTGTGGTTAAATGCCATTTGTTTCATCTTTTCCATGTTAAAAACTTAGGTAAACATAAGATGGGATAATAAAGAAATATTCTTGGGACTAACCAAGGGGTGGGGGGGAGGAGGGGAGAGTCACAATTCCAAAGGCAAGTAAAAGGAATTCTTGGATTTTATACAGTTTTAATAGCAGTTACCTTCCTTTAGGTGTGGATAGTTTATGCTTAGCATTTTTTAGCTCTTTGGTCTAAATAGATTGTTTAATTACATTTAATAGAGGGCCATGGAAAAAAATAGAGGGCCAGATTAAAAGTTAATTGGAAACTAAATAATCTAATTCTAAAGAATGATTGAATCAAAGAACAAACCATAGAAACAATCAATAATTTCATTAAAGAGAATAATAACAATGAGACAACATACCAAAGTTTATGGAATGCAACCAAAGCATACTTAGGGGGGAAATTTATACCTCTAAATGCCTACATCAGTAAAACCGAGAAAGAACATATCAACGAATTGGGCATGCAGCGAAAAAAATTAGAAAAAGAACAATTTAAAAACCTCCAATTAAATGCCAAATTAGAAATCTTAATTAATAAAATTAATTAAATTGATAAATGTAATAAAGGAGAACTTATAAAATTGAAAGTAAGAAAACTATTAAACTAAAAAATAAAATTAGTTGGTTTTATGAAAAAAAAAACACAATAACATAGACCATTGGTTAATTTGATTTTAAAAAAGAAAGAAAAAAACTAAATTTCCAGTATCAAAAGTGGAAAAGGTCTCAATGAATAGGAAATTAAAATTACTAGGGACTATTTTGCCCTATTGTACGCCAATAAATCTAACACTTCAAGGGAAATGGGTGAATATTTACAAAAATATAAATTACTTACATTAACAAAAGAAGAAATAGAATCTTTAACTAAACTTACCTTAGGAAAAGAAATCAAACAAGCCATCAATGAGCCCTCTAAGAAAAAAATCACCTGAATCAGATGTGATTTCTGCAAGTGAATTCTGCCAAATGTTTATACAATAATTAATCTCAATACTATATAAACTATTTGGAAAAATAGATGAAGGAATCCTACAAAAATATAAAGGAATAAAAATTCCTTTTATAACACAAATATGGTGCTGATACCCAAACCAAAAAGAGTCAAAATAAAGAAAACTATAGACAAATTTCCCTAATGAAGAGTGATGCAAAATTTTTAAATAAAATACTAACAAGGAGATTATAGTGATATATTACAACGATATACACTGTGACCAAGTGGGATTTATACCAGGAATGTAGGACTGGTTCAATAGTAGGAAAATTATCATCATAATTGACCATATCAATAAGCAAAAACAATAGTAATTTTATGATTACAACAATCAATGTAGAAAAAGCTTTTGACAAAAACACTTATTTCTATTAAAAGAACTGGAAAATATAGGAATAAGCGGAGCTTTCCTTAAAATGATAGATAGTATCTATTTAAAACCATTAGCAAGCATTATCTGCAATGGGGATAAACTAGAAGTTTTCCCAATAAGATCAAAGGTAAAAAAGCAAGGATGCCCATTTTCACCATTATTATTCAATATTGTACTAAAAATGATAGCTATAGCAGTAAGAGAAGAAAAAGAAATGAAAGGAATTCTAGGCAATGAGGAAACAAAGCTGTCATTTTGCAGATGATATAATGGCATACTTGGAAAGTCCTAGAGAATCAACTAAAAAATACCTCAAAGTTTAGTAAAGTTGCAGGATATAAAATAAACCCACAGAAATCATCAGCATTTTTATATATCATCAACAAAATCCCCCAGCAAGAGCTAGAAATGAATAGGAAATAACTGCAGACCATATAAAATACCTGGTGGTTTACCTGCCAAGACAACCCCAAGAACTACGTGAACACAATTACAAAACATTTTTCACACAAATAAAATCAGATCTAAACAGAATTTTTAATGTATTCATTTCACTAATTGTGCCATAGGGGTCCGACATGGTATAGAAGCTACAGATTTCATCTTTAGTCTCACTGTCTTCTAATGTTTCTCTCTGCCACTCTCTCTAGACACACAGTGAGTATAAAACTTTCAGTGAGCTGGTGGAAGATTTTAAGAAGACTCTTAGACATTCAGACCCCATGGTCTTGGAAGATTTCTGTACCACTCTTCCCTTCATTGATATTTACCTGACAACACTGGACAACCAAGATAATACTATTTCTAAGTAAGTCCTTGTTCTTGAGCACTTGGGTCATTAGACCCAAACTTACTTCTTCTAGTCCAAACTGACCCAATAACTTAAAACCCCTTTCATTCTCAAGAGAGCTTCCTTTGGGGGTAAGGGTTTCTGTTGGTCAAAAAGCATTTAAGTGCTTGCATTAGGCTAGGTACTATGCTAAGTGATAGAGGCAGAAAAAGGAGTAATAGGCCCCATCCAGGAAGAGCTCCATCCTAATGGGGGAGACAAACCATAAATAACTAGGTTCAGAGAAGATATATACAGATGGAGGATGATCTCAGGCTTCCTGGAGAAGGTGGAATCAAAGCTGAGACCAGAAACAAGTCAGAGAAACTAAGAGGTGAAGGTAAGGAGGGAGAGCATTCCAGGCAAAGGGAGAGCATGGAAAGTCCTTGGAAACACCAAGTGTTCCATTGTAGTTGGGGCAGAAATTATGTAGAGGGAATGTAGACAAATTATGTAGAAATTATGTAGAAAGAAGACTTTCAAGGTAGGAAGGGGCCAGGTTACGAAGAGCCTTAAATGCCAAATTTTAAATTTGATCTTAGAGGTGGTAAGTATCCTTTTTATTCTTTCAAGTTCTACCCAATATGACTGACTGGGCAGTTCTAGATAATAATTTGCCCCATTTCCCCTTATTTTACCCTACTTTTCCCTTATCTTTCAGTGTTAAGGGAAAAGACTAGGCTGATAGCAAACACACATGTCACCAACTCATTATGGCAATGTAGGCCAGCCACTTAAACTCTGTGCTTCTCAGTCCCCTCTTCTATAAAATGATAATCCACCACTGAAAGGCAGTTTTCATCCAGCATTCCCATGTTTTACCAGCAACATCTCCTTAGCAGTAGAGGGAGATCACTGATTTTGATTGTCAGTGTATGTAAGTGAGAGTGTAGAACTCTGACAGCTACTTGCCTTCACTTGGGGTGAAGGATGGAAATAACTACGCAGAATTAGATTGAATTTGTCAAGAAATTTTCACCTTCTATCTCCAGGGCATTGGTGGTTTCTGGGTGATAGGACTCCATTGTGGTAAGTCCTTCTGTCCTTTCCTGCAGACTTATCCTGCCTGTATTCTCCAATGACGAGGATTAATAAGGGCCATTCAGGAAGATGCTTGGCAGTGGGGGACCATAGGATTTAGAGTTGGAAATGACCATAGGGGACCATCAAATCCAAACCACTCATTTACAAATAATTTATTTAAATCATGTACTATGTAGGTTTTCCCTAGCAGCTCTATAAAAGAGATGGTTCCAATAAATAAGCATTTATTAATCATCTAGAATGCACTTGGCATTATGCTAGGTGCTAGGGATATGAAACAGGCCCCACCTTCACGGAGCCTATATAGCAGAGGGGACAACTAGAACCAAAGAATCTTAGAATTTCAAAGTTGGAAAAACCCTTAAAGATAATTTAATATAACCTCTCAGACTTCATTGTCATCCAGGACTTGTCATCTCTGCCCCTTGAATCTCAAGTGACCTGTGTTCCATCTCCAAGTAGATAAACCAAAAAGCCATTGAAGAAGAAGGCTTCACCCAAGTAACATATGTGCATGCAACTGGGATCTTTTCTGCTGATGTACTTGCTCCTATTGTTGTCAATTAGTGATTCTAATAGCAGGAATTTCTGTCTCTATGGCAGTCTGGTGAGAGTTAGGATTTTAACCAGTATGGCTTCTTCTATGGCACTTGATCAATTGTCAGTCTTTGCTTCTGCAAGGCTTGGAACTCAGGTGAAATAGTTTCATTCTGGAGCTCAGGGTTAAGAGCATCTTTTCAATTTAAATGAATGATCACTAATTAATTCAACTTAAGTAATCAAACCAATTAAACATCTATGTTCCAGGCATTGCTAGATTCTAGGTATACAAAGATAAAAACAAAACAGCCCCAATCTACGTTCTCTTAGGGGAATACAACATATATATAGATAATTTGAGAAGGAACAATTTGAAGTGAGAGAAATGATCAGGAGTGACTTCTAGGAGGAAATGGCATCTAGGTCTTGGAGGAAGAGGAGGAACCTGACACATAGGGGCAAGGAAGGAGTAATTTCAAGGCATGGGGGACTGCCAGTGTGAAGGCACAGAAATAGAGTATGGAGTGCTGAATTTGGGGAACGGCCCATAGGACATTTTGACTGGGATGTAGAACTTAAGCAAGGAAGTAATATGAAAACATTCTGTACATTAGGGATGAATTGTAGTGCCAAGTTTGAGGAATCTGTATTTTTTTATAGCAGCAATCAAGAGCCACTGAAGATTTTTGAGTAGGAGAGTAACATAGTTAGTCCTAAACCTTAAGAAAGTTATTTTGGTAAATGTATGGAGGATGCATTAGAGAGAGAATCAAGGATGTCAGGTAGGCTATTACACCTGTATAGGTGAGAAATCTTATGGAGACAAAATCCACTTGGGCTGGTAATTGAATGGATAAGTTGAGGTGAAGGAGAGGAGAAGAGTCAAGAATGACTCTTAAGATTGTGTACCTTATTAAATGGGAGGGTGGTGGTAGAGGATGGTAGAGTTAGAATAGTTTGGAAGAGGGCCAAATTTCTTTTTGTTTCCTTTTCTTTCTTTTTTTGTTGGGGTGAATGGTATAGGGGGGAAGCTAGGTGGTGCAGTGGATAGAGCACCAGTGCAGGAGTCAGAAGGACTGAGTTCAAATCTCATCTCAGACACTTGACACTCACTACCTGTGTGACCTTGGACAAGTCACTTAACCCCAATTGCCTCATCCTGGGTCATCTCGAGTCATCCTGATGAATATCTGGTCACTGGATTCAGATACTCTGGAGGATAAGTGAGGCTGGTGACCTGCACAGCCCTCCCTCACTCAAAACAAAGTCAAGTGCAAGTCATGTCATTATTTCTCTGGTAGCATGGTCTTCTTTGGCAACAAAGAATGAACACACACACAGTTGAAGAAATTGAATGGGACAGGGGTAAGATAATACTGCTTTGATCATACTGAGATCAAGATGCCTGTGGAAAATCCTCCAGATGGAGGATGAACTAAAGAAAAGGATATATGTTCTGCTTCTAACATACAATCTTGTACCAAGGACATAATAATATGAACATTTGCAGCAAGAAGGATTGTGGATTGACTGGAGGTAGAGTCTACCCTGTGGTAGAGGCAGACAGTCTGAAATACTTTCTTTTTTGGGGGACTTCTACTCTTAAAGATCCCCAAACTTATCAGGAATGGGAGGGCACAATTCTGAATAAGGGCACCTGATTGTGTGGTGTAGACAGATCTCTAGGTAAGCAGTCTGATTAGAAACCATGAAGCAATAATCCCTCTAGGATACTATCCAAAGAATTCTTTCTTATCCCTCATGCAGTTCTGAAGTTGAGAGTCTGAGGGCTGGAAGAAAGAGAGCATCTCCTTCAGGTCTCAGATTTTCATAATTAATAGCAACATCAGCAAGTAGAAAGGAAAGACGAGTACCTAGCATGTGCCGGGCATTATACTAAAAGTTTTACAAATATTATTTCATTTGATTCTCACAATACCCCTGGCAGGCAGGTGGTGTTATTATCCCCATTTTACAGTTGAGGAAACTGAGACCAACAGAAGTCAAGTGACTTGCTTTGGGTCACACATCTGAGGCTTGATTTGAATTCAGGTCATGCTGATTCTAGGCCCAGCTTTCTCTTCACTGTTCCACCTAGCTATGAACACCTACTATGTATGCCTAGTTCTGTGCTTAGCTATACTCTGGAAGAACAGACATTACCTCTACCCTCAGAGGAGCTTTGATCTAACCAGGAGGATCAGACTCTAACCTGACACTACAGTAGTCAACAGAAATAATATCAGGTGGTGAGTGCCTCATGAAGGCCAAGAGGAAGAAGAGACTGCAGAGGTCAAACTTCTTGATCTAGAGTATTTCTAATGAGTGAGTCTGGGTTTTGGACAAACTCAGAGGTCTATCCTTGTAGGTCTGATGACTAGTCCTCACCACATCCTTCTTATTGCAGGCTCCAAGTACTCTACTATGAAATGGCAAACGTTTTGAACCATATGTTGGAGGACATGCCAACCAAGAAACGTTCAACATCGGAGAAGTCTATAGAATATTAAATGTGCTTCGTGGTGATGCCATTGGATCTGAGGTCCACTCAGGCCTGGGGCCCAGAAAAACGGGGCAGTTCAAGGATGTTCTCATTGAACAATGAAAACTGGATCAAATACAAATAAAAATTTCTTTCCTGAAATTGTGGGTTTTCCTTGGCTGATAAGCAACCCTAGACAGTACCTTTTCTATAGAAGTATAAGAAGTAAAGCTGGAAGGGACTTTAAGCTGTTTAGTGTACCTCCATTTTACGGATGAGGAAATTGAAGCTTACAAAGTGAAGGCAGTTTGCCCAAGGGCCCACAAGGAAGGAGCAGCAGAGTATGGATTTGAAATTAGGGTATCTAATTCCAAATCAGATATCCTTCCCATTAGACCAAGACTATCTATTAAACTAAAATTACTTTGTAGATAAGTCATGGTTCAACATTAGCTTACCTCTGACTGTCTCACAGTATGTATTTACAGACCAGTTGGGAAGTAAGGGTGCTCCTTGACCTATTGGGCTGCTTCTTTTTTTTTTTGTGAAGCAATCCGTATTAAGTGACTTGCCCAGCTTCACAAAGCTAGTGAGAGTCAAATGTCTGAGGCTGGATTTGAACTCAGGCCCTCCTGATTCCAGGTCCCATGCTCTATCCATTGTGCCAATCTAACTGTCCCTAGGCTGCTTCCCTTAAAAAAAGGTAACTTTTATTTAACTTTTTAAAATTAACTTTAACTTTTTTTCTAATTATTTTTTCTCTTTCTTACCGCTTCCCACCCTAATTGATGATAAAGAAAAATAAGCCCTTATAGCAAATATTCATAGTCCAAAAAAAAAATTCATGACCAAAAATGTATGTCTCATTCTTCTTCTGGAGTCCACTGTACCTATCAGGAGGTGAGTAACATACTTCATCAGTCCTCTAGAACTGTGGTTGGTCATTACATTGACCAGAATTCTTAAGTATTTCTAAATTATTTGTCTACACGTTATTGTATAAATTGTTCTCCTGGTTCTGCTCTGCATCATTTCATACAGAATTCCCAGACTTCTCTAAAACAGTCCATTTCATTATTGCTTATGACAGAATAACATTCCATCACATTCATATATCACAATTTGTTCAGTCATTCCCTAAGTGATGAGTTCTCTTTTAGTTTCCAGTTCTTTGCTATAACAAGAAGCTGCTAGAAATATTTTTGCACATATGGCTCCTTTCCATTTTCTTTCATTTCTTGGATTGACTATTTCTTTTCCAAGTTGCTTCTTGTAATATTCAAGGTTGTAAGTCCTGTTTTAGTTTTACTTTACAAAGAAGAAAGGGCAGAATGATTTTTCCAAGTGGAACATTACACATGGTCATAGGATCATAGAACTAAAAGTTAAAAGGGATCTAAAAAGGCCACTCAATCTAACCCTCTCCTTTTATAGATAAGGAATAATCTAAATGTACTTTAACTGCTACTCATTTACTTAGACCTCTAACTGGTTAAGGGTATTGGGTAAGTTTTGTTTTTGTGGGAAGGGGAGAAGATAATTCCAAGATAAGTTGTTAAAGGCTTTACTTTATGATAGGGATAAGAAATGATCTAGTAAGTTTATTGGGGGAAGCTAGGTGGTGCAGTGGATAGAATGCTGGTCCTGGAGTCAGGAGCACTCATCTTCCTGAATTCAAATCTGGTCTCACACATTTTCTAGCTGTGTGACCCTGGATAAGTCACTTAAGTCCTATTTGCCTCAGTTTCTTCATCTGTAAAAAATGAGCTGGAGAAGGAAATGGCAAACCACTCCAGTATCTTTGCCAAGAAAACCCCAAATGGGGTCATGAAGAGTTGGACACAACTGAACAAGAATAACCAAATAAGTTTATTGGTACAGGGAACTCCTGTATTAAGAAAATCCCTTTACAAATACAAGTTGGCACCTTTCCTCAACTTATTGTCTTACTTAGGGAGTTGCCTAAAACACTAAGATTAGATTTATCCAGGGTCAGACAGCCACCAATATGTGTCAGAGGCATTGCATGGACCTATGTCTTTGTAGATCCAAGACTTGTCCTCTGTCTACTTCCTACACTATGCTGCTTCTCATCTTATAGCATAATTTATTTAAAATAAAGGGCCATTGAACTCCTAGAGCAAGAAGCCTGGAGAATCCATAGAATGCATCAACAGGTTGGTCAGCCAAGATGGCAGATTGAGAGGAAGAAGAATAGCCCAGCCCTCCCCCACAACTACTCTACAAAGATTTTATAAGTGCAATACATTGAGTCTTGACTGGGGAATTTAAGACAAAAATAACAGTGAGTCATGTTTCCAGCTTAGGTTGACATAGAAGGACCGACAGAGAGGTCTGTGGAGATGGAGGACAGTGTAAAGCCAGAAGCCTGCTGGGCAGAGCATTCTATCACAAAGATTTAATGAAAATCTACCTGAGGTTGGCCTATCCTGAGCCCTAGGCTATGTGTTGAGCAAGCAACAAGTACAGAAGAAAGCAGAATCTGTGTGGTTCTGTCCCTGGAAACTGAGTGAGATCTTAAATCCAGCCTCGGGCTTAGTCTGAAGCCTGCAGTGGAATAACCAGGAGAGGAAGCCCAGATCAAAGAGGAGTCTACAGTTTAGTCACTGAGCCTGCAGATCTTTCCATTTGGTTGACAATGGCTAAGTCCAGCAGCAGTGGGGCTTCAACCAAGGGCAAACTCATAGTTGTGTTGCTCTGACCTGAAGCCAGATCAGAAATCTGCAGATCCCAGACTAGGAGGTCAGTGCTCAGACTCTGGAGCAGATTGCTCTGAGTACACTAAAAGCTTTCAGGTCACCAGCCTGGGCTACTTGAGATCCTGGAGATCCTGAGATCCTTGAATAATATGGTATTCAAGACCAAGAAAGCAGCAGCATGTCAAGAAAAACAAAACAGGATCTAGTATGACTCACATATTCCATATAGAAGTGAACAAAGTCTAACTCTAAAATTCTAAAGTCAAGAAGGTAGCTTGGAAAAATAAGCAAACAAAAAAAAATCCACTTTTAAGAGCTATGATGGAGATAGAGACTGTTATGGCACAAAAATAGAAGAGAATGGCCCCAGATATCTACAAGCAAAACCTCAAAGAAAAAATGTAGTCACACTAGGACTTCCAGTCAGAGTCCTGGTATACATCCCAATCAATTTCCTTTCTCTTCCCCCAAGATTGGATATTGCATGAAAATCTTGCTCTAGGGACCATTTCTTATTGTTAAATTTAGCTTTAGGTTAATGATACTAATAATTAAAATTTATAGAGTGTTTTAAGATTTGAAAAATAACTACGACAAACTTTTGTAATGTTATCTTTTCTTTACATATGATAAAACTGAGGTTTTGATTGATGCCCACCGATGCCCACTAAAAAAACTAGTAAACTAGTAAATTTCTGAGGTGGAATTTTTATTTATGATCAAATTTTAAGTTGCCCACTCCATTTATTGTGATAGATATGCTGATTGAGTGAAGTTTAACACTGTTAGGAATGAGGATTTGAAGACTTTGAAGACTGTAGTTAGGTCATTCCGCTTTACAAAGAGGTCAACGTCTCCTGGGTAAGTGGTAAATTTGTGGCATAGGAACACCATGAGTTCTCTTGGGCTCTTGTTGTGCAGTCCATTTCAATGTGAATAGAAGGTATCCTTTTTGTACCTCAGTCCTTCTCAATCAGTCCTTCTTGATGGGAAAGTTGGAGTAATGAGACCAGAATGTAAAATGTCACAGATGGAAGGGTTCTTCAGTGTCATCTAGTTTAACCCAATCCTTTTACAAAAGAGGAACCCAAGGCTTGGAGAGGCAACACTTGCCCAAGATCACATAGCTGGTCAACAACAGAGTCAAGACTAGAATTCAGACCACTGATTTCCTAATGCTTTGTTTTTTCCACAGCAGTACTCTCAATATTCTGATTTTACAGATGAGGAAATGGTGGCTCAGAGATGGAAAGTTACTTAGGACCATAGATTTGTAGCTGAAAGACCCCTTCATTTTACAGATAAGAAACTGAGGCCTTGAGAGATTACATGACTTGGCAATGTCATTTAGGCTGAAGTGGGATTTGAACCCACATCCTCTGATTTTTGACACATTCAGCACACTTTTGGGTGTGCCACACTGCCCATTCACACAGGCAAAACCTGGTTTCAAAGCTAGGTTTTTAGATTCAAAATCTAGCTCTGTCCTTTACTACACCATACTACCATGTCATTATGTTGTAGAGTCAAATCTGGCAGATAATGGTAAAAATGACTTGGGACAAAGACCTTCAAATGCTTTGTCAAGGAGCATCTCTGGCTAATAAGCCAGAGAGCTCCTTCATTGGTCAATATCAGCAGCACAACTAGCCAGAGAATCAGAGGGGAAATCAAGGCAGCCAGGCACAGGCAATGAGGTTGATGCTAGTTTGAGTGAGAGAAGAACTTTGACCAGGATGGGGGAGTGGAAGGGACAGTGATAGAGACAGAACAGCATTGCTTTCCAGAAGATAGTTTCTGCACTCTTGAATTTCCATTGGGTGCTCCCTACTTAAGGGTTCCCAGCAGAGACTCTATGCTTTCTCTCTCCTCATGAGAACATTTTATCCCCTACTTGGCTTTTTTAACCTAACTTCCAACTGCTTTGTGATTGCTGCAAAAAGTTTCTCAGTTGTGAATTTTTCCCTCTTACCCACTGTGGCTTCAGGAGTGATGTCCTTGACACTGGATAGAAGTTCCATCCTACTCTTCAAGAGAGTTTTGATCTGGCTGGAAAGTGAACAGGTCAGGGAGCTCAGGAGAGGCAGATACTCTCACAGCCCCCACCCTTTTAGGAGATGTTTATGAGTGTTAGCAGAAGTTCCTCATAAAAAGCCCTGGAGAAACCAGTGACATCAGTTCCCTTTCCACTTAGTTTTCATGATCCCATTTGTAATAATTTCATGTTTTATGAGGAGTGCTTCCTACAACATCCTCAGTCGAATGGAAACACATGTGACTATCAGATGTCCTGGGCCTGCTCTTTGAGATGAGACAGTTTCAAACACCCCATTGTTTAAAATAGGCTCTCTGAAGGAGAGATAGATGGTGAGTGGAGGGTAGGAGGTGGGACTGGTGATGTCCTTCTAGAGTCATAATATTAGAACTCGAAGGGACCTCAGAAGTAATCCAATCTTCTTGCATCAGAAAGGACCAAACCTGAGGCCAAATGAGTTCATATTCCCTATGAGAGGGAATGTTTGTGCAGATCCAGAGCTGAAAGGGACCTTAGAGGTTGTCTAGTACCACCATTTCCTTGTTTCATTTGAGGGCCTATAGGCCCTGAGACTTTAAAAGTGACTTGTTCAAGGTGCCATAGGTCACCCAGAGCCATTTGAACCTAGAATCTTTGACTCCAAGATCAGTATTCTTTCTACCAGACCACATTGTCTCTGTTCCTTGCCTAGAGAATTTTTATCATTAGTGATAAATTCTCTCCTACAAACAAGACTGGGGTGAAGGAGGATGCTCCTGACAAATGTCTTTAAGTACCAAAAAAGAGACTTGCTTGTGGGTTCCCAGGTTTCGGTCTTGACATGGATTTTGTTCAACAAGGAACATGTAGTCTATCATTGCCATTTGTGCTAGCCTAAGATAGAATGTGGAGGGAAAGCAGAAATTCTGAGGTAGCACTGGACAACAGGCAAAGGCAAAAACCACAGCAGTAATGGAGGTCAAGGCTAGCTAGAGTCTACAAATAGCTGTGTAGGCAAGATTCTAGACCATAGGAATGGAATAACCAGAGGGGGCCAGATCTAGGATGTAGGCAGCCTAAGGTCCATAGAAAATAGTAACAGCATATTCCAGGCTATATACATGCCATCAGAGGCTTAGGCAAAGATGCAGGCATCAGGAGGACATAGTTAACAGAGATCAGGATATGGAAAAAGGGATCAGGTATTTGGATCAATGGTTCATCAATTCAATGAACATTTAAGTACCTTTGTTAGAACATGGTGTTGAGGGAGATAGAAATTTTAGATAAATTAAGTTCCTACCCCCCATGGAACTACTGTAATGTAAGTTAATACATGATAAATTCATTAGGAATATACAGTACAAAGTACTATATTTAGTCAATGAGAAAAGGTAATTACTGACTAGGGGATTTAGGGAAGGCTTCATGGAGGAGATAGCTTTAGATATGTGCTATAAAGAATGAATTTCAACAGGCAAAGACTACTGACAGAGCTAGGAAGGTCCCTAAACAAATAGATAAACTTGCTCATGAGGCAAGGTGGTCTATCTGGGAACTTCTTAGACTCTTTTGATTGGAGAGGGGGCCAAATCTGGAATGTGGGCCACCTAAGGTCCATAGAACACAGTCAACAAGTAAATTCACCTAGAAAGGAACATTGGGCCAGCTCTAAAAAGGTGGAATTCGTAACGATTTAAAAAAATATATTATGCCAGTACAAGTTGGGGGAAGAATGGTTACTAGGTTAGTTCATCTGAAAAAGATCTGAATGTTTGAATAGTTTGCAAATGACCGATAAGATAACAGCACCTGCAAATGGAAGTATAGGAGGAAGTAAGATAGTCACAGGGTTGAAACACATCCTGAGCATTTGGTTGAGTTTTGGGCACCTCATTTTAGGAATGAAATTGATAAACTGAAGAGTATCCAGGATAGTAAAGACACTTTAATCTATGCCATATTAGAAGCAATTGGAGGACTGGTTTTATTTAATCTAGAGAAAAGAACATTCAGTGGGGGACATAATAAGAGTTTTCAAGCATTTGAAAGTTAATATGTGGAACAGGGATCGTATTTATTGTGTTTGTATTGCGAACAGAACCTGAAGCAACGTATGGAAACTGCAAATAGGCAAATCTAGGTTTGACACAAGGAGAGACTTCCAAACAAAGCTGTGCCAAAGTGGAGTGGACCAACCTCCCCTGGAGGTCTTTAAACAAAAGGTAGACGACCACTTGGTGGATATATGGGAGAAGGCATTCTTGTTTCAGGGACAGCTGGACTAGATAGACCCAGAGGTCTCTTCCAACCCTGTGCTTTTGATACATGGGGAAAGGGGACTCACAGTAACTGCTGGCATATCCCACCTCATAAAGAGCCACAATCCCTCCTTTTCTAAATTAGCTTATAGTTTACTCTCTCTCTCTGTACACACACACACACACACACACACACACACACACACACACACACACACATATATATATATATATATATATATATATATATATTTGCAAAATAGTCCTGTAGAGTGTGTAGGGTAGGTGTTTTTTATCCTATTTTGTGGATGAGAAAATTGAGACCCACAGAACTCAATTGACTTTCCCAAGGTTTGTGAGTAGCAGAGAGAGCAGGAGAAGGTAAGCCTCATGGCTAGGAGCATCCCACACAGCCTCTGTACATACTGCAGAGCATTGGCCTTTAAGTTCTGTTGCTGTTCAGTCATTTCAGTTGTGTCTGACTCTTTGTGACCCCATTTTGGGGTTTTCTTGGCAAAAATACTAGAGTAGTTGGTCATTTCTTTCTCTAGCTCATTTTACAGATGAGGAAATTGAGGCAGACAGAGTTAAGTGACTTGCGTAGGGTCCCACAGCTAGTAAGTGTCTGAGATCTTATTTGAATTCAGGAAGATGAGTCTTCTTGACTCCAGGCCCAGCACTCTATGTGCTATGGTGCCACTTAGCTGCCCAAGCTCTTGATACGTTTATTGCTACATGTTAATCCTTTTATTAATCTCTGACTGGCACTTCCCACAGTAGCTTGTTCAAAACCAGTTTTTTCCTTGTCTCTTCTAAAGCCCCAAGGTAAGCCTACAGTGATCTCTCTCTGATATCAGTGCTTATATTTTATAAATAACAGATATACATAGAAGTAAAGGAAGCCAGGTGATAAAGTGGATAGAGCACTGGGGCTGTCGTCAGTAAGACTTGAGTTCAAAACCGACCTTGGATACTTAACTGTGTGACCATAAGCAAGTCATTTAACTACCTTTGCCTCTGTTTCTTCATCTATAAAATGAATGGGAGAAGGAAATGGCAAACCATTCCAGTATCTTTGCCAAGAAATCCCCAAAATGAGGTCATGAGGTAGAACATGATTGAAAAATATACACAATGTAAATAGAAATTTTTTGTAGGGAGCATTAGTGACTGTGAATGAATAAAGGTCTCCTGTAGGAAATTGCAGTTGAGTTGAGTTCTGAAATAAGTTAGGAAATCTAAGAGGTGGAGGTAAGGAGGGAGTGTATTCCAGTCATGAGGGACCACCTATATCAAGGGATAGTGAGGGGAGCTGTCTTGTCATGTACGAGAAACAGCAGACAGGCTGGATTGGTTTGAAGGTAGATTGCACAAAATGTAGTAATGTTTACATAATAAGCCAGGAAAGGTAGCCTGGAACCAGATTGCAAAGGGTTTTAAATGACAAATGGAGGAGTTTGCATTTTATCTTAGAGGAAATTGGGAACTACTGGAGCTCTTTGAAGAAAGTGACATAGACTTGTTCCTTAAGGATTATCACATTGACAAGTGTGTGAAGGATGAATCAGAGGGAAGATATTGAGGCAGGAAGCTCAATTAGAAGGCAATGGTAAAAGCCCAGGTGAGTGGTGATGGGGGACTGAACTTGGGAGGTGGCTGTCTGAATGCAGAACTGTTGGGGAGGTAGGAAACCACACTGCTTGGCAGGTGATTGCTTGGATGCGGTATGGTGGGAAAATGGAAATTTGAGGATGATTCTGAGGTTGAGAACTTGTGTGGTCAGCAGGATGGTGGTCCAAAATTGAACATGAATTAAAAAGAGTTGCAATGTGGGGAAAACTCATTGAGTTCCATTACATATATGCTGAGTTTTGAGAAGCCTCTGGGACGATCTAGTTGGAAATATAAAATAGGTAGCTGTTGATATGGGGACTGGAACACAGGAGAGAGGGTAGGGCTGCACAGATTTATGAATCAATGAGGAAAACATTAAATAAGTGCCTACTGTGTGCAAAGAACTGGGGTTAGAAATAGAAAAATAGCCAAGTTTCTGTCCTGAAAGAGCTCACATGCTAATGGGAGAAACAACACATAAAGGAGCTACAAGTTAGATTGAAAGGCCTGAGGGTATAGTAGCAAAGCAGGTGTAAATCCTTCTTGTTTAATGTTATTTCTACTAATAAAATAACATCAGTTTCTGATGTTGAACCATTTGCTGTGCCAAGGCTCAGGGTGATGGAAACTGTCTTTTCTGGATCTTTGTGGCTATAATAATTGTAGGAACTACATTTCTACAGATGTTGCTTCCCAGTATGGTACAAACAGGAGTAACTTGCACAGAGATGTAATGAAACCACTGAGAACTGATGAGATCACCAAGAGATGGGGAAGAGAGAGAAGAGAAGAGAGCCTCGGACAAAACCTTGGGGCCCACCCACAATTAGAAGGCAGTACATGGATAATGAACCAACAAAGAAGACAGAAGGAAGAGCAAGATGGAAGAAGACCTAAAAATATCACAAAATCTCTTCAGAGGAGAAAATATTGAGGAGAGGATAGCCTAAACAGTGTCAAATGCTGCAGAAAGGTTGAAGGATGAAGCCTGAGAAAAGATAATCAGAGTTGGTAATTAAGAGATTATTGTTCAGTCAGTCAAACATTTATTAAACACTTGCTCTGTTCTAGGCATTGTGCTAAACTCGGGGAATACAAATAAAAATAACAAAGATAGTCCCTGCCCTCAAGGACCTTATAGTCAAATGGGGGAACTTTGAAGAAATGTATGATGAGACTGGAAGCCACAATGTTAAAGTTTGAGATGTATATGAGAGTTGAAAATGTGGAGGCAACAAGTGTAGAGTTTTTTTTCCCTAGTTTTGCCATGAAAAGGAGAAGATACAGGAGGATTACTTGAGAGTGTGTTAAAGTAAAGTGAAAAAAATTTTTTTTTTAAATAACAGAGAGACCTAGTCATATTTTAAGCAACAGAGAAGGAAGCTCTAGATAGGAAGAGACTGAACATTAGACAGGAGGCAACCAGCTGGGAAAGATGGGAGGGAATGAGATCAAGAGTACACATAGCAGAGTTGGTATTTCAGAGCTTGTGTTTAATGGTATCGATTGAATGGTCCCAAAGCTATCATCTTGCTCTGATGCTCCACTGGCTAGAAAATCTGGATTCTGGAATGCCAGAAAGTCAGAACACCCTCCTGAGCTTCAAAACTTCTAAGATCAGAGGGTCCAATCCCTTTACTTAGAATGGAAAAAAATGAAAGGAAGGAGCCAAAAATGGAGACCTATTTCATGGGGCCACATAGATTTGACAATATCATCTCTGTCTCCTACAAGATGCTTTCTGCCAAGGAGACAAATTACTAGAGACAAGTGAAGAAAATGAGGCAAGAGGTGGAGGCTGACTGACGTCTTTTGAATGCCTCTTCAGCCTGGAACCAATAACAGAAGGTGTACGTAGACACCATGGTCTTTCCAAGGTATTTTCATTATGTATTTCCTGGTAGCAGGTTCTCTAGCTTCTCCGTCAGAGATTCTCTATGCATATACCACTCTTCCTTCACACAATGTCTTCTCCATTAGAATGTAAGCTCCTTGAGTTAATTTTAGTTCTTCTTTTAGTTCTGTCTTGCTCTTCCTTCTGTCTTCTTTGCTAGTTCATTATCCATGTAAAGCCTTCTCATTGTGGGAGGACACCAAGGTTTTGTTCAAGGCTCTCTTCTCTCTCTCTCTCTGTCCCATCTCTTGGTGATCTCATCCATTCTCAGGGGTTCCATTACATCTCTGTACAAATTACTCCTGCTTGCACCATGCTGGGAAGTAACTTCTGTGGAAATGTAGCTCCTGCATTTGTTGTAGCCACAACTGTCGAAGACCCAGCAATGCAAGTTCTCATTATAATAAGCAAGTAGTAAATGCCTGTTACCTGACTCAGGGGCTGAAACAGAATTCCAGATGACCTTGGAAGGGGGTATGGAGCAAATTATTGCCTATTAACTAATTTTTGCTTTTAAAAAAATATGAATTTATGTAAAATCTTATTCTTTATTTTGTATCTTTAATTAATTAATTTAATTTTTAAAAATTTAAATTAAATTAAATTGCTAATTTTAATAATTTATTAAAATTATTTATTAGTTATTTTATTTATATCTTTGTGTTCACTCATGTTTTTCATAAATTATGTTTTTACTTATAACCAATAAAAGATTGGAATATCACCAAATTAATTTACATAAATTTTAAATGAGAATAATTATAATGAACAATTGACCCCAGAAAAGAACAGAGAAAATGTGCCTACATTGCTTTTTTGCATAGGTAGTAGACTAAGAGTATCATGTATTGCATAGACTATCCAGTGTGGTTTTATTGATCTGCTTTTTCCCCCTCTTTTTAAATCTTGGTTACAAGGCAGAGGAAGGTGAGGGATACACACACACCCACACCCACACCCACACACACACACCCACACACACGAAAAAAAGTGACTATGAAGGTAATGTAAAAACAACAGACTCAATTAAATAAGATAATAATTTTGTTTTGAAGAAATACATTTATGTGCCCAAAAGGAGATGGGCTGGTGTTGTGGTAAGATGGAAGGATAACCAATAGATGATCTGTATGCTCCACTGGTAACATTTCAAAAGTCATGAGAAAATAAAGAATACTCTAATACTTAGGTGGCTCAGTGGATAGAATGCAGAACCTGGGGTCAGGAAGACCTCAGTTCAAATCCAGCTTCAGGCACCTATTAGCTGTATGACCCTGGGCAAGTCACTTACCTTTTTGCCTCAGTTTCCTCAAATAGCACCTACCTCCCGGGGAGGTTGTGGGGATCAAATGAGATTACATTTGTAAAGTGCTTAGCACAGTGTCTATACATAGAAAGTACTATGTAAATGTTAGCTATTATTATGTTGGGTGGACCCCAGGTATGGGAGGAAATGGACAAGAATCTAGCAGAATGGGTTGTGATCTTTATTCTTAGCAGTACTATCCATATGAATAAGGTTATAGATGCACCCAACTATCTGAATATTTATTAAAAATATAGGTCCACAATCTCCTTTATTCAACCTTATCTATCAGAGATCAAAACTACATTTCTTGTATTATTGGATACTTGTCATCTTTTATCTATTTTGAAGCAGTCTACATATAAAATAGGAGTTTCTTGTTACGTTTCCTTAAAGGTGCTCAAGTAGGCAGATTGAATATATCCATGGTTAAGTACATTATCATTTGATTCTCACAACACCCCAGTCAAACCTGTCAAAAGGGGCGATTATTATCCCCATTTTATATTGATGTTTGTGACCTGTAAAAACAAGCAAAGTGTTGTTTTCTTTCTGGAGTTCAGTTTCCTAGGCTCAGGCTCATTGAAAACATCTGAAGGATTGATCCCCTTTGAACCCTGATAATTTACAGCTGTGCTAAGGCATGTAGATTTCATGCCTACTGATTTTAAGCCAATCAGGAAGTGATTCCTTGTTGTATATACTGGGAGGTTGGTATTTTACTTTGGTGACTTGCTTATGAGAAGGACCTTGTGATTCCCTGGTTGAGACTCTGAGTAGCTGTATGTTCAGACCCCCTATTTCTCCAATGTAAAGATTTTCTCCATTCAAGAAAATGTATGTAAGGTATAGAGCCATATTGCTCTGATTCAGGCAGTAGAGCCCTGTCTGTTGGTTTTTATTTCTCTGCTTATATTTTCTCTGAAATTCAGGATGCTGACTTTTCCCCTGCACTAGTGAATGTAATTAAAAAAGTCTGTTGATCCCTTAAACAGTAATCTTTCCTAGTATAGCAGACATGAACCAGAGCTAGCAGGTCATCCTGGGTGTGCCAGGGTACTTGCTATTACATGACCCCATTTGGGGTTTTCTTGGCAAAAGATACTGAAGTGGTTTGCCATTTCCTTCTTCAGCTCATTTTACAGATGAGGAAACTGAGTCAGATAGAGTTAAGTGACTTGCCCAGTGTCACATAACCAGAAATAATCTAAGACCAGATTTGAACTCAGACCTTCCTGATTCCAGGCCTGACTCTCTATTCATTGTCACCTAGCTGTGCCACTCTCACCTGTGACTCCAAGAAGCTATGGCATATGCAGTGACCACACCCCAGTCAAACCTGTCAAAATCATCTGGGCAGACAGGTTAAACCAGGTTTGAGGGTAAACAACAAGTCTCAAAACCATCAGTAAGTCAGGGGGATGTCTGTTCCACGCATGTGAAGACTTCCCATGCTGGAATGGATGGATGAGAACAATTTGTTCCAATGGTCTTGAAGGCAGCTGAAACACTTAGAGCTTGGTCAGACATTGAAGACAAGATCGCCCACTTCATCCTATACCTTTATAAAAGAAAACTTTTTTAAATGTGCAATATATCCTCTTTTTGCTGCAATTATTTGATTTTTTCCAATTTGGCAGTTTGTGCCAAAATTTTGACATTTCACAAAATTTTGATACTTTCTTTAATTCATCATGGAATCACACTTATATCTCATTGGATAATAAATTAGATAAACCTTACCTTTGGAAGAATAGCCCATTTTCCCCATATCTAACCTTAATTATGGGACATATTTTTTAAAAGTTAAAGAAATAAAAAAAATGAAACCCTTGTGACAAACGTATGGTCAAGCAAAACACATTTCTGCATTGGTCATGTCAAAAAATAAGTCTTAATTTTCACTCACAGTCCTTCATTTCTCTATTAAGAGATGGGTAGTATGTTTCATCATGAGTCCTCTGGAAGCATGGTTTAAAGATTTCCTAAGTCTTTCAAAATTGTTTTTATAATGTTATCATTGTATATATTGTTCTCTTGGTTATGCTCACTGTACTCTGCATTAGTTGATGCAAGTCTTCCCAAGTTTCTTTGAAACAATTCCCTTTATTATTTGTTAGATCACTATAGTATTCTATCACTTCATTCCAGGCCCCTGTAAAAATCCCCAAAACATCTTTTGGTGGATGTATCACAGTCTGATGAAGATATTTAGGTCTTTCAGTCTTACCCAGATAATGTTTCATATAGTATTGAGTAAAAAAGTGAGTTTCTTTGGTCTTGTCTTTTTTTTACTCATGGTAAGTAATTTTTCTTATAAAAAAAACTCAAACAACTGGTCTGCTCAGTATTCTTCAAACATTAGGAAACACATACTACACCCTAGAGCAGTGGTTCTCAAACTTTTTGGTATCAGGACAACTTTACACTCTTAAAAATTATTGAGGACCTCCTCCTTCCTAAAGAGTTTTTACGTGGGAGATTATATATATATATATATATATATGTATATATATGTATATATATATACACACATATATATATATACTATATTTTAGAAATGAAAATATTTTGCAGAATGAAGACTATTTTCTCTTGTGTTTTGTTTTATGATTTCTCCCATTCATTTTAATTCTTCTATGCAACATCACTAAGGTGAAAATATATTTAATAGGAATGTATATGTAGAACCTATATAAGATTGCATGCATTCTCTGGGAAGGGAATGGGGAGGGAAGGGAGAAGAGGGGGAAGGAGGGGAAAAATCTAAGATATATGGAAGTGATTGTAGAAAATTGAAAACAAATAAAATAATTTAAAATTAGAAAAGAAATTAAAATATTTTGGTATTATTATGAAAATAGTTTTCAATTCATGGGCCCCCAGAAAGGGCCCTCACACCACACTTTGAGAACCTCTGATACTATTAATGAATCAATAATGCTTCTAGCTGTCAGTGGTCCCATCAAGTAATTTTTTATCCTTCCTTGAAAGTATGAGAATGATGTATTTTCTGTTTGCATGAGAGAGGATCTGTGAGTCTTTTGAGTTTCAAGTATTTTCTATGTAAAAAACAGCTAATCTTTCCCTGAGACCTCTATTATATATTATGTATATTTTCTAGAAGGGACCTAATTCCTCACTTCTCAGGCATGCCCATATCTAAGTGTTTTAGAGATTTCTCTGGAGTTATTATGAAGTGGGGACAAACCGTAGGAGAGTGAGAGAGAGAAAGAGATAGGCAGAGACAGAGACAGACAGAGACAGAGACAGAGACAGAGTGAGAAGCCGGATCTTCTTCTCTGCAGTCAAGCCAGCTCTCCACAAGATGAATTTGGGTCAATGTGAGCCAGAATCAGACCCCCTTGTGGGAGGGGAGCTTCTGAACTGAGGGACACATGGAACTATCAAAAAGATTAAGCACTTGGGATAGACTTTGTCTGCAACTGGAATTGTACTAAAGATACTTTCATGGGAACCTATCAATAAGTTTGCATCCCAACACTTTTATTCAATTTTAAAAAGCAGTCTTTCTATCTGCCTTTACATTCAAACTCTCTACTCTTCCTAACTTCTCTACTATTTTTTAAAAATTTATTTATTAAACTTTTTACATTCATTTTCACAAAATTTTGTGTTCCAAATTTTCTCCCCATTTGTCCCCTCCCCCCACCCAATACACCGAGCATTCTAATTTTCCCTATCACCAATCTGCTCTCTCTTCAATCCTCCCTCCCTTCTCTTGTCCCCATCTTCTCTTTTGTCCTGTAGGGCCAGATGACTTTCTATTCCCCATTGACTGTATTTCTTGTTTCCTAGTAGCAGCAATAATAATACTCGAAAACTTTGAGTTCCAAATTCTTCCCATCCCTCCCCACCCAATCCCTTTGGGAAGGCAGGCAATTCAATATAAGCCATATCTGTGTAGTTTTGCAAATGACTGACAATAGTGGTGTTGTGTAAAACTAATTGTATTTCCCTCCATCCTATCCTGTCCCCCATTGTTTCTATTCTGTCTTTAGATCCTGTCCCTCCCCAAGAGTGTTGACTTCAAATTGCTCCCTCCTCCCATTGCCCTCCCTTCCATCATCCCCCAACCCTGCTTATCTCCTTCTCCCCCACTTTCCTGTATTATAAGATAGGTTTTCATACCAAAATGAGTGTGCATTTTATTCCTTCCTTTAGTCGAATGTGATGAGGGTAAACTTCATGTTTTTTTTCTCAACTCTCCTCTTTTTCCCTCCACTAAAAAGTCTCCTGCTTGCCTCTTGAATGAGATATAATTTACCCCATTCCATTTCACCCTCTCTCCTCCCACTACATTTCTCTCTCACCATTTACCTTAATTTCTTTTAAGATATGGTCCCATCCTATTCAATTCACTCTGTGCTCTCTGTCTCTGTGTGTGCGTGCATGTGTGTATGTGTGTGTACGTGCACGCATGTACCTGTGTGTGTGTGCGTGTACGTCTGTGTGTGGTCCCACCAACAACCCAGATACTGAAACATTTTAGGAGTTACAAATATTGTCTTTCCATGTAGGAATGTAAACAGTTCACCTTTGGTAAGTCCCTTATGACTTCTCTTTGCTGTTTACTTTTTCATGCTTCTTCTCATTCTTGTGTTTGAAAGTCAAATTTTCTTTTCAGCTCTGGTCTTTTCATCAAGAATACTTGAAAGTCCTCTGTTTCATTGAAAGACCATATTTTCCCCTGAAGTATCATACTCAGTTTTGCTGGGTAGGTGATTCTTGGTTTGAGTCCTAGTTCCTTTGCCTTCTGGAATATCCTATTCCACGCCCTTCGATCCCTTCATGTAGAAGCTGCTAGATCTTGAGTTATCCTGATTGTATTTCCATAATACTGGAATTGTTTCTTTCTAGCTGCTTGCAATATTTTCTCCTTGACCTGGGAACTCTGGAATTTGGCCACAATGTTCCTAGGAGTTTCTCTTTTTGGATCTCTTTCAGGTGGTGATTGATGGATTCCTTCAATACTTATTTTGCCCTCTGGTTCTAGAATATCAGGGCAGTTTTCCTTGATAATTTCATGAAAGATGATGTCTAGGCTCTTTTTTTGATCATGACTTTCAGTTAGTCCCATAATTTTTAAATTGTCTCTCCTGGATCTATTTTCCAGGTCAGTTGTTTTTCCAATGAGACATTTCACATTCTCTTTCATTTTTTCATTCTTTTGGTTTTGTTTTATGATTTCTTGGTTTCTCAGAAAGTCATTAGCCTCCATCTGTTCCATTTTAATTTTGAGAGAACTATTTTCTTCAGTGAGCTTTTGAGCCTCTTTTTCCATTTGGCTAATTTTGCTTTTGAAAGCATTCTTCTCCTCATTGGCTTTTTGAACCTCTTTTGCCAATTGAGTTAGCCTATTTTTCAAGGTGTTATTTTCTTCAGCATTTTTTTGGGTCTCCTTTACCAAGGTATTGACCCGTTTTTCATGCTTTTCTTGCATCTCTCTCATTTCTCTTCCCAGTTTTTCCTCCACCTGTCTAACTTGATTTTCAAAATCCTTTTTGAGTTCTTCCATGGCCTGAGCCCACCGGACATCCACCTCGAATGTCTGGGATACAGAGGCCCCGACCTCCATGTCTTTCCCTAATGGCAAGCATTGTACTTCCTTATTAGAAATGATGGGAGGAAGGAACATCTCTTCCCCAAGAAAGTAGCTCTCTATGGTCTTATTTTGCTTCCTTTTTCTGTGCATTTTCCCAGCCAGTTACTTGACTTCTGAGATTCCTCTCCACCCCCACCTAGATCTGCCCAGCTAGTGCTTGGAGTCTGAGATTCAAATGCTGCTTCCCAGCCTCACGGCTTTCTGGGGCAGGAGCAGCTGCTATTCAATGTGAATTTAAGTTCTGGTGCTTGGGTGGGGGTGGGCTGCCTCCCAGGCTCAGTTCCCTCAGGGGGTTTATGCAGAGACCTTCGGTAATGGAGCTCCTGCCTGCTCGGGGAGTCCCTGGCCGCAACTGCTGCCTCTGCCGCTCCCTCTGCTGCTCCCTCTGCCACTGCCTGCTCCCTCTGCCGCTGCCTCCCAAGGGGGCCCAAGTCACAGAGACACCCCGCTCCCCTCTCGGCCAACCCAGAAGTCTCTCTCACTGACCTGGAGCGTCTGTGGGTGAAGGGACCTTCGTGGCCACCTGAGGTTCCGTCCCTGAAGCCTGCTCGGGTCTGCTCCTTTGGGGCCATGCGGCTAGAGCACCTCAGGGGTGGGCTCCGCTGTCCAGAGCGCGACGGACCCCTGGGGACAGCTTTCCAGGGCTCTCTGGAACAGAAATCTCCTCCACTGCATTGGTGCGCACTTGCTCTGCTCCAGAATTTGTGGGGAGTTCTTTTTACAGGAAATTGCTGGGCTGTGGATTTGGAGCTAGCATGCGTGAATCTTTCTACTCTGCCATCTTGGCTCACTTCTCTACTATTGTCAAAGGTAACAGTACCCTTCCAGTCACGTAGGCTGGCTCTCTCTCTCTCTCTCTCTCTCTCTCTCTCTCTCTCTCTCTCTCTCTCTCTCTCACTCACTCACTCCTCCTTTCCTCTTCCCTCTCCTTTCCTCCCCTCCCCCACATTCAGTCAATATTCAAGTTCTGTCATTTCTACCTTCTTACATCAATAATGGTATGTTCCTTTCTCTCTGACTGGAGCCACTCTGGTACAGGATGTCATCTCATGCCTATACTATTATAATAGCCTACTGGGATGGCCTCTCTGCCTCATCTTTCCCCACTCCAGTTCATCTTTCACTCATTTATCAAATACATTTTCCTAAAGCATAAATCTGACCATGTCACTATCTCTTCCTGCTAATTCAATAAACTTCAGTAGCTCCCTATTATTCCAGGATCAGATATAAAATCTTCTGTTTTATTATGAAGCCCTTTATAACCTGTCCCCTTCTTACCTTTTCATTCTTCTTACCTCACTGTCACTGTGATTCAGTGATATCTGCCAACTTACTGTTCCTTCCACAAGACTTCATTTCCTTACTTTGAGTCTTTTCACTGTCTCTTCTCCTTTCTGCCCTCTGACTTCCAAGACTCAACTAAAATCTCACCTTCTATAAGAAGTTTTTCCAGATCTCCCTTGAGGTAAATGCCTTCCTTTTACGATTTTCTGCAACCCTTAATGTATTTTCATGTGTACATAGTTGTCAGCATTAGAATGGGAACTCCTTGAGGTCAGGAACTTTTTTTTCCTTTCTTTGCATTCCCAGAGCTCAGCATGGTGCCTGGCATATTGTAGGCAATTAATAAAGCTTTTTGACTTGACTGACTTCACTTGACTTAGGGGATGTGATATGGATGATGATCTGGTGGCAAAGGAGACTGAGAATAAATGGTTAGACTGAGACCTAGGGTCATAGAGACCTAGAAAAGAAAGAATGTCCAGGAGGTGAGGGTGGTCAACAATGTCCAAAGATAAAAAGAACAAGAAGGATGAGTGTTGACAAAAGTCCATTGGATTTGCCAATTAAGAGATTGTTGACAGTTTTGAATAGAGAAGCTCCAGCTGAGTGATGAAGTCAGAAGCCAAACTACAAAGAGTTTAGAAAAGAATGAGAAGAGAAATAAAGGCAATGGGTGTAGACAGATTTTCCAAGGATTTGATTGAGAAAAAGAAGATGCAGGAATATAACTTGAGGGGTGAAGGAGGCTTGCTTAATGTTTGCTGAATATATGAATCAGTGAATAAGTTGCTAATATTGCATAATTTATGCATATACTGTACACATACTTTACTGTTGAATTTATTTTTCAGATATATTTATTATAGGAAGACTGAACCTGGGATAGAGGGAATTCCCAGGGACAAAAGTCCCTCTACCATTGCAGGTCAGTATTTCCTCTATAATTTAGAATCTAGAGCACTGAGAAGTGAAATGACTTATCCAGGATCACATAGCCAGTGTGCATCAGAGACAGGATTTGAACCCAGGTCTTTTTGTGGCTTACTCTATCTGTAATGCCACAGTTTCACTCATATTTATTATAGACATATAACATAATAAATATTTATTGTATTTATTTTTAAGATGAGGAAAGCAAGATTCAGAGTGGTTAAGTTACTCCCTCAAGGTTCCTAAGTGTTGGAACCAGACCTTAAACCCAGGTACATTGACTCTTTCCATGGTACCAAACCGCTTCTCTATTCCTCTTATGGGGGAGACAGCATTGTGGAGCTAGAGAAATAACAGCTCAGTAATATCACATTTCTAGAGCTTCCTAAAGTAAGGCAGAGAGATATGATCTAGGCCAGACAAAAAGTGTGACTCAAAGTACTTTCTGACTCTGTGACCTTGGCATCTCACTGACTCTGGGGATACACTTAATCTCTAGGTTGCTGAGAAGGTCCTGACCTGCATTTCTTCCCCTGGGAGATCCCAATACCAATGAAATGCCAGGTCTAGTCCCTCAGACCCACATTTGTGGTTTACTTTTCCACAGTAATCTGGTATGGACACAATGCTAAAGAAAAAGCAAGGCATGGAAGCCACTTACCTAAGGTCATCCAGCTAGCAAACTAGACCTTGAACTAAGGTCTTATGACTTGTATACAATACCACTTGGTCTATTTCCAAAAGTGATTGGGGAAAAGGAAAAGAACCTGTATGTTCTAAAGATGTTTATAGCAGCTGTCTCTGTGGTGGCAAAGAACTTGAAATTGCAGGGATTGGAGAATGACTGAACAAGTTGTGGTCTATGATGGTGATGGACTCAGTGATATAAAGAATGATGAGCTCGATGAGCTTAGAAAAACATGAAATACTTGCACCAAATAATGAGGAACAAAATGAGCAGGACTAAGAGAATATTGTATACACTAAGAGCAATATTGTTTTAAGAACGACTTTGAGTGAATAAATCATTTTGACTATTAAAAATTTCCAAGTTAACTACAAAGGATATATGAAAAAAGATGCTATCTGTATCCAGAGAAAGAACTGATAAATAGAATGTGTTTATAACAATTTTACACATATGTATACATACACATGTATGTGTGTATAACACACATGTAAAGACATAGAAATGTACATATAAATACGCACACATATATACACATATGTGACAAATAGAATAGGTATATAACAATTTTATGTATGTATATATACATTCTATATATTTGTGTCTAATGGTAGCCATCTCTAGGGGGAGAGGGAAGAAAAAAAGAAATTTACATTATAAGTTTATTATATATTTAAAAGGAATAGAAAATTGTATGTAAGAGATATGCAGTTTCATGTGCAATCATCTTTTTATGTTATGGAAATGCTTGATTTAGTTCATAAATTAAAAATAAATAAACATGTAAAAAAAAATCTTATGACTCTGAGTCTATTGTGTTTGAAAGGCCTCAGTGTTCCACAACATGTATGGAGCAGCAAACATGGTGGAATGGCTGCTTTCCTGGATGGCCAAGTGACTAATTTCTATGCTGCACTCCTGGAAAGGCTTCTAAGTAGAAACAAAAGGAAGAGGAGATTAATGGAGGAGATGTGGCCCAGTGCTATGATCAGCTCTCTGGTACTGTCTCTTCTGAAGAAAATTTATACCCTCAAATTGTAAGATGAGGCAGGAGGATTAAGGGGCCCAGAATGGTTCCACGTAGTAGGAGGGAACTATTTTGCTGATGGTGAGGAATGATGATTGACAATGATGATAAACTTCCTGTTTTAGTGCAGAGAGAATCAGCCTTTGAATCAGAGAGACTTGGTTTCAAGTTCTGTCTTTGACACAGAGTCACATGAGATCCTGGGTAGAGAACTGAACCTCTAAATGCCCCCAGGAAACTCTCCAGGAATATCAGCTTTGGTGGAGAGAATTTCTTCACTGAGAGTTCCCTATACCAATAATATCACCAGTCCTGTCCAAAATAGCAATTAAAGATGATGCTCCAGATACTGTACAAAGCCTCCAAGGAGATAACTGAAAGCTAAAAATACTTGACCAATTTCCCTGACAAAGGAAAGAAATGACATTTGGCTACCAAGATGGAGGGCAGTGTTTCTGTTTGTCTAGGTTTGCCTGCAGAGCCAACATGAGTACATTTCCCTTTGGGATTGAACCAAATCAAACAAATGTTTGCTAAGATCTCCGTTTCATTTGCTGTAAGAGTATGAAGCTTGGGCGAGTTCTTGGCAGAGGCTGGCAAAAGAGAAGCTTGACTTTAGAATGCTGACTTCAAGCAGTGGACTCTCCAGAATTGTTATGGGGCAGGGGAAAATGTCACTAGCTGGATGGGGTGAAGGAGGGAATTCCTGGTGGGGCCCTGTTGTCCACAAATTTAGGCAGAGTAAGAGATGAGATCTGAAACCAAACCTTTCTGATTCCAAACCTAACACTATCCACTGTCCCAGGTTGCTGCTTTGCACAACTTTCTATTAGATTCTATCATCCTCTAAAATATAAGCTTTTGGGAAACTGGATAATAATTTAATTTCATGACTTTTTTCCTATTGGAGGGTAAAATGAGGTGAACACCCTGAGCTGGTGACTTAGCTCCAAGTCGCTTGGCTATACCTCCTCCATATAACTCTTTTAGAAACCTATTGCAGCCCTTTATTCCTCTCAGGCCCAATAAGTCTCTCTATCAGGGGTGGGGAACCTGTAGCCTTGAGGACACTTGTGGCCCTCTAGGTCCTCAAGTGCAGCCCTTTGCCTGAGTTCTAGGGCTGCACTTGAGGAGCTACAGGATCACATGTGTCCTCGAGGCCACAGGTTCCCCACCCCTGCAAAAACTGCTCTTAACTACTTCCTAAGTTATTCTGAGAGCCAAGGCTGATTTGTTACATAATCCAAACACTCCTCCTCACACCCTCCTCTCTCCTCATAAACTTAAGGAAAATGAGGAATATGTAGATCTGTGTCACCATGAAGCAATTTGCCTATAAATCCTGGACTCTTTTAAGGAGGTTCACATACTAAAGAATTCATTGGATAGGACCAGAAGAAACCTGGGGATGGGGCCGCAGTATGACTAGTTCACTGTTAATTATGTCCAAATTCTTGGAAACAGAAGTTGGGGAATGCAAATTAGAGATGAAGAATTACCAGAAAATGATTGGATTAAAGAAGCTAAGACTTAAACCGAATCTTTTCCTCACTTCTCCTGTTTAGGCGAAGCTTACAAGAACCCAGAATTTGTAACAAGTGAATTGTCAAAACTAACTGTGGTCTCAGAGAAATAGACCTACCTCTCTTCATAGAGACATGGGGGCATAGGAGTGCTGAATGTTCCAAACCCTTCAGGTGAGGTCACTGTGCCGGCTAGTTTCACTTGATTGTTTTCACTTAGTTTCATAGAAAGGCTCAATTAATAGTAGAAAGTGAAGAAATGGGTCTAGAAATGGCTGTGACATAGGAATTAAGAAAGGAAGGAAACAAACATTTATTAAATGCCTACTATACGTCAGGCACCGTGCTAAGTGCTTTACAAGTATCTCATTTGATTCTCACAACAACCCTGGGAGGTAGGTGCTGTTATTATTCCCATTTTACAGTTGAAGAAATTGAGACAGACAGAGGTTAAGTGACTTGCTCAGGGTCATATAGCTAGCAAGCGTCTGAGGTAAAAATTGAACTCAGGCTCAGTGCCTTCTTTATTATGTCACCCAGCTGCCATAGAAGACACATAGGTAGAGTTGTTTTTCTTTCTTTCTTTCTTTCTTTCTTTCTTTCTTTCTTTCTTTCTTTCTTTCTTTCTTTCTTTCTTTCTTTCTTTCTTTCTTTCTTTCTTTCTTTTTTTAAAAACAGCAACACTGGATTGAGAGTAGGACCTGGTTTTAAATCCTTTCAGAACTTTTCATTCTGCCCTTCTTTTTTCCACATTAGTTTCCTCACCTGTAAAATGAGTTCCTTGAGACAGACAAACTTTGAGGTCTTCAATGGCTCTAAATTCTGTGATCTTATAACTTTCCAAAGTCCAACCCCAGAGAAGGAGCAGGGATGTTCTCAAAACTAATGAATGTAGCATTCCTTCCCTTCCCCAGAATCCAAGAGTTTGTGAAATAAACCTACTTGAACCTGTTTCCTCATTTTATAAATGGATCTAAAGATACGTGTGACATCTATTGCACAGTACAGTTGTGAGGCTCCTGTTCCCAAGATTATAGATTTAGAGATGGAAGGGACCTTAGAGGTTTCATTTCTTTTATTTCCCTTCACAAGAAAACTGAGACCCAGAAAAGTGGTGATTTGCCTGCGTCTAGTAAGAGGCCAGGTCAGGACTGACAAAGCACCGACAGCTCTGAGATAACATGTGTAAAATGCTTTACAAGCCCTGATGGGTTACTTAGACCTCAGTTATTAGCTAAGAACATTAGTCCTGGAATCAGATCGCCTAGTGTGAATCTGGACAAGTAATTTCACAGTTCTGAGTCATAATTTTCACATCTATAAAATATGGAAGACAATCTATCTTAGAGCATTGCTGCGAAGAAAGTACTTTTCAAGCTTAAAATGCTTTGTAAACAGGCTTCATTTCCGAGGTTTCATCCATTGTCACTTTTACCAGAGTTCTAAGCATTTTTAGTCTGACCTGCCATTTCCCTTTCCTTGGTTCATTTTAGTTGTCCTTATCCTGACTTTCTCTAGTTCCATTATTTGTTGTATGTTTATCAAAAACTATTTTAAGAATGTATCAAACCAGGAAATAAAACTTCATTACATTAGGTGCCAGAACCTTACCTGGGCACAACGTTATGCCCAAAGCAACAGAAAACGCCTGCTCACTGCACTTTATGCTAGGCTTTGGAGGAGACTTAGGAGGTAGATAAGATTCAGTTCCTGTCCTGAGATATTTAAGAAAGAGGACAGTAAGTGGAAAAAGTCAGCATGGTGGATAGAGCGCTATATAGAGTCAAGGAGAACTGAGTTCAGGTCCTGACTTAGGTGATAATTAGCATACCAATTAGTAACCAGGACAACTCAGCTCACCTCTCTGAATTTCAGTTTCCTCATTTATAAAAATGAAGATAAAGATATTTTTTGGCACCTGTTTATATTTGTATATATTTTGTGCTTATCTGCATGCATATTTCTCTCCCCCAATAGAATGGAGCTCCTTGAGGGCAGGAATGATTTTGTTTTTGTCTCTGTTATCTTCAGCAGTGAGCATAGTGCTTGGCATATAGTAGGTGCTTAATAAAGGCTTATTAAATAAATAAAGTAAATAAATAAAATAAATAAATGTTTAGCATTAAAATGACTGCTAGGCCCAGGGAGGTTGGGCAATCTCCCTTTTCTCTCCTTTTCCCTCCTGCTGTTCACCAGTGCATGTGGTCTGGAGAAGCCTTCTTCTGAATTGGCTTGGGATCTCCCTTCTGATATTCATTGGCTCTTTTAACTCCCATCCTGACTCATATCTAAGGTTTCCTCAAAAAAGGGAAGTAGAATGTACATTGTGTATCAGGGATGGGGCATGTCTTTTATATCCTTGCACAAAAAAAAGGTAACATAAGACACACAGGCATCTTGACAACTTAAAACGATTCAGTATCAACTTGATAAAATTAAATTTTATTTTTTCAAATTAAACATTAATTTTCTCTTCACCCCACCCCCTCCAGGGGAGAAAAAGAGAAAGAAAAACATATTCTTATAACAACATGGATAGTCAAGCAAAACAGTTCTCCTCATTTTTTTGTCCAAAAATATGTATCTTGCTCATTCTTTATTTCATTTGGGAAGTGGGTAGCATTCTTTCTCCCTGAACCTCTGGAGTCACGGTTGATCACACTGATCAGAGGGAAGTCTTTCAGTTATTTACTTCTACAATGTTGTTGTTATAGTTTACCATGTTCTGATTTTGCTAATTTTGATCCTCATTGATTTATACAAATCTCAGGTTCCTGCGGAACTATTGATTTCATCATTTATTACTCCACAATTATATTCCATTGCATGCATACGCTGTCCTTCATTCAGTCATTCTCCAATTTGATTCAGTAGCGATGTACAACTCCTGTTACAGTCTTCTAGGAGATAGATGCTTAAATCTCATAGGAACAGAAAAAAGCAGACTGCTGGATAATTAATTAGCCATCTTACATTTGGGTACATGTTGGTTGGTAAAACAGATGTAGGACCTTTCCCTGCTGCCAGTCATTTCCAACCTGATGAGAGTAGGGTTTCTAAAACTTACAACATTATGCCCATTCCTAGACAAATTCATCTTGGGATGGGTATGTATTAACCTAAGATCAGGAAAGGACACAACGCAAACCCTTTTCAGACTCCCCTAGACAATGAAAGCTTTAAATATGCTTTAGCTGCCATATACTACGGAGACATGGAGGATGGGGGTTGAAATAAAAAAAAAACAACTCCCTTCTTCCCACCCCCAAATCCTTCAGTGAACAATTTGAAATAGTCTTTGCATGAATTGTAGCTAGAAAGAAACAGAGAGGGTAAGGTGCAGACCACTCCCTTTTGCACATTGACTGAGTCATCAGCTCTTTTGGTCCGTGGTTAATAAAAGGACTCTTTGTGCTTTAACAGTGAGTCATATGTGGCTGGAAGTAGATCCTCCATGGCTGAAGAATAACTATGGGGTGTTCTGGACAGGTCTGACCTATTACTCTCTGCTTAAACCAAATAGCAACTGAGCCCAGCCTGAGCCTTCCCCAAACCCTGTGTGACTGCTTGCCTGAGTCCAACTCTAGAGAAAAATGCCTTTAGGCACTCCAGAGAGGACTCACTATGGTCCAGCATGTAACCCATGCTGTGGGAGAAAGATAGCAGCAGGGCCTATCCTGGAGTTGATGTAACTGGGTTTGGTGTGGGGAAAGGAGTAGAAGCTGTACCTACAAGAGAGTGAGCTCCTGGAACCCAGCGACAAGACGGCACTCCAGGCAAAGATCAGCAATGAAACAGCTGTGGAGTTCCTCAAAGATGAAACCTAGTCTGACACCTTATATGCAGGACCAAACAGACCCTGGCTACACCTTCAGCTGTGATAGAGACCCAGTCCCCAATGAGCAGACCAAGAAAAACTCTGAACATCATGAGGAAATACTTGGTTTGAGAGGTAACCTGAAGGTAAACCTCAAAGAAAAATAGTCATCCCACACAAGTCCAGATTACACCTCAGAGAAAGAAAAGTGTCCTGGTCATTGGGACTGTAGGAGTCCCTGGAAGAAAGTAAATGAGATACAGAATAGAATTGCCAGGGAGGAAAGAATGCCATGCAAAATTAATACCTTAGAACATATGGTGGAAAACATTACTCAAAAGATGGAATGCTCTGAAAAATGACAATTGGTAAGAGAGAGAAAAAAATGACTCAACAAGACATCTAAAAACAAAACTAAAAAAAAAAAATAAAAAAAATGAGAAGAAAATCTAAAAAATATCAAAAACATCTGATATAAAACTCTGATCGACACAATATTCCTTAGTCCAAAAGAATGGACTTGAAGCATACCACTCACCTCCTTACAAAGACTTGATGAACTTGAAATGCAAAGAGACATTCATTTTCAGACATGGAAAACATGCAAATCTGTGTTGTTGGACTATGCAGCTTTGTATTGAGGACTTAATGTTTTCTGGTCTGTTTTTAAATTTTGATCAATGGAGGAGCAAGTGGAATGAACAAAAAATTTTAAAATGCTTGATCATTAAAAAGAGGAAAAGGATTCAGTTTAAAAAAATAAAGGAGGACAAAACAAAAACAGAATATAAGTTTTTTTAAGGACAGGACCTTGTTTTTGCCTTTGTCTCTCTGCTCAATGCCTGACATGAAATGAACATTTCATGCATGCTTTGACTTACTGCTCAACATGCTGAATTTAGTTATATAATTTAAAAAAATCACAACTCTTCCCTGCAAAATAAGCTTATATAATATTCACAGATTCATATATAATACTTTTTGGTTCTTTATATATGGAAATGCTCAAGTTTGTGGATGTTTGTCAGGTTCATAATAATAAATTTTTTTACTAATATAGGCCTGTGTGTCTGGAAGAAGCTGGAGGTTACCTGCCCATTTATAGTAGATTATTGGGAGCTGAATAAATTTGTTATGACTATTTGCTCTATCTGTGATTGAGTCCTAGCTGAATGGTATGGACGATCAATTTTGACAACTTCTTTTTCTCTATTACCATGGTTGAGAAGAGTCAGGAACAATTTATTTTTATTTAGAAAAGAGTTCAATATTCCTTCACCATCCTTCCTCAGAGTTGGTTCTCTGAGGAATTCTCCTTCCATATTGCTAAAGTTTAGTGGGCAGAGACCTAAGAAGAAAACAAAACAAAATGAAAAAAACCCTGCTCCAATGCTGAGAACATTGATGTCCATTACTGAGGATGGAATGAGGTCAGGGAGGCAGATGCCCTAGGTTGGGTTATGTGAGAGACAACAATTGGGAGACAAACTCTAGGAAAATTCAGGGTCCAACTCTTCATTTACATTTTTGGGAGCACACAGGATAGGGAGAGCCTATAGGGGTACAGATGTTATCCATACTGAGCTCCAGTTACTCCCTCAGAGAAAAAAAAAAGAAGCTCTAATACTTATTGGATTCCTTGGGTTCTGGAGAATCCACTTTTCCCCCATCTGGTTGATAACCCTCATTTATCAAGTCACCTCTAAGTTCCCCTTTATTTAAATGGGGCCGGAAGAAGGACTGTAAAGACCCAGAGCAGCTCATTCAGAAGTCTCTCCTCCTGAATTCATATGATGTCTTTTGGAATGCCTTTGCACATAAGAACCAGATTGAGCAGAGCTTTTGGCAACCACCAAAGAGTGGCCAAGTTAAATGACCTTTAGGCTTTAAGAACTGCTAGCTCTCCAAACTCCTTACATTAATTTTGAAAAGCAATTTCTGTAAGAAATGCCAAACTGAGAAACTGGGGAAGATTTGTTTAAATTGATGCAGTAGGTGAGAGGGCAACTATGTGGAACAGTGGATAGAACACTGGGTTTGGAGTCAGAAAAATATAAGTTCAAATTCAGTATCAGACACTTACCACCTGTGTGACTTTGGGCAAGTTACTTAGCCTTGTTTGCTTCGTTTCTTCATCTGTAAAATGAGATGGAGAAGGAAGTGGCAAACCATTTCAGTATCTTTGCCAAGAAAACCCCAAAAGGGGTCATGAAGAGTAGGACATGACTGGAAAACAGCTGAAAACATAGGTGAGGGCAGCTAGGTGATGCAGCGTATAGAAAGTCAGACCTGGAGTCAGACCTAAACACAAATCTGGCCTCCTTCACTTACTGGTTGTGTGATCAACCCTATTTGCCTCTGTTTCCTCATCTGTAAAATGAGCTGGAAAAGGAAATGGCAAACTACTCTAGTGTATATGTCTGTGTGTGTATGTGTGTGTGTGTGTGTGTGTGTGTTCGTCCTTCTTTGCCAAAGAAGACCATGCCATCAAAGAAATAATGATATGACTTGCACCTGACGTTATTTTGAGTGAGGGAGGGCTGTGCAGGTCACTAGCCTCACTTCTCCTCCAGAATCATCTGAATCCAGTGACCAGATATTCATCAGGATGACTGAAGATGACCCAGGATGAGGCAACTGGAGTTAAGTGACTTGCTCAAGGTCACACAGCTAGTGAGTGTCAAGTGTCTGTGGTGATATTTGAACTCAGGTCCTCCTGACTCCTTCACTGGTGCTCTATTCACTGCACCACTTAGCTACTGCCCCAAACTACTCTAGTATCTTTGCCAAGAAAACCCCAAATATGGTCACAAAGCATCTGAGGTGACTGAAATGATAGATGAAAAAACTAAATAATTCTTTGGGTCTAGTCATTCAACCAATTCTCATACCAACTCAAAATGGTAAGGTCTGGACAAAGGATAGTGGTACCATCCTGTGTTCAGGTTGTTTCGTTTCCAAGGGTTACAATGCCCATCTCAGGATCACTGTCTGGATACTTGTGCTAGGAAAGAAACAAATATTGGAAATGACAGCTAGTTCTCTTAGATCTAGTTTCAAAGTCTTCTAGATCAGTGTAAGCGTTGGTTGCTATGTGGGACCATGTATGACCCCATTTCTGCTACACTAGGGGAGGGACACCTTCTCTGCTGTATATGGTCCCAAAAAGAGAGCCATAATCTCTCTTCTGCAGAAAAGGAAGGAAAGCTACTCTTTTTAAGGTTTACTAAGTGGGTGTTTTGTTGGTCAGATCTGACTCAGATCCAGTGCAGTGGATCATACTTGGGTTGGAGTGAAATGGGCTATTTGTAGACCACTCAACACTTAAAAAACCCAAACCCAAGTTTATTTAACAACAGTATTAATTTTACTTTTACTTATCCATCTCTTCTCTGATGCTACCACCACCCTGATGCAGGCCTTCATCTCCTCATACTTAGACTATTACAGTAGGCTGTTGATTGGTTTGCTTACCACAAGTCTTTCCCTACTCCATTTTCATCTCAGTCATCAAAGTGATTTTCCTAAAGTTCAAATATGACCATATCTCCTATCCCCAACCCCCAATCAATAAAGGTCCAGTGACTCCATATTGATTCTAGGATAAAAGACAAAATCTGTAGAGCATTTAAAGCCCTTTAGAACTTTTGTCCCCTCCCCTCACCTTACACTCCACCAGTGTACAGGGGACACTGGCCTCCTTGCTGTTCCTCATACAAGTCTCTCCATTGCCTAATTCTGGGCATTTTCACTCAAGCATAGAATGCTCTCCTTGCTCACCTCTACCTCTTGACTTTCCTTCTTTTCTGTAAGTTCCAGTTAAAATCCTCCCACTCCCTTCATTCAGAAACATGTTCAGTCAGTAGGGTGTGTTGGTTGTGGTGACACATGACAGTGGAACATTCATCAATTCTGAAGGACATTGTATTTCCTTATCTGTGTATTTGTCACACTACCTAGGGACTGTTTTGCTTTTGCCTTTTTCCCCTTAGTACCAGTCATTTTTGTACTTGGCAACCAGGAAGCTATACCCTTAACTTGAGCCCTAGTTCCTTGGACCAACTGATTCTCAAGGATAGCTTCCTGTCTTTTAGGAAAAAACTAGGGCAACCTATGTGGCAGGGCTTTTGGGAATATTGCTCTTCCCACAACCTGACTCTTGGTGGTCATAAAGGTCTTCTAGAGTATTTTTTATCACTTAGCCAACCTTGGACTCATTGAAAAATTATGACATCAACAAAGGGAGAAGTCTGGTATAGGCAATACAGGAGGAGATGGAGGAGGAGGAGGAGGAGGAAGAAGAAAGAAGGAATTGTAGTAACGTGGAGAAATAAGGCAGATAACTACCTAGATTTCCCCAATTCCTCTACAAATAACTTAAAATAATGCCTCAAAGTAAAATTTATTTTTTATTTTTTTGTCTTTATTACAATTTTATTATTTACATATTTTGACAACAGTGAGATCAGTCCTCATTATCATGTTCCTGTTTTTGAGCTGCTAAAGATATTTTTGGTTTTTATTCTGTAGGGCACTCTTCTTCATGGGCATGAGCATTTGTGTGGCCCTGATGTTCATTTCATCCTGATGTTATGCCATTGTGGCCATGGTGATAGCTGGTGTGATCTACAAATACACTGAGTACCAAAGGTGAGTCACTACAGCAGGAATGTGGGTTTGGACTTGGATATCCAGAAATGTTAAAACTTTGGGTACATGAGTATTTAGCATAGTCAATTATAGTAATATTTTAGTGAAGTTATGCTTTTAAGGTTCATTTAACTTAACCTTGGTCAATGACTACAAATTGCATCTCTATTTTTTTTTTAATATTTAGTTCCCCTGCCTTTATTTTATTTTTTAAAATTATTAATTAATTGACTTATTTTAAATTGTCAACATTCATTTCCACAAAATTTTGAGTTCTAAATTTTCTCCCCATCTCTCCCCCCACCCCAAAACACTGAGTATTCTGGTTACCACTTCCTCCAATCTTTCCTCCCTTATAACATCCCTTCCTTCCCTTATCCCTATCTTTTCTATTGTCCTGTAGGACAAGATAAATTTCTATGCGCTATTACCTGTATTTCTTATTTCTCAGTTGTATGCAGGAACAATACTCAACATTTGCTCCTAAAACTTTGAGTTCCAACTTCTCTTCCTTCTTCCATCCCCACCCATCCCCAATTCATATAGGCTATATACGTGTAGTTTTGCAAATGACTTCCATGATAGTCATGTTGTGTAAGGCTAACTATATTTCCCTCCATCCTGTCCTGCCCCCCATTTCTTCTATTCTCTCTTTTGACCTTATCCCTCCCCAAGAGTGTTTTTACTTCTAATTTCTTCCTCCTCCCATTTGCCCTCCTTTCCATCATCCCCCCTACATCCCCTTCTCTCCTACTTTGCTGTATTGCAAGATAGGTTTTCATACCAAATTGGGTGTGCATGTTATTTCTTCCTTGAGCCAAATGTGATGAGAGTAAGCTTCACTTTTTCCCTCTCACCTCCCTGCTTTTCCCCTACATTGAAAAGACTTTTTCTTGTATCTTTTATGAGAGATAATTTGCCCCATTCCATTTCTCCCTTTCTCCTCCCAATATATTCCTCTCTCACCCCTTAATTATATTTTTTAGATGTGATCCTTTCCTATTCAACTCACCCTGTGCTCTGTCTGTCTTTCTCTCTCTGTATGTGTGTGTGTGTGTGTGTGTGTGTATGTGTGAGATCCCTCCACCTATCCAAATACTGAGAAAAGTTTCAAGAGTTACAAATATTATCTTTCCATGTAGGAATGTAAACATTTCAACTTTAGTAAGTCCCTTGTGATTTCTCTTCCCTGTTTACCTTTTCATGCTTCTCTTGATTCTTGTGTATGAAAGTCAAATCTTCTTTTCAGCTCTGTCTTTTCATAAGGAATGCTTGAAAGTCCTTTATTTCATTGAATGATCATTTTTTCCCCCTGAAGTATTATAATCAGCTTTGCTGATTTTAATCCTAGTTCCTTTGACTTATGGAATATCATATTCCACACTCTTTGATGCCTTAATGTAGAAGATACTAGATCTTGTGCTATCCTTATTGTATTTCCACAATACTTGAATTGTTTCTTTCTAGCTGCTTGGAATATATTCTCCTTGACCTGGTAACTCTGGAATTTGGCTACAATGTTCCTAGGAGTTTATCTTTTTGAATCTGTTTCAGGAGGTGATTGGTGGACTCTTTCAATATTTATTTTGCCCTCTGCTTCTAGAATATCAGGGCAATTTTCCTTGATAATTTCATGAAAGATGATGTCTAGGCTCTTTTTTGATCATGGCTTTCAGGTAGTCCCATAATTTTTAAATTGTCTCTCCTGGATCTATTTTCCAGGTCAATAATTTTTCCAATGAGATATTTCACATTCTCTTCCATTTTTTCATTCTTTTGGTTTTGTTCTGCTTTTGAAAGCATTCTTCTCCTCATTGGCTTTTTGGACCTCTTTTGCCATTTGGGTTAATCTATTTTTAAAGGTGTTATTTTCTTCAGTACTTTTAGGGTCTCCTATGGCAAGCTGTGGACTCACTTTTCATGATTTTCTTGCATCCCTCTCATTTCTCTTCCCAAATTTTCCTCTACCTCTCTTATTGGATTTTCAAAATTCTTTTTTGAGTTTCTCCATGACTTGAGACCATTGCATATTTATTTTGGAGGTTTTGGATGTAGAAGCCTTGACTTTTATGTCTTCCTCTGATGGTATGCTTTGTTCTCCTTCATCCTAAAAGATGGAAGAAGATACCTTTTCACCAAGAAAGTAACCTTATATAGTCTTATTTTTTCCCCCTTTTTGGGCATTTTCCCAACTAGTTACTTGACTTTTGGGTTCTTTGTCAAGAGTAGGGTATACTCTGGGGACCTGTAAGATCTCAATTCCTCCAAGGTGGCACAATCAAGCCTGCACACTGGTCTAGGAGTAACAAGAAACTTTTGTGCCCAGAATCTGCGAGTAGTAGAATTTCCTCTCCACAACCACCTTGCTTCTAGTTCCACCACACCAGCACTTGGGCTGAGATTCAGATCAGCTGTTAAATTCCCCCAGGGGCTTTATGATGAGGCTTCCAACAATGGATGCTGGCTGCTGCCTGCTGTGGGAGCCACCGCCTCCTGCTACGGCCCCTGCCACAGCCACTGGGACCAGAGCTATGGGGGGGAACTGCTCCCTTCTCAGCCAGCTGAAAAAGTCTTCTCACTGACCTTTGGCACCTATGGGTTGAAGGATCTGTGAACTGCTATTGCTGCCACTGGGGATTCAACCCCGAGGCCTGCTCTGGTCCTCCTCCTGGCAGCACTGCATGGTCAAGGCTGGGCTGCGCTTTGCTCCATGTCTGGTGCAACAAACCTTTCCCATGGGCCTTCCAGGTCACATTGGGCTGGAAATCTCTTCCACTCTGTCATTCTGTGGCTTCTGCTACTCTGGAATTTGTTAAGAGTCATTCTTTACAGGTATTTTATGGGCTTAGGGGGAAGAGCTAGAGTATGTGCATCTTTCTACTCCTCCATCTTGGCCCCCCTCAAAATAAATTTTAGAGTAGAAAAAATAAAGCCAAAGTGAGGCAGTCATCCAGTCTAAAATAATTTGGGAGGACATTAGGAAAGATCTGATCTCCAAGGGTGGTAATTTGGCTGAATTGAAATAGAGATTTTCAGGGTAGATACTCCAGAGTTAAGAAACAGCAATCCTAGGGCAGCTGTGTAGGTGGCAGCCTTAACTTTGGGAGCTTTCACCCCATTGATGGTGTGGGAGTTGGGTGACTGATCAGGGGAAGATTGTGGAGGCCCTTTGTTAGTGCTGGACATGGGACCCAGACTTGATGACCAGGGAGGGTTCTCTGGTTGTGGCTTCTGGCAAGGAGGTATGAGCACATGCCAATGAGTGTGGTCAGGGGGGTGGGGAGTAGAGCTGGTTGTGGTCACTCACAGAAGAGCAGAGTCTCTGGTTTTGGCTCCTGGGGTGGAAAGGTGAGTAGAAGCTTGCAGTTGCCTGAGGGTCTGCAAGGAGCAGGAGTCTTCAGTGGCAGTGATGCTGGGGGACATAGTTGAGGCTCAGGGGCAGAGAGGATTGTCTGAAGTAATTTATAGACCAAAGAGTGAGCTGAAAGAGCATTAACCACACTTGGCCTTGGGTTATGGAACACTGAAAGAACCAAGAGGTCAAAGACTCCTAGACAGAGCTCAGAAAACAATAGCTTAAAAAACCTGAAGCTTGAGACATTATCCTCCACATCCCAGTGGCAAAGACCAACTCTGACATAAAGTTAACAGATATGAAATAGGCCATTAAAATGACTGAAAAACAGAGGAAGAACCTGACTACAGATAACTTCAATGGTGATAGTTAAGGTCAGGGTTCAAACTCAGAAGAAGATAAACCAGCTTGTAAAGCTTCAAAGAAAAATTCAAAATGGTCACAAGCCCCAAAAGAGTTCTTGGAAGAGCTTAAAAAGGACTTTAAAATTCAAATAAGGGAGGTTGAGGAGAAATTGGGGGGGGCGGAAATAAGAGTAATGCAAGAAAAGCAAAAAAAAAATCATGAAAAGAAAGTTAACCAACTGGAAAAAGAGATTTAGAACTGTACTGAAGAAAATTACTACTTGAAAATTAGAATTGGGCAAGGGGAAATTTCAATGACTTTGTGAAACAACAAGAAATAATAGAACAAAATAAAAAGAAAAAAATTGGTGAGAATGTGAAAACATCTCATTAGAAGAACAATTGACCTGGAAAACAGATTGAAAAGAGATAATATATAAATTGCTAAACTACCTGACACTTATGATAAAAGAAAGAGTCTAGACACTATACTTCAAGAAATTGTTATAGAAAATTGCCTGAAGTTCTAGAACTAGAAGGTAAAATAGAAGTTGAAAAAACCTACCTATTGCTACCTGAAAAAGATCCCAAAATGAAGACTCAAAGGAACATTATAACTAACTTTCAAAGACCCCCAAGTCAAAGAGAAAATTTGATAAGCAACTAGAAAGAAACAATTTAAATATTATGGAGTTACAGTCAGGATAACACATAATTTGACAGGTTCTACATTAAGAGACCAAAGAGCATGTAATATAATATTCTGCAGAGCAAAAGAGCTGAATTTGCAACCAAGAATTACCTATCCAGAAAAGCTAAGTATAATTCTGCAAAGGAAAAAGATAGCTATTTAATGAATTAAAGGGCTTTTAGGTCTTCTTGAGGAAAGGACCAGAACTGAACAGAAAATTTAACTTACAAGAACCAGGAGAAATATAAAAAGGTAAACATGAAAAACTAATTATAAGGGATTTAATAAGGTTACATTGTTTACTGCTTATATGGGAAAATCATATTTGTAACTCTCAAGAATGTTATCATTACTAGGGAGCATACGGAGACAAAAGAATTGGAGTTGATTTGATTATGATGTAATGATTCTAAAAAATATGATTTGCTAGCGATAAGCAAAATGGAACAAGTTATCTCATTCAAAAGAGACATGAATGGAAGAACTGTTATAGTGGAATGGAGTATAGTAGGGAGGGCAGATAGTGCAGGAGTCTTATTCTCATTGGAACTGGATTAAAGATGGAATAACATACATGTAGTAGGGCATGAAAGTCTTCTTAATATACAGAGAAATAAGAGGGCAAGCAAATAGGAAAAGGGATGGACTTTTAGAAGAGTGTGTGGATTAGGGAGGTAGTGGTTATAAATAAATTAGATTTCTGAGGAGGGGTAGGGTAACTAGAGAAAGATAAAGAGTGAAGAAAAATAGGATAGAGGGAAATATGTAACTAGTAATTATAACTTTGAATGTAAATGGGATGAATTCGCCTGCAACATGGAAATAGCAAAATGGATCAAAACCAAGAACCCAGTAATATGTTGCTTACAAGAAATACATTTAAAAATGAGAGACATACGTAGACTAAAAATAAAGGACTGGAGTAGAATTTGTCATGCTTCAGCTAATGTAAAAAAAAAAGAAGGGGTAGCAATCATGATTTCAAATAAAGTTAAAATAGATTTAATTTACAAAACGATAAGCAGAGAAACTACATTATGTTAAAAGGAACCATATCAATACTAAACATAGATATGCCAAATGCCATAGTATTCAAATTTTAAAGGAAAAGCTAAATGAATTATAGAAGGAAATAGCAAAACTATACTAGTGGGGAAATTCAATCTGCCTCTCAGAATTAGATAAATGTAAAAAAAAATTTAAGAAAATAGTAAAGGAGATGAATAGAATTTTAGATAAACTAGATATAATTGACATCTGGAGAGAACTAAATAGGAATAGAAAGGAATATACCTTTTTCTCAGCAGCACATAGTACCTTAACAAAAATTGATCATATATTTGGTCATAAAAACTTCATTGTTAAATGTAAATAAAACAGAAATATAAAATATATCCGTATCAAATCACCATGGCATAAAATTACATTTAATAAAGCACCATGGAAACACAGATTAAAATTAATTAGAGACTAAATAACCTAATTTTAAAGAATTAGTGGGTTAAAGAAATCATCATAGAAACAATAAATAATTTTATTAAAGAAAGTGATAAAGACAAATAATGAGACAATGCAAAAATTTATAGGATGAAGCAAAAGCAGTCATTAGAGGAAAATTTATGTCTTAATGCTTGCATCAACACATAGAAAAACAGCAGATAAATGAGCTGGGTATGCAATTTAAAAAGCTTGGAAAAGAACAAACTAAAACCTCAAACTAAACATAAAATTAAAAATTCTCAAAACTAAAGGCAAGATAAATAAAATTAAATGGAGTGGACAGAGCCAAGATGTTGGAGTAGAAAGATGACCTGCTCTAGCTCTCCCTCCATAGCCCATAAAATACCTGTAAAAAATGACTCTAAACAAATTCTAGAGCAGCAGAAGCCACAAACCGACAGAGTCAAAGAGATTTCCAGCCCAAGACAGCCTGGAATGCTGACAGGAAAGGTCTATCACACTGGACTATCACACACAGCGGAGCACAAGCCAGCCTTGGCAGTGCAGCACAGGACTGGAGTAGGTTTCAGGGTGTGGAATCATGGGTAGCAGCTATGGTTCCCATATTTCTCAACCCACAAATGCCAAAGACTGCTTCTAAGGTCAATAAAAAAGTTCTTTCTCCTGGGTGAGAGGGGAAGCATGGTCGCCCCTCCTCCAACCCCTACCCCAGGGCAGTTAGTCTTTTACAACATAAATATTATGGAAGTGCTTTTCATTATTGCACATGTATGACTTATATTGAATTGCTTGTTTTCTCAATGAGGGTGGGTGGGTGGGGAGGGAGACTCAAAGCTTTAAGAATGAATGTTAAAAATTGCTTTAACATGCAACTAGAAATTAAGCTATACAGGCAATGGAGTATAGAAATCAATTTTGCCCTACAGGAAATATAGGGGAAGGGGGTTAGAAGAAGGGTGGATAAAAGAAGGGAGGACAGACTGGAGGAAGGGGTAGATTGGATGCATGCTGTCCTGGGGTAGGGGGTGGGGAGAGATGGGGAGAAAATATGGAATTAAAATTCGTTTTTTTTTTTTAATTTTATTTATTTATTTAATTTTTTACATTCATTTTCACAAATTTTTGGGTTCCAAATTTTCTCCCCTTTTATCCCCTCCCCCACCCCAATACCCCAAGCAATCTAATTTTCCCTATCTCCAATCTGCCCTCTCTTCTGTCATCCCTCCCTTCTCTTGTCTCCATCTTCTCTTTTCTCCTGTAGGGCCAGATGACTTTCTATTCCTCATTAACTGTATGTCTTCTTTCCTAGTTGCAACAACAATACTAAACAGTTGTTCCTAAAACTTTGAGTTCCAAATTCTCCCCATCCCTCCCTCCCCACCCATTCCCTTTGGGAAGGCAGGCAATTCAATATAGGCCATATCTGTGTAGTTTTGCAAATGACCTCCCTGATAGTCATGTTGTGTAAGACTAACTGGATTACCATCCCTCCTAACCTGCCCCTCATTGTTTCTCTTCTGTCTCTTAATCCTGTCCCTCCTCAAGTGTTGACTTCAAATTGCTCCCTCCTCCCTTTGCCCTCCCCTCCATCATCCCCCCGCTTGCAATATCTCCTTCTCCCCCACTTTCTTATACTGTAAGATAGGTTTTCATACCAAAATGAGTGTGCATTTTATTCCTTCATTTAGTCAAATGTGATGAGGGTAAACTTCTTGTTTTTTTTTTTTCTCAGCTCTCCTCTTTATCCCTCCACTAAGACAAACTCCTACCTGCCTCTTAAATGACATATAGTTACCCCCTTCCCTTTCCCTCTCTTTCCTCCCCCTACATTTCTCTCTCACCATTTACCTTAATTTCTTTTAAGGTATGGTTCCATCCTATTCAGTTCAACCTGTGCTCTCTATCTCTGTATGTGTGTGCATGTGTGTATGTGTGTGCATGCATGTACATGTGTATGTGTGGTCCCACCAACTACCCAGATACTGAAAACTTTTAAGAGTTACAAATATTATCTTTCCATGTAGGAATGTAAACAGTTCACTTCTGGTCAGTCCCTTAAGACTTCTCTTTGCTGTTTCCTTTTTCATGCTTCGTCTCATTCTTGTGTTTGAAAGTCAAATTTTCTTTTCAGCTCTGGTCTTTTCATTAAGAATGATTGAAAGTCCTCTGTTTCATTGAAAGACCATATTTTCCCCTGAAGTATTATACTCAGTTTAGCTGGGTAGGTGATTCTTGGTTTGAGTCCTAGTTCCTTTGACTTCTGGAATATCCTATTCCACGCCCTTCGATCCCTTAATGTAGAAGCTGCTAGATCATGGGTTATCCTGATTGTATTTCCACAGTACTGGAATTGTTTCTTTCTAGCTGCTTGCAAGATTTTTTCCTTGAGCTGGGAGTTCTGGAATTTGGCCACAATGTTCGTAGGAGTTTCTCTTTTTGGATCTCTTTCAGGTGGTGATCGATGGATTCTTTCAATACATATTTTGCCCTCTGGTTCTAGAATGTCAGGGCAGTTTTCCTTGACAATTTCATGGAAGATGATGTCTAGGCTCTTTTTTTGATCATGACTTTCAGGTAGTCCCATAATTTTTAAATTGTCTCTCCTGGATCTATTTTCCAGGTCAGTTGTTTTTCCCATGAGATATTTCACATTCTCTTCCATTTTTTCGTTCTTTTGGTTTTGTTTGGTGATTTCTTGGTTTCTCATAAAGTCATTAGACTCCATCTGTTCCATTCTAATTTTGAGAGAACTATTAAATTCAGTGAGCTTTTCAGCCTCTTTTTCCATTTGGCTCATTCTGCTTTTGAAAGCATTCTTCTCCTCATTGGCTTTTTGAACCTCCTTTGCCAATTGAGTGAGCCTATTTTTCAAGGTGTTAATTTCCTCAGCATTTTTTTGAGTCTCCTTTACCAAGGTATTGACCCGTTTTTCATACTTTTCTTGCATCTCTGACATTTCTCTTCCCAGTTTTTCCTCCAGCTGTCTAACTTGCTTTTCAAAATCCTTTTTGAGCTCTTCCAGGGCCTGAGCCCACCCGCCACCCCCTGGGGTGTCTGGGGTACTGCGGCCCCGCCCTCTACTTCTTTCCCTGATGGCAAGGATATGTCCTCGTCATCAGATCCGAAGGTCGGAATCATTTGCATTTGTTGGAAAAAACTCTCTAAAGTCTTATTTTTCTTCCCTTTTCTAGGCATTTTCCCAGTCAGTTACTTGACTTCTGAGATTCCTTTCCACCCCCGCCTGGATCCGCCCAGATAGTGCTTGGCCTCTGAGATTTAAATGGGCTTTCCTCCTGTCAGCTGTCAATCAGTGAGCTTTAGTTCAGGTGCTGGGGTGGGGGCAGTGCGCCTCCCAGGCTCAGATCCCTTGGGGGCTTTAAGCAGAAGCCTTCAGTAATAGAGCGGGGTGGGGGCAGGGCCATCTCCCAGGCTCAGCTCCCTCAGGTTTTATGTAGGAATCTTCCGTAATGAAGATCCTGCCTGCTGCTGGGGGATTCCTGAGTCCTGGTCCGCTGCTGCCTCAGCCACCGCCCACACCTCTGTCTCTGCCGCTTCCTGCCCCTGTCTCTGCCACCGCCACTTACTCCCGAGGGGGCCCGAGTCACGGAGACGCCCTGCTCCCCCTCTCCTCCAGCCCAGCCTTCTCTTTCACTGACCTGTAGCTTTTGTGGGTGGAGGGACTTTCCTGGCTGCCGGAGCTTCCGTCTCTGAAGCCTGCTCGGATCAGCTTCTCTGGGGCCGCGGCCAGGGCAGCGCTGGGGGTGGGGTCCACTTTCCGGAGTGCGACGGACCCTGGGGACGGGTCTCCAGGGCTCCCTGGAACGGAAATCTCTTCACTCCGTTTCTGCACACATTGTATTGACCCAGAAGTTATGGGGGACTCTTTTGACATTAATTCTATGGGCTTTGGTTTCGGAGCTCGTAAACGTGCGTCCTTCTACTCCGCCATCTTGGCCCCGCCCCCGGAATTCAAATTCTTGTGGAAGTGAATGTTAAGAACTGAAAAATACATTGTATATCAGAGAAAAAAATAAAATTAAAATTAAAAAAATAAAATCAAATGTAAGAAAGTCATTGAATTAGTAAATAAAACTAGGAGTTGGTTTCATGAAAAAAATAATAAAATAGATAAGCTATTGGCTAATATGATTTTTAAAAAAGAGAGAAGAAAACCAAATCGGTAGTATAAAATATTGGGAATAATAGGCAAAGAAGCAGTCCTCCAAAACTCCTTTAATGAAACAAATGTGTGACTTATACCAAAGCAAAAACAACGAAAAGTATAGACCAATTTCAGTAATGAGTGTTAATGCAAAAATCCAAAATAAAATACTAGCTGGGAGATTACAACAATATACTTCAAAGATTATACATTATGATCAAATTGGATTTATACCAGGAATGGAGGGCTTGTTCAATATAAGGAAAACTATTATTGATTATATAAATAACAAAAGTTACAAAAATCATATTATTGTATCTATAGATATGGAAAGAGCTTTTGACAAAATACAAATTCATTCCTATTAAAAACATTTGAAAGCATAAGTATAAATGGATTTTTTTCTTAAAATGATAAGAAGCATCTACCTAAAACCACTAGCAAGCATTATCTGTAATGGGGTAAAATAGAAGCCTTCCCAATAACATCAGGAATGAAATGAGAATGTCCATTATCACAAATATCATTCAATATTGTACTAGACGTATTAGCAACAGCAATGAGAAGAAAAAGAAATTGAAGAAATCAGAATAGTCAATGAGGTACTAAAAAGATATCCTCTTGCAGATGATATGATGGTATGCTTGGAAAATTCTAGAGATTCAACTAAAAAGCTAGTTAAAACAATTAATAATTTTAGAAAATATTTATATTTTAGCAGAATATAAAGTCAGAGTTTCTATATATCACCAACAAAATCCTGCAAGAAGAGATAGTAAGATATAGTCCATTAAAAATAATGACAGACAATATAAAATACCTGCCAAGACAAACCCAGGAACTACATGAACATAATTATAAAATACTTTTTATACAAATAAAGTCAGATTTAAATAATTGGAAAAATATGTAATTGTTTATGGATGGACCAATAAGAGGACAATTCTACCTAAATGAATCTACTTATTCAGTACCATCCCAATTAGATTGCCAAAAATATTTTATTGAATTGGAAAAAAATAATAACAAAATTCATTTGGAAAAGCAAAAGGTCAAGAATATCAGAGAAATTAATGAAAAAAATGAAAAGGAAGGTCTACTAGTGCTAGATCTTAAACTGAATTATGAGGCAGTAATTATCCAAACTATCTGGTACTGGCTAAGAAAAAGAATGGTGGATCAGTGGAGTGAGAAGCTACACACCACACAGTAATAAATGATTATTATAACCTTTTATTTGATAAATGTAAAAATTTAAACTTTCAGGATAAGAATTCAGTATTTAGTAAAAATTGTTGGGCAAACTGGAAAGCAGTCTGATAGAAATTAGGTAGAGACCAATATGTTACACCATTTACCAAGGTAAGGTCAAAATGGATACGTGAACCAAGAAAGTGTTGTATACACTAGCAGCAATATTGTTCAAAGAACAAATGTAAATTACTAAGCTATTCTGAATTATATGAATATTCAAATCAACTACAAAGGATCAGATAAAGAACTGAAATATGGAACTATGTATTGTATAGTTTTACATATATACATCTGTGTCAAATGTTGACCTTCTCTGGTGTGAGGTAGGGAGGGAGGAAGGGAAACATATAGGACTAAAATGTAACAAATATATATGTATATATATGTATCTTATATATGTATTTATGTATGTATATAAAGAAAAAAAGGAAGAAGAAGGAGGAGGAGAAGGAGAAGAAAAAGAAAAGAAGACATAGTTACTTATTATATAGATAAGGAGTACCTAATAAATTTGCCAATTGGTCATTAGGCCTCTTGCTTGCAACTTGACATGTGGACAACGACACTTAACCCCCACCACCACCCACTCCCTGTTCAATCAATCAAAACCTTCTCTACTTTGGGAGGCCCATCAGTAGGATGATACCCAATCTTTGCCTTTTAGAGGCCTCTGCTGAGGGCCTGCACTCTTTTCCTACAGGGGCTGGATAAGATCTCTCTCAAAGCTTCATCCGATGTCTCAAGATTGTCACCAAGTGAACTAAGAAATTCCCCCTTTTTCCCTCAGATAAATATACAGTCACCAGTTATGCTAAGACAATTTCACTTTCCTGGTATTATTGGAAAACAAGGCATCTCTCAACAATCTCATTCTATATTTACCTAAATGCTTTCTGGGAAAAAAAGTATATAAATCATTCTGGAGTAAAATAGACCCACCAATCAAGGTGGCAAGTGTTTGCAGATTATATGGAGGGGCAGGGATCTTGAGGTCCCTCACATCCTGAGCAGATTTGATCAAGATACCTACTTTACCTCAAAGAAGGTCTTGATCAAAGGTAATGGTGTAAGGGGAGCCCAATGTTAAGTAAAACAGTATCTTCTGTGAGCTTTGATGGTGGTTGATGTAGTCTTGACTAGCACAACAAAGTCACATCTCAGACAGGCAATAAGGGCAAACTTCCTACCCTGATACTGTGAGGGATTGGGTGGAAAGGGACCAGTATAATTGTATTTCCAGTCATAGGTGTCATACCATAATGGTCTTTCAGAGAAGAATATTTCAATTGGCCCAAGGTGCATCATTGAGTAAAAAGGAGCTCACTGTAATCTCACTGTAGGATGGTATCAATGACCCCCTTGTTCATTTTCTTGATGGATCCAATCTCCATTCTCAGCTGTTCTCATAATAAAATATAATTTATCAGTTCAGCAGAAGGCATATGATGTCACTGATGGGCACTGACATACCTCTTAAATAACTATGTGATGGGAGAGGTACCAGAAAATTCCTCCAATGGTCTCAACTCCAAAAAGGAGTTTATTTGATTTTCCATTCCTATTCTCTCCATTCCTATTCTCTCCAGGTCCTAGACCCAGAGACACTGCCCAAGCATTAGTGTAGAAGAAGACCTTACCCACTCTGTCCCTCAAGTCTCTCTACATATCAACTATGCAGCTTGCAGCTTATCCGACTGTGAGGATTTTCCAGGGTCCCCACCCCACATTGCTAGAGAAATCAGTTATCCACACCTCTCTTGTAGCAGGCAGAACTACTGCTGAGCTAGGAATAATAGTATCTTTTAAGAATCAGTTTCTCATAGGCAGGTCATCGCTGCACTGTCATAGGAGGCTAGGTGTCAGGGATTGGGCTGGAGGCCTCAGTCTCTGGCAGAATTATCCTCAAGAGATTTGGGAAGATGTGGTCTTAAATGTACCATTTCCATTTAACAATGGAAGCTTCTTGTGCCCTACTCATCTTATTAAAGGGATTGTTTTGCATCTTTATAAAGGAAGGTGTCATCATCTTCTACTCACCTAACAGAGACCAGTGAACACTGTTACCTGGTCTTACCATTGCCAGTGTGCTTCTGTTTGCACCAACATTGTGGCTGTCCAGACCTTCAGCTCTGATTTCATCAGTTGGTATGCTCACCCTAGATGGTGGTGTGGCTAGAGAATCTCATAGCTAAAGGTGACATCACTTGGGTGACAAGTAGGCGGGGCTAGCTTTAAGGTTCTGTTCTATACATGGAGGATTAGTTCTCATTAAGAGGTATTGAAACTCCTTGAGACTTGATTGGATCACAAACCAGCTCAGGCATTTGATGTGGCTTCTTGTTTGCCTGAGTACAAAAGGTCAAGAGGAGTTCCAGCTTCCTCTCTATGACTTCTGTTAATGGACTGTCAGTATAACATATTAATCCAGCGGTGTCCTAGCTGAATATCTTTGTTGAAAATCCTCCCTCTGCTATGAATAAGTAAACCTCCTTTTGTTAATTATTAAATCACCTAAGAATATCTGATTTCATTAATATTACAGTGAAAACTTCCCAGACCACAAAAGGTGAGCTGCTCCCAGAGGGTAAGATCTAATTGCTCCTGACACAAGTTGTTAATAGCATTTGGCTGGTGGGGTGGGGTGGTGTGGTGAGCATTGATCCAATCGACCCAACCCATCTCTTAGGAACTGAATACCCTCCCTTGTAGACTCCCAAAGTATGGAAGTCAGAGTATAGTCAGAAACCATACTTTCTGCCTGTCGTCTTTCAGTACCCCCCACCACTGGACTGTCCCTTTTACTTATTCTGTTACTAAGTCATAAGCTACCACCTATCTGCCTTCATGACATGGTCCTTAAAAAGAGCTCTTTACTGAGTTGCTAAAGGTGCATAAATTTTTAACTTTATTTTTCCTTAGGCTAGCCATCCTGCTTTTCTGGGATTGTTTAAAAAAGTACAAACTATTGAGTGCATTAAAACTATCACGACCCTCTACGTCAGTCTCCTTTACCACTTACTGGAGTTAATGAGTCTAAAAGGAAGTCTCTTCTCGGTCCCATTAAAAGAGGACTCTTTCTCATATACTGTGAGAAGGACCTGGGCCACAGGGTGACATGGTGCTGTAGATATCTGGCCATATATTTATCCAAGACTTTGCTTCATTTGCATTGAACTTCTTCCACATCAACCATGAGAACCACAAATTCATTTGGATCCAGTTTTGCTGATTAATAACACATGTGTGGGCCAAGTTTGATTCAGGCCATTCTGGTGTTTCAGGCTTGGGATGGGAATGAAAAGAGGCACTCATCGACCTTTTAACAAAAAGCAAGTCTATTTAGCAATAGCTTCAAAAGGATACTACTAAGGAATCAAAACTAGTTCATGTCCATCATCTTATCTTCAAATAGGAATCTATCTGACCAGAGCAGTGTATTGGGTCAGATGGGTGGGGTGACTTGAATGGCAGTAGGGCATTTGTTTTACCTGAAGGGCATTTATGGATGCTTCCTGGGTTGGCCTTTTGATGACCTAGCAGACTGGAATCTACTTCAATGGCTTGAGATAGTCTCCTGGATCAACCAAGTCTCAAGTACAATTTCCTGTCTTTTAGAGAAAAAATTAGTCCAGCCTACATGGCAAACCCTTATTGCAGTGAGAGAGTGAGTTCCAAGGATAAAAATGACCCCTAAGTTGGACTTGTTTCTCAATGGGTGAAGCTTTCTTGTCATCAAAGCAAACAAAACCAAGCAGTGTCAGGAGATGGATTGTTTGGGTGGAAGGGTAATGGGGACTTGCTTATATCAGAACTGAAGTAAGAGTGACCTATGGAAATTTACCATGACATAATCTTAGTGCTATGCAAGCAAAAAGAAGACTTGCACCTCTGCTTACTGGGTGTTCCAGGTGGCTATTGTGAAACAGCTAGACTTTCACCCTTAGAAATCCCTTCATTATCATATTCATGAGATGTTAATGGAGTCTTTGACATCACATAAGTGATGAGTCATTGGGCAGTGAGAAGTCTCATTGTACTTGTGTGGTCTTGGGAAAGTCCCTTGACCACAAGGTCTCTGGTAATAGAGTGGGCTGAGAGTCCCTGGACCACAAGGGTGATAAGGGGGGTTATGGAGTAGTGAGGTTGCCTACTCAGCATATGGGGGAAAGGATAGAGGGAAAGGATAGGGCCTCATTGCTCTGGGGGAACAGTAGGACCTTGAGGCTTCTACCCTGCTTTGATATATTGCTTCTACCATAGGTTAGGTATCTCTTTCTGGTTCTGACATTGGTTGGTTGCCATCTACCACCTACCTACCACCATCTTGAGCATTGAAGGACCAAGGGATCATCTAGGGTTTATTGAATGGTATCAAGTTCTTCAGTATTGAGTACTTGTGTTCCCTAGAATACATGTGAGAGTACATGGTCAGCCTTCCATAGGAAGTATCCCAGGCATAACACGTCATACCAGAAATGGCTGGGGCCCAGCCTTATACTCATCCATGCTCCTCAGGATGGCCATACTTATAAAAGTAGAAAACATGCCTGTCAAATCTGTATATGACATGAAGCTAGAAGGGAACGCTGATGTGGATGGCAGGATTCAAAATGATCTCAATAAGCTATAAGAATGACATGTCAAATTTAATCAGATGAAATTTAATAGGGACAAATTTGAGTTGCAGGATCCAGAGCTAGAAAAGACTTCAGATGTCATTTAGTCCAATCACCTCATTTTTTCAGACACGGAAATTAAGGTCTTGAGGTTAAGTGACTTGACTGAGATCACACAGTCCCATGCTTATATTTGAAAGAACAAGATGGCCCAAACAACAGTACATCAGAGAAAAAAATTCAAGGATTTAAGTGGACTGCAAACATGATATATGTTAGCAAAAAATCATCAATGCTACCCTTGGCCATATTAAGAGACATAGTGTTCAGAACAACGGAGATGATAGGCCTACTATATTCTACCATAGTTAGACTACACCTGAAGTATTGTGCCTAGCTCTGGGTGCATAGAAAATTTAGTATAAACAATAGCAAATATCAATACAAACAACTAAACTTGCTCTGAAATTATATGTATTTAAATAAATGAATTTCAATACATAGAATAATGTAACCTATTTTCAGTCATTGCCTCTAGCTATCCATCAGGTTTCTTTGTCTATTATATGGTTGGAGTTAGTGTGTATTCTATTTTAAAAATAAAAAACTAGCTCTACTTCAGAAAAGTCTTTCCAGATTTCTTTATACTCCTCATACTTGTTGATCCTAATCGAATATATCATTTCATTACATCAATGTACCACAATTTATTTAAACATTCCTCTATCATTAGACATTTCAATTACTTCCAGTTTGGGGCAATTACAAATAATGCTGCCATAAAAAAAGTCTTTGAATAGTTAGCGTTTTTTTTTCCCCCTTTCTTGTAAAACTCCCAGGGCACAATCCTTATAATCAAATGATTAGGTCAAAGGGTGTTTTGTAACTTTTGTATAAAATTTTGTAACTTTTATTGCATATCCACAGATTGCTCTCCAAGAAGATTTTACTAGTTTGTGATGTTACCAGCAATGAATGAGTATACTTGTTTCTCCATAAAACTACTAGCACTGAGTTTCATTACTTTAATTTTTTTTTTTACTAATTTGTTAGATGTGAGATGATACCTCAAGGGTTTCCAAATTTGCATTTCTTTTAATATTAGTGAGTTTGAGCATTTTATTTATTTATTTATTTAACTTTTTTACATTCATTTTCACAAAATTTTGGGTTCCAAATTTTCTCCCCTTTTATCCCCTCCCCCCACCCCAATATCCCAAGCATCTAATTTTCCCTATCTCCAATCTGCCCTCTCTTCTGTCATCCCTCCCTTCTCTTGTCTCCATCTTCTCTTTTCTCCTGTAGGGCCAGATGACTTCCTATTCCTCCTTAACTGTATGTCTTCTTTCCTAGTAGCAACAGCAATACTAAACAGTTGTTCCTAAAACTTTGAGTTCCAAATTCTCCCCATCCCTCCCTCCCCACCCATTCCCTTTGGGAAGGCAGGCAATTCAATATAGGCCATATCTATGTAATTTTGCAAATGACTTCCCTGATAGTCGTGTTGTGTAAGACTAAATTACCCTCCATCCTACCCTGCCCCTCATTGTTTCTCTTCTGTCTTTTGATCCTGTCCCTCCCCAAGAGTGTTGACTTCAAATTGCTCCCTCCTCCCTTTGCTCTCCCTTCCATCATCCCCCCCTTGCTTATCTCCTTCTCCCCCACTTTCCTATACTGTAAGATAGGTTTTCATACCAAAATGAGTGTGCATTTTATTCCTTCCTTTAGTCAAATGTGATGAGGGTAAACTTCTTGTTTTTTTTTTTCTCAGCTCTCCTCTTTTTCCCTCCACTAAAAAGTCTCCTACTTGCCTCTTAAATGACATATAATTACCCCATTCCATTTCACCCTCTTTCCTCCCACTACATTTCTCTCTCACCATTTACCTTAATTTCTTTTAAGATATGGTCCCATCCTATTCAATTCACTCTGTGCTCTCTGTCTCTGTATGTGTGTGCATGTGTGTATGTGTGTGTTCATGCATGCGTGTACATGTGTGTGTGTGGTCCCACCAACTACCCAGATACTGAAAACTTTTAAGAGTTACAAATATTATCTTTCCATGTAGGAATGTAAACAGTTCACTTCTGGTAAGTCCCTTAAGACTTCTCTTTGCTGTTTACTTTTTCATGCTTCTTCTCATTCTTGTGTTTGAAAGTCAGATTTTCTTTTCAGCTCTGGTCTTTTCATCAAGAATGATTGAAAGTCCTCTGTTTCATTGAAAGACCATATTTTCCCCTGAAGTATTATACTCAATTTTGCTGGGTAGGTGATTCTTGGTTTCAGTCCTAGTTCCTTTGCCTTCTGGAATATCCTATTCCACGCCCTTCGACCCCTTAATGTAGAAGCTGCTAGATCTTGAGTTATCCTGATTGTATTTCCACAGTACTGGAATTGTTTCTTTCTAGCTGCTTGCAAGATTTTCTCCTTGAGCTGGGAGTTCTGGAATTTGGCCACAATGTTCCTAGGAGTTTCTCTTTTTGGATCTCTTTCAGGTGGTGATCGATGGATTCTTTCAATACTTATTTTGCCCTCTGGTTCTAGAATATCAGGGCAGTTTTCCTTGATAATTTCATGGAAGATGATGTCTAGGCTCTTTTTTTGATCATGACTTTCAGGTAGTCCCATAATTTTTAAATTGTCTCTCCTGGATCTATTTTCCAGGTCAGTTGTTTTTCCCATGAGATATTTCACATTCTCTTCCATTTTTTCATTCTTTTGGTTTTGTTTTGTGATTTCTTGGTTTCTCATAAAGTCATTAGAGTCCATCTGTTCCATTCTAATTTTGAGAGAACTATTATCTTCAGTGAGCTTTTGAACCTCTTTTTCCATTTGGCTCATTCTGCTTTTGAAAGCATTCTTCTCCTCATTGGCTTTCTGAACCTCTTTTGCCAATTGAGTGAGCCTATTCTTCAAGGTGTTATTTTCTTCAGCATTTTTTTGGGTCTCCTTAACCAAGGTATTGACCTGTTTTTCGTACTTTTCTTGCATCTCTCTCATTTCTCTTCCCAGTTTTTCCTCCACCTGTCTAACTTGCTTTTCAAAATCCTTTTTGAGCTCTTCCATGGCCTGAGCCCACCTGCCACCCCACTGGGGTGTCTGGGGTACTGAGGCCCCGCCCTCCATGTCTTTCCCTGATGGCAAGAATACGTCCTCGTCATCAGATCCGAAGGTCGGGATCATTTGCATTTGTTGGAAAAAACTCTCTAAAGTCTTATTTTTCTTCCCTTTTCTAGGCATTTTCCCAGCCAGTTACTTGACTTCTGAGATTCCTGTCCACCCCCGCCTAGATCCGCCCAGCTAGTGCTTGGAGTGAAATTCAAATGTGCTTTCCGCGCCGCCCGCCTGCTAATCAATGTGACCTTTAGTTCTGGTGCTATGGTGGGGGCAGGGCTGACTCCCAGGCTTGGCTTTCTCAGGGGCTTTATGCAGAGACCTTCAGTAATAGAGCAGGGTGAGGCAGGGCCGTCTCCCAGGCTCAGCTCCCTCAGGTTGTTTATGCAGAGACTTTCAGTAATGAAGATCCTGCCTGCTGCTGGGGGAGTGCCGGGCCGCCGCCGCCGCTGCTGCCTCTGCTGCCGCCCCCACCTCTGCCTCCGTCGCTTCCTGCCCCCGTCTCTGCCGCCACCGCTTACTCCCGAGGGGGCCCGAGTCACGGAGACACCCCACTCCCCTCAGCCAGCCAGCCGTCTCTCTCACTGACCTGTAGCTTCTGTGGGCGGACGGACTTTCCCGGCTGCCGGAGCTTCTGTCTCTGAAGCCTGCTCGGATCAGCTTCTCTGGGACTGCAGCCAGGGCAGCGCTGGGGTGGGGTCTGCTTTCCGGGGCGCGACGGACCCTGGGGATGGCTCTCCAGGGCTCTCTGGCACGGAAATCTCTTCCACTCCATTTCTGTACCCCTTTCAGTGGTCCAGAAGTTATGGGGGTCTCTTTTTACATTAATTCTATGGGCTGTGGTTTCGGAGCTCATAAACGTGCATCCTTCTACTCCGCCATCTTGGCTCCACCCCCCCGAGTTTGAGCATTTTTAAGCCTGAAAAAAATTCTCATTTTCTCTTTTGAATATTGTACTAGATCTTCTCATGTCAATTTTTTCCCCCAGTCTTGTTCTCTCTTCACTCTCCTTTAACTATTTTATCCATTGGAAACAAGGAGTTGCTTTGTACATTTTTTTTAACAGTTCCATGTATAGTATAAGTTCTATAGTCAAGTCATATATAGTCAAGTTCTCATCTGTAATGGAGATCACAGTATAGGAAAAGCATTGAAAAGACAATGATTCCAGAAAGCAATCTGGAACTATACCTAAAATGTTGCTTAATGGTGTCTATCCTTTGAGCAAGCAATAGCACCAGTAGGTCTATACCCCAAAGTGAACAAAGAAAGATGAAAAGGTCCTATATGTATAATAATACTTATAGCAGTCCCCTTTTTTTAGTGGCAGAGAACAGTTAGATTAGAGGGTTAGGCTATGGCTAGAACAGTTAGATTATAGAAACACAAATTATGTTACATAAATATAATAATTGTTCAGTAATAAAACAACAAAGGAGACGTTTCAGATAAAACCAGGGACATACAAACTAATTCAGAATCAAGTGAGCAGAGCTAGTACAACAATTTATACTATAATGATAACATTATAAAAACAATGTTGACAGACTCAAGAACTGTGAATGATGCAGTGATCAACCATGCTTCCAGAGGTCTGATGATAAAGAATACTACCCATCTCTCTCTCGAGAGGTAGAATATAGCATGCTTTTGGAATTGGTTAATATGGTAATTTGTTTTGCTTAACTATGTATGTTTGTTATGAGGAGTTTTTGAAAAGTTGGGTGGGGAGGTAGGAAGAAGAGAATATAAATATTTACTAATTTATAATATATATTTTTTTAAAAAGACAAGCTGGAGCTTATTCATAGGAAAGAAAAAATATTGGTGAGGAATTCGAGTCTATGTCACTGGGATTGTTTGTGGGACCTGGGGAAGTTACCATAGAGAAGACAAAAAGGGTGTGGGGAGATGGGGAGTGATAGCTGTCCTCAAGTATTCGAGGGACTTTCATGTAGAAGGAAGATTAAAATTGTTTTTTATCAGTCTCAGAAGGTAGAACTAGAAATAATGAGGGAAACAACAGACTTCAGTTCAATGTAAGGAAAAGTTTCCTCACAGTTAGACCTGCCTAAAAGTGTAATGACTTTCCTCAGAAGATTGTGCGTTTCCCTTTATGGGAGACTTTTTTCAATGGAATGCATAAACGGAACCATGAGTGTCTTCAAGAACATGACTCTCTAGGACGGGAGACTGGAAAGTGTAGGTGATGTAAAAACAAAAGATATCAATAGAAATTTACTTTAATGAAAAGAATGATTATGGATCTCTGTTATGACTAGAAGATTAGGTTCAGCAGTTTGATCTCAGATCAAGCTCTGGTTCCGACAAATTATTTCTTGAATTCTCAAGATATTTTGGTGTTTGTATGTAACTTGAGCTCCAAAGTCCATTGGTATGAGACCCCTCAATGTGGAGATCTACATCCCATGTTTATGAAAGGTAGGGAAGAGCAAGAGAGAGAATTTTTTTGAGTCTATTTGGGTGCTTCTGGCTTCCAACTTCATGAGAGAAGATGGATGATGTCAACCCCACCTCAGGTTGCTGAAGGGAGGAAAAGATTCTGCAAATAAGTGACATAGAGCTTTATCCTTATCCCCAGCTTGCTGAACTAGACACTTTGGGGAATTTCCTTTTGGGTGAGATCTGGGACTCTTATCTCGGTTGAGCTTTCCAAGTGGGAGAGCTCCTTTACTCTGTATTGTCTGGTATATATTCTCATGTGTTTACTTTTTCTGATTTCTATTTTGGATAAATGCTATTTGCATGCATTGTGGAAGTGGTATTCAGTGGGAAGGGAATCAAACCTGGGATATAAACCTTGGGACTTCCTTTCCTCATTAATGAGTAATAATCCAGAATTTAGCTTGAATCAGAAAACTACATACCCCAGACTAACAATATGTAAGGGACCAGGTAGATATAATTCTAGATGGGTACCTCCCTCTCCGAGGAGAACAAAGTAACCAAGTTTTTGACCCCAATCTCTTGCTTTTTCTTCTGGTAGAAATTATAGTCTTCCTTGGAGAACAGCAGGGAGAGGTGTATTTATCTATATCTATATCTATCCATCCATCCATCCATCCATCCATCCATCCATCCATCCATCCATCCATCCATCCATCCATCCATCCATCCGTCTATCTATCTATCCATCTATCTATCTATCTATCTATCTATCTATCTATCTATCTATCTATCTATCTATCTATCTATCTATCTATCTATCTATCTATCTATCTATCTATCTATCTATTTCTTGGCCTCCCTGTGAGCCAAATGGAGACAGGCTTTAACATATATATTTGCAATACAGGGATTTGTTTTCTATTAGTTTGTGAAGGATGGTATTCATTTGATCATGCTTTTCTTTAGGTATTTATTTAGTTATTTATTACATACTAAATTTATTAGACGCTAAATTTTTGCAATCTTCTGTGATATGTTGCACAGTTAAAACCATTTTCCTGCATAATCTATACTGATGAGTAAATTAAAGCTCCTTAGGGACAATTCATCTGTAATTACTTTAGGCAACAACCTCTTTTACTGTCACAAACTCCATCGTTTCTATAAACAGATCCACAAGTTAGCTTTTTGTTACTTCTTTGTCAACATGTGGTTGGTTAAGCTCATGTGGGTATTGTAACTGCTATCATAATGACACTTTGGCACATGCCCAGGCCATCTAAGATGGCACCATCTCTGTGATCCACATGGAAGAACTCTAGGGAGCTACTTTTAGGAGACTAAAGACCTAGAGCATACGTAGACATTCTGCATTGGCCTAACATGTGGTTGGGAACTACTGTCTAGAGTCTTAGGTGGTCTGGTCATGAACCAAACCCCCATTGTTATTATTCCACTAAAGCTCTCCTCCAATGCTTCATTGTGGCATGGAAGTGGCTTGAATACTATGCACACAAAGGAAAAACTCTAGAAAGTCCTATCCAACCAAAAAAGCTTTGGGTACAACCCCACGGGCATTCTGGATGTCCATTTTCTGAGGACCAGTTGAGCTAAGTTTAGAGAGGCTCACCAGATTGGCCACAGGGCCAAGCTTTTTTGACCACAGCAATTCTCTTACTCCTGGTAAGTCTTAGAGAGGAGAGTGTAGTCTGTGTTGGCAGGGGATGATCTATACCCACAAAATTACAGATTCTTAAAACATTGCAATATTTATGCCATTATTATGGAAACTAACCGAGGGGAAGAAATATCCAGGAAAGCTGCTTCCCAGTCATCAGGACTGTAAGCTGAGATTTTATAGAAGCTAGCGATGGTGCTTCTCTGGTGCTCCCAACCCAGTGACCCTATAACTACTTTCCTCTGGACTTTCAGGTCGCTTGTTGACTTTAATACCAGAAAATAATCCTTCTATTTCTTAGCTAATAATACTCTTCAAAGTGTAGTGGCCTTTCACTACTCTCTGGGTTTGAGAGTTTTGACTAGTCCCTAACATTTTTCTCATAATGTATAGGGGCTGCAACATTACTTTTAACTGAGATTCAGTTAGACCCAGTGGTTGGAGTACTGGACTTCAAGTCTAGGAACTTAAATTCAAGTCTTAATTCTAACACTTCTTCTTTATGTGATTTTGAGTGAGCCACTTAAATTCTCAGAACCTCAGTTTCTTCATCTATAAAATGGGACTAAGGCTACCAGCCACATTGGGCTCGAAGGTTTTGAATTGACATTCATGACTTTCTGACAATAGTGTTAGTGGCTATAATATATCTAATCAAGGGGCAGAGCAGGACACTGGATAGAGGACCAACCTTGGTGTCAGGAAGTTTTGAGTTCAAAACTTCCTTCTCATACATTCTAGCTGTATAACTATGGGCAAGTCACAACCTTTAAGTGCCAAGCCAACTTTCTAGGACTATAAGCAATAGGAAGATTCCTCATCTGAGTTCATGGACAGCAATTCTATGCCTCAAGATCACCTCACAGTCATGAAATCCCAGCTCCATCACAAATCCAGATGGAAAAAAAAAATTTTGTACTGCCAAACTGAAAGAATTGTGAGGAAAGTACTTTGTAATCCTGACTTTAATAAACTATCGCTGTCTGTATCATCATTAACTTGATGTTTGAGACACTACAATCTAATCCCAATCTACCTCCTACCGGTGGAAGACAGTGTGGCACAGTGGAAAGATCATTAGTTTAGGAGGAAAAGGATGAGAGTACAAATCGTGCCTTTGATGACTTACTACCTGTGTGACCTTAGGCAAATCATTTAACCTCCCTTGACTTCAGTTTCCTTATCTGTAAAATGGTGTAGGTGGTCTTTGAAATCCCTTCTACCTCTAGATCTATCATCCTATATTCTATGGACACCTTTGTCTTCACTGGGTCACAGGCACTAGGTTCATTTCCATTCTCCACACTTTTGCACATGCCTAGGGTACTCTTCCTCATTCTCTACTCCTACCCAACCCTAGGAGGCCCAGTTTAAATCCAGTGCCTACTGGGAGGTTATCGCTGACCAACCCAGTCAATAGTTAATCATGTTTCCTGAGCTTCTACCACACTCTTGTCTGTATTTTTCCATCAGCAAGTAGTGTACAGCTTTGTGATATTGATTATCTTATCTTGGTAGGGTGTAGAATTTCTGCCACAGTGGAATCAGTGGAGTTTAGAGCTAGAGAATATAGTTCAAATCCTGGACCTTCTATTGATTACTGGTGTGACTGAGGGCAAAACAGTTTCCATCTGTGGAAATCAGTTTCTCCACCCATAAAACAAGAGTGTTGGACTGGGTGGTATCTAAGATTCTTTCAGTTGCTAATTTTTGGTGACTTGCTAATCTAGGATCCTAGAATTCAATGAGATTATAAGATTCTGAAGAGCTGGAATATGTATTAGACCACCTTGTATGTTTCTCTAGTGTCTAGTTCAATAAATATTTGTGGGGAAGACTGATTATCCCATGCCTTATTCTGAGCCTACTTCAACACTGCGCACGCCTGGCACACTTGGTGGAAACTCATTAAGTGGTCTTGGAATGAAGGCACTGCCCCACGGGGGTGCTTAGTTGCTGCTGGAACAGTGTCTCTTGTCTCACTTTCTTGGTAGCCTGGGGAATATTGCAGAGAAAAAATGTAGAGCTGGCCCATGCTTACATAAGGGTTCATTGTATTCTTCTGAACTCCACTGGCTCATGATGCCATCAGAATATTTCAGAATCTAATCCCTTGGTTTCAGGAGCCATTTTATCCACTAAGAGACGGTGAGGAAACTCTTGAATATGCTAATTATATAATTAAATTTCCTGTGACTTAAGAGGATCATTTAAAAAATTTTTGCAATGCAGCCCAATGGATAGATAGTAGCCTTAAAGTCAAGAGCATCAGAGTTCAAATCCTGCCATTCATACAATCTGGCTATGTGACCTGAAGTGGGGGTGGTGGTGGTGCCCAAATCAACCTCTCTGTGCTGTAGGCAACTGTCCAAGCTTTAATTTCAGAGGAGATGCCCATCTACATTGGCACAAGGAGGCTTTTTTTTCACTCAGGCTCCCTATCCCCATGAAGTCACAGGGGTTTTAGAAACCAAACCAAACCTGGGTCCTAGGGAACCTGAGAGAACAAAGGCATGGACACCTTGGACATGATGGAGGCTGGTTTACATCCAATACCTGGGATCTAGGCTGGGGACAATTGGTTTACTGTATTGGGCACCAAATTCCATATTTTTAATACCTTCTTGTTCTTGTTGAGGATACTTCTTCCTATTGAGAAAGTGTTGCTTTGGGGAGTGCTTGTAGGCCAGAGAAGAGTTCCAGACAGAAACCTCCATAAATGTGTTTCAGCTGGAGCCTAGAAAGTGGAAAAACAACAGTGACAACAGTAACCCACAGCAACAGCTGACATTTATATGGCACCATAAAGTTTGCAGAGCACTTTTATAAAAGGGAACATGCAGAAATTGAACTAGGTACTGCTCTTCATAGGATCCTAAATTTGAAACTGGAGGGGAACTCAGAGACCTCTTTGTCTAACCCCTTTATTTTATAGATTGGGAAACTGAGTCATATAGGTAGGATCAGAGGCAGGAATTGAGCCTTACTCTTCAGAGTTAAACTAGAGATGGAGGGAAGAGACCATATTTTTGCCTTCCTTTAAGTGCTTAATGAGTGATTATTGATTGACTGACCCACTCTGAAATCAACTTATGTATGTGTGATTATCAACTCCATTTTGCAAATGAGTAAACTGAGGCTCATGGAAGCTTAGTGACTTGCCCAGGGTGATATATTTCAATGTTGGTGGGAGAATTTGAATCCTGACTCTAAGGGCTGCACTGTTTTCACTAAGCCACCCTGAATTTCCAGCCTGAAACACATTTGACCTTAGTTTCCCTAGGCTCTTCCTGACTTCTCAAATGCTGCCTTTTCCATGAAACTTTTCTTTATTTTTCCAACTGGGTATAATCTCTCTGTTTTCTAATCTCCCATAGTATTGTGTTTATGCTTCACTTATTACATGTCTCATAGGGTGCATTGTACATAGTGTTTTGGTCTCTTCAAGCTTTAAATCAATGCTCCTCTAACACCCTATTACTCTAATTGCCTAGTTTTAACCTCAGGGTAAATATAATGGTCCCATATCTTGTTGTCATAGGAAGTTTATTTGAAATGAAAAGTTTTGAGTTCTGTCAAAATTGCTCTGAGCCCCCAGTTAGGAAAATTCCTAACATTTAGAAAAGATTGGGTGCTTTAACTCAATTTCTCTCTCTCTCTCTCTCTCTCTCTCTCTCTCTCTCTCTCTCTCTCTCTCTCTCTCTCTCTCTCTCTCCATCTGTCTCTCTGTCTTTAATCCTAGCACCTTTGTTTGTTGAGGTATAGTTCAGGCTGCTGGAAGTGTTCAGGTGACGAAACAAAAGTTTGTATTTTTTATTTTTCAATAGCATTTTAATAGTATTTTATTTTTCAGTTACATGTAAAAACAAATTTTGACATTCATTTTAAATAAAATTTTGAGTTCCAAATTTTCTCCTTTCAACCCCTAATATGGTAAGCAATTTGATATAGGTTATACATGTGCAATCAATATTTCCATATTAGTCATTTTGTGAAAGAAGGCACAGAACAAAAGGAGAAAAAAAACAAAAAATAAAGCGAAGTAGTTATAATTCCAGAAATCATAATTACAGTTGATAGGCACCAGAAGAGGAAGTTGGGGAAACCTTTTCTTGTTGAGTAGGTATCATTGTCACTGGTGGCATCTCTTTGAGGCTTCTGTTCTGAGATGCCTCTAAGTCTGCTCTCTCTCCTCTATAGATGCTTTCTCCGTCATTGCTAAGTCCTGTCTTCTTTTTTTCCTTTCGCTGTTTGCCCCAGGACTAAAGTTTCTTTCTAGTTTGTATCTGTGACTCTAAGACTTCCTCTCTGCTTTCAGACCCTCTACCTGGTTCTGAGATAGTTCTTTGCCTTTTATGCAAGTTCCTTAGGATGTGACCAATATCTTAGAAAATGGCTTTGATTTATTCAGGGAGGTGTACAGGCCCTGTACATGCTCAATTTTTAATCAATTAAATCAAGAAGTGCTCATATCTAATAAAAGTACTTACTTTTAGGTGGCAGGGTGGGCCCACTTTTTTATTTCTATGCCCCTATGCCTTATGTTACTTTCTCATACTATATTCTCTGTGAGAGTAAAAAGTAGATTTCATATTTAGAAGGGACTGATATAAATCAAAGCTAGAAGGGAACCAAAGCTAGAATGAAAGAATGAAGGAAATGATAATTTAATCCAGACCCCTTGTTCAAGATATAAGGCCCAGAGGTATTATATGTGTTTCCTGGGATTAGATAGATAGTAAGCATCAGGGCTGGGATTTGATTACAGTTCTCCTGACTGCCTTGAGGGGCAGTGTGATATTGTAGAAAGAACATTTGATTGGGAGTTAGAGGATGAGTTCTCATGTCTGCTCTGTTATCCGTGTGGTTTTGGGGAAATCCCTTCCATTCCCTGGGTCTCATTTTTCCCATCTATAAAAAGAAGAACTTATACTAGATGGAATTGCCTAATAGCTCTAAATCCGTGTCCTATGATTTCAGATGCAGTATCTGTGCTGGTCTGGAGATGACAGATATTCCTAAGTTTCAGGCTATCCTGATTCTCCGCATCATTGATGGTTTTTTCATGGTGGTGAGGCTGGCCACAGATAGGCTATGTTGTTCCCAGTGGTAATAGGAGACAGGAAGGTTTTATAGAGAGAGACTGGATTGATTCATTCAGTCAGTATCTAATTATGAACTGTGTTCAGAGTCCTGTATCATACGTCAGAATCACTGAAACTCAGGATTTGAAGAGCCCACAAGTTTTTTACACGAACTATCATCTAACCACAGTTTCCTATCCTTTGGTCTTCTTGGACGTTCCAAATTCTAATACTCACATCTGTTTTATAAGCAACAGAATTAGGAAAAGCTGATCGGGTCCTTCAGAATTGCATGAGAACTTTTGGCCACATGACTGCTCCCTAAAAGCTTCTCTGTCTTTAATTTTGGGGAGCCCTGATTCTAACCTTTTCTTTGATCTTATCCTGAGTACCCCATAATTCTAAACTCCTTATCATAACTCCTAATTTCTTAATTTCTGACACCCTAAGTCTCTAATTATCTCAAGAGGTGACCATAGCTTCTTGTCCTAAACCTGACGCCAGCTCTTTTCAATTTAACTTCTAACTCTAAATCCTGGGTCCTGAATCCTCACCCTCAATTCTGACCCCAACCTTTAACTAAATCTGACTCCAAATTCCCATTCTCAACTTTGAGCTAATTGGATAGGATCAAGTTTTCTTAAGGAAAACAAAAATTGACAAGGACTATGGCTTTGATTCCAACTGCAGATATGCAGACACAAACAACTGGCATTGAGAAGTAGAAAACCTAGATCCACGTTCTGCCTCCAGTGCTTACTACCCATGAAACTTTGGGCAGATCATTTATTCTTTTGGCCCTCAGTCTCCTTATTACAAAGAAAGTAAAGTGAGAGGGTTGGATAAATTGGTCTTTGTTGTGACTTCCAAATCAAGATTTATGATCCTACAATTCTGTGAACTCAATCCACAGAAACTTGTGGCCGTTGAAGTTTATATACTTCTCAAAATGTCTGATAAACTATAACTAGGGTAGTGTGATTGGGGCTTCTATCCCAAGGTGCTGAAATTTAGAGTGTGCTGACAGTACTTGTCCTTCTTCAACAGGTAGCAACAACTGAGCTTAATTAGATTATAATAATTAGTTAAAATAGGAAGGTACCAAATGTCTCCCTGTCTTCTCCAGGTGTTCTACCACATGTGAGCTCCTTCCTTGCCTGGCCCTGGTCCACTTACATTACTACTTGACCCAGTGGTCAGAATCTTTAGTCATAGTTGGGAATGGCTCCTTTCAAATGACCATTCACCCCAGGCTTTAAGAAGAGAGAGCTAGCTTCTAGATAATTGAAAATGAAACATGGCATTTGTCTCCTTTCAAAAAGGTGATAGATTTAAAATGAAGAATGAGATATGTGTTTTTGGACATGGCCTATATGGGGATTTGTTTCTGCTGAACCATGCATATTTATTGTCAGGGTTTTAAAAAATTAAATGGAGGGGCAGGGAGAGGCAGAAATCATAAATGCTTCTATTATTCTATTTTTTTTTTTTGAAGAGAGAGAGGCAGACAAATAGGCTTTATACTACCCATCTTCCTTCCTCTGCTAAAACTGTTGGGTTTCTCCAGAGGAGTCTCTGGGATCCTTGGAGTTCTCAGTCCCTTGTTCTCATCAAAATCTATAAAAGTCAGTCTAGTAGAAGGGCTTCTCATACCTGGGTCTTCTTCAGTGCTTTTTAACCTTTCTTAGGTGTTGGAGGCTTACAGTCATATAAAACTTAATGAATCAGTCTATATTAGGTTTCCCTCCTAATGCATATGGGTTTAATCAACTTCTCTGTTTGCTTTTTTTGTACATTTTCATTATATTGCTTTACCATACTTTCCTGGATGGTGCAGTGGATAGAGTACCAGCCCTGGAATCAGGAGGACCTGAGCTCAAATGCAACCTTAGATACTTTCTAGCTGTGTGACCCTGGACAAGTCACCTAACTTTTTGCCTCAGTTCCTCATCTGTAAAATGAACTAGAGAAGGCAATGGCAAACCACTCCAGTGTCTTTGCCAAGAAAACTCCAAATGGGGTCATAGAGAGTCAGACACAAATGAAATCACTCAACAAAAAACATACTTTCCTATACTTAAACGCTACTATGCTAAAGTCCTCTGATTCTACCAGCAAAATGGAGGTCTTTTTTGGTTCACAAACTTTTTATTTTCTAGCATAAAAATGCCTTTGCACCATTATTTTCTGGTTTACAATGCTTTATTGCATTTTTTTTGTCCCATTTTGAATCTGTTTGTAAGTAGTCAGGCCTCTGTGGAACTCATCTTCCTGAGTTTAAATCTGGCCTCAGACGCATCGTAGCTGTGTGACCCTGGGCAAGTCACTTAACCCTCTTTACCTCAGTTTCCTCATCTGTAAAATGAGCTGCCATTTCTTTAAATGTCAGATCTCTCTAGTATCTTTGCCAAGAAACTCCCAAATGGAGTCATGAAGAAACATGCACCTCTAAAACGACTGAGGAACAACAAAAATTTCCAAAGATTTGGTTAACAAATTTGGAGATTTGTCCAAGTTATTTCCAACCTCTGGAGGGAAGCCTTCAGTTTGCTTTATTCATCAACCAAGACCTCTTGGAATCAGGAAGCTTGAAGTCCAAGCTTGACATAAAAGTATCCTGGAACTTTAGAATGTACATTGGAAGGACCCTTGCAGACCAACCTGTCCAATTCCCCCTTTTAAAAAACAGAAAATTGAGGTCCAAAGAAAGGAGATGATTTGTCAAAGTTGCACAGGGAGTTACATCAAAAGATCTTGATGTGAACAGATGATACCTGATCTATGTACTTGATGTTCACAGATAATATCTGACTCCATAGCTCCACCTGAATAACATGTCCACTTCTCCTTGTATTAATTTTTCTCCATTGATTTCAAGGTACTATTTGGACTCAATAAGTGTAAATTTCTTAAAGCATACCCAGGAACAGTAGGGTAGAAAAGCCATGATTCCCAAGGTGAAACTGAACCAAGGGACAGTAGTGATGCTTGTAAATAACTTGAGCCGCTTCAAGAAAGACTCATTGAGCATAAAGTAATTAAGGAGTTTGTCAAGATACTTACTGCCCTTCTGAAATAAAAATTCAATGAGAAAAACACGTTTAAAGCAACTTATGCCTGTGAACTATCCACCTTAGCATATACTTTTGGAATTATAAAATAAACCACAACAGATTTGGAAATTAAGCTAAGAAAAATGGTACAATATTAGTGAAAATCTGTGCTTATCACCTGAAAGCAACAATGTAGCAGCAGCTGCCCATCTGAGGATCCAGCATGCCAGCACTAATTTTAGTTGAGTGAAAGAGCCTACAGTCACATTAAAAATCACATCTTAAAATATATTGCCGTCTAAATACTCATAATCTCCAAGTGATGTGTAATAATAAAAAAAAACTTTCAAAAGATGGAGACCTCACAGAAAAAAAAATCAAAATTATGTCAGAATAATAAGAGGCACATACCATATCTGTTGTTCTGTCTGCTACTGGTGTTGTCCCAAGGATGCTTTCGGTTAGCCAACAGAAGATGAACTTACATCCTAAACTTTCATTCAATTACAAAAAGCAGTTACTTTATCTACTTGTGATTAATTCACAGAACATTAAATATGAAAGAAAATAGCAAGATATTGACCTCCCTCAGGTCCATTTCTATCTGAATGCCATAAAAAGAATGAATGAGTTTTAAAAAATTTATTAAATTCTGACTCTATGTAAAGCACTGTGCTAAGTGCCAATACAAATAGGAACACAAAATAGTCATTGTTCTCAAGGAGTTCACATTCTAATAATGGAAAACAACACATACAGGAGGTTTTAGCTGAAAGCCAGATGGAAAGATCCTGTGGTTCTTAGGATACAGCAACAAAGCAGTTTGTAGTACATCTTATTTAATGTTTTTCCATTAATAAAAACCATAGCAATTTCTGATTTTTCACCACTTGACAATAACAATGGCTTTGGTGGCAAGAACTTTTTTGGGGGAACTTCAGTAATTATGTTTATTGAGGAGATAAGGATTATGGAATCTTCCAAGGAGGTTGCCGGATTTCTTCTCTGCAAGGGTTGCTTCCAAAGAGAATGACTTCAGGGACCAGGATGGAAGTAGAGCTGGTGATATAGAGGACACTACTATTACTAGGGCTCTTAAGTTCAGGGCCCTGGACTTTGAGGGAGATAGTGTTTGAGGAGATTTGACCTTCCTGTCTCTTCTCCGTGCCTCTCTGTCTCTGTCTGTCTGTCCGTTCGTTTGTCTCTCTCACTCCAGATTCTTGCTATTTCAGCTAGCCTTGCTTCTTCTGTGAGTAGCAGTTGGTGTTATTGTGACTGCTCTCCTTCTTCACAAATGTTGCTCCCTTGATGATGACTGTAAAGGCTGACTTGGAACAGGGCAAGTGGTATGAGGCTGCTGCTTTTCCGAAGACTCCTGGGCTTGCCTGCATGTCCAGGACAGCTGGTCATTGGTTGGTACTGGTGATGATGGAGATGGTCATCCCCTTTTTAAAAATTAATTTTTTCAATTAGTAATCACTATTTTTTTCTTGTCCACCACTCACAGGGGGAAAAGGGAAAGCCTTGTTAAGAAAGAGGCATAGTCAAGTAAAACATATTTCACTGTTGTTCATGTCAAAAATGTGTCTTATTATGCATGTCAACATCCACTGCCTCTCCATCAAGCTGTGGATATTATGTTCCATCACACTAGAGTCATGGTTGATCAGAATTGATCAGATTTCTTAGATCTTGATAAAAGTTCTTAAATCTTTCAAAATTGTTCATTTGTACATGTTGAAGCTGTAGCAGAAATTGTTTTTCTGGCTCTGCTTATTAGACTCTATATCAGTTTATACCTCCCAAATTTCTCTTTATTTCTTTCTCTACTGCCTTTTGTTAGTTTCCAATTCTTTGCCATTACAAAAAAGTTGCTATATTTTTATGTATAGATGAATTTCCCCCCTCTCTTTCATCTCTTTAGAATATAAGCCTTTTAGTAGTGTCACCAGGTTAATGGATCTACACAGCTGAGTGACTTTTAAAAAACAGTATTTTATTTTCCCCAATTATGTATAAAGACAATTTTAACACAAATTTTCAATATTTTAAAAAGGTTTTGAGTTCTAAATTATGTCCCTCTCTTCCTCCTTCCCTTTTCCCATCCCTGAGACAGTAAGCAATCTGGTATAGCTTATACATGGGTAATCATCTAAAACATTTCCATATTGGTCATTTAGTGAAAGAAGACTCAAGCAAAAAAGAAGAGAAAGAAAGTGAAAAATAGTATGCTTCAGTCTGTATTCAGATAACATCAGTTCTTTGTCTCAGGAGGATAGCATTTTTCATCATGAGTCCTATGTGATTGTCTTAGATATATTTTGCAGAGAATAGCCAAGCCATTCAAAATTCTTCATTGTATAATATTGCTGCTACTGTGTACAACGTTCTCCTGGCTCTGTTCACTTCACTTTGCATTAGTAATGCAAATATCTCCAGTTTAACATTCACTTAAAAAAAAATTTGAGTTGTAAATTTTCTCTCTCCCTTCTTCATCTCCTCTCTCCTTCAGATAGTAAGCAGTTTGATAAAAGTTATACATGCAAAATGCCAAACATATTACTATATTAGTCATTTTATGAAAGAAGACAGACCCAAAGGGAAAAAAAACATGAAAAATACAGAAAGTGAAAAATAAGATGCTTTGATTTGCCTTCAGACTCTATTAGTTCTTTCTCTAGAGGTGGATAGTATTTTTCATCATGCGTCCTTTGGAATTGTCTTGGATCATTATATTGTGGAGAATAGCTAAGTCATTCACAATTCATCATCACATTCAGTATTGTTACTGTGTATGATGTTCTCCTCTTTTCACTTTGCATCATATAAATAATTTTGTATAAATTTTTCTGAAATCAGCCTGCTCATCATTTTTATAGACAGTAGTGTTTCATGACACTCGCATGCCACAACTTGTTCAGCCATTATCCAATTGATGTGCATCCCCTTAATTTCCAATTCTTTGCCACCACAAAAAGAGCTATTAGAAATATTTTTATACAAATATATTCTTTTCCCTTTTTTAAAAAATATCTTTGGGATGGAGACCTAGTAGTGGTATTGCTGGATCAAAGGGTATGAATAGAGTTCATTGGGTATAGTTCCAAATTATTCTCCAGAATGGTTGGATCAGTTCAAAACAGTTGAGTACCTAGTTCCAAATAGTCGAAAATAGCTGGACCAGATCACAGCTCCACCAACAGCATCAATATACCTTTTTTCCTACAACCTCCCCAACATTTGTTTTTCCTTTTTTGTTAACTGTGCCAATCTGATGAGTGGGAGGTAGAACTTCAGAGTTGCTTAATTTACATTTCTGTAATTATTAATGATCTAGAGCATCTTTTCATATGACAGCTATAGATAGCTTGTGTTTTTTTTTCCTTTGAGAATGATCCATTATCAATTGGGAATTGATTCTTATTCTTATAAACTTGAATCACTTCCATTTATATCTGGGAATGAGACTTCTGTTAGAAAAATGTGTGGCAAAATTTTTTTCTCAGGTTAACTGTTTCATTTCTAATCTGAGCTGCAATTTTTATGTAATAAAAACTGTCCATTTTATCCTTTGCGATCCTTTCTATCACTTACTTATGAAAATGTTTACTATACATCTAAAAATAATTTCTTCCTTGTTCCTTTAATTCATTGTGTGATTTTTTCAATATGTGATTTTTATAAATTTCAATCAAGGAGTTTATCTTAGCATATGGTATGAGGTTTTGGTCCAAATCTAATTTCTATTAAACTACTATCCAGTTTTTCTAGCAGTTTTGGTTAGAGTCTTTGGTTTTATCTAACACTAAAATACTTGCTAATTTGCTTCAGTATTCCAACAACTTCCACTGAGCAGCTTAATTTTTCAATCAGTACACTGTTTTGTAGTGTAGTTTGAGTAGGAGTACGTTGGTAAATGTTTAACAGTCATTTTAGGAAAAAGAAAAGCTAGACACACACACTTTTAAGTTTAATCTGCATCATTAACATTTCGTCTATCACTTTCTTAAATCTGAACAATCCAAAAAACAATACCTCAAGCCCTGATTTGTAGTGTTGGCTGATATCTGAGGTGCAAATAGTCACACTGAAAATTTACCAGTGCGCTCTCAATAGGCAGTCCAGCACAATGTTGGATTTGAGAACTGATGCTTCCCACTTTTTTTTTTCATTATTTCCCTTGAGATTCTTGGAATTTTGTTCTTCCAGATGAATTTTGTTAATTTGATGGTTTGATTGGTATGGCATTGAGTAAGTAAATTAATTTAGGAAGTATTGTCATTAATATGCTGATTATGCCTATCCACAAGAAATTAATATTTTCCCAATGATTTGGATTTTCAAAAAAAACTGTTCCGTAGCCCTAGTTGTATAGTTCCTTTGTGAATCTTGGTAGGTAGATAGCAAATATTTTATACATTTTGTTGTTATTTTAAGCATGGGCCCCTTTTCTAATGAGAATTGAAAGTATGAGGGTACTAACTTCTTTTGAGGAAGTGATTCTTTGACACCTACATTCAGGAGTTCTTAACTTGGGGTGAGTGAATTCTTTTTGATAACTGTATTTCAACATTATTGGTTTCTTTTGTAATTTTATTTCTTTTGGTACATTATTTTGAGAAGAGGTCCATATTCAATTCAATTCAATTCAATAAGCATTTATTAGCACCTACTACATGCCAGGCAATGTGCTGGACCAGAGTGCCAAAAGGGTTTATGACATAAAAATATTTAAAACCATTGGGAGAGAGAGCCTCAAAGCAATACTTATGGACAAGAACCTCATTAACCTGGTCTGGAACCATTCTTGTGTCTTATTCCCTAGCAGAGTGACCCGATTTGGCCAGCTCTGACTTCCTTCCCTCTTCTCATGGACCACGACTAGTGGAGCTCCTAACCAAATTCTTGAATTATATGATGGGACAGGCTTCTTGTCTGTAATTGACTAATCCAGAGAGAGATGCACATACAATGTAATCTGATAATAACTTTCGTAACAATTACTATTGTTATTAGAGCTGTTAGCAGACTGTAGTCTCCTGAGTCATTTGTAAGGAGTCAGAAAACCTCATCAGAACTGTACGTCTATTTGGACAAGGGGGTGGTCACGGGCTGTTTAAGGATTTCTCAGATACATGAGTTAGTCCCTGCCAGAGGCTCCTGCTTCTCCCCCACTTCCCCACCCGGCCTCCCCAAATCCTCCTCCCAAGTGTAGCTATAGCACCCAGATGGGGACATGAGAATAATTTTCTTAGGATAGTCTCCACTAGCGCTCAGATATAGTGTCCTATGAGCAACATGGAATTAGTTGAAATCACAGACAGAGCTGGGCCTAATCCCAGCCAGCTGCTCTGCTTGGCCTTGTTTCCAATAAGCAGCCCCTTAAAGTCTTCTCCCTAATCCCTCAAACTGAAATTCAATCCCCTATTTGAAAAAAAAAATTTTTTTGAAAATTAAGTTTCAGGCCTGGACAGTGCAAAGGGACTACAAGCTATCTTCCACTCTGGTTCTCCCTAGAGTAAACAGTGCTTTGAATTCAAGGAAAGTGTTTAGAATACAATTCATTTATTACCTCCTACTCCTCCTTCCTCCCTTCAGCAGTCTAGGGCCTTCCAGCCCCTTCTATAGCATGAAGATAGCTCTGAGCTCTCCCTATTCTTAGGAAACCCTAGGACTGCCTCAACCCCAGCCCCAGCCTTTTTTTTGTCCCTTTCTGGAGTAGGTCTTTATGACTGAAGGTGGTGCTGGTTGGGATTTGAGGCGGGGCATTCAGTGAACATAAAGGCCAAGGCAAACACTTTTCCTCTCTGACTATTGTAAACTGGCAGAAATAGAAATGTCAGCTTCCTCATCTAGTAAAAAACCTGGAGGAATTCATAGTCTGAGTCTAAGAGCTTCTGGAATGATTATTTTTCCTCCTCTCTCTGCTCCCTTCCCTTTCCCCCCTTCCTCCCCTCCTCCTCCTCTGTATAGTGAGGCAAGAAAAATGCTCTTTCTTCTCTCTGCTCTTTATCCTTTTGAGGCACACGTGGATTGTCCTGAGTTCACATATGGACTGTCTACCTGTGTAATTGTTCAATATCAACTAATAGATCTTCCTTTCCCCTTTCCCAGGTTTCTCTGGAGTACTGTCTCTCCTGCATATATAATCACACACAAATGTAAATATGTACACATATCATATATGTATATAACTATGCATGTATTATGTGCACATGTATAATTGAATGTACAATACACACATACATATAAATATATATGATTCTATATTCTTCTTGTCACAGAAAAGTATGATCTTACAATTTTACTTTTAGACAACTTGTAATATACATCTGTATATACATACATATATACATAATATAGATACACACTGTAGTAGCTGATAGAATGCTTGTCATGAATACTAGTAAGTATTCATTAGCTGTCATTACATGACAATGAACAAGTTATTAGCCTCTGTAAGCCTCTTCTGTTAAGTGGAGATAATGAAAATTGCAGCATCTACTTTAGAGGATTTTTGTAAGGTTCAAATAATATGTCCTATGTAAAGTATTTTGCACACCTTAAAAAGCTACACAGATACCAGGTATTATTTGCAACAAGTATTATAGCTCTCTAGTTTTGGAGATTGGTTGGGTATATGTTGTGAAGTGATGAGAGGAGAATTCTCACATTGGAAAATGCCTATTAAATGGTGAAATGGCTCCTTCACACTATACACGGATATTTTCAGGAATTATAATATCTAGCACTTATGTAGCACTTCAAAATTTTCAAAGTGCTTTTCAAATATTGTCATTTGATCCTTGCAACAACACTGGCAGATAGGTGCTACTATTATCCCTATTTTGCAGATAAAAGAAACTTAGTGCCTTGATCAGTCACAGGACCGTTAAGTGTCTGCGCTCAGATTTGAGCTCAGGACTTCCTTATTCCAACTCTAAAGTGCTATCATATTATGCCATCTAGCTGCCTAGGAAGATTGTATAGGCTTGTAACTGGGAAAACAGTATGGTATAATATAAAAAGTACAAGATTTGGAGTCATAAGACATGGGTTCAAATCCTGCCTCAGCCTCTTAGTCTCAGTGAGATGTTGGACAAATTCCTCCACCTTTCTGGATTTCAGTTTCCTGGTTTCCAATAAGGAGGTTGGACTAGATCTTTAAGGTCTGGTTTTAAATCTATGACCCTGTGACTTGGATTTGTAGTCAGGATATCTTCATCTAGTTCTTTCTGACTAGGTATATGGTTTTGCGTCCTCTTCATACTTCTATTTCTACCTGTAAAATGAGAATTACAACATGTAATCCTTCCAACCATAAATGCAATAAGGTGTGAACTCTAAAGAATCTAAGTAGAGGCTAAACGTTCATTTGACTGGTCAAGGGGATTCAGATTTGTTAAAGGGGAGATGACTAGATTCTCTCTGGGGTCCCTTTAAATTCTCAACTTATATAAGCAATATAAATATGGATTAGTAAATCATCAATAAATTCTTCTAAACTCCTCTGCTGATGCTTCCATATGGTACGGAGGTAAATCTGCAGACTACAAAACTGTGCCTATGAAACCCAGATCTGGCAAGTCCTACCAGACTTTCCAGTTCTGGTTATCAATCCAGCGATATGGTGCAGATCTGATGCCAGAGGATCAATCATGCTGTGAGGTTGTCCCCGGGCATTGATACTGCTGCTGTGGCAACTCCCAGATTACTGGAGGTAGAAAGCATTGTGCTGATGAAGTTAGTAGACTTGGACTCAATCAAGCCTCTGATATACTACCTGTGCGACCTTGGGAAAGTAAATTAATCTTCCGTGGGCCTCAGTTTCCTGAATGGTAACAGAAAGTAGATAACCTTTGAGGGCCATTCAAACTCTTTTTCTATGATCCTATAGTCGTACATATAGACAACTTGTGTTTGCATTGGTATATTCACAACTATGAAATCCCAGATATCAGAAGCATTAAAATAGCATTTCAGTTTTAATAATTGAAACACCAGTTTCAATTGCCCCCTTCCACAAAGACCATGGATACTATTTCTATTTCTTAAAGAGGGAATAGACTCTTGGGGATGGACAGTTTTACTCATCATTTTGAGAGAGTGAACTACCATGGCTGAGAAAAACAATGTGAGACACAGAAAGGACTACAGGGGTGGGAATCCTGTGGCCTGCAGCCCACATGAGGTCTTCTAGGTCCTCGGATGCAGTCTTTTGACTGAGTCCAAGTTTTACAGAATAAATCCTTTTATTAAGGGGATTTGTTCTGTAAAGTTTAGATTTAGTTAAAGGGCTGCATTTGAGGACCTATAGGGCCACATGCAGGTTTCTCACCCCTGAACTAAGGAGAACTTTCTTGAAAGACTTGGTAAGTCAAATATCATCTATTATTTAGAAAGCCTATAGAGACATTTTGAGAAAATGACTTTAAAGTGCTTCACAATTTTTCAAAATTCTTTAATTTATGAATAAGAACTCTTAATTCACTCTTTAAAATTAGCCAGGTCTCAAGTTTGAAAAAGGATGTGTTTGAGAGATAACTAAAATTAGATTAAAAAAGAGAGTAGAATTTAGCTCTTGAATTAAATACAACAAAAAACTTGTAAAAGAAATCGGTCACATGTATTATATTATACATTGCCAAGATTATTTTTCAAGTTTCTATCTCTTAGTAAAAGGGTATTAGCTGATTTTTTTTGCTTAAAAATCCACGTAAGGAAAGTTCTATATTATTCACGGATTCTTTGAGGTTCCTATAGTACTTATCCAATGGAAAAGATATGCTGTGGAGTAACTACCCTGAAGAGAATCCTTGACTTGGACAAGTCATCTGTAGAGGAGTCTGCAGGTGCTGCTAATGGTTAGCTATGACTCTGGATGTGATCTTTCTCAGTTGATACATTGTTTAGGTATTTAAGTATCTTTGTATTGTTTGTTACAGTATGAATTACTTAAAAATAGCACCAGTGATGTCTATCTAAGGTTTTGATGGTAAGCTTAAGATGTCCATGTTTGATATTGAGAAAGAGTGAAAACTTAAGGAAAAAAGGTTTCTCCAGGTTACCTGGAAACTGGAGTGGGTGGGTATCTCAGAACTAATTGATTAATCAATGAGAGAAACTGTGCTTTCTATTAATTTATGAGGAATTATCCAACTATATTCCTTGATTGCATTAGCACCTGGGTAGAAAATTAACAAGGAAATGAGGCAGTAGCAGTCAGATACAGGTGAGGGTTGGTGAGGTCATGGCTTAGCATAGTGTAACCAAACAGCCCACCTATTCCCATCTAAACCACTTGTGTCGTCATCAGTGCTAACTGCTGTTACTTTGTTAGGCTGAGTTTCACGTGTGTGTGTTCGTCCTTCGTTGCCAAAGAAGACCATGCCATCAGAGAATAATGACATGACTTGCACTTGACTTTGTTTTGAGTGAGAGAGGACTGCGCAGGTCACCAGCCTCACTTCTCCTCCAGAGCCGACTGAATCCAGTGATCAGATATTCATCAGGATGACTGGAGATGACCCGGGATGAGGCAATTGGGGTTAAGTGACTTGCCCAAGGTCACGCAGCTAGTGAATGTCAAGTGTCTGAGGTGAGATTTGAACTCAGGTTCTCCTGACTCCTGCACTGGTGCTCTATCCACTGCACCATCTAGCAGAATGAACTTTATAGAGACAAGGAAAAGCTCCTTCCAGGTGAGTGGGTGGGATAAAGCAGTTGTGGTTAGATCCTAAAGAGATAAGTTTATTGGATACATAGAAGTTTTTTTTTTTTTTTTTAATCACTCCTACAATTTAGTCTTATGGTAAATTCCACAGTAGCAAATGATAGAGCTAAAAAAGACCTCCCTGGTTACTCAGACCAATCCTTTTAAAAAAGAAACTGAGGTCAGAGAAAGTGAAATGGCCTGCCTAAAGACATAATACAAGTTAGTGGCAAGACGGATAGATTAGAATCCAGATTTCCTGACCAGTGTTCTTTCAGATATGTGATGGAAAAGATGCCTTGAAAGGTTTTACAGATCCACTGGGAGACTAAACCGACACATATATAAATAATTACGGAATTACAAGATCTACAATACCCTTGTAGTTGTGTAGTATAAATTATGACTGCACATTAGGAAATTAGAAAAGGTGATTAGTGTGGGCTGGCATCATCTGGAAAGGCTTCACAGAAGGGGTGAAGCAATCTAAGCCTTGAAGGATGAAAGTAAAGAGACCAGTCTGGATTTATGGGCAATGATTCACTGTAACCAAATTTCTTGTCTACAAAATCTAAAGGGTTTATGACTTGTTTAAAATACTTAAAGTTATATGAGGATCACCTGAAATAACTGTAGATATTTAACCAAAGACAAGACTTAAGGGGATATGGTAGTTATATTCAAATCAACGTGGTATACTGAAAATAGCACTAGGGAGTTATAATACTTCTGGCTAGGACAACTACCTGAACAGATTCCTCAGCTCCTACATATCAGCAAAACCCTAGAATTTGCATCAGACCTTATAATGATCAAGAAATCTAATAAAAAGTCATAATAAATGGCTTCTTCTACCTGAGAACTACACAAGAGGTCAGCCAGAAACCCAAAGCAATAGGAAAGAGTGTCTAAGTACTAGAAAATGGTAGCATCCCAGGACCACCAAGAGATTGTCAGAAACATATGTAGCTTGCAAGGATCTGTGACTGGAGGCAGCGAGAGTAAAGGGTTCCCCTCAGAAATCTCCAGGATGGTCAGAAAGTTGTTGGATGAAGAACTTGAAAGTATTGGGGAATAGTAGTGGGTAGCAGCATTCAACAGATGTAGCATATCAATCCTTAGATTAGGATGATCCAGGCCTCGATCCTCTGAGGTCTCTTTCCCGAGATACCAGAGAGGATTTTGAATATCTAGCACTCTGATCCTAAAAGATTCAGGGAGAACCCAAACTGGGGAGGGAGAGAATAGTGAAGAAAGATATATGAACCGAACTGAGACTGAGAAGAACTGATCATCTCTCCCCAGAATGAAGCAGGGAACGAGGGCTGGACCTGGCACAAAGCCCTAATTCAGGTATTGTGTGTGTTTGTCCTTTGTTGCCAAAGAAGACCATGCCATCAGAGAAATAATGACATGACTTGCACTTGACTTTGTTTTGAGTGAAGGAGGGCTGTGCAGGTCACCAGTCTCACTTCTCCTCCAGAGCCATCTGAATCCAGTGACCAGATATTCATCAGGATGACTGGAGATGACCCAGGATGAGGCAATTGGGGTTAAGTGACTTGCCCAAGGTCACACAGCTAGTGAGTGTCAAGTGTCTGTGGTGAGATTTGAACTTAGGTCCTCCTGACTCCTGCACTGGTGCTCTATCTACTGCACCACCTAGCTGCCCCAATTCAGGTACTAAATCTAGAGAGATGAGTAAATAAAGACAGTACTGACCAATATAAAAAGTTATTGCAAATCTAAAGATTCTCCAAAAGATATAGAGAGTAATAATATAATAACTGCAAGTAGATACTCAAAGAAAAAAAATGAACTTTCTATAACAGTTATATGAATACCTAAAAGAAATAAACAAGAGCTTTCAAGTGAAACAATGCTCTTCAGGAAAGAATCGTAAGAATAAATAGCTTAGAGGAGAAAGTCATAAACCTTAGCCAAGAAATGGAGTCCTTGAAAACCAGAGTAGACCAAATAGAAATCAATGACTCCTCAAGACAGGAAGAAATATTAGAACAAAATGAAAAGATGGAAAAATAGAAAAAATCTAAAGTAAAGACAAATGACTTAGAAAATAGGCTAAAGAGGATTTAAGAATAACTGGACTCGAATACTGTGATAAAAAAAAAACCTAGATGCTATTTTAAAAAAATAAATTATAGGTATAAACTGCTTAGATCTATTAGAATTAGAAGAAAAGTAAAGACTGTAAAAGATCCGCTTATCACCTCCTGAAAGAAACCGTGCATTAAAAAAGTCCCAATTATGTCACAGGCAAAATATAGCTCTCATAAATCAAAGAAAAAAAAATTCTTCAAGCATCCAGAAAGAAGGAGTTCAGGTACTATGGGATCATTGTCAGGATCACATGAGACTTGACAGCCTCTACAATAAATAAGAACAGATATTTAAAAAAAAAAATCTAAAGATTTTCCCCTGAAGGATTATACTCAGTTTTGTGAGGTAGGTAGTTCTTGGTTGTAATCCTAGATCCTTTACCCTCCAGAGCATCACATTCAAAGTCCTCCATTTCTTTAACATGGAAACTGATAAGTCTTGTGTGATCCTGACTGTGGTTCTATAAAATTTGAATTATTTCTTCCTGGCTGCTTACAATATTTTCTGCTTAACCTGGGAGCTCTGGAATTTTACTATAACATTCCTGGGAGTTTTCATTTTGGGGTCTCTTTCAAGAGTGATTGGAGGATTTTTCAAATTTCTATTTTATCCTCTGGATCTAAGATATCAAGGCAGTTTTCCTTGATAATTTATTGAAATATAATGTCTAGACTCTTTCTTTGATCCTAGCTTTCAGATAGTCCAATAATTCTTAAATTATTTCTCCTTGATCTATTTTCCAGGTCAGTTGTTTTTCTGGTGAAGTATTTCACTTAATCTCCCACCCCACTTTTCATTCTTTTCATTTTGTTTTATTGTTTCTTGATGTCTTGTGGAGTCATTAGCTTGCACTTGCCCAGTTCTAATTTTTAAGGATTTTCTTCAGTGCACTTTTATATTTCCTTTTCCATTCAGCCAATTTTGTTTTTTAAGGAGCTATTTTCTTCAGCGAATTTGTGTACCTCTTTTTCCATTTGGCCAATTCTGCCTTTTAATGAATTCTTCTCTTTAGTGGATTTTTGTGCTTCTTTCACCATTTGGCCTCTTCTGTATTTTAAGGTGTTATTTTCCTTAGTATTTTATGTACCTCATTTACCAAGTTATTGACAATATTTTTCATGGCTTTCTTGCATCACTCTCATTTATTTTCCCATATTTCTCTACCTCTATGATTTTTAAAATCTTTTTTGAGCTCATCGAGAGATTCCTTTTGGGCCTGAGACCAATTCACATTTTTCTTTGAGACTTTGATTTTGTTGTCTTCTTCTGAGTTGTGTTTTGATCATCCCAGTCATCATAATAACTTTTTATGGCCATATTTCTTTTGTTTGCTCATCTCTCAGCTTATTTCTTGACTTTTAACTTTATGTTACAGTTGGACTCTGTTCCTGGGGTGGAGGAGGTGTTGTCTTAAGCTTCAGATTTTTTATGCTGCTATTTTTAGAGTTTGTTTTGTGGGTCTATACGTTTTCTATTCTTCTAAGGTGGCATGATTTAATCAGGTGTGTTATCATGCTCTCCTTGTCTATGTTCTGCTCTATAAGTGATCATTAGTACTCTTTTCCACCTTGGAACTGAGTGGGGCTCCTGTATCCCTGCAACTGCAAGTTCTTGTGTGTTAGTGTTCCCTCTTTTTGCCCTGGGACAGAGACCTAGAACTACATGTGTGTAACATAACAGAGTCTTCCTCCTGGTGCCAGCAAGTTCTCTGTAATCTCCTTCTGACCAGTTGTCCAAACCCATTATTGTTTATGAGTAGAGAGCTCCAGAAGCAGCTGCTGCTGATTCAGTCGCTCCAAAGGCCTGCTGATGACTTGCTTTACTCTCACCCCAGTGAGATGGATCTTTTCTGCCAATCTTTTAACTTGTCTTGGACAAGAAAATTGTTTCACTTCATCCTTTTGTTGGTTCTGTCACTCCAGAATTCATTCTGAGGTGTTAGATTAAATTTCTTTGGAGCGGAACTTGGGAGAATTCTAGCTAATACCTGCCTTTTATCTGCCATCTTGGCTCTGCTCCCTCCCCTGTTGGTCAGTTTTGCTCAATTAGTTTTTTGTTTGTTTCAAGGTAAAATTCAATAAGAGAAGAATTAATATCAGGAAACAGCTGTTATTTTGTAAAAACAAAAAGCTCTGAAACAGAACTGAAAGAAGAAAGGAGGAATGAAGAGGAGGAAATAAAGAAAAGAAAATAGGAAGGAAGGAAAAAAGAAAGAAGAAAAAAGAAAGAAAAATGTAATGATAAATGAAGAGAAGAAAGATCACGAAGAAATGAAAAGGGAGAACTCAGACATCCATGTCCTACCCTGACAGCCCTAGGAAATAGCCCTTCTGTGGTTGCATAGCCTCTGAGGTCTTGCTTAGTAATTTTTGTGAAGTCATTGTGACATTAAGGCCCTATTTCAATTAAATGGGTTAATAAGTTCTGTCCTATGGTTAAAAATACTAATAAGAAAATATGATATGATAATAACAATAATGGAGCTATTAGCTACAATTATTGTTAAGTGCCCATGATGTATTAGGTCTGAGTAGCATACATAACAGAAATATTTCCTGAACTCACAAAGCTCATTTCCCACTCATAAAACCTGGTTTTTCAAAGATTTTCAACCCACTACATTCATTTGAAGGACAAATTGCCAATATTTTAAAAATTTTTGAGTAAAAGATCCTCCCAACTACTAGCTCCTTTCCTTTTATGGATTTCAAGTTAAAAAAATGAGGCAAGAAACATGAGAGAGAGAGGAAAAAAAAGAAGAGAGAAAAGGAGGGGAAAGATGAAATCATACATATGTAAAAGAAAATAAAATAAATCTGTTTGCATCAGTAAAAATGTATTTCTGGACTGGCAACCTTACAAATCAGAAAAGACAGGCTAATTAAGCATGGCCAGTCTTTCCAATAAGACTTTGTTCATTTGGACCCTCAAATAAAAAATTCATGATAAATCTGTCATGGCCAAGGCTAAAGTTTACTTTTGCATTATATTTTAAAAAGTTTATTACTAGTGTAAACAAAATTGTATGGGGCTGTAGGTTGTTTAACTGACTTAATTAAACTACTTTCAAACACTTACAACCATTTACAAAGAATTATAGGACTTAAGAGTTAGAAAGACTCATAGAGATCACTTAATTCTACTCCTAATTTTAGAGAAGGAAACTGAGGTCCAGGAATGTGACTGAACTATGGTGACAGAGTTAGTTGGAAAGCGATATTAGAGCACATCTTTCTTTCAGGCCAGAATGCTTTTCACTATGCCAAATGTCTTACACTCAAATAGTTCATGTGCTAATTAATAATTATTTCTGTCTATTTGTTATAATAGGTCTTGAAAGACTTCTGTCTGGCCACAGTTGTTTAAGTTAACATTCTTGAAGAAAGGGTGTGTGTGCGTGTGTGTGTGTGTATGTGTGTGTATATGTGTGTGTCTGTGCATGTGTGTATTTGCAAAATTTGCAAAGCATTGGCTGCTAATTCTTCATAGTCCTCCACCCAATTAATCCATATAGCTACTTTGATAGTGTAAGCAATATGAAATGGTATGTCCCATACGGGGAGATGAAAATTTCCCTGCATTTTGGGGGACATGAAACTAACAGATATCCCTTAAGTTTCAAAGTCCACCTGTAATAAACCACTGTAAACATATTTTCACTAGCTTAAGCATTAAAACATCAGGCAAGCAGCTGAGGCTTTGAAAAAATGAATCTTGTTGATTAGTAGGTGCTGTTTGTTGAATGAAACTGTAGTGTCAGTGAAGATATCAGAAAAATTGTACTTCTGTGATAAAAGCTTAGGAATATATTGACTTCTCCCATTCTTCTATTATAGGCCTAGTGATTATCTTTAACTCAGTGCCAGAAAGTTCATTTCTTAAGGAAAGAATACTTATACTCTTCTAATAGAAAGCATACATGCATAATCAGCAGCTGAATAAACTAGGTAGCATCTTTGCAAGCAAGATTGAGCCACTATTTTTGTTACTATGTTGTCAGTAAACCAAAGCACCCAGTCTCTATGTGGTGAAGTTAGGTAGGAAGGAAGGTAGAAAGGGAAGGGAAGAAGGGATAATATGGAGATAATATAGGATAATATAGGAGTAGAGAGAGAGAAAGCAAAAAAAAAGTGAATGTCCAAAAAAGAAGTCACTAGTATTTATCTCATCCCCAAATTACCACTTCTTGGTAATTGAAAATCTTCATCATGAGTCAAATTTTTAAAAATTGGAGTCATTCCTTAGTTGATAAATGATCAAAAAGATATGGACGAGCAGTTTTCGAAGAAGAAATCAAAGGTATATAAAATGCTATAAATCACTATTGATTAGGGAAAGGCAAATAAAAACCACTTTGAGGTGCTACCACATATCTTTTAGAAATGACCAATGCTGGGGAGAATGAGGTAAAATAGGTATATTAATGAACAGTCGGTGGAGTAGTGAACTGGTTTAACCATTCTGGAGAACACTTCTGATATAGACCCAAAGGTCTAGGCTCATCAATTGGCTGAACAAGTTGTGGTATATGATTGTGATGGAATATGATTGTGCTATAAGAAATAACAAGACGAATGGTTTCAGAAAAACCTGGAAAGACCTACATGAATTAGGACAGAGTGAAGTGAGAAGAACCAGTAGATCACTGCATGCAGTAATAGCAGCTTTGTAATGATGATCGACCGTGAGAGACTTAGCTACTTTGATCAATACAATGATTCAAGACAGTTCTGAAGGACTTATGATGAAAAATATTATCCATTTCCAGAGAGAAAACTGATGAACTGAGTGAGTACAAATTGAAGTATAATTTTTATTTTCTTTATTTTTCTTGCTTTTTTTTGCACCATGGCTAATAATAGAAATATATTTTGTATGATTTCACATGTATAATTGATATAATATTGCATGCCTTCTCAATGGGTGGGAGGGGCCTGGAAGAAGGGAGAGAATTTGGAACTCAAGATCAAAAAACAAATGAATGCTAAAGATAAATAAATATTAAATGAAACATTTGGACTCGATGATCTCCAAGGTTCTATCCAGTTCTACTTTCCATGATGCTATGAAATTCTGACTGCTTACTTTAATGAATCACCTCTAAATCCTACCTATGTTGCAAGATCCAGTTCATGTCCTACCTTCATCAGAAGTCCTTTTCTGACTATTTATTTATTCCTTCTACATCATGGGGGTTAAGGACCTGGCGCCCTTGTAATGTGGAAAATCCATGTAAAATTTTTTGGTCCTCCCTTTGTACCACAGAAAAAACCTGAATGTTCTTTCTTTTTCCTTTTATGGGGCGTCTACAGTACCTTGTAAAATTTGGGTTAAATATTTGGTCATAGGTTATATTATATGATATTATGCATGTATTTTATGCATTTCTGATTCTCTAAACTTGTTCTGTGTCATCTTCTTGCCTTTGCATGTCATCTGTAGTTTCCACTAACTCCCTCAGAATTCCTATGCCAAGCCGCAATGTATTGAAACTGCAGTGGGGAAAATCGCAATATGGAAGGAATAGCTGTACTTTATCTGAGTGTTCTCTCCCTTCTTTGAACCCCATTTGCCTTGACTATTTGTATTTGTTCTCTGTTTCATGGACATTAGTCTTATTTCCTCTATGATCCTGTAAATTCCTAATGGGCAGGGACGGAGACTTTTTCTCCTCCTGTCTTCCCCAAAGCACCAAGGTCAGGGCTTAGTCCATAATATTCACTCAATTTAGACTTGTAGATTGAATGGTATTTCTCTTGAGGAGAACTATTAAACTGACACATAGAGTGTCATTCTGGATAAGACCTGAGAAATTCACAAATGCCAGAGATTCTCGTAAAAATTTTTTTAAAAAATTACCAAGCATTTATTTTTTTCACTACCACCACTCGGGGGGTGGGAGTGGGGGAAAAGCAGAATTCTTCTCACAAACATGGTCAAACAAAACAAATTCTGATACAGGTCATATAAAAATGTATATCTCATTCTGCAGAGTCCATTATTTCTTTGTCAGGGGGTGGTTCATCATTAATCATTTGTAATCATAGTTGATTCTCGCATTGATCAGAGCTCTCAAGTCTTTGTTTTATTTCTTTTTTTAACAGTATTGATGGTATAGTATAGATTGTTTTGCTGGTTCTGCTTACTTCACTTTGAATTGGCTCATACAGATATTCTCAGTTTTCTCTGAAAGTGCCTCTTCATTTCTTACAGTACAATAATATTATTTTAATGTAAATTTATTAATGTGTAAAATTCAAATATTAATGTAATATACTATAATTGTTCATCCATTCACCAGTTGATGGACACTTCCTTAATTTCTAGTTTTTTGTCATTACGAAAAGAGCTGCTAGAAATATTTTTTACATATGGAAACTTTTCTTCTTTCTTTGATCACTTTGGGTCATAAGCATAGTAATGGTATCACAGAGTCAAAGGACAATTTAGCATCTTTTGGGGCATAATTCTGAATTGCTTTCTAGAATGGCTAGAACAAATTATAATCTCATCAATGATAGGTACATCAATGTGCTCATTTTCCCACACTCCCTCCAACATTCGTCATTTTCCTTTGTTGTTAATTTTTCCTGTCTTGTAAGTGTGAGGTGGTACTTCAGAGTTGCTTTAATCTGAATTTCTCTTTTTATTAATGATTTGAAGCATTTTTCATATATTTTCCATGTTTATATTATATTTTTTATATATTTATGTGTATCTATATTTTATTATGGATTAAATATATTATTTTTTACATTTCATATATTTTATGTAAAAATAAATAAAATATGTTAATATATATATGCTAAATATATAAATGTAAATAATATATTTTATTATATATTATGTATTTATTATACATATTTATATTTTCATATTTTTTTCCAAGAGAGCTTAAAATTCTTCCCTTAAGATTGGATTATTCATATTCTTTGACCATTTATCAATTGAGGAATGTGCCAAGGATTCTTAGTTGATATCCATGATCTTTTTTTGATAATTGTATTTTACATATCAAGTTATCGAGTTATTTGTCTTCTCAGAGAGGGGGAGGAGGAGAGAATTTGGAACTCAAAATTTGGAAAACAAATGTTAAAAATTATTTTTATATGTAATTGGGAGAATTCTTTTAAAATGATAATTATAATAATTATAATTCTTTTAAAATGATAATTATATTTCACTGTAATGAATTCCTTTGTAATTCTTTATATTTTATTATACACTTTTAAAAACATTATTCTGAAAACAGCTTTACCGCAGTCCTAAGAAGGCTCTGTGACCAAAAAAAGGGCTAGGAACCTCTAATGTAGTCCCAACTTTTTTCCCTCTTGTCTTACAGAAGAAACTGAGATCCTAGAAAGGAGGAACGATTTGCTCTAAGCCATACAGCAACCCAGGTCTCATTCCATTGAAACAAGTCTTTCCAAGTTACCATATTTGATTGTGTTTTAAACTGAGAACTATTGCCTTTCCTCCCTGTTGCTATCCCAGCTCTTGGTGGCCTTTTCTCTTCTTTGGTTTTAAGCTATGTTATGTTAAGCTTTATGTTATGTTCCTATCATTATGGTTACCTATTTTTCCTCCTCTCTAATTTATCTGACTCTTCGTTTTTCTGTTACCAGTTAAGCTCCAGTCCTGTCCATTCACTTCTGCCCTTTCAAGTAAGGACCCATCTTTGGTGGATCATTGTACTCATTACTTCTGGACTTCCACTTAACCCAGTATATCACAGAGTCCTCATGATTGCATTTTTTTCAAAGTTGACAGGTTGCACAGCCATTATTTCTGGGTCCTTTTCCCATCCATTGCCCCATCTGTTCCCCTCTTCACCTTGATCTCCTATGACAGGTTTTGATAAGTGTGTTCTCCGGTTTTCATTTCAAATCAGTGGAGAAGAACTAGTACCAATAGGTGGCATGACAAATTATTTCATATTGTGTATGAAGATATCATGAAAATAATGCTGGATTTAGAGTAAGGAAACCTGGGCTTAAATCCTAACTCTGCAACTTACTATATTGAGAAAATCACATGCCTCTCTGACTTTTATTTTTATCACTGTAAATTGGGATAGCAATCCTTCATCTGCAAAACCCAAACGTTTATTGCTCAGTTAATCATTCTCTGTTTTACTTTTCTCATCCTCCATACCAATTTTATCCCTTTCCTTTTTTTTAAAAAAAATTTAAACTTAAATGCTAAAACTTAAATATACATAAGAAAAAGAAAAGAAACATACACTTACAAATGAAAGAAATACAAAATAAGAAAAGAAAGAAAAAAGTATTGCCACGTGCACAGCAGAATGTAAGAGAGGATTCAAAATATACAGCAATAAATTGCCATTTCAAGAAAGCATATATAATAAATACTATGCATTGAGGTGAGAGCTATCCATCTTTTCTTTACTTTCCTGTAGTAGCAGGCAGGTGGTGCAGTGGATAGAGCACTAGTACAGGAGTCACGAGGACCTGAGTTCAAATCTCACCTCAGACACTTGACACTCACTAGCTGTGTGACCTTGGGCAAGTCACTTAACCCCAATTGCCTCATCCTGGGTCATCTCCAGTCATCCTGATGAATATCTGGTCACTGGATTCAGATGACTCTGGAGGAGAAGTGAGGCTGGTGACCTGCATAGCCCTCCTTCACTTAAAACAAAGTCAAGTGCAAGTCATGTCATTATTTCTCTGATGGCAAGGCCTTCTTTGGCAATGAAGGATGAACACCCTTCCCTGTAAGTTTTCTTTTGTTCTCTGCTGTGCACTTTTTACTTGGTTCTTTTTTTCCTCCTTCCCCCTACCCCTGAAGGACACAATTAAAAGTGAATGTGTGTATACACACATACACATACACATATATACATATACATATATACATACATAGACATAGATATATGCACATAAATTTATACATACATATGCCCCTTATATGCATATGCTTACTTACAATCTATAATCATACTCATATATAGACATATACATTCTTATGCATCTATGTAAGGCTGTGTTATATTTATTTATCCTGTTTCATAAGTCCAAGTCTTTCCATATATTTCCAAGTTCTCCAACTCATCATTTCCTTCACCACAGCAATATTCCAACCTTGTACTCTAGTTATTTTAAATAATCCAAAACAACATTGATAAATGACTGACAATAGTGTAGTTACCCCATTTTTCTCTTTTGATTAAATCTATTAGCCTTAACTTAGTCCAAGGTCATGATTACCGCCCCTATTCCTTTTTCCCTAACAAATACTCCTCCTTATCTTTATTATATGTTTGTGCATATCTCTTATTTCCTATCCCTCCTAACTCCTCTACTTTACTTCTACCTGATACCTTGCCCTCCTGTTACTTAACCTACCCACCTCTCCCAGAATCCCTCCCTTATCCTCCCATTCCCATTAATCTAAACATTCTTCTACACCCCCTTTTAACCTATTCCTTCACCCTCCCCTCTAAAGATCCCTCCCTATAATCTTAGCATTTTATTTCTTTCTGAATTTAGAAGATTTTTATACTCGTATTTTATATGTGTGTGTGTGTGTATTGTCCTCTCATCATTTAACTGAAACTGCCCTCTCCAAGGTTGCCAATAATCACTTATTTGCTAAATCTAATGACCTTTTCTCAGTCCTCATCCTTATTAACCTCTCTGTGTAGCCTTTTAACACTTTTGATGACCACCTTCTCTTAGTTTCTTCTTTCTAGGTTTTCATAACACTACATCCTCCTGGTTCTTCTTCTACCTAACTGATTAATTCTTCTCAATTTCTTTTGCTGGATCTTCTTCTGGCTCATGTTCTCTAACTGCAGATGTCTTCCGAGGCTATCATTGGCCCTATTCTCTTTGCTCTATGTACTGTCTCACTTGCTGATCTCATCAACTCCTATGGATTTCTTTACCATATTTATGTATATGGTTCTCAGATCTATTTATCTAACCCTTATCTTTCTCCTGAACTCCAGTCTTGCATCACCGACTTCCTATTTGACATATTAAACCTGAGGTCTCATAGAGATCTCAAACTTAATAGATTCAAAGTAGAACTCATTACCTTTCTCCTTTCCCTCAACAGTTCCCTTCTTCCAGACTTCCCTATTCCTGTAGATAACACCAATATTCTCCCATTCATCTAGGTTCCCAATCTAGGTGTCTTCTTTGACATCCTGTTTGCATTCATCCCACATAACCAATCTGTTTTCAAGACTTATTTCTATCTGCACAAATTTACTGAATATGCTTTCTCTTCTCTGACATTGCTACCATGCTACTACAGACCCTCAGTATTTCATGCCTGGGCTATTGTAATAACCTTCTGCGATAGCCTGCCTCAAGTCTCTCCTCACTCCATTTAACTCTCAAAACTGATCTTCCTAAAGCAGAGGTCTGACCATGCCATCTCCCTAATTGTCAGGCTTCAGCGTATTCTTATTATCTCCAGGACAAAATATGAAATCCCCTGTTAGGCTTTTAAAGCCCTTCACCTGGACTCTTCCTCCTTTTCCAGATTTCTTATTTTATTCTTCATCCTTTTAGGTGACACTCCATTTCCAGACTGCTTTTTCTTGCAACCTTCCATTCCTAGAATGCTCTCTCTCCTCTCCATCTCCTGGATCAGCTGAAATCCCACCTCCTGCAAGAAGCTTTTCTTAGTCCCTGCTCCTCTTCCCTAATGTAAGTGCCTTCCTTTGAGGTTACCTTCCACTTCCACTGCACCTATCTTGTGTAGACATAGTGGTTTGCATGTTGCCTCCTCCTTTGGAATATGAGCTCTTCAAAGACCATGCTTTTGCCTTTCTTTGTACTTCCAGCCCGCACAGCACAATGCCTGATGTTCCATAGTCATTGAATAAATACTTCTTGATGATGATGATCTTTTAGCACCCAACCTGTAACTTCTCCAAACTCCCTTCTTTCTGTTGAGGGCACCACTATCCTTCTAGTCACATAGGTTTACAACCTTGGAGTCACCCTTGTCCCCTCTCTCCCTTACAAGTCACATTGATTTTCAATTTTCAGCGTTCAGCACATTCATGTCCCTTCCTTCACTCATACGTCTAAGGCAACTAGGTGACACAGAATAGAGCCTGGACTTAGGAAGACCTGAATTTAAATTGGCCTTAGACCCTTAGTAGCTGTGTAATCTTAGGCAATTTGTTTGCCTCAGTTTCCTCAACTGTAAAATTGGAATAATAATAGTACTTTCCAGATTTGATGTGAGGATCTAATGAAATGATATTTGTGAAGCACCTGGAAAAAAGCAGGTGTTACTCAAATGCTAGCTGTTATTATTATTAGTAGTACTAATATTATTATTGCTACTATCACCCCTTCTACTACAACTACTTCTAACACTACTACCACTACTACCACCACCAATAGTGCCACTGCCATTCCTACCACCCCTACCACCACTATTATTGCTACCATAGTTCAAGTCTTCCTCACCTGTCACCTGGATTATTGAAATAGGTTCCTAACTGATCTCTCTGCTTCCATTCTTTCTCCTCTTTAATCTATCCTCCACACACCTAAAGCTAATTTTATCATTCTAAGGCATACTTATGACCCTTGATCAAAAGCTTTGAGTGGCTCATTATTGAATATGCCTTGGATTCCACTTACTTTTCCATACTTATTCTATGTTACTGCCCTTCATATACACTACAATCCCACTAAACTGGATTAACGGTAGGTGTTCTGTGAACTCAGCATTCAATCTCCTGTCCCGGAACATTTGTGTAGACAGACTATCCTCTATGTTTGGCATATATTTTGTCTCTACTCCACTTCTTTGAATCCTTAGCTTTCTTTAAGCCTGCTCAAGCATAACCTACTCTATGAAGTCTTCTCTGGTAACCACAGTTTTTAGGGTTGCCTCTCCTCAAATTTTTTTTTTCTTAGCTGTATATCTCTTCCAGTAGAATGTAAACTTCTTGGGGGAACAGAGCTTTCTTTTCTGCTTTTGTATATCCAGCACCTACTAAAGTCTTAAATATAAGTAAGCTCTTAATACATGATTTTTAAACTGAATTTAGTTGAATCTCTTTCCAAGTGAAAGTAATGATCCAACAACTGAGAATAGGACACAGATCTCCAGTGTTCCTATGACTTACAGTTCCTATTCATTTAACCTTCAGTTTGCATAGAATGAAGGTTTAGATCTAGGGACTACCTGGTATGAAACAGCCTGCCCTCCTTAGCTGGAGCATGCCTTCCAGATATAGACTCCTTTATACTTTGGAGCTGAGGGTAAACTGAGGGGAACCTGCATATCTTTCAGTCCAGTGCAGAGGTGATCTCCTGCAAAACCATTTTCTTCCGAAAAAAAAAAAATGTAACAGCATCCGTGTTCAATGTCTACCTTTCTTCCTGGTTTTCTATAGTTGCATGATTTTCTCTTATTTTCCCTGTCCTAGCAGCTAGCTTCTCTTTGACTCAGCATCCCCCTACTCATCCCCACCCCTTCTCTGTAGTTTGTCACGCTGACCATTAGAAGTGATTTAAGGAATAGAAATTGTGCGTGTTAATTACAGGCTGGCCTTATTTAGTCATTTCAAAAAAAAAAAAAAGATTGGAGGTTGAAGATAGAGAATTGGTAGCAGACAAGAACTTGGAGCTGAAGGGAAATTAGATGTGAACCATGTGTGATAACCGCTTTTCCCACACACAGCCTCAAATTGCCAATACTGGGCATGATTCTTATAGGAAACTGAACCAGGAGAAGAGAAAAAAAAAAGTTCTTTTTTTTTCAGCCTGATCTAAGCTAGAAGCTTCAGTCTGGGAGGTGGAGTGAATATACCCTGAACCCCTCAGGAAAGACTTTGCTTGGCTGTGACGCGAAAGGAGATTTCTCTGACTTTTTACTTACATTGGGGGCAAAGTCGCTCTCACCTTCTGCACCCCTAAATCTATAAGCTCACCAATGTTTCCTTTCGCCTTCCCCCTATGATTCTTGCCCCCATTGCTGCCAGGACCAAGCATTGGGCGCCTCCTCTGCAAGCAGTGATTCGCAAAGTTGGGACGGGAGGAATGGAGAAAACTCCGTGGGTCCGTTGTCCTGGGGCAACTATTATTAGTGCTTTTCTGGCTGCGGCTGTTTTTAAAGGCCAGGCGCCACCTAACTTAATCTCGGTATTTAAAATACTCTAGCTGCTTCAGAGCTAAGAGCATGCAAAATGCGCCGCGGTGAGCGTATCGCTCAAGTCATCTCCTCTAGTTTTCTTCGACAGACTTGGAAGGAGAAAAGACCGGGTTGAGAGTTGCTTGGTGCCTGGCTCTGACTTCATTTAGCCTGTACCTCAGAGCTTCGGACCCCTGCCTTCGTGCTGTGTCGCAGTCGGGGGCTGGGGCGTAGGCGGTTGGGAGAAATAGGAGGAAGAAAAAGAAGGGGAGGTGGAGGATAGCAACCAAAGTTGCTGCAGCTGGATGCCTGCATCAGGTTAGGGGCGCCTTTGGGGAGAGAGAGAAAACAGGAGAGATCGTAGAGACTTGGGTAGCAAGACCGGGATTACTGGGGCATGGAGAGCTCAAAGACTGCCAGATCTATGCAACCGTGTCAATTCCACCCTTCTACACCGGCGGACTTTGGGTAAATTGCCCTCGGCCCTCTCTCTAGTGACCCGGAACCCCGGACCAGGACTAACCTCGATGTGGGCGGAGCGCACTGATGGGCTCAATCTCCGAGCTAGGGGACAGTACCCCGCAGAGCTCTCGCACAACTCGAAACCTCCACAGCCGCGCTCTGGGGGCGCCCGCCCGCCTCTGGCTTCCAGGACCTTCCTGGGCAGGGCGGAATGAAGAAATTAGTGCTCACCAGATGTTAAACCACGCTAAGACTACTTTTAATGGTGGTACATTTATAGATCGATATAGAGATATTTACATTTATCTATAAAACTCGACATAAAGGGGGCGGGGTTGGGAGGGCGATGTAAGCGCTCAGGAGGACAGACACAGAAGCGAGGGGGTGTGCAAAGTTTTCACAGAGCGCACACGCTACAAACTGTGATTTACAGCCTTGATGGGGGTGTGGCGCAAATAGAAGTTGCCCTTTATTTTCTACGAAATAGTTTTAACAGCTGCACTCTCGAAGTTACCGAGCTTCACAAAGGTTTGGCTTGATGACTTGCCACGGTTCCGGAGACCCGGCAAAGGTCGGAAGATGGAGGGTGAGGGGATGGGAGGCTGTCGAAATCTTGTTATTCCGGAGGACTTAGACCGGAGGATCCTCAATCTTTCCTTGGACCTGACCAGGATATAGTCTCAGTAGAGCTGCGGCAATTGAATAAGTCCATGATGTCTTTGGTGGCCGCCAACAAGGCCTTACATTCGTTGCTTTTGATCTGGGTTTGGGGAGCGCGTATGAAAACTGAGACGAGGCGGGCTAGTAGGCATCTCCAGCCACTCTATGCTTCGCGGAAAACTAACAGCAAAACCGGGCCATAAGATCACAAGACTAGATCGCCAAGGCCTGGCATTCATAAAATATCGGGACTGGAGTGGGAGCAAAGGAGCAATCGTTACAACTGCTTCTTCATCCTCCTTCCCTCTAGTGTAGCCCAGAGTCTCCAGCGACTTTAGTGAAGTACGGGCTCAGACTTAGTACCCAGGGTCACATGCCCCGGGAAAATCTGAGTAAGCTGCATGGAACTAGAAGAGAAGGGATATAAGCAGTTGTTTTCAGGACTTCCAATTTTGGAAACCCTCACCCACCCCCAGGGGAAAAAACTCATATTTTTATATATACGTATACACACATTTATATGTATATGTGTGTATACATACATATATCAAATCGCCAGTCTCAACAGCCACAGAATTCTCCAAAGCGAGGGCTGAGGTCTCTTTTAAGAGTAGCAAGCCCACGGTGCCTAGTATTCAGGCAATGAAGCTAAGCACAGTGACAAATAATTGGGCTTGTTTGTATTGTATCCACCTCACTCAAAATCACGGTCCAGGGTGACCTTCCAGGGGTTTGGGTTTCTTTTGGCAGGGCACAAGGAAAGCGAAAAGAGGCAAAGCAAAGTGTCTAGTGAGTACGCAATGACGTCTGAGCTAGGCTGGTCTGGGCGCAGTATTCGTAGTCTCCTTTTGGGGGCTGCACACAAAACAAGTCAGATCGTTGCTTCGAGGTTTAGAGGCTAAAGGTGGGGGCTGTCAGGACTCAGGCTTTGTCCCCTGGAGAGAGCAGCAGCTCTGAGGCTCCCTTCATGGGCTGGGCACCGAGAAACTGGCTGTGAGGGCGAGGGGTGCCTGTCCAAGCTTCGCCCTGAGTTTAGGGGTGTGCATATCTAGAGATGCTGCTGGAGAGCTCCAGGGGCCGGATGGAGAGGGTCTTTTGACAAGCCCCTGCCTGCCTCATTCCTTTTAATTCAAGAAAAAAAAAAAGTCAAGAATCGTGCATTTTAAAAACAGTTTATTCTCCGCGCCGCGGACAATGCTCCAGCGCCCAGTAACGGCAGATATAAATAGAACTTTTGTTAAGAAGTTCTCCTCTTCTCATTATTCTTAGCAAAAGTCTCAGCCCCAATAGGTTAAACCTTCTTCCTTAGACCCCCCAGCTCTGCACTTCCCTCTCCCCCCACCCCCGCAGTGGCGAACTCCCGTACCTCCTGCGCCCTCCCACCCTTCGCCCTATCCTGCCCTCTATTGTGCTGGCACGGACCCTTCCTCCCTTGGCCACCACTTCTCCCTCCCTCCGGTCCCCTCTCCCCTTTTTATCATCTCCGCCGGATCTCCGGAAAGTGGCCTTTTCACTACGCCTGTGCAAGTTCAAGTAATTACATACAACCCGCATAATCCAGAGGGAAATTGCAACTCATCCATTTATTCGTGGTTTTTTTTTCCCCGACGTCTTTTTTTTTTTAAGGGAGAGTGGAGGAGGAGGAGGAGGAGAAAACAAACAGACAAACAACAACAACGAAACAGAGAGGGGGAAGGAGGAGGGGAGAGTAGAAGATACGTGTGGTCCGTGTAGTCCGGTTGGGAGCCTCCTCCCCGGCTTGGCCCTGGCCGGGCCCGGCCCGGCCCCCTCCCCACGCGGTCAGCTATTGTACTGGCAGGCATTGAGACCGGAGCCCGGGCTCTGCAAGCTGCTGTAGCCAAACGTGGAGTGCTGTTTGGACTTGAGTCGGAGACTAGCCAGGCTGGAGTTACACGTGTCCCGGTAGACGCTGTAGGGCGAGCCCGGCGGGCCGTAGGGGCAGGCGCTGGACGACATGGCCGAGTTGAGCGAGGAGCCAGTGAGGTTGTTTAGGTTGTTGATGTTGTTGAGGCCGGAGTTGGGCATGCCTGGCACCGCCGAGTGGCCCATGCCGGAAGGCATGCTCATGGACGAGATGGTGCTGGGAGCCGAGAACATAGACTGCGAGGACAGCGGGCTCATGGAGTTGAAGAAGGTGAAGCCCTTGGTGGAGAGCGGCGCGGGCGTGAGGCTCTTTGCGGCCCAGTTGTTGTAGGTGTAGCCGGCGTACACATCCTCGTAGGGCTGAACCAGCCCGCTGAACTGAGGCACGTAGCCGTTCTTGCACAGGTCCATCTGCTGGTTGCGTTCCCGCTTCCTCCATTTGGCTCGGCGGTTCTTGAACCAGACCTGGGAGAAGGGGACGGAGAGGGGGAGGGCAAAGCCACGTCAGTGTTTAGGTTCGAGGTATATCTGGAGAGAGCCTCTGCCTTTCCTCACCCGAACCACCGTCGCTTTTTACCAGTTGTCCCCCACCAATTCATACAATGTTTAACCCTCTTTCTTCTCTCCCAGACTCTACAATATTGGACTTTTTTACTGTTCCCCTCCCGGTTCGTCCTCCCCCAGGTTCCTCGAGTTTTTCCCTCAGTACCAAACTGTTATCTCCTCCACTTTCAGACATTTCTTCTCTCCCAGAAGAGCATTCTTTACTCTTCGTTTTCTTTCTACCTCTGACTTTTATCCTCTCTGAATTCCTCCAGTATCAGACTCTCTTTATTTCCCCCCACGTACCAGACCTTTACTCTTCCCTAATATCAGTCTCATTTTTCTCCCCTGCCCCGAAATATCCTATTTCTTCTCTAATATCCCATTCTACCTGCCCCTTCACTCCCCCCCCAACTTCTCTCTTCACTTAAAAAAAATTACCTTTTCTGCTTTATTCTTCCCTACTCTACTAACCCATCCTCTCCTGAGTTTGTCCAAAGCGATTTCAAGGTCCTCTTCTTCTCGCCTTTCTATTTTTTTTTTTTTTTGCCCATTGGCCGTCCATTTTCCCAGATAAACAATTGATTAGATCTAGGAGTTTTTGGCCTGATGTTGGGGGTCCCCAAACCCCTCTGGCTCTACTGCCCTTCCCAATGTTAATACAATATAATAAAGATCCCCTGCTACAGATCATAAAAATGGAATTGGATTAGTGTGTTTGGGCAAAAACTATCACCTCTAGGACAGGGGAATCACAACTAATGAGATTGGGCCTAATTTGCCTTCCTAAATTGGTTGAGGGAAAGATAGAAACAAACAAACAAACGAGCAACCAAAGAAACTAGGGAGAGTCGGGAGGGGACCTCTAATTCTGTCGTATCCTGTTTGTGCTCGGGGAGTTTCCTTCCCCCAGCCTCCCAGGCTCAGACCCACCCAACCTGAGCCAGCGCAGTCTGAGTACCCCTCCTTCCCTAATGCTGGACTGAACGGGACTTTGGACCGAGAGAGTCTCGCGGAGAGAGGAGCTAGTCCCGGCTGTCTACAGCCCTTGCGTGGGATTAATCCAAATATTTGCCTTCACAGAAAATAAACGATCCCCTCTCTGCCCCTGGAGGAGGGCTGACTGGGCGGTAAAGCCGCCTTTTTATTGGGGAAGGAGGGGAAATAAGGTGGGGGAAGGGAGACTTGAAGATCTGGGGGTGGGATAGGTTGGGGGTAAGGATTTTCTGAGAAACCAGTGGAAAGGAGGAGATTGGAGAGGAGAGGCAAGACCGGGACACTGGACTTCTGTCCTAAAGCTTTGAATCCCGCTGGAAGTGGAGATGGAAGACAGAATAGGTTTCTAGATTCTGTTTTGCCTAATAAGATGTCAACCTAGCCCAGAACTAGGCCGCAGAAACTGCTTACCCACCTCCCGCTGAGCAAAGAGTCCCTTGGGCCTAAACTGTCCCTAGAGGAGGGGGTCTGGAGAGAAACTTCCTGCGTTTTGGGAGAAGGGAATGGAGGTGGAGAGGGAAACTAGGGAGAGTTTAATGAGGTTTCTAGTGAGGGTGAGAAAGGAGACTCACAGCGTTGTAAGGGCGGGAGCTCAAGCTCACTACTCTTTTTCTCCATCCCTTGGCTCCCCTGAACCTTGGGAACAGTCCTGTTCAATGCTATGGCAGCCTCCATCTTTTCTCTGTGTGGCCCCTTAAATGTCCGCAGATTCGGGGACTTGGGCGGCCCTGAAATTGCCGTTGCAGGAACACTTAGGGAACTACCGAAACTCCCTCCTGAAGGCTGTGCGTTGCATCCCATCCCCCGCGCCCATCCACTGACGGTCCTTCTGAACAAAGTAGCCCCAACACCCACTCCTTGTTCAAAAGGGCCAGAACAATTGTAGTTGGCTCTCAGTCCCAGCCTGGATTTTAGGAGCACCATTGACCCTCAGCCTGAGGGGGCCTGAGTCCACAAGAGCTGTTGACTCGAGGCCTATTATCTTCACCTCCCAGCCACAGCCTTATCGGTTAATAGTTTGCCCTATCTGATGAGTGCAAACAGCCTGGAGGCCTCCGAGTTTCTCGAGGCCGATTGCGACCCAGGCCCAACTATTTAGTCCTTTCCTTGGTGCCGGTAGGTCTTCCCCTGTCCCTTCTCCGCCCAGTGGTTTCTGATCCTACCGCCAAGGCCTGGCAGTCGTGACTCTGGGGACCTTCTGGTTTAGGACGCTGGCTTGCCGGATCGTTTTTTTGGCCTTATTTTCTCCTGGCCTCTCAGTCCCTAACCCAGATGATTCTTCCTCCCTCTTCAGAGGAGTCAGAGGGTGACTTGGGAATGCCCTTTGGTTCTTTAATTTGGTTTGGGTTCGGTGCCATGAAAGAAAACCTTCCAAAAAAGGAACAAAGGGCCCTTGTTAAAGTTCGGCTTTGCGTCTGAGCGGTGCCGCGTCCCAGTGCGTCTCTGGGGCATTCTCTACCGAACAGGGCTCAAAGGATGGGGGAAAAAGAGGCTCTCACATCTAGGACAGCTTTCTAAATTAAGTGCCAGAGACAATAGAAGATCTAATATTGCCTGTTCATACTTTAATAGCTGCAATTAACTCAGGCATTCGTTTGTCCACTAGCGCAGAAGTACAGCTAGATGCTGGACCCGGGTTAGCCCCTATTTTTTCTTCAGAGACTCTAAAGGAGGCCTTATTCTGAACTCTCTGCTGCGTGTAGTTGGGTGTGTGCGGGTCTTTTACTTCTCCTGTACATTTCATTCTGATTAGCACTGGGAGGTCACCACAAGGTTGGCAAAAATGTGAGATTTTCCAGGAGTTTAAAAAAAAAGGGAGGTTTTGGAAAATACCTCGATGGGGTAACTCTGAGGTGGCTGTGAGTGGATTTGCATGAGGAATATGTGGAGTGGAGTCGGGGCAGCATGGAAACTTTCGAATAGAGGCGTGTGGGACCCATTCCTGTGGACCCAGGTGTGGGAACCCTATGGCAGCGGGTTTTGGCCCTAAGGATTTCAGGAGGCCCCGAAGCATTTGCCGATAAATTTCTAGGGTTGCAGAGTTCCTGTCTAGCCTTGGTCTCTGAACCCCAGCGGCATGCTCCTGGGCCCTGGAGTTCCCTCATGCCAATGCTTGGTTCTAGGTACTGCGATCTGACCGTCTCTCTCCACCCCTCACTCTTCTCTCTGCTTCTTGGTGAGTTGGGAGTGATTGGAGTTTTCCGGGGCTATTTCTAACTAGACTCTGCCTCGGGGATTTGGGAGGGTAAAAGAGGACATGGGTGGGCTCACAGGGAGGGAAAGATGTTTGGTTTTGCCTGTTTTCGAGGAGGTCATGTGTATGAAGGATGAAAGTGGGATGGAAAACAGTCGAATTCCAATCCCCCTTTGGACTTCAGCTCTGCTCCTGCTTCCTTCTCGGCTTCAATACTTAGCGCTTAGAGGCAAATACCCTCTCACGGTTGGGCTGCAAACTCCAAGGCTAATAACCAGCGCTATCACTAATTCCCAAGGGCCTTGCGTATAGGGCCCAATTCTTCTCCCACCACTGCTCCCGCGTCCTGCTGGTGTTTCTAGGATAGGGGTTTCCCTGGCCCTTGGGTACTAGTTTCTGAGGCCTGGCGATGGCCTGGGTTTGGGGATGGAGGGGCCTGCCAACAGGTGCAAACCTTTCCTGTATATTGTCTCCTTCACTGGAACCCACCCCACCCCTGTCCGTCTCTCCCCCTCCTCCGCTTCCTGCTCACCCGGACTCTGGGTTCGGTGAGATTGGTCCACACGGCAATCTCCTCCCTCATGCTCATGTCGGGGTAGCGGTTCCGTTGGAAAGTCGCCTCCAGCTCCTGCAGTTGCTGGCTAGTGAAGTGCGTTCTTTGTCTGCGCTGTTTTTTCTTCTTGGCCGGGTCCTCACCCCCTCCGTCCTCACTGCCCTTGGTTTCTCCGCTCCGCTCTTTCTCTGCAAGGGCGCACCGCCCAGACAGGAATCACACAACAGTCTGGCCAGCTGGAGACCCTAACCCTGCTGCCCAGCAGCCCACAGGACCCCTGGGCAGGATTCTCCCTCCCGCGGTAATGGGCCTGTTCCAGCAGCGCTTAGACCTTATGGCTGCCGGTCGGTGATTGAAAGAGGCCGAGTTTTGCTTTTGTTTTCTGCTAGGAAAATAGCAATTTTTGTTTTAATTCCGATTATTTTTGTTAATTTTGGTTATGTTACTATTACTGTTGATGAAATAGAATTACACGTTTCTTGTTAGGCTACTGCAATTATTGGTTTGATAACGTTGCTTTGCTACCGTTACTGGTTATTATTGCTTTCATTTTGATTACGACTAGTTGGTGTATTTTGTATTATTATTCCTTATTATAGTATCATTATCATTGCTACCATTACTCAAATAACTCTAGGAGAACTCGGCAGTACTCAGGTCTTTCTAGGCAAGCCTGTAATTGTTGTCCCAAGCTCCCCAGCACCTGCCCTCCCTCCTCCCCAATCCAGGTTTAGTTACCCATCACCCTGGGGGACAAAGAATTCAGAGTCCCCCAGAGAAGCGATAGTAATGGGTATTTTGAGAAAAATCTAAATTCTACTTGTACTGAAGTCTCCCAGGCCTCACTTTTCAGGCAAGGGAATGAAAACGCAGACATAGATACAAACAGACCCTTGGACTCGAAAAACTTACAGCCCTGGAAGGTGAGAGAAAAATATTTGAGTTTAGGCCTATCTAGATACTCAACTAGAAACAAGCAAAGAATAACACAAACATAGTTAAAGAGAAACACCCCAACACAGAGAAACACAAGTATCTGTATACACAAAGACACACATGGCCATTTGTAGACACAAATGGAGAAACTTACAGAAACATTCATAGATACAAGTACATAATGGAGAGATACCAGAAATTCAGAGGCATGAATTCAGAGAAGCATACTAACTCAGGGAAAAATAATCAAACACAGAGAAACATAAAAACACATATTAACACTTATAGGCAAGAAGAGATACAAAGATATGAGCAGAGAAATACACAGACATTTATAGACACATGTACAGAGAAACAAATGGAGTAAAAAGAGACAGTTAAAGACAGAAAAAACCGCACTGCTATTTCTAGAAATATAGACAAAATCTTAGAAATCACGGATATTTTTAGACGCAACAGAGGGAGAAACACAAAAGACAGTCAAATAAAAGAAGGAAAACAGACTTTTATAGACACACACACAAAAAACACAGAAATGCAGAAAAACAGGCACCATATGCAGGTTGACATTTATAGATACACAAGAGAAAAACATACAACACAAAAATACACACATTTATGGACACATTGAGAAATATACACAAATGCAAATATTTAGGCATTTATGGACAGAAACACAAATTAATAAAAGCATAGGCTTTTTTTTAAAACAGAAAACTAAACAAAGGCATTTATAATTACGAAAATACACAAATAGAGGAAAACACCCAGTCCCTGCCGACATAGACATAGAAACACACACACACACACACATATAAAATATATAACGATAACAGAGATACACTTAGGGGTAGGGGAAAGGGGGGCCAACACGGCTTATGACTGTTACAGACTGGTCAGGAGTCCTGCTACTCTCTCCTCTTTCTAAATATTATTTAATAAATATTGTTGATTTGTATGAGACAGGGTTTGTCAAGGACAAGTAGAAAATAATTCTCCAGTTCTTCCCTAGCTATTCAGGAGATTTTATCTTTGATTTAGCACGGAACTCAGGACAGTGAAGAGTGAATTAAATTGAATTTTAACTTTCACCAATATAAAGTGAAACATCATCTAGTCTTGGGCTAGTCTTGCTCCTCTTCCCCTAAACCTTCCCACACATATCTGTAGCTTTAAAAAAAAATTCTCTTAAATGAAAAATTAAATAAATTAATTGAAAACCAATTTTCCTTTTTCTTTCTCTCCTCTGGGTAAATGGAGGATTTCCCTGTCTGGAAAATACAGCATGTGGAGCTGGCTCCCAGGGGCCTCCAGCGGGCTAACGTTTAGCCCCAGAAAGCGATCTGTCTATCAATATCTACCTAACTGTCTAGTTCCCATTTCTGGAACAGTTTTTGGAAGCGAAAAGGAGTACCTATAGCTCTCAGAATTAAATTCTCAAAAGGGGCCACTCGGCATCCCCAAAGTCCGGCGCAAACACCTAGAGCGAACTTGGAAAATCTCCGGACCTTTTTTTCTTTCTCTCTCTCTCTCTCTCCCGTGCTCAGGTTACACCATGTAAGCTCTGCTTGTTTCTCTGCCTGAGGAGGGCAAGAGGGAGGGCGCTTGGCCCAAAGCCCCGGGTAGCTTTGGGCCTTGGAGATCCCGCCTAATATTGGCCTCCCTGGTCCCTGGATCCCGGAACCGCTCCTAAGAAGGCACAAGGCAGAACTTTAATCTCGTCTTACTCTGTTTTGCTAATTTTCCCGCTCTTCCTCTGCTTTTTGTCCCTTTGAAAACATTTCATTCTCGTGTTCTCTCTCTCTCTCTCTCTCTCTCTCTCTCTCTCTCTCTCTCTCTCTCTCTCTCTCTCTCGTCAGTTTTTTTCTTTCTCCCTTCTTCCTTTTCACACCGAATCCTTTAAAATCAGTAGCTTCCTTTTTCTTGAAAAGCCAGCTTTGCAAAACCAATCGTGTCCTATTATTTGCTCCTGGAGAATATAGACCCCGTGTAACCCTCTCTCTTTTCTTTTTCTTCTATTTATCAGTGCGAGGTAACGTAATTCAAAAACACACAAAAAACTATTTAAAAGAGTACGATGTTTTTGTGCGGAGTTCGTAAGAAAAATTATCCTCTTCCGGGAAAGAAAGAAGCGAGAGAAGAGTCTGGGTCGCCTCTGCAGCCAGTGGAGGAATAGTCTAATTGCTCTCGGGAACACACGGGGCCAACCAGCCTGGGCATTCATTGGCGCTGTCAAGGCTGGACAAGTTCCCCTTGCACTCGTAGCTCTGGTGACAGGCATGCTTTCCGCACTGAGTGGTGTACCCCAGGACGGCTGCCCTTTATCTGGGCCTCGCTGGCCGAGGTTTTTCTCGTACCCTGTGTCTTTCCCCAAGACTCAGTCCCCACCACTTCTTGGATTCTGACTTTAGTAAGGAGGTCACAATAGGGGGAGAAGGAGAAGGAAGTGCAAGAGGGTGGGGGTGGGGTGTGGGTCGGGGAGGCGGGGAGAGTATTACCTGGGACCTCTGTGTCGGAGGATTCGCTCGCCGAGTTCTCCAGGGGCTCCCGGGAGTCAGAAGCACGAGCCAGGTGGAAGCTGGAGCTCATGTCGTGGGGAGGCGGCGGCCGAAGTCCTTCGGGTAGCCGCTCCAGGCCCATACCCCCTTTAAAGGAATCCATGGCGGCAGTGGCGGGGGCCTGGAGGCCTCGGGCGTAGCTCCCAGTCCCCAGAAGCCAGTTGGGCACGGGGGCTACTAGTTCTTTAGACTGCTCCGGCTGGGTCCCGGCACCAGTTTGGGGCAAGAGGACCCTCGGGGGCAGCCAGCACTGTGTCTCTGTCCAAAAGCTCCCTCCGATCTGCGGGGAGAAAGATACAGCGCCTAAGCGGGCAGCCCACTGGGCGCCCCTGGGCTGCGGCGCGGGCAGCCGCGCGCTTTCCGCCCCATGGGCAGCGCTTGGCGGGCCCAGGGGCCCCCCCTCTTCCCACAGCAAGGCTCTGCCGAGCCGGAGCAAACGAAGCGGTGCGCCGCAGCCGAGACGCAAGTGACCTGCAGCCCAACAAATGCCAGCAGTTAAAACTCAGCTCCTCCCCTTGCAAGGTCAAAACCTCCGCGTCTCGCGGGGAGAGCACTCTTTCCAAAGCTCGTAGCCTCCCAGAGCCCTAAACGCAGCACGCCTGCTGCAGCTCCCCATATATGTAACTTGTTTCTAAGGCACCGGGTGCTGGGGACAGAGGCGGTCTTAAAGCAACAACGCTCTCCACCAGGTTCCAGCAGTCCCTGCGCTGGGGGTTGGGGGTGGGAGAGGGAGGAGGGTGGGAGAAGATGGGGGGAAGGAGGAGAGAAAGGAGGGAGGGCGGGCGGAATCTAGTTTTCAAGTTGCCTCCGCCTCTGCTCCCCCTTTGCCTCTCTCCCCTTGCACCTCCCTCCCTCCTTACTCTCTCCTGTCTCTCCCTCCCCACTCTCTCTTGTCTCTCCCTCCCCAACCCGCTTTGATTCTCACTTTTATCTCTTCATTTTCTCAGTCTGAGTATATCTCAGTATATCTCGACTTCTGTCTCTGGGCTCACTCTCCATCTCTGTTCACCTCTTCTCTCCCCCCCTCGTTTTCTCCTATTCTCTCTCCTCCCTGCTCAAACTCAGTCTCCCTAACCTTTGTCTGTCTTTTTCTCTCCCTTCCCACCCGAAGTGACATGTTGATTGCAGCCTTGGCTTCACAAACACAGCCGCAGTTTTGCGCATCCTATTTGTGTTAGATGGCACCGACGCCCTTGATGATTTATTTTTCACAAAATTAACTCCCTGGACTTTTAGTCTTCTGCCAAGCCCCAAATATTTAAATGCGTATACCAATCTCTAGAATAACAATAACTTCTACAATAAGTGTATACAATACCTAATGTCGTTTGCTGCAGGAAAGGGGGAAAGTGAGTTACTATTGCCTAAGAGCCTCATTATCTCCTTCTTTCTATTCAGCGCCCCCTCCCCTAGCTTTTATTTAGAGAAAGGATGAGGGGGAGTAACCCTATCTCGGAGCGAAAGGAAACCAGCGATTCTCGTTCCTAATTAGCCGTGATCTTATACACCCAAACCTTTTCTATGGCTTCCACACCACAGGCAATTTTACGGGACTGAAAAAGAAGGAGCGTTTTTCTAGATGAAAGAGTAGCTTTAGTACCAAGTTTCTCTTGGTGAGCAGCGGACGGGTGGAAGAGTTAGTAGAGTCTAGGCCCAAAGGATCTTTTCCCCTAGAGCCCAGCCCTCTTCTACGAAAGACTGAGACAAGTTCAGAGTCATCACAGACCACTGAGACGAGGAGAACCACTGACATAGTATGTACATAGTTACTTGTTCAGGTATGTGTCTTTACACATATATGGACCCAGATCCTTTTGTGCTTCTGCGAATGATACAACGCAGCTGGGACCGACCTTATATAACATACATTATGTTGTTTAGGCAATATGTACCTTGCTATATACCATGTATTTTGCATTTCCAAACACTTCCTACACCACATATGGATAAAACTACATATATGTCTCACAGTGCCCCATAGTTCCCTTGTGGTCTTCACTGTACTCACGCTTAGGTACATCTCAATCAGAACCCTCTCCTTTGCCGAGGTATATCTACATTCAGCTTCCTGGGATAGTTCGAGGGACAGTGTTGCTAACACATAGAGAGATTAACCTTAGGTCATTTGGTGTGTGTCTGCTCCTAGTCTCCTGGGCCTGGACTGAAATTTACCATTGGGGAGGCAAGACTCCTTGAGTTCCCAGGGCTCCTTGTGGTCTGGGTTGGATGGGGGAGGGTCTCCGGGTCTCTGAGGCCTTGAGTAGGAACCCATATTTTTCTTTAGGATGAACTTTTCTAACTCCTCTCCTGGTCCCTATCCACCAAGGTCCAGACTAAAAATTGCCTGGGAGATTTCACTGGACAATTTTTAACTTGCTCTTCAGAGCCCTGAGCAAACAGGGCAAGCCCTGGGCTTCCCCAGGGCAGGGGCTAAGGGGCACAAGCAGGGAGATTGTGACCCCTTACTTCCTCCTTTCCTTTTGCTTAGGCAGGCCTGGAGAAACCATGACTTGTATAGTGCTTTGTCCTGCTATGGTCCCTTCCCCCCATTCCAAAAAGATCCCACCTCCAGATTTAAGCCCAGGGCATACAAATACCAAAACCACCTCAGCAAGTCATCTTTTGTCCCCAAAGCAGAGGAATGGACTTAATCAACACTTTTCCTCCATTAGTTAATCTTTCAAACGTAGTACCCAATCTGGTAATTCATCTAGAGGGTGAACCCACTGGTTCCCCCCTTTTAGGGAGTTCCTCTTGCAATCCGTTATCGAAGGGTTTATGGAACCAGTCTCCTTAACCTGTTAACAGCTACTCAGTCTACTGTGTTTCATCTTTGGCTTTCTTAGACATTTGGAGATTAGCCCTTAGTCTCAGGTCCCAGCTGGACCTTGGTACTTGGTTAGAAGATCCCTTGAAGTTCTAATCTGTGTCTCCCAACTCCCCAAAACAAAGTTTCCACCTTTTCTCTTCAGGTCCCTGGAGTCTGAGAGCCTTTCCATCCCTAGGACCTAAGTTTCAAATGTTTCAGAGAGGCAAGGAGCCAAGGGTCGGAGGTGTCCCCAGAACAGGAATATAGTAACTACCAAGACTTTCATTGCCAGGAAATGGAACAAAAAAAGGAGTGGTAGTGATGACAGAAGTAAGATAATACTGTCTCCACATCCCAGACCCAAAGGGATCTAGGTTGGCAGAGAGGGAATGGTGGAGATATGGTTATATGTGAGAAGAGCAGGATAGTCCAGTTATCTAAGAAGGAAGGATCCCCTCAGCCATCCCGTGGACGAACTCTCTCCTCTGGTTGGAGGTTTGTCAAACCTTGCCCCTCTCCTTTACTTCACCTTCTTTATTCCTAAACTTGAGAAAATCAAAGATTTGGGAGCTCCATGACCTCAGGATGGGGCCAGCAATGGGAAATGGGGGAAGGCAGGCAACGAGGAGGATGAAACTCCCGTTCACTAGAGGGAGAAAGTCGCCTGCATTTAGAAGCAGAATTGGAATTGTAAGGACCAGGGCTCGCGGTCTCTTTTCCCTCTCTTTCACTCAGACTCAGCTTAACTGATCCATTATGATGCTGTATTTTGCTTTTAAATCAAGAAAAGATGTGAGGGAGAACTTTTGAGCTAGTTTATGGAAAGTCTAAGAAAATATATTTCAATTTTTTTTCTCGGGGTTCGAATTCTTCTTTCCCGTCTTCCCCGCCTTTCCCTTCCCTATCTGTCCCTTCTCTTTGTATCTGTCCCCTCCCGCTTGTCTACACTGCTGCCTCTTAGACTTTTAATTTATGCCACTGTAGTTTTTGCCCAGTCTTTAGAAAAAATTTTTTAAAGAAGGAATGAGCCAGATTTTTTTTCCTCCTTCCTCCTTGGATCTTCCCGAACCTTGGGTTCAGGGGAGTTCCGACCGCTATTAGACATGCTAAATTTCCAGAAGGGAGATTGTGAACATTTCATTGCAAAAAAAAAAAAAAAAAAAAAAAAAAAAGGCTTATTAGCCCCCTATACTCCCCAATAACCCTGCATATAAAAATGACTGATTCTGAAGTTACCAAGCCCGAGGCCATCCATTGCTGACTTGTTGGCCGCGAGGCAATCCGGAGCTCTTCAAGAGAACATACAAGAAGGTGCACCCCGCTCACATACAACCTTAAATACCTTGCTTTCCGTCTTTACCTCTCAAATGGACAGATCTCCCGAAACCTGGGCAGATCTTCTGAAACTTGGTCAGAACTTAGACCACCTTTCATTGTTTGCTAATGCCACTCTCGTACATGTCGGCCTCTTCACCCGAACTAAGAAATATTTGGACACGCGTGGAGCAGCATTCCCATAAGTCTTTTCTGGTATACATACATACAGGTTAGCCATGATAATCGGGCAGTTTTCGTCTTTCTTCGTAGCCGGGAGAGCAGCCTTATGAGTCTGGGGGTGGGCAACTGAGACTATTCTGGTACCTGGGAGAGACGGCTTGGTTTGGGCTCAGGCTGCCTTTGTCTCTTTGGCCTGTGCCTGTGAGAAGCGTACTTGGGGCCAGAAGATTTCAGTTTTAAACATTAGTGATAAATGGTTTGGACACCCCCTCCCCTTCAATTCCAGGGAATTTACCTATCTCCAATCTCATTTTCTCTGACCTTCGGAGCCCTTTTCCTCCACCTCTCAGACTAGGTCCACAGGACAAATGGGGAAAGCGTTTTCATTCTGCCCCTGCAGAAATTCTGGAATGTGTCAAACCTGAAACCCACATATCCTTTCGTTTCCCTGGCCTGAGGACTGTAGTACTGCTCTTCCTAATCCGAACTCTCTCTCTCCCCCACCCCTGTCCCACTTCCTTCTAGTCTTCAAGTTGCATGAGCAAGGGTCAGGCCACCCTCCTTTCTGTGAGGAGAAAAGCAGAGGCCTCAGAAGAGAAAGTGGGTGGTGGTCTAGTTCTGAGCCCCTATCTCCCATTCCTAGAACTCTGGGAACTTGGAAATTCCTCTTCCCTCCTCACATGCTTTGCAGGATCCATCAGACATTTGGATCCTAGATTTAGAGTTAGCAGGGACTTTAAAGGGTTTTAGCTCAACGTTCTTCTCATTTTACAGATTAGGAAAACTGAGGCCATGAGAGTAAAGTATCAACTCAGAGACAAAAATAGCAAGTAACAGAATGGGGATTCCAATCTAAGTCTTCTGACTTCCCACCCTTTCACCGAAATACATTCTCTTTCCTTTTAAAATTAGTCTTTTTTAAACACACTTCCTCTTCTCTTTCCCTGTAGGCACTCCAAATGCTCCACTTGATTTGTTGCGGGGAAGAGATGACACCTATCTTAAATACAAGTTCAAGGCTTTGTTTTTCTCCTAAGGAGGCTCAGAAAGAGGCTAAGCTGTATACTTTTCAAAAGAGATGGGCAGATTTCACCCCTGCCCCCAATGAAGGAATTACAATTCCTTCTGCTTCTATTCTTGCTACCTTCTACAGTTAACAGTAGCAACTTCTAGGTATCCTTGGGAAGCCCCTCAGTCTGGGCGAGCTCTGTGTTCTCCAAATTCGGTTTTCCGAGAACCAATTCTAATGGTAAAGTATTTTCAGTCTACTCACAGTGCCAGTCCCTCACTTTCACCTTGCGGATCCATAATAGAAAAAAGGGGGAGAGAGAGAGAGAGAGAGAGAGAGAGAGAGAGAGAGAGAGAGAGAGAGAGAGAGAGAGAGAGAGAGAGAGAAAGAGAGAGAGAGAGGGAGGGAGAGAGAGAGAGAGAGAATAGGAAAGACCTACAAGCATATATATATATATATATATATAATTTTATATATTATATTATATATGTCTATGTATGTGTATACACACGCACTTTCTCTCCCTCTTTCCCAGAATATATCCAAATCTCTGATCCATCCCCTTCCTAAACACTCCTGAGAGACAAATCTTTAAAGCTACCAAAAGAAATCCAAGACTGAAGAGCTTAGCAGGAAATTGGAAGTTAAAGGTTCAAGGCCACCTTGAGTTTGGGGACTGTCTCTCTGGTAAAGAGGAACATTACCCAATGGGTGGAAAATTCCCCCATAGGAGAAAGTCAGGAGAGGGATGCAAGGTAACCTAAGACTGGTTGTTGGTGTAGTGGACTTGAAGTTAGACTGATGGTCTGCCAAAACTTTAAAAATGTTAGGTGGGGGTCCTGAGGTACAGCAAGTTGGGGTGACTTGTGGGAGCTGACTGGCAATCTTCTGGTGGTCTGCTCTTGATACCAAAACCTGTGGATTCTCGACAAGCCTCAGAATAAACTGTGAACACTTTGGCCTGCTTGTTCACCCTACCACCCCATAGCCTAGCCCAACTTGGGCTGAGACCCAGGTTCCTGGGGAAAAGGATCCTGGTCAAGGATTCTGGCCCTTCCACTCCAGCAGCCTGAACTAGGCAGAGAGGCTCCAACAGCTTCTGATTTGTCATCTATCAGTCACTGATCTATCCCTGCCTGCTGCCCCCTTCATAACCCCTTCCTCTGAAATGCTTCCATTTCTCCAGAGAAGAGACCTACTGCCTCAGATTGGGTCAATCCTCTCTTTCAAAGGACTAAGGCCAGGGAGAAGAAGTGAAAGGACTTGAGAATTAAAGCCCTAAGAGAAGATGTTTCTCCTTTGCAGGCCTCTCCTGTCAATATTAGGTGAGATAGTTAAGGCTTATCTTTGTACTGGAAGCCAGTACCTAGACTGTCCAGAATTTCCTAAGTCATTTAGACCATTAACTCCAGGCATTTATTTTGGAGCACAAAATCCCCGCTTTGAATATCCCACAATGGGACCTCTTTGACCGCCAGAGACAACTTCATCAAAGTTGATTCTTCTCTGACTGCTTCTTAGGGAATTTTGCAGCACCCTTACAGGTTAGGCTCACATTTATTTCATTTTGTGTTTTATAAAATGTTACACTAATGCACAGGTATATGTAGAAATGGACATACAGATATATACAGTGATGTGTATACATTCTCATAGGAACACAGAATCGGCACACAGACACATTCTTGTTTGTAGTGTATGTTAATATGTTCACTCATTTTAGGTATGCACATAAAACATGTAGACACATCAACAGCAGTTTTGTGTGCACTGATTTAGGCATAAATGCACACAGGTGAGATAATTACATACAGAATCAACATGTGGCACACTCAGGTACATAGATACAACTCATAAGGGCAGCTAAGGACCATGATATCAGGACACTCAGGCATGGACACCTATGACATCATAAGGTCTCCTGTGATATCTTCCTCATTTCTCCTGGCACTACTCTGATTTCAAGGAAAACAACAAAGGAATGAGAGAGGTTTCAAGAAGAGCCAGAGTTCTGTCTTTGGATACAGCAGATGAGGTGGGCCACGTCTCCAGGTCCTGGTAATGTAGGAGGACCGTAAGGGTCATTTAATACCAGATGAGGAAACTGAAACCTCCGTTGACATTTCTCTCTACTGCCTGGGTAGGGGCAGGTGCTGGGCATGGGATTGGGTTGATCCCTGAGGTTGCTTTGGCTGGTGTACTCTATTTGAGATAGATCATAGCTCTGGCCCAGACAGAGTTGGGGAATGATCTGGACTGGGGCCTATGGGTCGAATTGGAGATCAGCCAAGTGGGTTAACTCAGGAAGACTGAAGAGTTAAAGTTGAGATTTGGCTCTTCCCAAGCAAAGACAAATCAGAATGAATCTTATTTGAGTTCTCAGACCGATATCCATCTTAAAATGCTCAAGGACCTGGGTCACAGCTGTCTGATTTGGGCTGGGGCTCGAGACTCAGACTTCCCCCTACTATTTCCTGGGCTCCAAATTAAACCCACCCTTGAATTGGGAAAAAGCCAAGGTTGGCTATTGTAGGCTTTCTCATTGTCTCCTCCCTTCTTGTCCAAGCATCTCTACCCTACTTTTTTCTCCTTAATTCTCTCCTTCTCACCCCCCCCCCAAAAAAAAGGAGGAAAAGGAATTTGTTTTGAAAGTGGGGTCTGTCAAATCGCCTCTAGGTTAGCTATTCAAGTGACATTCCTGCTCTAAGCCTCTTAGTGAAGTGGATAAGTTGAAACTAGAAAACCCAGTTTAGTTAAATAAATGGGAAGGGACCACCTAGCCTTCTCCAGACGCTGCGCCAGGAGACCCCAACATCTCGTTTCCCCCCATGTCCTCTTCCTTCCCCCACCCCCCAAGCAAAAAGACAATTTTCCTCTCTCTATTCCTCCAAAAGATGGATTCCGATTCTGGGCCTCCAAGGAGCCCCTTCACCGCTCTGGTGGAGAGACTAATGGTTGGGGGAGTCATGCCGGTGGAGTGTGTGTGTGTGTGTGTGTGTGTGTGTGTGTATGTGTGTAGAATGGGGGACTTTGGAAAAAAACAGTTTTAAAGAAAATTATTTTATTTTAACAGACACAAATGAAACCCCAAAGCTTCAGTGAATCAGGGCAGAGCTAGGAGCGTCTCTCTCTCTTTTTTCCCCTCCCCCCACCCCAACTCAGCGCTTAAGCCCCTTCCCCCGGGGCCTTCCGACCAGACACAAGGCTGGGGAAGGGGAAAGGGGAACCAAGGAGGGGGATGTGGACTATGCCGTCCCCAGCCAGCAAGGAGCCCGGGCTCTGTCTCGCCCTCCCTTCGCCACCCCCCTCCTCCCCAAGCCTCTGGGGGAGGATGCTGTGAGTGCTAGAGACCCTGCTCACTGATGTTAAGGAGAAAAGTCTTCATTCTATCCGTGCAAGTATTTAGCGAACCCTGAAACAATCTAATCCTCAGGGTTTGTGCCCTAGAGCAAACGTAAGACGAGTGTGGAGAAAAAAACGGTAAACTTTACATTACCCACCTAGACACACCGTCCTCTGCATATAACCTACCTCAACCTTTCTAGTTGTGAAGAACTCTGCATTCACACTTCCAAGTGCATAGCTCTGCTGCCTAGAGATCACTTTCCTCTCAATATTTGTGTGTGTGTGTGTGTGTGTGTGTGTGTATGTAAGCGGAGATCCATAGTTTCAAAATATACTCTCCTTGATAAGATAGCCCTAGGAGCTGGGGGCACCTCCAAATTTTTGCAAACAGGATTCGAAATCCAAAGAGGGAACTTTCCTACTTTGAAATCCCCTGTTTGAGGCTCAGTTGCGATTTTTTTTTTTTAAAATCCCCCGACAGCGGTCACTGTTCCACGCTCACAGTCAGGGGCAGAATCCTCAAGGTTGCTGCCATTTTGGGGAGCATCCTGCAGAGGTTTAATTCAGCCTAGGGGAGGCAGGCCTGATTCCCACCTCCTAGTTGGGTCAGGGCTCAGATAAGGGCAATGTATAGGCTGCTTTTTAGGTGAGTGGAATTGCAGGACACAAACCTCCTGGCGGACAATTTTCACAGTCTGCCTTGGGGACCAGAACCTTGAAACTGATGACCATTTTCTGGGAGAACAGGAACGAGTATCAAAGCCAGGGAAAGCTGTGGAAAATTTCAAACTATCAACAGCAGCCGTTTTTCCAACTACTCAACGGGGTTGGCCGTGCTGGAGGAAAGGTGGGAGAAAGTCAAGAGCTAGGCGAGAGTCAGATGCCTTGGTCAGTCACGGCACAAAGGGTATACATTCGGCTACTGTATTGTAACCAATCACTGGACTGAGACATAAGAACATGGGGACAGACAGAGTCCTTTTAACAACATGAAATGTAAGCTATTTGTCTGACTGGAAGTTCCCAAGACGGACGTTGGGATAGAAAAATTCTCGAATGACTGCTTGAGATTGGGTAGGAAAGGCATAACAGGTCGGAAGGCGGTGCCCTTCGGCACTGGATACCTAGGCCTAGGCTCAGACCCAAGAAAAGTGTGTTTTTTTGGGGGGGAGGGGAGCAGGAGGCCGCTGCCAAGAGGAAGCCTTCCCTAAATTGGAAAGCCGGGAGAGGTGGGAAACCCGGGCCAGCCAAAGTCGAAGCCCGAAGCTTCTCACATCTGGATGCCAGTAGGTTACAATCCCGAGCTCAGACTTGATGGGGAGAACCATTGAGAAGTTGGCGATTCTCTCCTCTGTACAGCCAGCTCTTGATTTGGCGGCGACCAGTCCCTGTTCTCCCCGAAGAGAGCGCAAAAAGAAAGGAACAGAGCTTTTCCCTCCATCCCCTCTCCACCCTCTTTTCCCTGTCCCTCCACTTTAGAGAGCAGGAAACCAAGGCCCAATGAACAAGAACCAAAGGTCTGGAGGAAAGCAGAGAGGGTGAAGGTTAAACCTTGAACCCGAGCCCTTCCAATTTAGACCCATAACCTCACAGCTCAGTCTAGGGAAACTGGTATTTAGTTTTAAGGATCTAAGGACATTTTTTTCTTTTGTATTTTCTGTTTAAAAAATAAAAAGCAGATTCGACTTTCCCCACTGGACCAGATATGAAAGTTTGTGCACTCCCTTATTCTTCTCCGATTCTCCCCAAACTTTGAGTATTAGGAGCATAGTTTTGGGAAAAAGAGAGAGCTCCCCCCTCCTCCAAATTAGGTCCCCGCCTCGGGCGTCAATGCAAGGCCATAGGCTTGGCCACTGTCCCTCTGAAAGGAAAGGGGGCATTGACACACAGCCACACTTCCATACAATTTCGCTTTTTCTCCTCATAGAGCACCCTGCCTCTTTTCTCTTTAGGCAGCGATGTGCCCTTGAGACTACGCTCTCTTTTCCCCGACCCCCCGCTAAAGGACACCTGCAGGTTAAGCCTCAGCACTAGGTGGGTGAGCGGCTGAACTGCAGAGGCTAAGGCAGGGCAAAACGTTCGCTTTTCCCGGGATCCCTTTAAGGCGCTGGATCAAGTGGCTACTGCAGCCTGTAAAAGCCCAGCAAACGCTGTCCATAAAAGTATAACATTTACTAGATACGTTAAAATTGGCTACTTGTCACAGCGACCAATTTTTCTTCCTCTCCACTCTCCATTCTCCCTCCCCTCCCTCCCCAGCCCCCCTACAGCTGGCTTCCTTTCCCGGATCCCTACTCCCCGTCCTATCAGCTAGCCCTTTGGGCAAGGGTAAACGTGTCTGGGGCCGGCCAAACCCTCTTCCTCCTCTTTCTACCTAAGTTCCCACTCGTCCTCGTGCCCCCCGCCCCCAACTCTCCCCACCCAGGCACCGCTGGTCTCGGGCCCCGGACGGCATTTTTCTTTGGGATGAAATCGCCGCGTATGTAAAGTGAGGTCAGCCCACTGGAATTAAATTTCCCAGCGCATTTGTCAGTTTTGACGAAGCGCAGAACTCCTAAAGAATTTACACGAGGTATAAATTTGTCAAGGACTTAGGCTACGAAGCGAAGGCCGGCGGCACCCGGGGCATTCGGAACCTCGGGCAGAGGCAAGGCGGCTCTGCGCCTGGGGAGCTGGCTCAGCAGAGTGCGGAACCCTGGACCATCCTGAGCGTCAGCGGCCCCCACAGTCCCAGGAAAAACACACAATCACATATAGATCCAGTTCTAAGCAACTCTCGATGTGCACACACACCGTATAAGCCTTGCTCCCGCACCGAACTCGTCTGCTCAGCAGCGCGCTAGACTTTGACAGACCTCCCCCAAACGCACCAGGAACTCCAAGTATCAGTCAACCTTAAAAACTGCCTGGTTGGAGAGATAGTCCTTCCTATAACTCAGAGCCGCCCAAGTCAGACTCAGAACGCACATCTGGAAAACAACTGGCCAAAGGCAAGACTTCCAGCAATGGACCCGGAAGAGGGAGAGTGTGTCTATTAGTATGTCCAGCTTTTACCTCACATTTCCAGCCGCTCCCGGTTCCCTTCCACTTCTCTGCTCTGCTATGCCAACTGATTCCGCGCCCCCTCTCCATTTCTGCTCCTTTCTCCGGAGGGCGGTCCTTTAAACAGTTAAAGCTCCTTTCTTGGCTGGCAGAGATGTCTGATCAGCCCTGGTGTCAGGCCGACCAGGGCCCGAAACACGGACTTAGGTGTCAGGAGGCCCCGGTTGGCAAAAGCCGGGACTGAGGAAAGGGCAATATTAGCAGGAAGCGGCCTGGTTCTGGCTCGGGCAATTAGGGTTACCCAGAGTGGAGCGCTCTCAGTAGCCTAATGCGGAACAGCCGGGGCCACCGCCGGTGAGGAGTTCCCCTAACCTCATCCCAAGCAACATCTCCCTCTGCTCCCTACCATTTGTACCCCCCTCTCCAGGTGTCCCTTCAACCTCCCTTTTCTGGTTCCCCAAAGCTGTGCTCTTACCCACCTTGGTGCTGGTCACTGTGGACTCAGGGGTTGGCGGCCGCAAACTCAAAGCTTAGAGCCCACAGCTCCAGGGTAGCCTCGACCCGGGCTCGCTCCTCCTGTTGCTTGGAGCCCACGAGGAGGGCGGGGGACGGGGCGGGGCAGGGACACAGGGCGGAGACGCTCGAAGCTGCGGCTCCGAGGGTGGAGAGAGGGGGCTCAAGAGCTGAGGGGTTTGGGGCATAGAGGGAACCCTAAACTTGAGAGTCACCGCGGACAGACGGAGCCTGGGGTATGAGTGAGGGGAACAATGATTTAGAGTCACTCCAAGAGGACTAAACTGCTGTGGGGACTCGTGTATGTGTGCGTGCGTCTGTGTGTGTGCGTGCTCGTGTGTGTGCGTGTGTGTGCATGTGTGTGCATGTGTGTTTGTGTGTGTATGCGTGTGCTGGGGCCCAGGAGCAGATTGTCAGCCTAGCTCTAAGCTCCAAACCCTGCAGGTTGTGTGTATGTTTGAGGGGTGGTATTCCAGGGGGCACATAGACCCTCGAGGGTTGAAGCTTCGGATGCAGAGGGTAGATGCTCTTGGAGTCTTCCTTGGTGGCTCCTGGTGTCGGTCCTGGACCCCGCTGCTCAATCAGAGAGAGGAAGCGACAAGCACAGGCTGCCAGTCAAACCTGCTTGGGATAGGCGCGCCCTGCGGGGCGGCTCTGACCGGCTGTGAGCTCTGATTGTGCTTGTGTAGTTTTGGGCCCCGGCGCTGACACTATTAAGGGGAAAGAGGGGATGAAGATGGTGTAGAGCATTGGAAGTCAAAAGACCTGAATTCGAGTGCTACTTTTGCTATTGACTCCTTTGTGTGCTCCTCGTAATGGTCACTTACTTCACACTGCAAGCCATATCTGTAAAATGAAACGGGTTGGATTACATTTAGTTCTTTCTACAGTAACTTTAACATGCAAACAATTCATGCGGTGGTTCTGTGAATCCTTGACACTCCTACTAGAATGAGAAACAGGGACCTTGTTCTTTATTCCCCTCCACTCAAATCCCAGCACAGAGCAGTAGTAATAATAACTTACATTAATTTAGTGCTTTAAGGTTTTCACACAACTTGACAGATATCTTATTTATTTCTCATAAGAGCTTTGTGAGGTGGGTAATGTATTCTTCTTCTTCTTCACGTTTTACAGATGAGAAAACTGAGATCCATCGAAGTTAAATGAGTCACCCTGATCAGCTTCTGAATGACAAGGGTGGGAGTGGAGTCTTGATCTTCTGACTCAGAATGGAGAGCTCTTTTCACCATACCAGTACTTGACTGACAGATCCAAAATATTGTAAGGACTTGCTGGGAAAGGAGAGATACAGAAAGACTGTACCTTCCTTGGGTCCTAGGTCTGTAGCCTGCATTTCCTTAGCTTGTTTCCCTCATGGACATCTATACTCCTCTACTTCCTCCACCTCCTCCACCAAGAAAAGCTCAGGGACTGAAGCTAGCTCCTATCTCAAAGCATACCCTAAAGATCAAGTATAATTAAGAACTGCATACTCCGTAGACTATTTACATCACACATACACTCTACACAAGCACACAATGAACTACACACTGCTATATCTATACCATCATTCAAATACATGCCCAGATTACATATACACAATTACAATCTCTCACGGACTTGCACACCCCACAGCAGCCTTCACACAAATGCCCCCCCACTCAGATTACACATACTACCCACAAATAAACATACTCCATATACAGGACTCATACTTAAATCACCCAGGCAACAATGACACTTTTGTCATAGACTCTCTGACTCTCAAACAACTACACACCATAGATACATTTAAATACAGCTACATAATACATTATAAAACATATATACTCACAAACACACATACATACCATATATAAAAGTAAAAAAACAACCCAGTGGTATAGTGCTTAGAATGCTGAACTTGGGATCAGGAAGATGTGGGTTTGAATTCTGCCTTTGAAATTTGCAAGCTGGGTGACAATTGGTGACAGTTACCTCTTAGTTTCCTTATCTGCAAGATGACGACAATGATAATTATCTCTCAAGGTTGTTAGGCTCAAATGAGCATTACACAATTTCACAATTTTCCTTCTCCTCTCCACCCAACTGTGGAAATCGAGTTGTGCTGAATTTAGTCGAGTGTGAATGAATTCAGTTAGTTCCTGTATTCACCAACACAATAAACAAACGACCTCTTTAGCATCCCTTTCTTCCCGCTTCTCCTCTCCTTCTTCGCTGGGCGCTTTGCCTTCCTGCCTTTTCATTGGTGAGCCCTACAGAAGCTTTAAGGCTTCCAGGACTAAAAGATATTTCCCCTTAGATCCCCCTAGATGATGCCCCTTTCTCTCTAGACTCAGAGAAAACTTAGCCTGGAGCGGGAGGCACCGAACCTGGGCAGTCAGGAGAAAACCCAAGGCCTCCAACTCCCGGATCGCAAGCCGCAGCGCTTCCCCACTACCTGCACGGTGATTCCCACCTGACATTGGGAGGCAGGGGGGACTGTAGAACTCGTGGGCCTAGGACACCTGGAGGGGTAAAGGACTGGCAAAGCTGGAGAGGGGGCTCCGGGACTGGCCCGGCTGGGCCGAGTGCTTTCCTTTGAGCCCGCGGCGGGGATCTCAGCACGGCAGCTGCAATACAAGGTGCGGAGAAATTATAGAGCGCGGGAAGGCTGGGCCCGAAATCAATGTTTCATGAGGTGTTATTATCTCGGCGCCTGCAGACAGCTGGTTGGGGGCGGGGTGGAGGCAAGGGAAGCACCAGTCGTCGCTGTCACCTCCTTAGCTCCCCGAATTTTCAGCTCCCAGTGCCAATGTTATCTCCACACAGGGAAAGAAGGGGGAGACCAACATCTCGCCCCTCCCCCCTCCCCTCTCCTCCCCAGGTTTTGGCCCAGCTTTTTCCAATCCCGGCAGGTGCAGTGTCTGAGCTTCCGGATCCCCCTCCTCTCCCACTCCTAGGCTGAGCTTCGTCCTGGTTCTGGGACTTGGTGAGAGGGAGTAGGAAACATGGCCTTCCACCTTCCCCCTCCCCCTTTCCCCCTTCCCCCTTTCCTCCCCCCCCCCCCCAGCCACAAAGCCCGGCCATAGAGTCCCTCCAAACCACTCCTAGCATTCAGACAAGAGGCAGTAACTACTGACACTTCCTTCCCTCCTTGCCTCCAAGGGCCAAACTTGACCTTCCCGTCTTCCCGCTCAGCTTGAGTCCCTTTCCAACCCCGCAGAGGTGCAAGTTTCCCAACATCACCTCTGTCCTGGGACAGTTTCCTCTTCCTCATTACTTGTACAAATTTCCTAAAGTCTTAGATTCCTACAAACAACAAACTGGGGGGTCTTCAGGTGGAGAACTCCTTTTGTGGAAACTACAACTTCCGAGGGCCTGCCTCCTGCCTCCTATACCCTCACTGGCCTGAGGAGTAAGAGTTAGTAAGTTAGCTTCCTCATCCCCCACAATCCCGCTCCACTCCAGGGGCCAGTTTTGCGCAGAAAATCCCTAGAGATCTGGTGGACCCTTAGCGATGGACTACTAGGACTTTTAACTGGGAGGAGCAAATAACACGGCCCAAATCAAAGTCAGTAGCAGGGGCAATTATTTCCCGTCAGTCTCCGCTAGCCCGGCGCAACCAAAAAAAAAAAAATACACCCCCACCTACCTGTCTCTGGTGAAATAATACCTATAATTCTCTTATTGTGCTCCACCTGTCCCTCCTCACCCTCGCTCAGTTTTCTATTTAATGTGTGCAAATAGAATTCCCTCCTGTTTTGACTGTTTTACATCAAACTGAGGTGGGGGGGGTGGACCCCATTTGGAAGAAGATTGAGGCTCCTGAAGCCCTAGAGCAGGAGATGGTTTTAATCTATTAAGGTTAACTCTTCACAAAATGCTGAGCAGATGGTATTTGTGGTAAGGTATCATTAGGCAAAAATGCGAACTGAGGAGTCGCTTAATAATCAGCCTGTGAAGGCGGTTTAGTGTTCGAACGCAAGTGAGCAGTTTGCATTCCCTCCTCTCTCCTCCCCCTTCTTCCCCCATCCTGCTGCTGGTAGTGGCAGCAACGTGGGGGCTTTAATCCTAGCTATCTTGGGCAGGAAATCTAAGTAGCTTCAAAGGCAGAGAGCACCGGCTTTTCCGTAGCTGATTTCCCAGGGAAGGAAAAGCAAGTTGGAAAATTCAGGCAGTAACTTGTGAGAAGCAGGATAATTTTTCAGAGATATGAATGTTCCTGGAACATCCCTAGGCTCTTTCTTTTGGGGTTCTTCTCTACCCTAGAATATTTAATTAAGATGGATATAACATAGTATTGCTCCGTGGTAAGAACTGAAGACTCTGAAGATTTCACAGAAACAAGGGAAAAGTTAAATAAACTGATCCAGACTGAAGTGAGCAAACCCAGAAAAACATAATATAAAAAGGCTAGAATGCAAATGGAAAGAACACTCCCTCCCAACTGAATACTATGTAATTATTATAAACAAACTTGTCCCTAGAGAAGAGTTGAAGAAAATGTATTTCCATCTTTTTTGGAAAAGATGTAGTTGAATGACTACTGGGTGTGGCTACAACTACTACAACAACAGCAACTACTACTACTACTATTACTGCTGCTGCTACTACTACTACTACTACTACTACTACTACTATTACTGGTGTTCACTGTCAGGCATATTGGTGAACTGAAGTGGTTTTCATTAACAGCTTTTAAAAAAAATCTCTTAAAAATTGTTGGCTCATTGGCTGGGGAGGGGGAGAGATATATTAGGAAATTAATGTGATTTAAGGCAAAAAAAAATAGTCACAGATGACATCTCTCTTTGATAAAGGTTATGAAGTCACTTTTCCAGGTTAATAAACATTAATTAAGTGCCTACTGTGTGCCAAATACTGCTAAATGTTGGGGGTACAAAGAAAGGTAAAAGAGTCCCAGCTGTCAAGGAGCTCACAAAGTAATGGAGACAACATGCAAACATAATTGTACAAGCAAGATATTTACAGGATAAAGTATCTACAGCAATCTCAGATGAAAGGCACTAAGATTAAGGAGAATTGGAAAAGGCTTCTTATAGAAGGTGGGACTTTGACTGAGATCTGAAGGAAGCCAGGGAAGTTAGGAGACAGAGATGAGAAGGAACAGTGTTCCAGGAATGGAGGCCAGCTAGGGAATAAGGTGTAAGAAGACTGAAAAAGGTAAGAAAGGGCCAGTTTATGGAAGGTTTTAAAAACCAAACAGGGGACTTTGTATTTTATCTTGAAACATATAGGTATTGGAATTCAATAAATTCAGTTTATTGAGAGCGTGTGCACAAAGGAAGAGAGATATAGGAAAATAGGTAGCAGAGGACAGATCAAGTGAGGATTTTTTTTTTTTTTGAGGATGATGGAAGATGTAGACATGTTTTTAGGCCATAAGGAAGCAGCCAGTAGGCAGGTAGCCACTGAAAACTAGTGTGAGTCTAAGGATGATAGAGGAAGAAATCTGCTGCAGAAAATGGGATGGAATGTAATCACTTGTGCAGGTAGGGGAATTTGCCTTGGCAAGGAGAAAGGTCATCTAAGTGAGACAAGGATGAAGAAGGAGATAGTGAAAGGTGGGTCTGAATGATATGATATGAACAAAAGAAAAGAGGAAACAAGTTCACTTTTTTTTTCCCAGTTAAATATGAGGCAAGGTTCTCAGCTTTGAGGATTAGGAGAAGTCATAGAAAGTTTAAAGAGGGCTGAAAAAATAGTTTGGAAAAATCACTGTGGTGAGTGGCACAGTGAATTAGAGTTGTATGAAAAGATTGCCTTGCTGCAGTGAGTAACCCATTGAGAATATGTAACAAACTTTTAGTGGACCCAGTCAACACCATTTTGTGAATTTCTCCAGTGTCAGTCAGTAACACCTGAATAGACAGAAAAAGGTGCCAACATTATCTTTAACCATTCTATTTTTGGCCATTTAGTTTGTGTCCAATTTTTTTTTCTGTTCACAAATAATCCTTATGTGAGCAACTTTGAAGGAATGGCTATTTTTTTTTTTAAAGTTTGAGATTTTGAATTTCTTAATTTTTTTTTTCTAAAATAATAATCACTTTTTTCTGAACCCTTGAACTGAAAAAAAAGAGAAGCATAACAAATATGCATAGTCAAACAAAGCTAATTACTTCATTGGCTGTGTTCAAAAAATATGTTTCAATTTGAGTCTATCCTGAGTCCTTCACTTCTTTTTCTGGACATGGGAGGGATCCATATTTCATTAAGCATCATCTGGAATCCTGGTGATCATTGCATTGATCAGAATTCTTAAATTTTTCAAAGCTAGGTTTAAATTGGTTTTTTTTTATTTACAATGTGTAGTTATGGTACAAATTGTTCTCCTGGTTCTGTTTACTTCATTCTGTATCAATTCACGCAAGTATTTCATCATATTCTTATATTTTTCATCCAGCTGTTCTCCAATTGGTGGGCACACCCTTAGTTTCCAGTTTTTTGCCAACATAAAACGAGCTATTAGAAACTATTTCTGTACATATTGTATCATTCCTCTTTTTTTATGTCTTTGAGATATTAGCCTAGTAGTGGCATTGCTGGGTCAAAGGGTATATGCATAGTTTAGTAACTTTTGTGTGTAGTTCTAAATTGCTTTCTAGAATGACTGGTTGAGTTCACAAATCCATTAAAAATCCATTAATCTACCAGTTTTCCCATGGCCCCGCCAACATTTGTCATTTCTCTTTTTGGTCAGTTTTACTAATCTGATGGATATGTGGTGAAATTTCAGAGTTACTTTAATTTTCATTTGTCTAATTATTAATGATTTGGAACATTTTTCAATATGGCTATTGAAAAATGCCTGCTCATATACTTTGACCATTTATCAATTCAGGATCGTCTCTTCTTCTTATAAATTTGAATCAGTTATATATATATATATCTTGGAAATAAGACCCCTATCAAAGAAATTTGGTGCCATGTCTCTGCCACCCCACCTTGGTTTTGTTTGTGCAAACTCTTTTAAATCTTGTTCTGTAATATTTTTGCCTCCTTTTTCCTCCTTTCTACTTTCACTTTACTCCCTCCTCCATTCTTTTCCTTCTTTTCCATTTCCCCCTTTCTCTTCCTTTCTTCTCTCCTTTCCTTTCCCTTCCCTTCCCCTCTCTAAATCCTGGCTCCTTTGTCCAGAGACTTCTGTCTGCCTCTCTATGATTACCTGGAATGGAAAAACATGACTGGCTATGATTTTACTTGGATTTCCTGATCAGGATTAGGTTTGTGGGTTTTTATAGGTTTTTGGTGGATTATTTGATGATGGTGGTGGTGGAGGAGGAGGAGGTTGAGCTGGGCTATATGGCTTCCTCCTATTCCAACATCTTGCCTGTTTTCTGTTAATTTTTCATCTGTATCTTTGCAGTGCCTGCTACATAATAGACACTTAGTAGATGTGCATTAGAATGAAATCATCACCACTTTTATCCAGTTCAATTGCTATTAGTATGTTTCTTTCATGGATGAAATTTTTCTGCTAAGATAATTTTGTTACAGTGCAATGTTTCTCTCTGCCCCTCCAACCCCACCACTTGTTTATCAACTCTTCCTGTCTGAATCAGCCTGGGGAGTGAGGCCTTTGGGTGGGGAAGGTGGTTGGTGTAATTTCCCCATTTAGGGTGTGGAAAGAGGTTGTATGACAGACTCTTTGGAGGAAACAAAGGTGGGGAAGGTGACCTAGCACAAGTGAAACTTGAATAGGACTTGGGGAAAAGATGGTATTGTATTGAATAAGAATTTCCTTTCCTTTCAGAATTGTTTATATTCACAGAGCAAGATAGTTGAACTATCTATATTGTCTCCTGTTTCTTTCTATCTGTCTCTGTCTCTGTTCTGTCTCTCTCACTCTCTCTCTCTCTCTCTCTCTCTCTCTCTCTCTCTCTCTCTCTCTCTCTCTCTCACACACACACACACACACACACACACACTCACACCCTTCTCTAATTTTGAAAAGGAATATGAAGACCATAAATCAACTTTCACTGTGTCATCAGTACCCATGACTTTCTGATATCATCATGTTAACATGGTGCTTGAGGATTTACAAAGCACCTTTCTCACAAGAAGTCTGTTACCAAGATTTTAGAAGTGACCTAGGCAATCATTTTCCTTTCTGATAAAGTTGTACCCATCTCTCAAGAGGGGAAAGTATCTCTCCTATTCTTGAAGTCTTCAGAGTTGGAGATTTTGCCATCAGATAATCCTTTGTCTTATCTAACTTGAGGCTCTTCTGCTGCTGTTGAGGCCCATCTCCATTTTCTTGGAGCAGAGATGAAGATTTCTCATCCCCTCAGGAAACATTTATTTAAATCATTTGCTGTTAGGCCACCAAGCTGGAAATTTTTTCATTATAGAAAAACATCTTATGTAAGCCCTTACCTTCTGATATACATATCCACAGGTTTCTGGCCATGCCTCAGTTGTCCAAGCGTTTACAGGAACCTGGACACTCTTTGGTCAATCCACGAGTGAATGCAATTCACTGAGCATTTACTACATGCAAGCCATTGTGCTTTAAGCATTGGGTATAAAGAAAGCAAGAGAGACAATATCTGCATTGAGGGAGCTTACATTCTGATAGAGGAAGACATCAGAAGTAGAGGATGTTTTGTCCTCTAGGGGAGACAGATAGAAATAGATCATGATCTATACTTATACACATTGCTAATTAGCCAGATTATTTCTTGGGGAAGGTGGAAGCAGATCAAGCATTTGCTCCGTTGTAAAGAAAATGGAGATACTCTGGTACAATCCAGAGGTCATTGGGCCAAGAGGGCAGTCTGGTGAGTTTTAGTCTAGGCTCTGCCACCAATTTTCTTCATGCCCTGGGGTGTCACTTCTCAATGAGTCTCAGTTTACTCATCTGTCAGATTTAGTCACTTTGACTATACTTCTGAAATCTCTTCTAGCTTTGAATCCTATGCCCCTCCTGTAGTAGGGAAAGAGGAACTAAGCACATGAAGGTATTTCTCTGCTGTGTTAATTTAAGTGAATTAAATAGAAAGCTGGGGAAAAGAAGTCTCTTTCTAGCTATATGTGACTGAGAGGTTGGTACAGTGGGATGATATATATATATATATATATATATATATATATATATATATATATATATTTGTGAGCGCATAATACCTCTGTTTCTTTTATCTGTCTTCTTTCTCATTTCTAAGTGTGTGAGTATCCAGAGATGGAATTGTCTGAGTGGAGACATTGTCATTTTGGGAGATCCATAAGAGTCTTCAAAGGTACCAATGGTAGCTGGAATCAGCACCAGAGACCACTGAAAGCAATAGAAGTAGAAATGGACACCAGGGTGGTAGTGGCTAATTATAGAAGAAGCATCTGCAATCCTATTAAGAGCTGCTATGGCTTCTAGGAAGGTACTGACCTTCACAATCCAAGGAGTCCATTAAAAGGAAAAAAAGACTTCTTAGACTAGGCATTGGAAAGTACTCTTTTGCCACACATGTTCCTTAGAACAAATATGCAGAGTTAAGCAAAACCAATTATTGCCCTGGTGGTGTTAAAAAAATATGTTTCAATCTGAGTCTATCCTGAGTCCATCACTTCTCTCTCTGGACCTGGGAGGAACCTATGTTTCATTATGATTTCTATGGAATCTTGGTTGGCCATTGCATTGATCAGAATTCTTAAATTTTTCAGAGCTAGGTTCTGAAAAAATTTTATTTACAATGTGCTATAGCTTCTCAGGAGCTTCTCAGTAAATCTAATTTCTAAAACCTAATGGAATATAGTTGGTTGATCACAGAGAGCACACCTGTTCGGTTTCAGGCCCAAGATGCTAGTAATCTCAACCTCTCAGGGTTACTCCTACAATCCTGAGGGGAACAGGGGTCATTGTCCTCTGGGTACTCAGGGGTCATTGTCCTCTGGGTACTCAATCTACCAGTGAGAATGTGAATTAGGTTGTGGCACTGGAGGGCACTACAGTAACTGCGTGATTGGATAAATCATCACCTCTCTGAGTTTCAATGTCTTCACCTCTACAATGAAGAAACCTACATGGTTTCTAAGGTCTCTTCTACCTCTGGTATTCTGTGAATCTGTAAGCTCTCTTTGACTATCTCGGCTTACACTTCTCGAAGACTCTTCTGAACTTCTTAAGCACTTACCATCAAAAGGACTCACTTCAGTATGCAGTCATATGCTTTTTCTTTTTCTTTTTTTTAAAAATTTATTTATTTATTTAAATTTTTTACATTCATTTTCACAAATTTTTGGGTTCCAAATTTTCTCCCCTTTTCTCCCCTCCCCCCACCCCAATAGCCCAAGCAATCTAATTTTCCCTATCTCCAATCTGCCCTCTCTTCTGTCATCTCTCCCTTCTCTTGTCTCCATCTTCTCTTTTCTCCTGTAGGGCCAGATGACTTTCTATTCCTCATTAACTGTATGTCTTCTTTCCTAGTTGCAACAACAATACTAAACAGTTGTTCCTAAAACTTTGAGTTCCAAATTCTCCTCATCCCTCCCTCCCCACCCATTCCCTTTGGGACAGCAGGCAATTCATATAGGCCATATCTGTGTAGTTTTGCCAATGACCTCCCTGATAGTCGTGTTGTGTAAGACTAACTGGATTACCATCCCTCCTAACCTGCCCCTCATTGTTTCTCTTCTGTCTTTTGATCCTGTCCCTCCCCAAGTGTTGACTTCAAATTGCTCCCTCCTCCCTTTGCCCTCCCTTCCATCATCCCCCCCCTTGTAATATCTCTTTCTCCCCCACTTTCTTATACTGTAAGATAGGTTTTCATACCAAAATGAGTGTGCATTTCACTCCTTCGTTTAGTCAAATGTGATGAGGGTAAACTTCTTGTTTTTTTTTTTTTTTTCTCAGCTCTCCTCTTTTTCCTTCCACTAAGAAAAACTACCTGCCTCTTAAATGACATATAGTTACCCCCTTCCCTTTCCCTCCCCCTACATTTCTCTCTCACCATTTACCCTAGTTTCTTTTAAGGTATGGTCCCATCCTATTCAGTTCAATCTGTGCTCTCTATCTCTGTATGTGTGTGCATGTGTGTATGTGTGTCTCTGCGTGTACATGTGTGTGTGTGGTCCCAGCAACTACCCAGACACTGAAAAGTTTTAAGAGTTAGAAATATTGTCTTTCCATGTAGGAATGTAAACAGTTCACTCTCCCTTAAGACTTCTCTTTGCTGTTTCTCATGCTTCTTCTCATTCTTGGTTTGAAAGTCAAATTTTCTTTTCAGCTCTGGTTTTTTCATCAAGAATGATTGAAAGTCCTCTGTTTCATTGAAAGACCATATTTTCCCTTGAAGTATTATACTCAGTTTAGCTGGGTAGGTGATTCTTGGTTTGAGTCCTAGTTCCTTTGCCTTCTGGAATATCCTATTCCACGCCCTTCGATCCCTTAATGTAGAAGCTGCTTGTAAGATTTTTTCCTTGAGCTGGGAGTTCTGGAATTTGGCCACAATGTTCCTAGGAGTTTCTCTTTTTGGATCTCTTTCAGGTGGTGATCGATGGATTCTTTCAATACTTATTTTGCCCTCTGGTTGTAGAATGTCAGGGCTCTTGATAATTTCATGGAAGATGATGTCTAGGCTCTTTTTTTGATCATGACTTTCAGGTAGTCCCATAATTTTTAAATTGTCTCTCCTGGATGTATTTTCCAGGTCAGTTGTTTTTCCCATGAGATATTTCACATTCTCTTCCATTTTTTCATTCTTTTGGTTTTGTTTGGTGATTTCTTGGTTTCTCATAAAGTCATTAGACTCCATCTGTTCCATTCTAATTTTGAGAGAGCTATTAAATTCAGTGAGCTTTTGAGCCTCTTTTTCCATTTGGCTCATTCTGCTTTTGAAAGCATTCTTCTCCTCATTGGCTTTTTGAACCTCCTTTGCCAATTGGGTGAGCCTATTTTTCAAGGTGTTAACTCAGCATTTTTTTGGGTCTCCTTTACCAAGGTATTGACCTGTTTTTCATACTTTTGTTGCATCTCTGACATTTCTCTTCCCAGTTTTTCCTCCACCTGTCTAACTTGCTTTTCAAAATCCTTTTTGAGCTCTTCCAGGGCCTGAGCCCACCCACCACTGGGGTACTGAGGCCCCGCCCTCCACGTCTTTCCCTGATGGCAAGAATACGTCCTCATCTTCGTCAGATCCGAAGGTCGGGATCATTTGCATTTGTTGGAAAAAAACTCTCTAAAGTCTTATTTTTCTTCCCTTTTCTAGGCATTTTCCCAGCCAGTTACTTGACTTCTGAGATTCCTTTCCACCCCCGCCTGGATCCGCCCAGCTAGTGCTTGGCCTCATGGGCTTTCCTCCTGCTCTGTCAATCAAGCTTTAGTTCAGGTGCTGGGGTGGGGCCAGGGCTGCCTCCGAGACTCTGATCCCTGGGGGGGGGGGGGCCTTTATGCAGAGACAGGAATGGAGCGGGTGGGGGCGGGGTGGGGGGCCCGCCTCCCAATCTCAGCTCTGGGGGTCCCGAGCAGAAGCCTTCAGCAACAGAGCGGGCTGTGGGCAGGGCCTTCTCAGCTCCGTCAGGTTTTATGCGGGAATCTTCCGTATCCTGCCTGCTGCTGATTCCTGAGTCCAGCCCCGTCCCTCTTCCTCCCGAGGGGGCCCGAGTACGCCCCGCTTCCCCTCTCCTTCAGCCCAGCCTCTCTCACTCACCTGCTTGGGCGGAGGGACTTTCCCGGCTGCTTCAGCTTCCGTCTCTTGCTCGGATCTGCTTCTCTGAGGCCTCGGCCAGGGCAGCGCTGGGGGTCGGGTTTACTCTCCGGGGCGCACGGGACCCTGGGGACGGGTCCTCAGGGCTCCCTGGAACGGAAATCTCCTCCACTCTGCCTTGCACACTTTGCACTCACCCAGAATCTATGGGGGACTCTTTCTACACCAATTCCATGGGCTTTGGTTTCGGAGCTCGTAAACGTGCGTCCTTCTACTCCGCCATCTTGGCTCCGCCCCTCCAGTCATATGCTTTTTCACATTTTTCTCCAGTTGTTGCATGTGTGTGACTCACTTCTACCCAGGTAGATTGTCAGGAGTGGAGGAAGGGAACTAGGATCACAAAATCGTAGGGCAAGAGCTGGAAGGGAACTGAGAGTTCATCTAGTTTCTCCCATTTTATAGATGAGGAAACAGAACAAGAAAGGCTAAGTGTTCTCTCCATGCTGAAAAAGGGAGTGAGTATTCAAGGTGCAATTTCAACCTGAGTCCAGAGCTGGTGCTCTCTCTGCTTTGTCTTGAATCTTACACTCTTTTGTTGCCTCTATAGTGACTAACGTGGGGGCTAGAAATACAGGCACTCGGTAAATGTTGAATGGTTGAGTGAAAGAATGAATGAATATGACTTCTTTACACATTAATCCTTAATGAAGGTATTAACTGCAACTATTATTTTGGGAAGTCCTGTTCTCTATGCCAGTACTAATAGGAGTGCTTCCAGGAAACTTGAGCAAATCTTCTACCAATCATAAGGTGCAAATTGCAGCAATTCCCTCTACCAAACACAAAAAATATCTAGGGGAGTGTCTCCAGGTAATTAGAAACCCTAGGTTTTAGTTCTTCATCTGTCACTAGTTCAATCCTTGCACAAGTCTGCTATGTGGTAGGGTGGAAAGAGGACCAGCTCTGGCTTCAGAGGATCTGAGTTTGGTCCCACCTCAAGTGCTTACTACCTGCCTGACAGGCAAGTTATTTAAGTTCCCAGTTTCTTCATCTGTAAAATGAGGGGAATTGGACTAGATGGCCCATTCCACCTTGTAGATCTATGATTCTTCCCTTATCAGGTTCTGTGTCCTTAGTCAGATGGATTAAAATATTCACTGAGTTCCTCCCAGCTTTGACATTCTCTGTTTCTAACAGTGTGGGTCTGGTGGGGATGCTCTTTGTGTGTTACATGCAGTGGGAGGGAGTATTTTTAAGGCACGCTCAACAGCTTCTGTACATGAGCCCCAGACCCTTGGATCATGCACACCTATAGGACACATACAAACACTTTTTAGAGCTGGCTGTAATATACAAGTTAATTCTTTGTAGCTTTTAAAATAATTGTGCTTGTGTGTGCCATACAGGGGAAGCTTCATTTTCTATTACTTTTGAGTTGGAAATTTTGAGTTGTGTTTCATTACAATTGAGAAACCCTAATGAAAGTAGAGAGCAGCCCATGAAATATTCATGGAGTCCTTCCCCCTTTTTCTGAAGCTCTTTTGAATAATTTTTTATGTGAGCACATGGTTGGCTATTTATTTGCTATGTTAAGTCACATCCTATTGAATGACTTTTAAGATACCTACTGGGCACCTTTCTGCCAAAGGAGGGCCACTGGGGGATTTTAGTCTTAGTGAAAAGTTACTTAAGTTTACACATAAATTCCATGATGTATAAAGCTTGATTCCATGGTATTTGTGCTGACATCTACTTAACTACCTTCTAGCCTCAGAGTTTTGACCTTGGATTAATCTGAATAACCTACATGTGTGTCTTTGGGGGTGGGGTGGGTAATGTTGTGAAAAGAGGTGATGGCCTAAGAAGAGTGTTTAAACCAGCCTCAGAACACAAAGTGGCATTTATTCATTGTTCATTCTAGTTTTTTTCCTTTTGGCAGGAGGGACAAGTGGCCTTGTGCTTTCTTTGAGGAGGGCTCTGCTGGGCTCAGAGGGTCCAGAGTAAGTGACTGCGAGTAGAGGTTTCCTTTGTCCTCTGTTAATACAGTTTCTGTCTTCATCTTTTAAAGCAGGAGTTCTTAACTTGAGTTCTGTGACTTTGTTTTAAATTGTTTTTTATATTTTAATGTAGTTCAATAGAATTAGTTTCCTATGTAATTTCGTATGCCTTATTTTATGCATTTAAATACATCATTCTGAGAAAGAGTTCATTGTATTTACTGTACTGACTAAGGGGTCCATGTTACCAAAAATGTTAAGAGCTCCTACTCTAGAAGCTTTCTGCCAGCATGGAAGGCTTATGTGTTTAGTGTTCTTTCTACCAGTCCCTCCTCTCCTGGAACCCTAAGTAGAAAGGATAGCGTGCAGGGTGTGTGTTAGCACAGGGAGCAGAAGGAACTTGAAGCTTTTGATGGAGGGAATTTTTCCTGCCTTAATAGTGTGGTCTTGGTCCAATTACTTAACTTTTCTCAGCCTCAACTTCCTTATCTGTAAAAAAGATGTTATTAATGCCTTTCATACAGGGTTATCGTGAGAGCTTAAAGCTCTATGTCTTATGAGGATATGTATTCCACTGGGCATCTGCTTCTCTGTCTGCTGTAGACTCCACTGAACAACATGATCCTCCCAGGTTAAGGGAATCACCTCTAATCTCATCACCATGCTGCTAACTCAAGCCCTGACTGATATCACCTTCCTCAATCTCCTCTCACCTCTGATTGGAGGCTTAGAGGTGGAGTACCAAATTCTTTCCAATGCTTTCCTTTGTAGAGGGCAGAGACTGAACATTTCAGATCATTCCATACTACATCCGCTGTTCTATCTGGCTTCAACTCCACAGAACAAGATGCTCCTGAGCCAGGTATGCCCTAGTCCCCCCTGCTTCCTTTCCTCTCTCCCTTTCCTACCTCTTTTTGTGTGTTGTCTTCTCTCATTAGATTGTAAACTCTTGAGGGCAGTGAGTCTTATCCCCAGTGTTTAGCACTGTGTGGTGCTTAATGATTGGATTAAATACTTTAAAGGAGGCAACCCTCCCTTCCTGGATTTTCTCTACCATGTCCCAGAAACTTCCTTATCCTGAAAGTTTACTCTGTCCCTGGATTTCTCACACTGGATGTCCTCTGCTCCTGCAGCATCTTCTCATTAGCTGGTTCCTCTTAGAACCTCCAGTTTAAGAAGGTTGCCCAGGTCAACCATTTCTTCATTCCTTTCCAGCATGGATTCCTGATTTTTCATCCTTTCTTTTCCATATCACAGGGCAGATAATTCTTCCTCCCTATTTTCTTCTCCCATTTCCTGATTTTTCAGCTGTATTCTCTTTATCCTATTAGAATATAAGCTACCTGAGGGCAGGAACTACCTTTTTTTTCTGTTTCTATTTGTATCTTCAGCACTGAGCACAGTGACTGGTACACAGTGTTTAGCAAATGCGTGCTGCTTCAACTCTGTAACTGAGAGCTATTATTACGATTATTTCTACTTAAGGTCAGGCCATGATGGTGAGATGACGTATACAAAGTGCTTTTAAAAGTTGAAGCACTCGGTAAATATTAGCTATGATGATGATGATGATGATGATGATGATAATGTTAATGTCCATGGACCCAATTAGCATGGGAGATTTTTGTTGGGTTAATTAGTATTTGGGGGGTTTCTTGGTATGACAGACCTATAGATCCTTGAGAATATCCTTGGTACTTCTGGGTGCAAAAGATGAATGCATAACCAGACTGCCTGGGTAGGCAGAATGCTCCTGAGGGGAGGACCATATTTTGGTCCGTCACGCTGTCTGTTCACTTTTTCCCTGAACCTTAGGGGGAATTAATAACAATTCCTCCCATAATATAGTAGGTTGGTAGAATTGAGCTTTAGCCTTGTCTCTGTCACTCATGGAATGTACGATCTTGGCAAGTCACGTCCTACCTCTAGGCTGTATTTTCCTTATCTGTAAAATAAAGGGATTTCAGCATGGATGTATTATTTTATGATTGGTTTTTCTATTAGTGTTTTGTACTTTCAGTGTCTTTTTCATATATGCTGTCTCATTTGATCCTCAAAGTGCTGCCTATGAAGATGATCGGGTAAGGGTTATTAACTCCATTTTACAGATTAGGAAACTGAGGCAAAAAGAAGACAAGTATTTACCTGAGGGCAAACAGTGAATCAGGGGTGGATTTTGTTAGTGAGCAAGGTGGGGCCTGAAGCAAATCATGTTGTGGGTTCCATCCTTCATCTGCCCTAACATGTTTATTCAGGTGGATTTAAATGCAATATAAATCTTTAAGGGGAGAGAAGGAAAAAAACGACAGCATTCGTTCAACAAACAAACATTCCTTGTTTACTGTGGGCGATCCTAGAAGGGAAACAAAGAAAAACAAGAGAGAATTTTTGTCTTCCCAGAGTTCTAGTATGGTGGCTAAGATAAAGAGAGGGCTTTCATCCCATGCAGAAAGTGAAAGTATCTCAAGAGAGATGTTACCATAGTGTTCTGGAGGAGGGAATCATTGGTTTTGATTTGGGGAAATCAGAAACGGGCCACATGGAAGAGGTAATATTTGAGTTGAGCTTTGAAGAATGAGTAAGACTTTGTCAGACAGAGACTGTCAAAGCATAGGGTATGATTGAGAGGCAGAACCTAGTCTTATCTGACTAGAGCATCCTATGTAGGGTGTGTGTGTGTGTGTGTGTGTGTGTGTGTGTGTGTTTGTGTATGTATGATAAGGTCAGAAAAAGAGAATAGTCCCATATTGTGGAGGGATTTGACCATATAAAATAATACAAATACAAATAAATAATTATAACATATAAATAAAAAGTAAAAAAAATAATCATGTAATAAAGTTATGTGTTATACAGAAGTCAATGGAGAGGTTCATGGGGGGTGAGGGCAGACTGCATGAATAAACCAACCAGAAACTACAAAGAAGTAAAGAACTTCTTCAAAGAATTGCATCACTGGAGATAGAGATCTGGTCACATGACAAGAGTGAAGGGTGGCATCCAGAAGGTTCCACGGCTAGCCTTGAAATATCTGGAGAACTTGTGGAAGAGATCCCAGCTGCAGTGTTGGTTGGAGGTTCCCATGGCAGAGAACTTTTGGGAAAAGAGAGATTTATAAGAATCACTCTAGATGGGTAGACTGCATGGATTTCTATCTGGTTCATTGGAGGAAACTCCCAATAAGAGAGCACAGATCCATCTGAGTATTTAAATATAAATAGAAAGGCTTCTCATTTTTACAATATTTTCTTTTTCATGTCCAAACACTATCACTAATGAGATTTTCCTTCACTTGATTTAACTAAGTACTATTCAACACATATTGTGTGCAAGACAGTGCTTCCTCTTGGAGAAATATAAAGGTTAGAGAAGACAGATTACTGCCCTCATGAAACCTTTAGTTGAGGTGAAAAATAGGAAACATACACAGAGAACTAGACTTCAAAATAATACATGATAAATACATCAAAGATGTGAAAAACCAGTGTTGTGGGAGTTCCAAGGCTCTTTATGTATGTGTGTGAAAGTGTGAGTGTAAAGAGGGAATCAGGAAGAGATACATGAAAGAGACAGTGTTGAAGCTAAGTTACAATGGATTGGTAGAATTTAATTCTGGGAGTGAGAGGATGAATGTGGGAGAAACAATTCCTTTTCTAGCCCCTTTTGCCCCTCTTTCCCCCTGGGGGACCCATTGTTCTGTCCTCTATCCCTTATTGCTCTGTGAACATCTAAAAATTAGGGACCATAGGAGTAGGCTTAAATATTGCAAGGGTACTTGGAGAACATCTAGTCCAACTCCCTCATTTTTACAGATGAGGATATTGAGGCTCTTCTACCTAGCTAAGCTCTACTCATTCTTGAAGGTCTAGTTCTAGTTTCACTTCTTCCATGATGACTTCTCTTACTCCATTTCCCCTGTTAATGAGGTCATTGACAGGACAGTGCTGGGTGTGTGTGTGTGTGTGTGTGTCTATTTTATTTTATTGGGGGGCAGTCATATTAAAAAATTAAAGATGTATTATTTATTTTAACATTCTTTTCTTTTTAAATTTTGAGTTCTGAATACTTTCCCTACCTACCACCCCTACCCCATCTACTGAGAAGGCAAAATATATGATATCAATTATACATGTGAAATCCTGAAAAACATATTTCCATTATTAGTCATTTTTTTTAAAAAAACAAGAAAAATAAAGAAAGTGAGAGAATTCTACTTCAATTTACATGCAGAGTTCATCAGTTCTCTCCTTGGAGGTGGACAGATTTTTTTTCTTTATGAATCCTTTGAAACTGTCTTAGATCATTGTGTTGATCTGGGTCACTAAGTCTTTCACAGACCCATTCACAAATGGGTCATCATTACATCACTGCTCTTACGAGGCCCAGTGATCTCCTGATTCTATTACTTCAGTTTGCATCGGTTTATATAGGTCTTGTCATTTTTTCCCTGAAACCATCCCCCTACTCATCACTATTTTATGCCATAACTTTTCTAGTCATTCCCCAATTGATGAGCATCTCCTTAATTTCCAATTCTTTGCCATCATAAAAAAAGCTGGTATAAATAATTTTGCACATATAGATTCTTTTCCTTTTCCTTTGATCTCTTCAGGATACAGACCTAGTGGCTGTCAAAGGATATGCATCATTTTATAACTCTTTGGGCATAGTTCCAATTGTTCTCCAGAATGGTTGGACCAGTTCACTACTCTACCAACAATTCATTAATGTATCTATTTTTTGCTCCTCCTCTCCAGCATTTGTTATTTCTGATAGGTATGAAGTGGTACATCAGAGATGTTTTAATTTGCCTTTCTCTCATCAATAGTGATTTAGAACATTTTTTAATATGTAACTTTGATTTTCATAGATAGCTTGTATTTCTTCTGAAAACTGTCTGTTCATTTATTGATCCTTTGATCATTTATTAACTGAAAACTGGCTCTTATTTTTATAAATTTGATTGTTTCACATATATTTGAGACATGAGGTCTTTATTAGAGACTTGTTCTATTTTTTTATATTATTTTATTGTCTACGGTACCTTCCACCAATATGTAGTTTCCCTGCTTATCCTTTTTAATTAGGTCTATTTTTACTTTTGCTTTGTCTAAGGTTGTTCTTGCTACCCCTGCCTTTTTTTTTTTTTACTTCAACTGAAGCATAATGGATGCTATTCCAGTCCTTTATTTGAACTATATGTGCACTTTTGGTTTCAAGTGTGTCTCTTGTAAGCAACATGTTGTTGAATTCTAGTTTCCACTTCATTCTCTTATCTGCTTCTGTTTTAGGGGTGACCTCATTCCACTCACAATCACAGGTATGATCACTAACTGTGTATTTCCTTCCATCCCATTTTCTTATGTTTCTTCTCTCTCTTTTTTGTTCTGGCTCTCCACAAAAGTCTGTTTTGCTTCTGATCACTGCCTCTAGTAATCTGCCCTCCCTTTTATTACCTTCTTCCCCTCCCTTTCTCTTCTCTTCCCCTCTGTTTCCTTATTAGGTACGATAGATTCCTATACCCAAATGTATGTATATATATTCTTTCTTCTTTGAACCAATACTGATAAAAAGTGAAGTTTAGGCATTGTCTTCCCCATTTGCCCCTCCACTGTAAAAGCTCTTCCTTGTGTGCCTCTCTCATGTGAGAAAAAATTTCACTATTCTACCTCTCCTTTCTCCTTCTCCCAGTGCATCTCTCTTCCTCATGTCTTGATCTTTTTTTGATTGTACCAACACAATCAACTCATGTCCATATAGATTCCTTCTAATTGTTTTAATGATGAAGTTTTTCCTATGTATCATCTTCTCATATAGTAATATACAAATTTTTATTTAAATTTTTTTATTCACTTTAAACTTAAATACAAAACAAGGAAAGAAAAAAAAAAGCACAGAACTTTTCCATGTACACAGCAGAACATAAGAGAGGATTCAATGTAAAACAATAAATTTCCATTTCACAAAAACTTATGTGATAAATCCTACACATTGTTTTCAAAGTAACCCAGCTTTTCTAGGCATCCTTCTAAATTTTCTTTTGTTCTCTGCTGCATACTTTTTATTTTACTTATTTTTTCCTCCCTGCTCTTGCCCACCCTAGGGAAGGCTACAAAGCACATACATACATATCTATAAACCTACCCCCCCCATATATATGTATACATACATATACATATCGTGAAGATCATACTATGTGTGTTTCTATTTGTCAGTTCTTTCTTTGGAGGTGGATAGCCTCTTCCTTCATGGGTCCAAGTTTTTCCATGTTTTTCTAAATCAACCAGTTAATCATTTCTTATATCACAGTAGTGTTCCATCACAATCATATTATATCTGAGAGATTGTCTATAAAAGTTTCCCCCTATTTTTCTGCTTCTCTTCCTATTCTTGGCTACATTGCTCTTATTCATGTCAGAAAATTTTAATTTAAAATCATCAAAATTATCCATGTTATACTTCAACAATGGATTCACCTTATAATATAATTTATATATAATATAACTTAAGGTCTGGTACTGCTGAATCTTCTTCCTTTATATCCCCTCTCCCCCAGACCTTAGATTCTTTGAAATTTTTGACCTTTTGTCCTTCCTATGAATTTTGTTATTATTTTTCTAACTCAGCAAAATAATTGTAAAAATAATTTAATTGGGATGGTATTGAATAAACAAATCATTTAGGTAAAAATGTCATTTTAAAAATTATATTGGCTTTACCTACTCATGAACAATGAATATTTCTCTTATTGTTTAAATTTGATTTTATTTGTATAAATAGTGTTTTATGTTTTAATTTTATATTTATTTATTTAATACCATGTTATATTAATTAATTAATACTATATTAAAATAGTGTTTTATATTTAGTTACTCTGTTTTGGCAGACATACTCTCAATATTTTATACTGTCTGGTTATTTTAAATGGTCTGAAACAATATTGAATAATATTGGTGACATATAGTGTAGTTTACCTATTTTTCTCTTTCAATTAAATCTATTTTAGCTTTAACTTTGTCTAAGATTATAATTACTATGCCTGCTTTTTTTACATAATAAATTCTATTTCAGACCTTTATTCCAGACCTGTGTGTATCTCTTATTTTTATTGTGTTTCCTAAAAGCAATATATTGTTGAATTCAGATTTTTAATGTATTTTGCTACTGGTTTCTGTTTTATGGGTAAATTCATCCCATTCACATCATATATTTCCCTCCCTTCATTCCTTCTTGTCCTATTTACCCTATTTATCCTCACTCCTCTAATTTACTTCTACCTGTTACCTTGCCTCCTATTCCTTAATCTATCCACCCCTCTAAAAATCCCTTCCTTATCCTCTCTCCCCACCCTCTTGCCTTAATACCTATCTTTTCAGGAGTTTCTTCCTTATTCTCCCTCTTCTAATTCTTCCCTAATTCTTAATCTACATACTTTTCTAAAAGTCCCTCCATTATCCCCTCTCTCTCTTGTTTCTTTTTAAATTTAGAAAATACACATACATAAGCACACACATATGTATATACGACTTTTAGAACTTCTAGATCTATATGTTGCTTCCTATTTAACCCATTTCCAATGAGAGTCTGGTTCCAGTGCTACTAGCCCTCTCCCACCACTTGCTTCTTCTAAATCAATTTTTCTTTTCCTGCCTCATTTGTGTGAGATAATTGCTCCTTTTTACCTCTCCCTTTACAAGGTTTTTTAAGAATCATCCAATCATACACAACTCAGCCCAAGACTTTCTTTCAGACTACTCAAATGATGAGAACAGATATATCACAAATAAGAAGTGAACAGTTTGACCTTATTGAGTCCCTTAAAATTGGTCTTCAATGTTTACCTTATATTTCTCCTGGATCTTATATGTTGAATTTTCCATTAAATTCTGCATTTTTTTGTCATGTCCGTGTAGGAATATAAACAGTTTAGTTTTACTGGGTTCTTTATGATTTTTCTTTCCTGTTTACCTTTTCATGTTTTTTGTTTTTTAAGGCTTGTATTTGAAAGTCAGATTTTCTGCTTAACCCTAGTCTTTTAATCAGAAATGCTTAAAGGTCCCCTGTTTTCTTTTTCTTTTTTTCTTTTTCATTTTTAACACAGTTCATATCACATACACAATTCTAACTTTTGGTTAAGTGATACTTCTTTTAAAGCATTTACAATATAAACCACAAACGATTTTTTTTTAAATGTTAACCAACTGAGACACACATAATAATTATGTATGCTAACTTCACAAGTCCTTGACCTAATTGTCTCCACACTATTACTAAGAATTAAAGGATCCTAACTTACTCTTGTTGGTCTAACGTCCTAATCCTAATAGTTTAATTTTAGATTTAACCTTGGATGTTCCCCTACCAACCATCTATAATTTAATAGATCTGGTATTAAGCTTACAAACCTTTTGACTACAGAAAATTGCCACTAAAAGTAGGGACATTGCAGGGAAACAATATCTCCTCAACTTCATGTCAATTTCAGACAGGAGTAGATTGTCAGGTTTAAAGTCTGCCAGGTGTCAGTGGGGAAATTGAGTCAGGAGAATCCTACCTCAGCCCAGGCTGAACAGCCACTCTTCCACCCTTCCCATGAGATCACCTTTTTCATTTCATTCCAGCATCTCACAGGCTTACTGGCATCATAGATTGGAGGCTCAGACCACCTTTCTTGCTATCCATACCTGGAGTTAGACTCAGAAGAATAGTCAGATAATAGTCCCATAGCATCTCAAAATAGCAAGTTCCAATAACCAGGTTTCAGATATGGCTATAATTTCACATTGGCTAAGGAACATATTTTGAGGCAAGTCTTAAGTGGCTTACATGTCTTTTTATACATGTTCTAGTTCCTGATTAAATAACAATCATAAAATCAAATTTACAATTAAAACCTTAACTTTTCCATCAATGCCAAATTTTTCCTGAGGTTACTTGCCTCTAGGAAATTTAGACTAAAATTCTTTCCCCCAAACTAAAGATGTCTCTGATTTAGTCTCAGTAATTAATTCAGTCAATTGTTTTAATACTAATTGCTTTTACATCACTTTGTAGCATATCCAATTTTTCTCCCCATCTCTCCCCTTCCCCCATCCCCTAATACCTTGCAATCTGATTACCCCTTCCCTCTGTGTACCCTCCCTTCTATCACACCCCACCCTTCCTTTATCCCCATCTTCTCTCTTTTCTTGTAGGGCAAGATAAATTTCTATACCCCATTACCGGTGTTTCTTATTTCCCGGTTGTGTGCAATAATAATTCTCAATATTTGTTTCTAATACTTTGAATTCCACCTTCTCTCCCTCCCTCCCTCCCCATCCCCACTGAAAAGGCAAGCAATTCAATACAGACTAAATATGCATCATTTTGCAAAAGACTTCCATAATAATCATGTTTGTAATACTAACTACATTGCCCTCTATTGTACTCTATCCCCTCCTATTTTTTTATTCCCTCATTTGACCTTGTCCCTTCCCAAAAGTGTTTATTTCTAGTTACTCCCTTCTCCTATATGCCTTCCCTTCTATCATTCCCCTCACCCCACTTGTCGCCTCCTCCCCTACTTTTCTGTAGTGTAAGATAGATTTTCATACCAAATTTAGTGAGCCCCTGTTTTCTTAAAATGTCAATTTTTTCCTCCATGCAGAATTATATGCAGTTTTTTCTGGGTAAGCGATTCTTGGTTGTAACCCTGTCTCTTTTGGTTTCTGGAGTATCATATTCCAAGCCCTCTGCTCTGTTAATGTGGAAGCCTCTAACTCTTGTGTGATCTTGATTGTGGCTTGATAGTATTTGAATTGTTTCTTTTGGGCTCCTTAAAGTATTTTCTTTGACCTGAAATCTCTGGAATTTGGCTATAATACTCCTGGGAATTTTTAATTTTGGAATCTTTTTCAGAAAGTGATTGGTGGACTCTCTCTATTTTTATTTTAGCCTCTGATCTAAGATATCAAGGGTAATTTTCTTTGACAATTTCTTGAAATAGGATATCTGGGTTCTTTCTTCAATCATGGTGTTCAGGTAGTCCAATAATTCTTAAATTATCTCTCCTTGATCTATTTTCCAAGTCAGCAGTTTTTCTGATGAGATATTTCATACTTTCTTCCATTTTTTTTCATTCTTTTGACTATATTTTTATTGTTTCATGATGTCTCAATGAGTCATTAGCTTCTACTTGCCCAATTCTGATTTTTAAGGCATTATTTTCTTCTTCTCCTGAGATTTTGCACTTCTTTTTCCTATTAGGTCAGTTATTTTTTTAAGGTGTTATTTTATTCGATATATTTTTGTGCCTCTTTTACCATACTGTTAATTTTCTTTTCATAATTTTCTTGCATCACTCTCATTTATTTTCCCATTTTTCTTTTACTAGTTTTATCTCTAATTCTTCCAGGAATTCTTGTTGGGCTTGTATATGATAAGCAGCTTTCTTTGAGGCCTTACTTGTACAACTTTCTAAGTTGTTGTCTTTTTTTGAGTTTATGTCTTGATGTTCTCTGACCCATAGTAACTTTTTATGATTGAGCTTTTTGTTGTTATTGTTTATTCATTTTCCAACCTATTCTTGACTTTGAACTTCATGTTAACATTGTGCCTGGGTTGGGAAAGCACTGTCACAAGCTTCAGGCTTTTTTATGCTTCCATTTTCAGAACTAGTTCTAGGATTCTGAAAGTTTTTGGTACATCAAGTTGGTGAGATTTCTGAGGGTCTTTATGATTTTTTAAAATTCTCCTGGTATTCAGCCCACAATTTGACAGGATCAGGAATGGGTGCTTTTAGATCTCCCTCTCTACCAGGTACTGTAGAGGCTATAGGAAGATTTAGTGCCTGGCCTCAGGACCCTGTGGTCTGAACGGGGAAAGCAACAAGGGTCAACAAAGTTGCTTTGTAAAGGTTTTCATGAGCAAAGTAATTTGGTATAGATTGACCCTCTAATTTCTGAGTAGCTCCTTAAGGTCAACTGTGGAAGTTATTCACAGGTGTCAATGTAGACAGAACTATTTAGTCAGTCTGATATACCATGAAACCCAGTCTTCCTTCTGATGACTGGGTAAAAACTCAGTGCTAAACATAGTTTATCCGGGTAGGTCTGCATACTGATTATGCATCCTTTTTTTTTCACATGATGCCCTAAGAAGCCCTCTTTAGCACACACACACACACACACACACACACACACACACACACACCTCTCCATGTTACCCTCCAAGACTATTCACAATTGAGATGGCAACTTCTCAAGCCCTATTCTGGTGGGACCTAACATTCTTTTGACTTTATTTCTCTTTATCTCTCCATCCCCCTCTATTTTTCTCTCTCCTCAGAGCTAATGCTCATTGCCCTGGCTTGTACTTAATGTAAATATTTAACCTGCCTATTTATTGCTTGTTTTTCTTTATCTCTGCCCACTATCTCTGTGTTCCTCACATGTGTCTGTGTCAATGTTGTCTGTCTTAGACTATAAGCCTGAGGACAAGGCCAGTGGTGTCCATTGCATTTTTCTGGTTGTCAGGTTCTTGTCACTCGAGGGATTGGTTAGGCTATGGAAGAGGTCCTCCTGGAAATTTTTGCCTCTAATATGTCCATGGTTACTATCCTTGGCTGCTGCTTGCTCTCCATCAGCTTTTTGTTATCCTCAGGCATCTGGACACCACAAGGCCCACTTAGAAATTTGTGTAGTGGAAAAGTCCCATATGTTCCACAATTCCTTGAAATTTGTGTGGGGGTCTCTCAAGGATTGCATAGGACACATTCCTTTTTAAGTCTGGGACTTGGTATATTTTTGGCTCTCAGAAGTGCCACTGAGACTAAGAGAATTGCCAAAAAATGTCAAGATGCATTGTAGCTCTTGATTGCATGTTTGGGGATCTGAGAAGGCATTTACATATTTGTTTACTCTGTTCTATGCTGGAGCAAACAGAATCCATTATGGGTTATGGGTACTGGAAACTACCTTTCCCTCCTATATGATTGGAAAGTAGAGTTGACTGAGCTCTGAGTGGTTCAATGTTCCTATCAAATTTAACCTGACATTTTAACTGAAAGCTTTAAATTGCCCTCCCCCCTTTGTTGAGGAAGGACAAAAGAATCTCATGGAAGACTGTTAATTTTTCCCCAGGATCCTGCTGATGATTTGGAATTGAGTTGAGATTCATAGTGGAAATACTGAGGTACTTCAGGAAGATATATTGATAATGGGCTCCCTATCCTAGCATATATTCATCATGTTGTATTTTCTTATTTATTCATTCAACATCTACTATATGCACAGCTCTGGGCTAGGCATTGGGAGATACTACATGATCCCTGCCTTCATGGTTAATGGGATCATAGATTTAGAACAGTAAGGCACCTCAGAAGTCATCTAGTCCAACCTCCACATTTAAGACAAGGAAGAAAGGCCGAAGAGTGACGTACTCAGAATCATACAGATAATAGCATATGTTGACTGTGAACCCTCTGACTTCAAATCCAAGACTTCCTATATCATTAAGTAATCACAGAATCTCAGAATTGGAAGTGACCACTTGATAATCTGACTAAAGTTTTTCTTTACGGTGGTTCAAAATCTGCAGTTCTGTAACTTTCATCCATTGTTCCTAGTTCTCTTCTTTGGGACTGATCTGGCATGATCATGAGAGCTTGAAGCAAAGCAGTGGCTATGTTAATAGGGAGAAGGGACAGATGAAAGAGATTTTGATGAGGTTTGACTCAGTAAGACTTGGTAACTAATTCGATAAGGGAGGATGTGAAGGAGAGTAAAGCATTAAGTATATACCTCATGTGAGCATACATGACTGAGAGAGTAGTGTCCTCCACAGAAATAGGGAGGATGGGTAAGTTTAAGGGGAAAGATAAGTTTTGTCTTAGATATATTGAGTTTGAGAAGCCTATGGGATATCCAGTTCAAAATGTCCAATAGGCCACTGGTGATATTAGAGTGGAGCTCAGGTGAGAAATGAATCCTGGATCTAAGGCTGGGATTAAGTTCAGAAAAATCATAGCTGAAACTCAGGGTTGCTGATGAGATCACTTAGAGAGACAGCAGAGAAAGAAGAGAAGGCCCAGACCTGAATTTTAGTCTCTGGCTCAGCTAATAAGATGGGATCTCAAGTTGCATCTTGAGGGAGGTGGTAATCCTTCTGTCCCTGACCCTGATCAGACCTTATCTTCTGCCATAGGCATACCATTTTAGGAAGGGTATTGACTAACTGGAAGATATACAGAGGAGGGAGACAGCAATGCTGAGATGATTGGAGACCATGCCACATGAGGGTCTTCTAAAGGGATTGTTTTGCCTGTACCCCAGACTAAACACATCCAAAACCAAAGTTGTCATCTTTGCCCTGAGAGCTGTCTTTTCTCCAAACTTCCCTGTTTCTGTTGAGAGTACCAATCATCCATGTTTGCAACCTTGGAGTAATTCTTGCCTTTTCAATTTTCCTCCCCTACCAACTGATTAGTTGCCAGTTCTTGTCAATTCTATCTCTCCCATGTTGCTTTCTTTTATCCATTTCTTTCTAATCACTGCTATTATTCTAGTCGCCTATGACCTGGATTATTGGGAAAGACTCCTTATTGTGTTTCCTCTTTCCATTCTCTCTCTTTTACAATCAAATGGCAAAACCATCTTCATAAAGCACACGTCTAATCATGTCCCAACCTCCCTCACTTAATAACTCTTGGTAGCTCTTTATTGTCTTTAACATAAAATATAAACCACTTAGTCTGACATTTAAAGCTTTCCACAATCTATTTCCAGGATTCCTTTCTGACCTTATTTCACACTACTCCCCCTTAAATACTCTATATTCTGGTCAAGATGTACTACAAGTTGTACGCTAAACTTGACAAGATATCTCTTTCCCTACCCAACCCCATTCATTTGCATAAATTGCCCACCACGCCTGCACTTCAGTCCTTTCTTATTATTGCCTTTTAGAATTTTTATCTTCTTTCCAGGCTTAGCTTGAGTGCCTCCTCCTCCTCCACAGTCCCTTCCATAATTCTTCTAACTAACAGTGTTCTGTTTTGCCTACAAGAAAGTTTGAATTTCTCCTTTGCCCTCTTACTTCCAAACTTTATTATATTCATTTGGGTGCATGCCATAGTCCTCCCAATAAAATGTAAAGTCCTTTAAGGCAGAGGTTCTAGTTTTAATTGCATTGAATCCTTAAGATCTAGCACAATATCTTGTATGTCTTGCATAGGTGGTTAATACATGTTTTATTGAATTTAATTAAACATATCCAGGACCTTCAACAGATCCTCCTATATCTAGGTCTCTTGCCATTTTGTTCTCTCCTTTTTGGGATGTGTTCCAGTTAATCAGTGTCCTTTCTTACATGTTATACCCATGACTGAAGTCAATACTACACATAGCAGAATTATCATTTCCTTTCTCATGCCTCATTGATTTCAGAATTACCAAAGTAGAGTGTTGGAAGGGCCATCAATGGCCACCTAGTTCATCCTGTAGATCAATGGAATCTCTGTTAAAATGTCTGACTAGAGATTGTCCAGACTCTGGTTAATCATGAAGTCCTATCTTGTTAGCTTAGTCAGAGACTAAAATTCAGGTCTGATTAACACTGGGTGAGGGGCTAAGGTTCATTCCTTTGAATCTTCTTTGGGGCCAGAGATCCCTGCTTCTCCTATTTCCCTATGTCCATTTAGAGAATTGTCTTTTCTAGGCATAGCTTAGATTCCCCCAGGGACATAATGCCTAGATAATCATGTATGCTTTTCTTGTGCATAGACACATAGGCCAATCACCAATATGGTATGATGTGAAGGTGCCAGCAGGTCCCTCTGATCCCTACTTATATTTCCAAGCCCCTGGCACAAGTATTTACATTTCTATCATTAGAAATTAATTCATAAACTTGGGAGTGTTAGGATAGGAAGGGCCTCTAACCTTGTTAAAGACTTTCTTTTCTTTTTTGAAAATATACTTTTTTTATTTTGTTAAATACTTCCCAATTGCATGTAAAATCTTAAAGATTTTTTTTAAAATTTGAATTCCAAATTTTCTCTCACCTTCCAATCCCTACCCCACCCCTTGAGAAGACAAACAATAAAATATCAATTGGACATGTGAAGCCATGTAAAACATATTTCCATATTAGAAAGGTTCACAACCCACCCCCCCCTCCCCCTCCTTGACTAGGTATCTTTATTTCACTCAGACTGGAAGTGCAGTGGCTTCCTATAGACTTGATTGACTCCCTATAGTCCATCCCACTCATTTTGTGGAGGAAGAAACAGAAAAAAAAAGCTGTAAAATGATATGCCCAAAGTCACAGAATGAATTAGTGAAAGAGTTGAGATTCAGCTGAAAATCCCCATCTCCTGACTCCCAGTCACTCTATCACACTGAGCTGTAGATGTATGATCATCTCACTCACAAAACATTTCCTGGTCTCTTTCTTCCCCTTAACCCTGGGCCCTAGGGTAAACAATCTTTGTCTAGAACTCTCCTTTGCTCCTTGCATTTTTTTTAATGTGTATGTCATAGATCTTCTTATTTGACTATAAGTTCTTTGAGGACAGTCTTCCATTTCTTATCACCTTGTATTTGATGATTAATCAATGTTGGCTGAATTATATTTACTTGACCCAAAAAGACTATGCTGGTTTGTGGGAAGAATATTGCGTATTGTTATTAAGGGGCCTCACTTTGTATTTTTGTAGGGTTTGTGCCTTAGCCTACCAAGCTACAATGTGAACTATATTCAGCAGCTTGAGATCTCAGGGAGGCCAGTCCCTCCTTGAGTCAGATTTATCCCTTGTCAGACTTGTGAAATATGAATCTGTCACCTCACCAGCAGATGTCTGGTTTCTAGCCTCTCCCTAGGGCCCTATCCCAATACATCAGGAAAAATCAGGGCAATGTGACCTCAGAGTCAGATGGGCTGTTCTCAGGGGACAAGGCCACAGGGCAGGGCCTACTGGGGTTCAGGTCATCATTGCTTTCATTATATCACTGCCCAAGGCAGTGCTGGCAGAATCTATATTTGTGAAGTAGGCGACATTTGTCTCTGGATTTCTGACCTCTACCAAGCTAAGCTATAAGAATATGTCCTTCTTCTAAGGGAGAATGTGCCCCTTTTCTTCTTCCAATTAAAATCAACTCGAGAAAGGATGTGAAATTTTCACATTGGAGTGAGAATGACTGGTAATAGTCTCACTTTTCCTAGGAGAAAATGCAATTTAATATGGGGTCTAAACAATGTCTTGACCTAGAGGAATGAGTCTCTAATGGTGGTATTTTGGGTATCAGATACTGAGTGGGTTTAGGGAGGTAATTTGGGGATAATAAATCTTTCTGAAACCCATGAAATCCCACCTTCTCCACTAGTCTTTGTGGAAACCTAGTCCTCTTACATGATTTTGTGTTCCACAGGATTTTAGAGCTAGAAGAGGTCTTAGGAATTATTTAGTCCAAAACACATGAGGAAAAAGGTCTAGAAAGTGCAAGAGGGCTTTCCCAAAGCAACGAACGAGTGTCAGGTGTAGAATTTCATCCCAGGTCGAATGTGACTCTGGATGCAGTGATCTTTGTACTATACCATACTGCTACCTTTAACCCTGGCCCCTTATCTGCCTTTCAAGGTTCATACTTCACAGCTCTCTGGGAAAGAAGTCTACCTGCTGTCAGCAGGTAGTTCTCATTAATGTCATATTCTCAGACCTAGCCTGGACCAGGTTGGATTCTGTTTGATGCTCTTTTGGAAATCTAGAGTCTCTCTGGGGCTTCTTCTTAGATGTGATCAAGCCCTGGAAAGCTGCTATTTGCCTACAATGTTGTATCATGGCTCTGAGATCTGACAAATCCCTCCCATTCATTCATAGCACTAACTTGCCCGTACACAGTGCTCAGGTAGAATTTTTTTTCCCTTGATGATTAGACAAACAGCCCACGAATATTTGTATGGGAACGAGTCTTAACAAATGTTTGCTGAGTCTTCAGCTGCTAGTGAAAGGAGGAAGAAGCTTGTTTAACAGAACAAAGATTTAGGGCAGCCTTTAGAGAAATTAATAGATGTGAAGACTCAGGCCGCCCCACTGAGGAACTGCGGGTGAGGGAGGAATGTTGGGCAGGGACAAGTAGCTGCCATGGGAAGAGAAAGCAGCAAGGTTGACTCTTTCATCAAAGCTAGTACCTGCAGGGAATGTGGTGGTTGTAGTAGTGGCCTTGGGTGGGGTATCAGGGCCAGGATTTGGACAGCACTGGTGCTAGGCCTCAGGAGGAAGGGGGAAGGATCTCTATTTCTACTTCTCTTGTTTTACTGTATTTGGCCAAGTGCAAGATTTGCTGCATCTCAATTTTACCCTCTTTTCACTTTTCCTTTATTTTTTAATCTCTGTGGTTGTTCTCCTACCTGGGCAGTACATTGGGTGTGAAGCAGGAAGATGCTGCTTGGTCAGGGTCTCCTAGGTCCCTGAGAGCCACTGAGACTTTGGCAAAAAAAAGGTCCCTTTTCCTCAGCGAACCAGGACGTTGGGCTTTGCCAAAGTCAACAGGACCCGGATCTCAACCATTTTGAATTCAGTTTTATACTACAAACCCACAAGACTGAGGGCATGTGAAACTTGGCAAAATTTGTTCTCTTTTGTGGCCTGGAGAGGATTTATCTGTTAAGACAAGTGGAAAGTACAGAGACTAATGCTGAAGACCTGGGTTCTAACCCTAGCTCTGCTATTTATTATCTATAAGACTATCAACTGCTCCTTATTTTTCCTTGGCCTCAGTACATCATCTTTACCTCACAGGAGTGTTGGAAGGTTCAAATCAGTAAGGTTCAAATTTTAAAATACTCAAATAAAATGCTATCACAGATGACTGATGTGTCCATTTGGTTTGCTCAACTTTATTTTCGGACAAGAGAGGGCTCTGCTGTAGGATTTGTACTTGGAAATGACAGTAATTTGTTTTTAAATCAATAAAACTTCTTTTAAAAGATAAAAAAAGAAATGCTCAAATAAATGATTTCACCAGTATGGGAAGTTTCCTTCAGTGATGAGGACTGCAATCCATTCATGCCCCTTGCCCATGACTGCTCAAATGTTCATCATCTTCCAATGTATGTGCATGAGGTTCTTCATTTTTTTCTTGGCATGGTACGAATAGCAGGAAAGTACATAGAATATCATCCCTAACTACTGAGACCTGACCAACCCACCTTTTCTGATCACACATTTCTTTGATGTTATCCTTTCATCTGTTTTTTTTTCTTTTGAGCAGTTCCTTATTTGTTGTGTTTTATTACCTGTTCACATTCACCACTGCTTTCTGAGTGATCCTTAATTTTAATTGTTTGGAGGTTGTACGGTTTATGGAACAAATGAGATAATGCATGTAAAATATTTTGTCAACCTTGAAGGGACTAAATACATGTGAGCTCAAAAAAAGAAAGTACTCCCTTTGTCCTTTGTCCCCATTAACTATACGAACTTGGTGTGTGACATTGGGCAAGATTTTCTCCTTTTCTGGGCCCCAGTTTCCCAATTTATAAAATGAGAGTGTTGGTTTTAATAATCCCTAATTTTTCACAAACTGGTATGATTTAGGTTTTTGAGAGCTTAAAGATGACACTAGCAAGAGGCAATGTTGTACAACGGACAATGAGCTGGCCTGGGAGTCAGGAAGCTCTGGGTTCTAGTTCGGTCTCTGACACATACTGGCTGTGTAAACCATAGACAAGTCACTTTAACTTTTTCTTGGAGGCAATTGAGGTTAAGTGACTTGCCCAGGATCACGCATCTAGTAAGTGTCTAAGGCTAAATGTGAACTCAAGTCCTCCTGATTCCAGGGCCAGTGTTCTATCCACTGCACTGCCTTGTTGCTCTGCTTTAACTTCTTAGTGACTCAGTTAACTGTTTGCCTGTTGTTTCCCCCATTCGAAGCTCCATGCTTCTGAGCGATTATAAACTCCATGCTTCTGAGCGATTATAAGCTCCATGGGGGCAGACTGTCTTTTTCTTTTTTAATATTTGACTTAGAGGAGGGAAAGGGTGTGGGGTTGGAAACATGATAGCCATCTTTAAGTATTGTCATGTGGAACAGGGATTATCTTTGTTCTGTTTGACTCCAGAGGGCAGAACCAGAGACTACAAATGGGTGGGAGTTACTGGGAGGCAGATCTTGGATCTGTTGTAAGGAAAAACTTCCTATTAATTATTTATCCCAAAGTGGAATTCACTGTCTCAGGAGATAATGGGCTTTTCTCTAGGAAGGCTATGAATATACAAACATAAGACACCGTCTTAGAGAGAGTCTCAGGAGGTAGCAGAAAGAATTCCAGATGCTTCTAGTGAAGAGATTCAGAATTAGAAAGGACCTCAGAGGTGATCTAGTCTTACCTCTACTGAAACGTGAATCCTTTATATAATCTCCAAATGGAAGGGAAACACACATTTTAGAGTCTACTACGTGCCAAGCACTGTGCTAAATGCTTTACAAGTTTTATCTCATTTGATCCTCACAAAAGCCATAGGAGGTAGATACTATCATTTTACATATGAGGGAATTTAGACAGATAGAGGTCGTGTGCTACACAGGATCACATAGGTAGTACATGTCTGAGCCTGAATTGGAACCAAGGTCTCCATGATTCCAGTAGGATTTAGATGGCTCTGGAGGAGAAGTGAGGCTGGTGACCTGCACAGTCCTCTCTCATTCAAAACAAAGTCAAGTGCAAGTCATGTCATCACTTCTCTGATGGCATGGTCTTCTCTGACAATGAAGGATGAACACAATTCTGTCAGTAGATGCAGCTGGATGAATGGGGACCCAGCTAGCTGGGTAACTCAGCTCCTCCTCTCCTGTCTGCCTCCCCTTTCCCTTCCTTCCCCTCTCATTTGAATGGTGAAAAGATGCCCAGTTGACCTGGGTTTTACTAGCTAGTTTCCTTTCCTTTTCCTTTTTCCTTTCCTTTCTCCTTTCTCTTTCCTTCCCTTCCCTTCCCTTTCTTTCCTTTCCCCAAACCTTAAACCTCCTGCACTCTGAAGCTGGGATGCCAATGGGCCCCTGTCCAAGGGCTCTTCTGGACCCTCCTGGCTTTAGAGTGATTATCAGTAGTAACTGCTCCTGTTTCCCTCCCAGTCTCATGTCTTTCTTTTTCTTGGCCTCATTAAGGGGGCCATGCCCTGGCTACTTCTTAAACAGGCCTATTCAATGAATGGGTATTATCCTATTTTACCTGCAAAGACCTTGGTCTGAAGAACCCAAGTTCTCCCACTGCATCCTGGGTCATCTCCAGTCATCCTGATGAATGTCTGGTCACTGGATTCAGATGCCTCTGGAGGAGAAGTGAGGCTGGTGACCTGCCCGGCCCTCCCTCACTCAAAACAAAGTCAAGTGTGAGTCATGTCATCATTTCTCTGATGGCATGGTCTTCTTTGGCATTGAAGGACGAACACACACAAACAAGCTCCATCCATTATGCTAGCTAGCCTCCAGTCTCCATTTAAAGAAGAGATGGCTAACTCCCCCATTCCAAGGTAGTGTATTTGGTTTTGAGATACCTCTAGTAGTGAGGAGGTTTTTCATTAAAAAGAGATACAAAGTTGTCTTTCTCTGTCTTCCCTGCATTGTACCCAGTTTACAATTTATAGTCTGGGAGAGTTGCCTGGAGCACAGAGAGGGTAAATTACTTTCCTGGGGTCAGTATGTAAGAAGCAGGACCTGAACCCAGATCTTGCTATCCAGCTCTCTTATCCACTACACAATTTTGTCTCTCACGTTCTGAATATCTGTAGCGATACTTATATTCATGTGATTTAAAAATCTGTGTGATTCCTTCTGCAATCTGCCTTTCTTTTCTGCTGTTCTGTCACCATCACTTTGAAGGTGGAAGAGGGCTGCAGAAAACCATTGCACAATTTTATTTGTGTCATAGGTTACCATGACCAAACAATTCATCCCCTTGCGACCATTCTGTTGATGAATTGTCTCTCCATATTTAGCTAGATTGATTTGCTTGTTGATTGGACTATACTCAAAGCATTTCCAGTTTTGTAGAAGCATTCAGGCCATGTGCTCTAATGTCCTTCAGGAAACTGGGGTTTCCATGTCATGAATAGAAGTCATTTGAATTCTGGGGGCCTCATTTTCCATAGTTGGAAAATGAGGGGGTTAAACTTCATAACCTCTCAAAGTCATTTTCCAACTCCAAATTTTGATATTGGTATAGATTCTCTTTATTACTTCCCCAGAGTCTGGCAATAGCCTCCTTTCAAATATATCTTTTTTTATTTTATTCCTCTAACAATCCATCTCCTTTTTCCTATTCCCCTAACTCTGATTTAGGGGTTTTCAACATCCACAACTCTTACCATTTAAATCTTATTCTGAGCTGTAGAAGAAATGTTTTTTTAGCAGAACCAGAATAAGGTTAATATGTGGATTTAGACAATGGCACGGTCTGGGTTAACTCTAGGAAGCAATCACAGAGCCCAGAAAGGTAAGAGCTGAAAGGAACCTTAGAGATAATAAGAGAAAAGACAGAAGGACGTTTCTTATAATGTCTGAAAAATCTTATCACAGGGAGAGAATTGTGGAGGAGGAACATGGACAAGTAGCTGGTAGCTGAATTTCAGCTGGGTTCTGCTGCTGTTTGCATCCAGCATTTGGCAGGAAGCCGCTAATTGCCAATCAAAGGCAGTTGAGCAAACTAGCTTCATCTGGCAGAAAAGACAGAAGACCATTATAAATAAATAAAACAATTTGCTTCTGGAGTTGACCACCTACAAGAATGAAAAAAGACTGAGGATCTTTCTAGTATGGAGTGTGAAGGGAATTTTGCATTGAATAGAGTATGTGATATTTATCTTTATGACATTATTGAATAACTGCTATCTATTCTACAGGTCTATGTCTTAGAAGGAGAGATAAAAGGGTTTGAGGAAGGTCTCTTCACTCAAAAATGGAAGAAGGGCTTCTAACTACAAACAAAGAAGACAAGACAGCAGAAGAGGCATAGGGGAAGACTGACCTGTTAGGACATTGGGGAGTGAAAGAATATTTTGCAGAATTTGGAAGGAAAGAAGTTGGGTGTGTGCTGGAGCTTGCTTGTACTGACTTGAAAGGGTCAATTGTTAAAAATTCAGTCTGACCATTTATACCTCAGAAATTGACAAACGTTACAAATCAGGGCTTGATTTATTGTTCTGGTGATTGTCTGGACTTAAAAAATTGATAGAGGAAATGTTATTAATGGAGATTAAACTTAAATGTGTGTCATATATAGTTTTTTAAAATGTAGAGCTGGTTGTGAAACATTTATCAGCATACTACTGAAGATCAACTATTAAACATTTGCACTGAGCAAGAGATATGAGGTCTTTCCATAATAGGGCCAGCTCCCCCCTCTGAGAAAGAAACATCTGATCTAAAAAAATTACACTTTAATTAAAAAATTATCAAAATCTGTTTTCCTTTTGTTCCAATTTCCAACCTCATTGGAAAGGAAAACATAAAAATAAAGCCTTTGGCAACAAATATACATAGGTAAGGGAAACCAATTCTTATACTGACCTATTTTTTCTTATCTAATTCTCAATCATTTTTATGATTACTACTTTGTATATAGTCTGAGATCTGTACTGCAATGTCTCCTTCCTTTCCACTTTTTCTTTTCATTATTTCCCTTAAGATTTTTGTTTCTACAAAAGAATTTTTCAGGATTTCATTTTGTTATTTGTTATTATTTTTTTCTAACTATAAAGTAATTTGTTAGTAGATAATTGGCATGGCATTGAATAACTAAATTAACTTAGGTAGCATTGTCATTTTATTATATTGACTCAGTCTACCCATGAATAATTAGTTTTTTTTATAATTTACACCAGTCTTTATTTGTGAAAGTATGTTTTGTAGTTGTCATAGAGTTCCCATTTGTGTCTTAGCAGGTTTATTTCTAAGTATTTTCTATATTCTATCGTTATTATAAGTGGAATTTCTTTTTCTATTTTGTTTTGTTGGTAATATACAGACATGCTGATGATTTATGTGGGCTTATTTTAAATCCTATAACTTTGCACAAGTTATTACTTGTTTCACTTAATAATTAATTGACTTAGGGTTCTTTAAGTAAACAGATATATATATATATAAAATCTATGAAAGAGATACTTTTGTTTCTTCTTTTCCTATGCTTATTCTCTCAATTTTATTTCCTCATTGCTATAGCTAGCAGTTCTAATGACATATTAAATAGCAAGTCTTGATAATGGACATCATTGCTTTATCCCTGGTCTTATGTGAAAAGCCTTTAGTTAAGGCTGGCTCTTGATTTTAGAGAGATACTACATAGTTTATTAAGAAAAGATCCATTCATTCCTATGTTCTCTAATTTTGTAAATAACGGGAATGGATGTTTTATTTTGTCAAAAGCTTTTTCTTTCATCTACTGATATAATCAAATAATTTTTTTATTAACGTCTTATTATATTGCTTAATTTCCTAATATTGAATTAAATCTGCATTCCAAGTGTAAATATAACTGGGTCATAGTTTGTAATCTTTGTGATATATTGCTGAAATCTCCTTGCTAATATTTTATTTAAAATGTTTGCATCAATGTTCATCAGGGATATTGGTCTATAGTTTTTGTTCGCTGTTTTGACTATAATTGGCTTAGGTGCCAAGACCATATTTGTACTATGGAAGGATTTGGTAGGATTTTTTCTTTTCCTATTTTTTCAAACAGCATATATAATAGTCAAATTAATGATTATTTGGATATTTGATCGAACTCATTTGTAAGTTCATCTGGTCTTGTTTTCTTTTTTCTTTTGGGAGCTTATTTGTGACTTCTTCAATTAGCTTTTCTAGAATTGTTTTATTCCTCTTGTCCTGTTGATCTGGGCATTTTATATTTTTGTAAAATTTCATGTATTTCATTTAGACAGTTTAATCCACATATAATTGAGCAAAGGTTTCCAATAATTTCCTTTATTTCCTTTTCATTTGTTAATTCTTTTTTCCCTTTTGATACTGACAATTTTGTTTTGCAGTGATATAGGCCTGCTTGTTCTCAATTCTGAGCATTCTTTTTGGCTTTCTCCTATTCCTGAGATGCTTTCCTTTCTCATTTCCTTCCCCCGCCTTCCCTGGCTTCCTTCTAGTTTTAGCTAAAGTCCCATCTTCTGCAAGAAGTTTTTTTTTATCAGTCTTCCTTAATCTTAACGCCTTTCCTCTGATATCATCTGCAATTTATTTTGTATATATCTTCTTTGTACAGGCATGATGTCACCTTCATTAGATTGTGAGTGGCTTGGGAGCAAAGTTTTTGTTATTGTTGTTGTTTGGGTTTATTTGTTTTTTCTTCATTTCTTTGTAGCCACAGTTTGTGCCTGAGACATAATAAATGCTTAATTATTTAAAAAAATCAGTCAGTTGTTTAGGTATTTAATTTTCAAGTTTTATTTAGTTTTACTTAATTCAGCTCCTCCCCTTGGTTGCCCCCCCAATTTTATTTTCGATTTTTCACTTTTGGTGTTTAACATTGGTTGGTTTCCTAGTTTTTTTTTTTGAAAGTTGCATATCCAATTTGTTGATTTATTCATTCTCTCTTTTGTTGGTGAAAATGTTTAGAAGTATACATCTCCTCCTAAACATTGCTTGGGTTTTAGTCCAAAAATTTTGGCAAATTGTATCACTGTTGTCATTATCTTTAGTAAAATCATCTATTGTTCCTACGATTTTTTCTTTGACCTAACAATTCTTTATTTATTTATTTATTTAACTTTTTTTATTTATTTAACTTTTTTTAACTTATTTAACTTTTTTTATTTATTTATTTAACTTTTTACATTCATTTTCACAAAATTTTGGGTTCCAAATTTTCTCCCCATTTATCCCCTCCCCCCACCCTAATACACCAAGTATTCTAATTTCCTCTATCACCAATCTGCCCTCTCTTCTATCCTCCCTCCCTTCTCTTGTCCCCATCTTCTCTTTTGTCCTGTAGGGCCAGATGACTTTCTATTTCCCATTAACTGTATTTCTTATTTCCTAGTAGCAAGAACAATACTAAACAGTTGTTCCTAAAACTTTGAGTTCCAAATTCTCCCCATCCCTCCCTCCCCACCCATTCACTTTGGGAAGGCAGGCAATTCAATATAGGCCATATCTGTGTAGTTTTGCAAATGACTTCGATAATAGTCGTGTTGTGTAAGACTAACTATATTTCCCTCCATCCTATCCTGCCCCCTATTGTTTCTATTCTGTCTTTTGATCTCCTTTCTTTTTAAAAAATTAAGATCATTGACACATTATAAAATCATTTCTATGCCCTTTGTCTTATGTGTCTTATGTGACTTCTTTTATGACCCCTGATGCTATTTGGGTCCCCAGGGAACACTTGTGTATCATTTTCTATTAGAATGTAAACAATTCATTCTTCTCCTTCACTTGTCTCCTGGATTTTCTTCTGACTCACCAGACCTCTTTACTATATCCCAGCAGCCTTTTCACCCTAAAAGATGTGTCTGACCCTGTACCCTTCTCTCTTTGGAAGTTATATCTCTTTTTCTGTGGCTTCCTCATATTGATGAATTCTTTCCAAGAATCTCCATTTGAAGGATTGTCCAACCCATTTAGGCTCACTCCTTCACTCCTCTCCAATGTAAGCTCCTTCAGGGATTTCTTTTCTTTTCTTTCTTTTTTTTTGTATTTGTATTCCTAGCACAGTACCTCACACATAGTAATTAATAAATGTTCTATCCATCTATGTGTCTATCTTTATCTTTCTTCTAATCTTTCCTTGTTTAGTCCCTTATGATGGTTTATATTTACTGTTTTATGTTTCTCTTGACTCCTGGGTTTGTATTTCCAAGTTTTTACTAAGCTCTGCTCTTTCTGTCAAGAGTGCTTAAAAGTTCTCCATTTCATTTAAGTCCTTTTGACTCTGCAGGATAATACTTAGTTTTTCTGAGTAAGTTATTCTTGATTGTAAACTTATGTCTTTTGCCTTCTGGAATATTATCTTCCAAACTTTCCATTCCTTTGAGTAATGGCTGTTAAATCTTGTGTGAAACTGACTGGCTACTAAGCATTTAAATAGTTTCTTTCTGGATGCTTGTTATATATTTTTTTGACCTGGAAGATCTAGATTTTGGTTTATGATATTCCCAGCAATTTTCATTTTGGGATTTCTTTCAGTAGGTGAGAAGTGACTTTTTTCTAATTTCACTTTGTTCTCTGGTTCTAATTGTTCTGAGCAGTTTTCCTTAATAATTTTAGTAAATAAGATGCCTATATTACTTTTTATTTTGGTCATCCCTATAAGATAGTCCAATGATTTCAAAATAATTTCTCCTTGATCTGTTTAACAGGTCAGTTAAAATAAAAAAAAATAATTTTAGGTCAGTAAAAATGAGATTTTCTTCTGATTTTTCAATGTTTTGAGATTTTGACTATTTTGAATTTGAATATTTGAATATGAGAATCTTGTCTCATGCAACCATGAACTTTCATTTGGTCTGTCATAATTTTCAAATAATCTGATACTTGGTCAAAATTTTGTATTTCTTATACTAAGCTGTTCATTCTCTTTGTATTAGAGTCAGGTTATCTGAACTTCTGGAGGAGATGTTTGGGCTGTACTTGGCTATGTTTTATATTCTCTTGAATCTTCCTGTTGCTTTTTCAGCATTTGCAGTGCTATGTTATTCAAAGACTTTAGGGAAAGCTCAGACTGGATACCTGCAAGGTTTTAGTGCACCCAAAGTGATCTGATTCATGGTGAAGTTCATCTTCTTGATTTTACCTTTTCAAGCCCCTGATCTAGTTTTGGATCTGAGCAAAACAATGATGAACTTAACACTGCTTGGAGCCTCAGTAGACTGCTGCTAGCCCAGCCACTAACAAGTAACTGGAAGGTCCTGTAGCTTCAGTGATGGAATTGTAGATTTTCCTTTGGTCTGATCTCCTTGCCCTGGTTATTTTGCAACAGGTTTCAGACTGAGATAGAGGCTGGATCTGATATCCTGCTCCCAGGATCAGAGCTAACTAGCTGCTGCTCCCTGATGGTTTTGCTTCTTGCCTAGTACATATTCTCAGGCCCTTGATCATTCTCTCCCTTGGTACACCCCTAGGAGCAATTGCCTCCTTAGTCCATACTGGATGTAAGACTCAGATCTGTGTTATTAGCAATGGAACTACCATTTGGCACCTGTTCTACTCCCTGTACAGTGTCAGGCCCCTCCATGCTTGATCTAGGATGTCTTCTTTCTCCAGTGAACAGCCTAGAACTGGAATGCTCCAACTTGAACTCTCTTAGTTGATCCCTGTCCCATTGTCTGTCTTCCTGTGCTCACTTGGCCTGGAAAAAAAATTTGCTATGATTTTCCTTTGGATTTTCTGTTCAGAATTTGGTCTGGTGGGTTTTCTAGGTCTTTGTTGGATTAGTAGGATGGGAACACAGCTGGATTGTACTGATTCCTCTTGTTTCACCACCTTAGTTAGCAAATCTTATTGCTGCAAGAATTGATGATGCGGATCCATAGGTTCTGTCAGAAAAAATTTGGGAAGGATTAGTGGAAGAAGACACTAGTAATGGTTTACCTGAAGAAGTTGGTATTTTTTGCATATGGATATTGAGGCAGGGGTTTAATGACTCAGCTTTGATAATAGGGTGGTCTTTTGCTTACCCAGGACTTGTCTCTGGAATGTGATAGCGAATGTCACATAAATTATCAACCTTGATCACCACTGTTCACTTCCATTGGTTCATGTATAAATAATACTGCATCTGGAAACCTAGAAAATCATGCTAATGATGATTCCTGGGCAAGAAATCGAAGAGAAATTAATCACCTTCCATCTTAGAATTTGTGATCAAGGAGAAGACAGCCAAGCATAGTTTGATACACACCTGGAACTTCAGAGACTAGATTTTACAGTATTCAGAGAAAGGACAGGTAGGATCTATGGGCTAAACTCTACAGGGAAGTTATCCCAAGTGTAATGGGAAGCATTCAGGAATTAAGTCTTGAACACTCAAATGAAAATAATTTGGATGAGGAGGAAAAAATGTATTAATTATGTCAATGCATTGGGAACTTATCTACCCACTGAAACCATAAAAGTCATGTCAAAATTATGAAAGCAAGAAATGAAAGATGAATTAAAAAAACCCCAAACTGACACCATCCTGAAAACAATGTCTAGAGTGCTAAAACCCATAGTAGATTGAAAAAAATGAAAAGGGGCATTAAAAAACTGAAGGAAAAGAGGAAGATCACAGCATTTTGCAACTTAGAATCTGCTTTTCTATGTTAGCTCATTGGTTCTTGTAGCAAATCCATGGGGTACATAGTAGAAGTACTATCATCCCTATTTTACAGACAGGAAAATTGAAGAGAGGGTAATGGATTTGCCCATGGTGACACAACTAGCAAATAGCCAACCAGAGTTCAAGTTCTCCTCACTCTAAATCAGGTGCTTCATCTATGACACCAATTAAACCGGGGAGAAATTCTGCTTTTGTGTAAGTGTAGAGAGACAGCAAAGACAGGGTTTTTGTTTTTGCTTTGCTATCAACAGCCATGCATTGTAAAGGCAGGATTGTGGGTCTGGAATCTTGGATGATGACCTTGCCTCCTTCACTCAGCCTTTCTTTCTGACTCAAATTTATTTTCTTGACAGTAAATTGGAGATGATCTTGGGTGTGAAATGGGCATTATAGGAGAGTTTCACAGGCTGTGCTGGCTCATGGCCTCTAGCTATGGCTGAAGAGATGCCAGTCTGCCCTTGTTTTGATAAGGGCAGAAGTTTCCTAGTTATTTCCCTCTAGTAGCTAGGGGCTGAAATGGTCACCTGAGAAGATGAAGTCTAGAAGCTAGTAGCAGGGAGCAGTGCTCAGTTGGACTTATGAACAGCAGTGCAATGAAGTGAGAATGGTGTGACGATGTCACTATAGAACATTAGTAGCCCTGTAGGGTTGGAGGTTCAAATATTCTCAAGGTCGATACCTTCCACATGAATTCTCTAGCCACAAGAGTCCATGGTTCATGTCTTTTACCTGTGTGCCTTCCATGAATGGTTTCTGGTCACATGGATTCCATATAGGCAGGAGAGGTTGAGAATAAGGGCCTCACTGTGGATACATTGTACAAAGGGAGTTCTGGCCTGCTGTCCATTCTTAAGTCCTCAGGGAACATGAGTGTTTTTGTTCTGATGAACAAGGAGAACCTAGTTTTAATAAGCTTCACTTATGAATCTGTTGTGATAAATACCCTTATTTAGAGAGGAAAGTGAAATAGAAGAAAACATTGGATTTGGACAAATTATTTCTCCCTCTCAACTCCAGTGCTGGTACTATTTATCTCACAGAATTGCTATGGGGAAAATACTGTGCAAATCTTTCAGTTTGCCATATTAAATAGAGATGATTATTTTAAAAATAGGTTTTATTGATGTATTTTAGACATGGTCTGTATTTCCCCTTATATTTAGCCCCTTCCCTCCCTTATTTTTTACAACAAAGATTAAAAAGGTGGTAGGGGTGGAGGGAAAGATTCAGCAAAACTAAGACATTAAAAAAATTCAAAGATACAGAATGTTCTACTTATAAGTGCCTGCCTCTGCAAAGAAGTGGGAGCCAAGGGTTGTATTTATACCTTTGGTATATATCCTTGGTATATACATATATACTTGACACATATATATGTACATACATACATACACACATATATTATATGCATATATTATACGTGTACTTTGGTATATACATATATACTTGGTGCACACACACACAGATATATATATATATATATATATATAGACTTTAGTATATATCTTTGGTATATACTTTGGTGTGTATATATACATATATAGGCATATATGTATATACATGTATACACACACATACACCAAGCATATATATATACTTTAGTATATATCCTTGGTATATACTTTGGTATATGCATATATACATTGTACGTACACACACACATATACACTTTAGTGTGTGTCCTTGGTATATACTTTGGTATATACATATATACTTGGTGCATACATATACACACACACACATACTATATATACACACACACACACACGTATACTTCAGGATATATTCTTGGTATATACTTTGGTACACACACACACACGCACATATATATATATATATACTTGGTGCATATATATATGTATATACATATATACATACATACATGTACACTTCAGGATATATTCTTGGTATATACATATATACTTGGTGCATATATATGTGTATATGCGTACATACATACATATACACATGTATATCTTAGTATATATCCTTGATATATACTTTGGTATATGCGTATATACTTGGTGCGCACACACACACACACACACACATACACTTTAGTATATATCCTTAGTATATACTTTAGTATATACATATATGCTTGGTGCATATATATGTATATATACACATACACATATATATTCACACATGCACACATACATACACACATGTATACTTCAGGATATATTCTTGGCATATACTTTGGTATATACATATATACTTGGTGCATACATATGTGTATATATATGTATATGTATATACATATATACTTGGTGCATATATATGTATATATACTATATATATACACATACATACATACACATGTATACTTCAGGATATATTCTTGGTATATACATATATACGTGGTGCATATATATGGTAATATGCATACATACATACATATACACATGTATATCTTAGTATATATCCTTGATATATATTTTGGTATATGCATAGATACTTGGTGTGCACACACACACACACACACACACATATATATACACACACACTTTAGTATATATCCTTGGTATATACTTTGGTATATACATATATGCTTAGTGCATATATAGGTGTATATATATATACATACATATATACATGCACACATGTATACTTTAGTATATATCCTTGGCATATACTTTGGTATATACATACATGCTTGGTGCATATATAGGTGTATATATATACATACATATATATACATGCACACATGTATACTTTAGTATATATCCTTGGCATATACTTTGGTATATACATACATGCTTGGTGCATATATAGGTGTATATATATACATACATATATATACATGCACACATGTATACTTTAGTATATATCCTTGGCATATACTTTGGTATATACATACATGCTTGGTGCATATATAGGTGTATATATATACATACATATATATACATGCACACATGTATACTTTAGTATATATCCTTGGTATATACTTTGGTATATACATACATGCTTGGTGCATATATAGGTGTATATATATATATATATACATACATATATACATGCACACATGTATACTTTAGTATATATCCTTGGTATATACTTTGGTATATACATACATGCTTGGTGCATATATAGGTGTATATATATATATACATACATATATACATGCACACATGTATACTTTAGTATATATCCTTGGTATATACTTTGGTATATACATACATGCTTGGTGCATATATAGGTGTATATATATACATACATATATACATGCACACATGTATACTTTAGTATATATCCTTGGTATATACTTTGGTATATACATACATACTTGGTGCATATATAGGTGTATATATATATATACATACATATATACATGCACACATGTATACTTTAGTATATATCCTTGGTATATACTTTGGTATATACATACATGCTTGGTGCATATATAGGTGTATATATATACATACATATATACATGCACACATGTATACATTAGTATATATCCTTGGTATATACTTTGGTATATACATATATTCTTGGTGTATATATATGTGTATACAAACATATATGCATGTATACTTTAGTATATCTCTGGTATATACATACATGCTTGGTGCATATATATGTGTGTTTATATGTGCATACACACATGTATACTTTAGTATATATCCTTGGCATATACTTTAGTACATACATGTATCCTTGGCATACACACACATATGTATAGACGGTTGGTATTTTTACATTCGGTTTTGATCGTTGATTGGATTTTGGTTGTTTTTTCCATTTGCATCACTGTACTTAGGTGCATGTTGTTATCCTGGCCCTGTTGACTTTACTTGTGACCTTAGACAAGTCACTTAAGCTCTGCTTGCCTCAGTGTCCTCAATTGTTAAATGGGATTATTCTAATAGCACTTACCTTACAGTGTTGTTGGAGGATCAAATGAGATATTTGTGAAAAGCTTTTAGTAAAGTGTTCCATTTACAGTAGGTGCTTACCAACTCTTCTTCCCTTCCCCCTCCCTTTCCCTCATCAGTTTCTGTTTTTCCTTGCTTCTTTGTATCCATCATGTTTTTTGTTTCTTATAGCAGAGTAATGTTAAATTACATTATATTCATTAGCCACAATGTGTTTAGCTCTTCTCCAACTGATGGGCTTTGTTTCTAGTTTTTTGCTACCACGAATGTGATCTTATAAATATTTGGGTGTCTATAGCACTTTTTTTTTTTTAAAACCAGTGATCTTCAGGAGGTATATTCCTAGCAATGGAACCTTTGAGTCAAAGAATATGGACATTTTAGTCACTTCATTTGCATAATTCCAAATTGCTTTCCCGAGTGGTTGTAGCAATTCACAGATGTACCAGGAATTTGCTTGTCCCTCCAATATGGACCATTCTGGTCTTCTGTCATCTTTACCTACTAACAGCGGGTGAGATGAAATTTCACGGTTATCTTGATTTACTCTTCTCTTATTATCGATTTGGAGTTTTCTTTTATATGGTTGTTTAATATTTGCAGTTTTTTGGAGAACTATTCATATCATTTGACCATTTAGTTATTGGGGGATAATAGGCATTTTTATTACAGCTTTTCAGAGTTAGGTTTAGAAATTAGCTCAGTAAAGGCATAACACCAGACTAACTTGCTCAAATCTGCCTCCAGACCAAGGTAGGGACGCTGGTGGAGTTACAGAGCCTTTGAAAATTTACTGTGATGCTCAGGAATCCTTTGTACATACCAGATCTGGGAGTCTGAGCGCCAGACCACTGTGGCAAGGAGAAAATAAGGGGTGTTATCTTGATAGCCAGATAAGAGTTTCTTTTCACTTGAAGTTGTTTTGGGATTATTGTTTAGGAAACCACTTTGCTTTGGCTCCCTCTCCTGCTTTCTCTTTCCGTCCGCTGATAAAATATCCCAAACATGGAGCAGTTAAAGGCAGCTATAAAACTGAGCAGAAACACGGATACTGGTGCTTATCACAAAGCATCTCAGAGAGCAGCCAGGCCTTCCGACTTCAAGTTTATTCCTCCTCCTCTGTTTCACCTCAGATAATGTCCCATAAACAGCTAAGAGGGTCATTTTAAAGGTCTAACAGCCCTGGTTTCTTGTCGCTGCATCTTGTATCCTTTTTTTTTCCCTTCCAGGGCAGCCAGACCTGGCTTGGCCAGAAGAACCCAGGTCTAGCATTCACCGTTCAGCTATTTCTCCTGCTTGCCAGGTGTAGGTCAAGATAACAAGGCAGAAGATGCCCTTTGGATTTTTTCCCCTAGGGATTGATTATTGCAGCAGAGGTCAACTGTGAAGCTCAGGTGATTGTCTAGCCCCCCAAATGTGAGTACTACCGGAAGCTTTGTGTCCTCTCATGGGCAAAGGGGAATGAATTTGAGACTTTTGCATTAGGAGTCACCTGAGATGATTTGGCCTTAATGTAAAGTATTTGTCATTGAACTGCCTTGTTAAATTTCTTGGTATTTATGTGTGTGTGTGTGTGTGTGTGTGTGTGTGTGTGTGTTGTCTCTGTCCCCTTTTGGGGAAGGGAGAGAACTATCTCCTGTTTTCCCCAAGGGAATGTTTTTGGGGCAGGTGTTCAGTCAAGTTTTGCTCCTTGATTAATGATAGCATGCCTACTGCTCTGGTGTCCAACTTGACATGGAGCAGGGGGCATATGTGGGCATACCTGTGATTGAGTTTCCTGGTTCTGACGGATATCACCTTGAATCTTATGGGTGCTTTAAACTTTCTAGAGGCAGTGTAACACAGTGAATAAAGTTTTAGACTTGGGGTCAGGACATACTTGAGTTTAAATTTCACCTTAAACATTTACTAGTTGGATGACCTCTGACAAATCATGAATCTTCTCTGAGCCTTAATTTCCTCATCTGTAAAATGGGGATAGTAATGGTGGCGATATGGACCTCATTGAGTTGTCATGTGGTTCCAGTGGGATGATGGATGTAAAGTGTTTTGCAAATTTAAGATGTCAGTTGTTAATGGAATGTTTTACTACTTATTGTATCTCCTTTGACAGCCCTTGGGAGCTGACAGGGCAAATTTACAGTTAAGGAAACTGAGGTCCACAGAAAGTAAATGATTTGTCCAGGCTTACAAAGGGTATTAGTTATAGAGCCAGCTCTCTCCTGGGTACTTGTCCTATCTGCCTACCTTTAGGTCTGTCAGTAAGGTCAAAGCAGATAGTGAGCATGGTAAAAAGCTTGAAGGTTTGAAAAGTGCTTTACAAATATGATTTCTTTAGAACTTCTCCAGTTGAATTTGCCCAACTTGGGCTATTGATTGATTGAGATGATAAGTCAAGATTGGGGTCTCAGACAGGTCCGTGGCCAAAAAGCTCATGGTTATTTTTGACGAAAGCAGATAAGGAGGCAATGTCAGTCGGTAGAAGATTGGGATCCAAGACACCTAAATTCTAGTCCTGGCTTGACTGCTAATCTGTCTGTGATCATGAACCAGTCCTCTTTGGGTCTCAGTTTTTTTAGCACTAACTTGAGAGATTGGTCTAGATGACTTCTAAGGTTCTTTCTAGTTCCAGTATTCTGTGGTTCTGTGCCAAATGTGGGCCAACACTACTGTTCTCAGTTAACCAGGTATGTCTCCCATCCAGTGCTCAATTACTCTAATAATTTATCTGGGTTCTTTAGAAGGAAGTGATCTATTTTGTTCTATCATTGCCTGCTTCCTTCTGAAACATAGATTTAGTTACTACCAACACCTGCAAGCTTCTGCAGGGGAGCAGAACCCAAAGAGGTTGTCTGAAAATCATGGACAAGGTGAGAACTTTGGAAGCTCGGATGAGGGTCCTTGGAGAAGGGCAGGGCAAACCCTTCCTAAAAGAAAGATCCTTTCAAGAGTGGTTAATGCTGTCTTCTTTTTTCTCTCACTAATCCATCACTTTCTTACCTTCACTGGGGGTGAAGGTTAGGGCAGTTAGTGTGTGTGTGTGTGTGTGTGTGTGTGTGTGTGTGTATAAGGAGTACTATTTTTGGTGTCAGGAGAAAGAGGTTTATATCCTGGTTCTGCCACTTGTTAGCTGTGTGGCTATAGGTGACTTGTGTCACTTCTCTGGGCCTCAGTTTACTTATCTATAAGATGGGGAAAATCACACTTGTACTTATGTTACTTCCACTTTATGTTACTTATACTTATTACTTCAATCATTACAGGTGTGTGGGCTTCTCCTTTCTTTCTTTCCTCATGGTATTTCCACCAAGGTCCTTCTCTGATGCCCCAGCATGGCATGGATCTGATCCTGAGTTCTTGAAGTAGAATATAAGTTCCTTGAAGGCAGGAACTTTTCCCTTTTTTGTCTTTTGTGCCCACATCACCCAGCGCAGATCTTTACACAGAGTAGACACTCAATAAAAATTTGTTAAATGGAGTTGAATCCAATAATTGTGTTTGCAGGTTCTGAAAGTCAGAAAGTCAGAAGGCCTTAAGGAGAGGCCCATTGATAGGTTGGGTACCTGTTGCTTGAAAGCCAGTCTAGCTGAGTGCTGAGGGAAGGCTGGCCACTAGAAGATGAATTTCTCTTTTGGCCACAACTCATGAGACCAGCTGCTAGGGAATTGGGGGGGGTTGTAATCTGCCTCATGGAGGGATACTCGACACAGTGAAACCCCTAATCCCTGTACAATACAAAAAATGAGTATTTTAGTAAGAATGAACCTTTACCTGGGTAAATCAGTTGAAGTGTTTCAAAGTCCTTGCACACCCTTCCTTCCTTGGTTCCTAGCAGGATTTCTCTTATCCTCCATCAAATCAAAAGTTCTGAATTCTGCTATGATCAGGAAGAAACTACATTGTATTTTGTAAGAGATTCCTCATTGTCTTATAGAATTCCACCCCCCCAAACCAAACATTGTATATCAGTTTTATGTAATCTTAATGCCCTCTGATGATAATTCTCTCTCCTCTCCCCGCCTTCCCCATTATCTGATCTAACCCTCTTCTATTTTTGAGAGCATATTTTCGCTTCTGGCCAGTTCTTTCTGACTCTGAGAGTATCTTTAGTCCCAGGGAATTGTTAAATTTTTGATGTACTTTCTGATATATTTCTCTTGAGATTCAGAAAAGCCCTAAGAGATGGGCAAGGTAGGTATTTCTCTCCATCTGGATGAGGCAGGGGTCCAAAGGAGTGAGAGGATTTGCCTTTTAAAGAGGCACCATGAATCCAACCCAGAGGCAGGAATTAGAACTCAGGTCCCCTGACTTCCACATTCTACCCACTCTGCCACAAGGTTTATTTCTTCCAGACATTTCTCCCTATGGGAAGAAGTAGAATCTAAAAGAGAATCTATTCTATGTTATGGGGGGTGGTGGTTGTTGGCATGAAGGGCAGGGCCCTGGGATAAGAGAACATGGTTTCCCATCCCTCCCCTAACACTTAGAGACCGTAGGACCTTGGGTAAATGAATCAGCTTCCCTAGACCTTAGTTTCTTTCTCTTTAGAATGAGAAGTTTGATCTAGGTGGCCTCTGAAGCTCTGGATCTATGATTCTAGGTTGCAGAAAGTAGAGAAGGGAACTCATAGCTAGAGAACGTAGATAGGAACAGACCAGACGTATCTGCTCCTAGGGCCAAATTGTGATGGCGGATCTATCCCCTTAGTGGGGATCATCTCAAGAATTCCTTCCATGGGCTCAGCAGCTTACAAAACGTTTTTACTTCCATTACCTCATTGATCTGTACAACACAACTGTGCAGGAAGCAGGGCAAGGGTTATTATTCCCTTTGTGCCTAGGTGGAAACAGGCCCGGAGTGACTTAGCCTGGATCACACCGAAAGAAGTAAGGATTAGAACCCGGGTCTCTCTTCTCATCTCATCGCCAGGTTCAGGGCTCTTCCTGCTGGCCCAGGCTGAGGAAAGCTCCTGGTCCCTGGCTGGGAGGTGTTTTTAAAGAGGCTCTTTGGATGGGCTTTGTGGCTGCAATATATTTGAATTATCCTCGCGGAGGAGCCTCTGTTTGGTAAACAAAGTGAAGTAAACCTCAGCTCTAAGACAAATACAATTGACATCGGGGTCCTAGGAGGTTCAAAGGTTATTAGCACAAAACTGTCTATTTTGTTTAACTGAGGGAGCTGTATTTATAGCCCACATTAAGCCAGTGTCATCCCCCCACACAGACAGCTTAGGCTGAAGTCAGACCAGAGACGTTCTATTTACACTGAGCAGCAGCAGAGGCTAATTTGCCTGCTGGGAGATGCAGAAACAACTCCAGCCTCTGGTAAAGTCGCTTTATTGGGCTGTTGGCCGTAGTCCAGGGTTAGAGTGTGGATTATGATCTAACCTGCATCGTGGGGTCATTTAAAGATCAAAGCACAATATGAACATTTCACTTTGCTTAAATGAAGATGGTGACAAAATATTTGGAGGAGTATAAGGCAATAGGGAACAGTAATCATCAAAGGTTGATTATCTAGTAATTCAGCGAAAGAGACCCCAGTGAGCATCCCTCTCATTTAAGGGCGAGGAGGCCATGCCCCCGACTTCAGTCTTTGCCAGGTATTCTTGGCGGTGCCCTTGCTTTCCCTTCCAGGCTCATCTGCAGGTGATGTGGTAAACCTGATAATGGATCTCCTAATATTACAAGAACTTTAGGGGCGGCAGCAGGAGGAGGTATCCCAGTCTCTGCCAGGAGGCAGTTACACGTAGGTTCTAAATTGCACATGAGAAGTAATTGCTGTGGTAATTAGCTAATTGAAAATGCCAAGAGCAGTGAGGGTGGAAGGGAGGGGGCGGAGCTAAGTCTGCCGTTGTGGGTGTGAGTGACTCCAGAGTAAAGAGACAGAAGGCTGCCCCAAACGTTAGGAAGATTTGAGGTGTGGGTCCACAGCAAGGAACATGCTAACATGTATGGGGTCATTTCAGAAAGGAAAGCAAAATGGTAGGATCCTCCAGCTCTGTAGGCATCCACATGGTCGGTGGTCTTTCCCCAGTCTTTGTTTTTTGTCTAAACTTGTGATTTCATTGATCTAGGAAACTTCCTCCACTGAAACAAATCTGCTAATTGTAGTTGTAGGAAGTTCATTACCTGACCTTCAGAGGTCAAGTGTTATGTTCATGGTCACACAGCTAGTATGTGTCAGAAAATGGCTTCAGCTGAGAGGTTTTCCCTACTCCAAAGTCAGAAGACCATGCAGCCTCTCCCCAGCTTACTCCAAGAGAAAAGAAAACAGAACGATACATTTAGATCTCTAGGGGACTTCAGAGGCCCTGAAGTCCAACCTCCTCATTTTGCAGATGAAAAAAACTGAGGCTGAGAGAGGTTGTGACTTGCCTAGGGTCACACAGCTAGAAGTATTAGAGATGGGACTTAAACCAAGTCTTCTTGTCTCCAAGTCCAGGGCACGATTCATTATGATTCAACAAAGTGTGACCATGATCAAGGCTGCCACTGAGGGACTAGGCTGAAGTTATTAGGCAGAGGTGTTAGGACAGTCTTGAGGCTTCCAAGCTATTTGATTTTGAATCCAATGAAACCAATGATGACTTTTTTTTGCAGGGCAAGTGGTGTAGGAGTCAGAGACAAAAGTGAAACCGGCTGGGTTGGATCATGAACGAGGATAATGTCCATCCAGAATATTGAGACTAGTCAGAAAAGGAATCTGATATAAAATGGAGAGGAGAGGCAGGGAGGGACGGCCAAGGAAAAACAGTGGTGAAACACTAGAGGAACCATTCATCCAGAATGCCAGTCAGGAGACAACATGTATTTAGGTGTTTCCAATTTATGGCTTAGACTTGTTGGTGTACTCATCAAGCTTTGTCACTTTGCCACAAGCTTTCTCCTGAAGGAAAGTTGTTTTTTTTTTAAATTTATTTGGATGGAGACATGAAAGTTTTTCGTGATGTATCTTGGCTGTAGGCCACATCTGACACCAGGCATTGAAAATTTCCCTCTGAAACATTTGAGGCAAAGTGTGTGTTTCTCCTCCCTTCCAGCTGTGTTACAAGGATGAATATGATAACATCTCTCTGAGAGACTTAAGGGGAAGATTTACAGGATGTGAAGAAGACTGAAAGTGTGGATTTCTGCCATTGGGTGATCTGGGGTTGGTGGGAAAGGAAAAAAGGAAAGTGAGATGTTTTGGGTGTGGTTCAGATGGAAGCTCTTATAAAAAAGAGAGTCTTATGGTTGTGGGATGATGAGATTCAACTCCTGTACTGCAGGGATTTGATGGCATTTAAGTCAAGTGAAAGTCCAGAAGGACTTCTTCTAGGATCTGGAAATCTAGAATCCACCTCTCTTTATACTTAGGGTGCTATTGGCTATAGATTTTGTGCCATGAACCAAATAGGTGATCTTGGGTAGAGCCCTTCTCTTCCCCCAGGTTTCAGTTTTGTCATTCGAAAAGAAGAGGCTTGGGTTAGATGATCTATTGGGCTCTACCTACAATGTAAGAAGGTAAGAAGAAGTCTAAGACTAACAGGTGTCAGTCATTAGCCCAGACCTTCTGTAGCTTCCTAAAATCAGGCCTCTGTGATTTCTTCTATAGTCTAATTCTGGGTCTACTATTCTAGAGCCCAGGCAGGAAGTTCTCATTTTGGCATTACCCTACTTCTACCAAAAATGGCCAGGGAATCAGATGTTCTCTCAAATCCAGAATTAACCAGATTACTGCCAAATGTTCTATTACTTTTCTTTTTTTAACAAATTGATTATTTTTAGTTTTTAACATTCACTTCCATAAAGTTTAAATATTTTCCTCCTCTTTCCCCTCCTCCTCTCCAAGACAGGATGCAATCTGATATAGGCTATATGTATACATTCTTATTACACATATTTTCACATTAGTCATATATAGAAGAAATAGAAGAAATGGGAGGAGGCATGAGAAAGAAAAAATAAAACAAAACCAAAAAAGAGAGCAAATAATATACTTCGATCTGTATTCAGATGCTTTATTTCTTTCTCTGGATATGGATGGCCTTTTCCATTGTGAGTCTTTTGGAGTTGTTTTAGGTCCTTGCATTTCTGAGAAGAGCTAAGTCTATCAAAGTTAGTCATCGCACAATGTGGCTGTTACTGTGTACAATGTTCTCCTGGCTCTGCTCACTTCACTCAGCATCAGTGCATATAAGTCTTTCCAGGTTTTTTTGAAGTCTGCCTGCTCATTATTTCATATAGCACAATAGTATTCCATTACATTTATATACCACGACTTTTTCAACCATTCCCCAATGATGGGCATCCCCTCAACTTCCAGTTCTTGGCCACCACAAAAAGAGCTGCTATAAATGTTTTTGTACATGTGGGTCCTTTTCCCATTTTTGTGATCTCTTTGGGATATAGCCCTAGAAGGGGTATTGTTGGGTCAAAGGACATGCATATTTTTATAGTTCTTTGGGCATAGCTCCAAACTGCTCTCCAGGATGGTTGGATCAGCTTGCGGGTCCACCAACAATGATCAGTGTACCAATTTTCCCACATCTCCAATATTCATAATTTTCCTGTTTTGTCATGTTAGCCAATCTGATAGGTATGATATGATAACTCAGAGCTGTTTTGATTTGCATTTCTCCAACCAATAGTAATTTAGAGCACTTTTTCATAGGACTATAGATAGCTTTAGTCTCTTCCTCTGAAAACTCCTTTTGCTCTATTGCTTTTCAAAGAGAGTGCAGTAAAACATACAATATAAAGAGAAGCAACAGTGGCAGAAGGAGGGGCAGCATAGTACAATGGAAAGAGCCCTAGATCTGGAGTCAAAGGACCTGGGTTTGAATCTTGGCTCTGTCACTTGTTTATTACCTATATATATCATTGTGTTAATCTCCTCAGGCCCCAGTTTTTTCCTCTGGAAAAAGAGGAGTTTTGGCTAGAGGAGTTCTGAGGTCCATTTGAGCTCTAAACTAATTATCCTACGTATAATTTAATCATTGATGATTCAGCAGGCATTTTACAATCCTATAGGGACTCATATTCAGATTTATCCCTGTTCCAGAATTTGGGATAATAATAGGATCCTAGATCTAGAACTAGAACAGACTATCTAGTCCAACCCACTAATTTTACAGATAAGGAACCTGAAGCCCAAGAGGTTAAATGACTGTAGAGGTAGAATTCAAACTTAGGTTCTTGAACTCCAAGTCCAGTAAGCACCCTTTCCACCACACCAACCTGCTTCCCTACAAACTTTTAAAGTTTGTTTTCTAACTTCACCCCTTTTTACACCCTTTACTTCCTACTCCCCATCCCACTTGGTCACACCCTACCTTACATCACCCCAGCCCACCCCACCCTACCCACCTGACCTCTCCCTATGCCATCATCACCTTCCACCTCCTCCTCAGGCCCCAGTGACCTCCTACGCTCTGGGATTCAGTCAAAGAGGAAAATATCTGATAATTTATTCATCCTGAGGTGAACCCCAGGGAGGGTAGTGCCTTTAACCAGAAAGACTTCATTGATGGGATTTTGGGCAGCAAGAAGAGGTTGTGGGGGAGGTAATTTTGCTAAAGGAGTGTTCTTGGTGCCCTTCAGATCATGCCACTTTGGGCAGATGCCATAGAGGATCCCTACTTTAAACATCAGTTACCACTGACTAATACTGTGAATGCATAGAGGATTGGAAGGAGTGAAGAGATATCCCCTAGATACTCCTTTCTATTACATCCTGCCATCACCTCACCTGCTCCTTTACCTTTTTTATTTGTCCTAAAAGTGGAATGCAGAAGAAATCTCCTTTTTTTGAATGGCATGTCTGATTCTAGCTTGGTGGATCAGGCCTCCCTTTCAGGACTGCTCAGAGAGGCCTGGTGTACAAACTTTGTGGAAGGTGTTTAGGGATGCTCAAGGATCAAAGGTGATAGAATAACCTCAGAATTATATCAGCCTCTCCTTCACTAAAAGAAACACAGATGTATTTGAGAATGAATTCAGTGAAGGGATAAAAGCAGTTTTTAAAACAACATTAATCTTCTCTTTCTCTTTCTTCAGATCATTGGGGATGAGTGATGAGACTGTTAATTGAAGATGGTTGAGGCTGATAACTCAGCATTAGCCTGAGGAATGATGTTTTAGGATATGAATCATGGGATGCTGCAAGGGATTTTAATACCTCTCCCAATGGTATCTTATCTGGGGGCTCTGAGCTTCTAACAGATGTAAGAGCATAGACTTGCATGTAAAGGCCTGAGAGATAATCTTAACCAAGTGTGTTGTAATAGCACAAATTTTCCTTCCAGGATCCAGTAAAAAAAGACTCTGGAGGAAAATCTGTTTGGAGTCTCGGCTTTAGGCATGCTGCTGATAGTCAAGGAGAACCTGACTTTTTGGTGTCAGCATTCATAGTTTATATCTTAGCTCTACTCATGGAGTGTCTTGCCTTGTCCATATTCCTTCTAATTTCTGCTGGATGTTTCCTAAAGGCCCTGGTCGAGGGAGTGTCTCACTCACTCATTCATTCACCCATGGGTTGGTGTCATTATGTAGTAGATAAGAGTCCTGGGCTTGAAGTCAGGAAAACCTTCATTCAAATCCTTGGGCACATTAATTGAGTGCAATTAGCTTATGAAGATTAGGCACTTCATCAATCTGAGAGCCTCAGTTTCCTATTCTACAAAAGAGGGATAATAGCCCTTATCTTGTAGACTGTGGTGAGGGACAAATGACATAATGAATTTAAAGTACTTTGTAAAACCATTTGCTATTTATAGATGAGTTAACATTATCATTGTTATCACCACATTACTATTGGTTAGGGTCCACCTAGACATTCTATTCCCGCCTTCTCCCTAATGCTACATTGACTTTCTCTGGATACCTAGCACATGTTTAGTCCAGTTATAATCATCTCAAAGCTTTCTGACAGCAGAGAGGGATTCTCCTGTCTCTGGACCTCACCTTTGTACCTGATCACACCCAGCCTGGTGATTGTGTTACGGCTTTTGGTGTCTATATCTCCCCCTCCTCCTCTTTACTCTCTGCACACCCTGAGCCCATAATAGGCTCTGAATGCTGGATGGAATTGGCTGCTGGTGGATAGCCCTGGGGGAGAGTCATTTTGGGAGCCTCCAGTCTGGGTCCCACAGCACTTGCCCAGTTAGGCTGATGAGGTAGAAGCTGGACCTTGGATCCCCAAGCCCTAGAAACAACAGTGTGTATGAAGTTTTCCTTCCTTCCCAGCTCCCATGGAAAGCTTGTTTCATACTACTCCTCACCTCCCTCTCTATGGTAAAAAGAAAACCAATTCCTTGGCTAGCCTCATGGCCTCATTCTCTTTGGGCAGTTCGTGTTTGCTTATAACACAAGACTGTCCTCTTCACTCTCACAAAGCAATTATATCTGTTGTGTAAATGTCAACCCGGGTCCTTGAAAACACAAACATATACAGATCTCATCAAGGGAAAAACATTCAAACCCCAGCTATCCCCAAGAGAAAACATTTTACAGTAAAGGCTCAAACAGGATTTCTTGCATCATAGGCACTATTTTCAATTCTCCCCTTCCTCTTTTCCCCCTACTCAGTTCCACCTCCCTTATCTTTGAATTAAAAAAAAGTTTTGTAGATATCTTTATAGCATAGTCAGTTATTTTCCAATAAAATCCTCCCCTTTCTGTGAACTTTCCCTTGTAACAAAATAAAAAATGAAGCCAAACCATCAGATACATTGATCTTGCCTGGTTTTGTATGTTCTACAGCCACCATCCTCCACCTCTTGAATGAAAGCAGGGAGGTTTTGCTCAAAGAATTTCCCAGGTATGATCATGGGATCATAGAGGGGGACCTTAAAGACCACCTACTTTAATCTGTTTATTTTGCAGAAGAGTTGCTGTGGTCAAGAGAGGTTAAGTGACCTCAGCAGCAGAAGCATGTGTGTAGTGCAAAGCATCTTGGTTTGCTCCATGTTGGGAAAGAGAGTTGAGTTAGATGAAATCCTAGCCTTCCATCAAGGTACTAATAGTAGGAGGGGGAAGAGCCAGTGACTAGACATGGACACATGCAAAAATAATTAGGACATAAAACAGTACACGCTCAGTATCAGGTGAGGGTTATAGGCAATAAATGCTGTATGAAATGAGAGGAGGGAGGGATCAAGAAAGATTTCAGGGAGGAGCTAAGTGCTGCTGGGCCTTGCAAGTTAGAAAGGAGTTGAACAGGCTAAGAGGAGAATTATGAAACTCTAGATGGTGGATACAGCATAAGACTGGAGGTAACAAATAAATGAGTCTGGTTAGAGGGTAAAGGTTTATGAAGGGCAAAAGTTGAAGATAGGTATAGAAAGGTAGGTTGGGACCAGACTAGGGAAGACTTTGAGTGCCAGGTTGAAGAATTAAGATTTTTATTTTTAAAATTCCAATTTTCATTTTAACTTCCATTGACATATATCCAGATTTGCTTAGGATTTATTCACTGGGTGTATTGAGTAGAGACTGAGTGACAACCTGTCAGTAAGACTGGAGAGGATTTCCGTAACAAATGGGAGGTGGCCCTAGATGACTCATACTTTTGGTTCATTATTATTACACTGTGACTTTATCTCTCTCACAACATTTCCCTCATCTATCATCTTGTATTTACTCCCATGGTCCTCATCATCTTTCATCCTCACTTAAAATCTTTCACAGCCATCCATCCTCCATATAGTTGCTAAGATGTTTTTTTTTATTTTGAAATTTAAGCCTGAAAGTTGTAGTATGTGATTGTTATGGAATATTATTGTACTATAAGAAATGATGAGATCATTGACCTTAGAAAAACATGGAAACACTTGCATTAAATATTGAAGAGCTAAGTGAGCAGAACTGAGAGAACGTGGTATACAGTAAAAGCAATGTTGTTTTAAGGATGACTTTGAGTTTATGTTATTTTGACTATTATAAACAACCAAATAAACTATAAAGGATATATGAAGAAAGATGCTATCTGCATCCAAAGAAAGAACTGATAAAGTATGTATAGATAAATTTTACATATGTATGCCTATTTGTGTCTAATAGTAGCTATCTCTAGGGTGGGGTAGGATAGAAGAAAAGGTGGGGGGAAGAAATTTACATGATAATTTTGTTGTATATTTAAAAGGAATATCAAGTTGTGCATAGATTTGCAGTTTCATGTGTAATCATCTTTTCATTGTACTATGTTATGGAAATACTTGTCTTATTTCATAAATATATATTAATGTAACAAAAAAAGGAAAAAATTAAAAAAATTTAAGTCTGACCATGTTATTCCTCTGCTCAATAAACTTTAATGCTTTTAGGATCAAATGTAAACTCTGTTTGACTCTTCACAGCCTGGCCCCAACCTACCATTCCAACCTAATTTTACATGAATCCTCTTCCTCTACTCTGTGGTCCAAGCCACATCAACCATCTTGCTGCCCCCTGGGCACATTTCATTTTCTGTGCCTTTGCAAAAGCTAGCTTCCATGCTTAGAATATATTTTTTCCTTGGAAATTCCTGGAATTCTTGGAATTCCTTGTTTTCTTCAGCATTTGGCTTATGTGAAACCTTTGCTGATCTACCTAGCTGTTCAAAAACTGCCCTGTCTGATTTTATTGAAGGAATTATGTAAACTCCATGAAGGCAGAGGAGGTTTAATTTTTGTTTCTGTATTCCCAGGGATGAACATGTTTCCTGGAACATGGTTACTTAAAAATAATTTTTGATAGATTAAGTGATTATATTTGAGGCATCAGGGAACCAGGGAGGATTTTTGATCTGTGAGAATAACATGGTGAAAACATTGTTTTTGGAAGATGAATCTGGTATCATATGGAGGCAGAATGAGGAGGAAGGGAAAAGACTTGAAATCTTCTATGAGAATCTTCTATGAGATAGAGATAGGACTAAGCACACTGTACAGTTAAAAATAAGGGAAGGATCCTGTTCATAGCACATCCATTAGAAAGTTGGAAAGGGGACTTGGACAAGAGGTATTTTAGCTCATGGCAATAGGACAGTTAAGAACTGTATAGCTTTTATCCACACCCCAGGGCTGTGTCTATTTAAGCATCCAACCTTCCCAATCTATTTTCATTGGGAGCTACTGAAAAATAAGAGTTACCTTTAAAAATCATCTAGTCCTATGGCATAATTATTCTATCTGTGAAATACAGAGCCATTCCTTAGAAAAACAAACTGGGGAGTTGGCAGCAGAGGGCAATGGTGAACATAAAAATCACTGAGCAGTCCCAGAACTGGGAATGTCCAGAAATCCTCCCACTCCTCCTTTTACTTTAAAAATTTTTTAATTCATTTTAAACTTAAATACAAAATGAGAAAAGAAAAAAGAACATGTACATGTACACAGCAGAACATGAGAGGATTCAATGTGGAAAAATTTCCATTTCAAGAAAACATTTGATGAATAATACACATTGTTTCCAAAGCTACCCAGCTTTTCTATGCTTCCTTCTAGGTTTTCTTTTGTTTTCTGTTGTGGACTTTTTATTTTATTTTTTTCTTTTGCCCCCCCCCTCCCCACTGTAGAGAAGGCTGTAATTAAACACAAATATACATAGAGATCCATAAGCAGACATAAACACACCTATACATACACACACATATGCACACGTATACACCTATGTTAGACCATTCTATGTACATTTTTATTTGTCAGTTCTTTTCTCTGGAGGTGGATAGTATCTTCCGTAATATAGCCAAGTCTTCCCATGTTTTTCTAAATCAACCTACTCATTTTTTCTTTTATCACAGTAGCATTCTATCACAATCCTATATCATAGCTTGTTTAACCATTCCCCAGTTGAAGGGCAACTATCATTTCAGCTAATCTGGTAAGTTGAGATGATACCTCAAAGTTGTTTTAATTTGCATTTCTCTAATCAATTATGATTTAGAGCATTTTTCCATATGATTTTTATATAGTCTTGATTTATTCATCAAGAAGCAGTCTATTCATATCCCTTGACCATTTTTCTTTTGGGGTATGACTGACAAAGTTATTTATACATTTGAGAAATAACCAGACCTCCTTTTACATTAAAAATTCATTTTTTTCAATAAACAAAAGTCAACATTTTCCTTCCCTTCTTCCCACTTTCTCCTTTTACCCCCCCCCCCAAATGAAAAAGAAACAAAATCAAAGCCCTTGTAGTGAGCATAGTCAAGCAAAACACATCCTTGAATTGGCCATATCCAGAAAATATGTTTCAGTCTGCACCCAGAGTCTATCATCTCTCTGTCAGGAGGTGGGAAGCATGTTTCATCACGAGTACTCCAGAATTGTGCTTGGTCATTGTATCGATCGGCATTCTTACGTTGTTCAGTTTGTTTTTGCAACGTAGTATTGTATAAATTGTTTTCCTCGTTCTGCTCGTTTCATTCTGCTTCAGTTTGTGCATAGGATTTTCTGAAACCATCCCCTTCAATTCTTATAGCATAACATGCTCCGCCTTCTCTCCTCTGACACTGACATCACTCTGTTTCAAGCCTTCATCATCTCACACTTGCAACAGCTTGCTGCTTGGTTTTTTTGCCATGTTTCTTCCCCACTCCAATTTATCCTCCACTAGACTGCCAATTTGATCTTCCTAAAATGCAGATTTAACCATATTGCAATATAATCAATAAACTCCATGTCTCCCTGTTACCTCTAGGATCAATATAAAATCCTCTGTTTGGATTTCAAAGCCTTTTGTAACCTGGCTGCTTCCTTTCTTTCCAATTTTCTTACACTTTATTCTACTCTTTTATCTGGTACTGACCTCTTCACTATTCTTTGAATAAAAAAATCCATCTCATGACTCTGTATCTTCACTGGCCTGGAATGTTCACTCTCACCTCCACCTTCTAGCTTCCCTGGATTCCTTTTAATCTCAGTTAAAGTCTTACCACATGAAGCTTTTCTTAGTCCTCTTTAATCCTAGTGATTTCCCTCTGAGATGATACCCCCTCCCATTTATCCTGTATATATCTTATTTGTGCCCAGTTATTTGCATGTTGTCTACCTCCATTAGATGATCCTTGAGAACAGGGAGTGTTTACTTTTTGCCTTTCTTTGTATCCTAAGCATTGAGCACAGTGCCTGGCACATAGTAAGTACTTAAAAAAGCTAGTTGGCTGACTGACTGCTGATCAGACCCATTTCCATGTAGAAAAGAAAGGGACCATATTTGGAGAAGCTAAGTACCACTGTATCCATGTTAAATGTTCTTGTTGTCTTAGGGAGAAGTGAACCTTACTGACACTGTCATATGGCTCAGTGTCAGAAACTAATATGATTTCTCAGTGGAAATGATACTAAAATAAGCATTACCACCTGCCTTGTCACTGTATCCTGAGGACCATGGAACTTTTCTGACTTGAATATAAAACCTTCCATATGTGTTGTTTCTTCAACTAAAATGTGAACTCCCTGAAAATAGGCTGTCTTACTTTTCATTTGTATCTCTAGTGCAAAGCACAGTGCTTTGTATATAGTAAGCACTTATTAAAGGCTTTATTGCATTCATTCATTCATTTTGTTAAATGCATGATGACTTCCCAGTGTCTCATTTCATCCCATAAAACTGGAACTAAGACAGTGTTGGCATTAGAACTGTACTTCCAACATCTCCTCCTTACTGTCACCCTACAGTTAATCTATTTTTTTCTTTTCTCTTTCCTTTTTTCCATTTAAGATCATTAAATCATAACAAAATTACTCTAAGACTCTGTCTTATTTGATTCATTCTATGACCCATGGTGATAATAGGGTTCTGTATCATCTCCTCATTTTAGCATGTAAATCATTCTTTAGTAAATAGTTAATAGTAACTACTATAGTAAATAGTAAATAGTTTTTAGCTTTGTATGATGGCTTTCTCATATTTACCTTTTTGTTTTCCTCTTGACTCTTGTATTTGTATTTCAGAGTTTCTCTTCAACTTTAGTCTTCTCCTCAGGGATGCTTGGAAATCCTCTGTTTCTTAAAAAGTGCATTTCCCAGTCCCTCCTTACTTCTTACCTCTCCCCTCCCCTCCCAACCTCCCACATATAGGATTATATAGTTTCTGTGGACAAATATTCTTAGTTTTAAGTCTGTATCTTTTGCTTTCTGGAATCTCACCTCTCCAATCTTTTTTTCCTGTGTGAAGGGTCTGCTAAATCTTGTGTAATATTGACTATGACTCCTTAGCATTTAAATTCTTTCTTTCTTGCTACTTGAAATACTTTGACCCAGAAGCTCTGGATTTTGGCTGTGATGTTCCTGGAAGTTTTCATTTTTGGGGCTAAAATCTATGATCAAACATGCTATATTCCACCTATAAATAAAGAGGTGAAAAACTCAGAGTGCAGATTGAAGCTTATGTGTATATGTGTATCTATCTGTATGTATGCTATAAAAAGTGAAGATTGCCTCCTGTATCTAACTGAAAGTCAGTCAATTGTTAAGTATTTATTGAATGCCCTGGGTAAGGAAGAATATGGAGACAGGACAAATTCCTGCCCTTAAGGACCTCACAGTCTGGTTGGAGATATGAGACTTGTTCACACCAAAAGTTAACCAACATCGGGAAAACTAGAAAGAAGTTTGGCAGAAATTAGGTTTTGACCAACATATTATGCTATGTAAATTCAAAATAAATATGCATCCTTATATTAAAGGTCACATAAAAGCTATAAGAGAAAAGGATCAGGCAACTTTCATAGCTAAAAATGACTGAGGAGACTTCTTAACCAAACACAAGATAAAGGGAATCACAAAAGAAAAAATGGGTAATTTCCATTTTATGAAGTTGCAAAAGTTTTGCATGAATAAAATCAATGCAACCATAACAAGAAGAGAAACTTTCATTTGGTAAAGTCTATAGTAAGTATTTCTGATAAGAATCTGGTATATAGGAAAGATAACACAAAAATATATATACAAAAAATGAATCATTTCCTAGTAGAATTGGGACAAACTAACTCTCAAAAGAATTACCAGCTGTATTGCCAGTTGTTGATGAAAGATTGCTCTTAATCGTTGCTGCTAAGAGAACATACCAGGGATCTGGCCTGTGCATAGATGGATTCCAGCCTAGGTGAGATGGAGAGACACAGTCTTTAAAAAAGAGAGAAGAAATGAATAATAACAATAGCTATCATTTAAGGTTTACAAATCATGTATAGTATCTCATTTAATCTTCACAAACACCCTGTAAAGTAGTACTATTATTATCCCTATTTTACAGTAAACTGATGCTGAGAAAGGCTTAAGGAGTTGCTCAGGGTCACTCAGCCAGTACGTATCAGAGGCACAACTTGAATTCAGGTGCTCCTGGCCAGCTCTCTATGCACTAATGTTCATGTTGTCTCATATACATACACACATATGTATGTATATGTATTATACATGTATATATATATATACAAACTTATGTTTTTGAGTGGAAACACTGATAATTGGGAGATCAAGAAATATCTCATGTAAGAAGTCTTACTTGAGCTGACTAGTGAATGAAGCTTGAGCTTTCCAAAGGTGAAGATGAAAAAGGGACACTGTTCCAGGCATGGGAAAGACAGACTGCGCCAAAAAATGTAAGCAAAAGATGGAATGTTGAGTCTGTGAAACAGCAAATAGGTCACTTTGACTTAAGCACAACATGTTTATAAGTGGAAGATGGGAGGGAGTGTAGGGAAGATGATGGAGTAAGGAAGGAACTCTCCTAAATTCTCCCAAATTCACCTCCAAAGAACTTTACAATAATGCCTCAAAATGAATTCTGGAGCAGCAGAATCAACAAAAGGATGGGGCAAAGCAGTTTTCTAGTCCAAGATGACTTGGAGGATCACAAGGAAAGATCTGTCTCCCTGGGGTCAGGGAGGAATGCAGTCCAGTGGGGGCAGTGTTCAGGGAAGCCAGCAGTCAGACCCCAAGCCCTGGGACAGCCCAGTGGTGAGGTCCTGTGTCCTGTGGTGCAACCCAGCAAGGAGACTCCACAGTCCCCCTGCAGTCTAGCAATGAGAACTTGTGGCCCTACACAGGAAGCTTGGCACAGCGATCTCTACAACATAAGAGAAGAGCCCATAACATAAAAGTCAAGAAATAGGCTAGGAAAATGAGCCAAAAACAAAACTAAAAAAGAACCTAACCATAGAAAGTAACTATAGTGATAGGGAAGATCAAAGCAAAAACTCAGAAAAGGACAACCATTCAAAATGCCTACATGTGAAGCCTGAAATAAAAATATAAATTGATCTCAGGCCCCAAAAGAACTAAAAAAACTCAAAAAGGATTTTAAAAATAGAATAAAAGAGATAGAATAAAAATTGGGAGAAGTGAGAGTGATCCAAGAGAATTATGAAAAAATGTTAATAGCTTAATAAAGGAAGCCCCAAACATGGGAAAAGATGTACAAAAATTCACTGAAGAAAACAATGCCTTAAAAAGCAGAATTGATCAAATAGAAAGGGAGTTACAAAAACTCACTGAAGAAAATTCCTTAAAAAGCAGAATTGGATAAGTGGAGGCAAGTGGAGACATCAAGAAACAATAAAACATCATCAAAAGAATGAAAAAATAGAAACATCATGGACATCATATTTCAAGAAATTATCCAGGAAAACTGCTCTGATATACTAGAAAAAGAGGGTAAAATAGTAATTGAAAGAATCTACCCATCACCTTCTGAAAAAGATCCTAAAATGAAAACTTCCAGGAATATTATAGCCAAATTCCAGAGCTCCCAGGTCAATGAGAAAATACCACAACTGGCCAGACAGTGGAATCATCATCAGAATTTCACAGGATTTAGCAGCTTTGACATTAAAGGATTAGAGGGCTTGGAATATGACATTTCAGAGGGCAAAGGACCTAGAATTGCAGCCAAGAACCACCTATCCAGCAAAAATGCATATAATCTTTTAGGAGATAAAATGAATATTTAATGAGATAGAAGATTTTCAAACATTCCTGATGAAAAGCCTAAAGTTGAACAGAAAATTTGATTTTCAAATACAATATTCAAGAGAAACATTAAAAGGTAAACAGGAAATAGAAATCATAAAGAATTCAATAAAAAAGTTTTTGATGAAATAGAACACTCATTCCTATTAAGAACACAAGAAAGCACAGAAATAAGTGGAACGTTCATTAAAATAAATAACCATCAGCAAGCATTATCTGTAATGGGGATAAATGTGAAGGAAGGATTCCCATTATCACCACTATTATTCAATATTGTACTAGAAATGTTAGCTTTAGGAATAAGAGAGGAAAATGAAATTAAAGGAATTAGAACAGGCAATGAAGAAACAAAACTATCACTCTTTGCAGTTAATATAAGGGCATATTTAGAGAATCAACTAAAAAACTCATTGATCAGCTTTAGAAAAGCTGCTGAATACAAAATAAACCCACACAAATCATCAACATTTCTATATATTACCAAAAAAGTGCAGCAGAAAGAGATAAAAAAGAAAATCTATTTAAAGTTACTATAGACAATATAAAATACTTGGGAGGTTTTCTGCCAAGACAAACCCAGGAACTATATTAACATAATTACAAAACACTTTTCACACATATAATGTTAGAGCTAAACAACTGGAGAAATATTAATTGTTTATGGGTAGGTTGAGCCAATGTAGTAAAAATAAAAATTCTACCTAAATTAATTTGCTTATTTGGTGCCATGCCAATCAAACTACCAAAAAATTATTTTGCAGAACCAGAAAAAAATAACAAAATTCATCTGGAAGAACAAAAGTTCAAGAATATCAAGGGAATTAATGAAAAAAATGTGAAGGAAGGTGGTCTAGCCATACCACATCTGAAACTTAAAAATGAAGCAATAATCATCAAAACAGTCTGGTAGAGGCTAAAAAACAAAATGATGAATCAGTGGAATAGGTTAGATACACAATACACAGTAATAAATGACTATAGTAATCTAGTATTTGATAAACTCAGAGACCCAAACTTTTGGAATAAGAACTCATTATTTGACCAAAAACTTCTGGGAAAACTGGAAAATAATATGGCAGAAACTAGGTATAAACCAACAACTTACACCATATACCAAGATGAGGTTAAAATGGGTACAAGATCAGGGGCAGGGAAACCTGAGGCCTCAAGGTCACATGTGGCCTTCTAGGTCCTTGGGTGCAGCCATTTGACTGAGTTCAAGTTTTACAGAACAAATCCTTTTATTAAGGTGATTTGTTCTGTGAAGTTCTTCCCCATGAGATCCCCAAAATATATTGTTTTGTTCATTTAAAAGAAGTGTTCTAGCCACTCCAGCCTAGAATGTTCTTTTCATTCTCAAAAACCCTCACAGTACCAAGCATCTATCATCGCAGAATGACAGAGTTAGAAGGGCCTGTAAAGATCATCTAATCCAACCTGTATCTGATGAAGAAAACCTTCTACAGTGTCTGAACCCTGAAGCTTAACCCTTAATCACAAGGCTGTGGTTACTAAGTGTGGGAGAAGCCACCTTTTCCTCTCAAGCAAATGGATATTTTCTTAGCTTGGATATGAAGTCAAAGTTTTGAGGATGGAAGAAAGTTGAGACTTCTCCAAGCAGCTATAGTTTCTGCATGTGAGAAGGCTAAGGAAAAGAGCATTGATGCTGAATATTTAACCAGAGAGCAGGAGACCAGGCTCCATGGAAAAGACTTGGTGTTGGTGGTGATGGGGTAGAGAATCTCTGTTTTCAAATATACCAATGACTGTGATGAAGAAGAAAGGGATTGGATAATGTAGCATGGTGAAAAGTGTGTTGGGCTTGGAATCATGGGTTCCTGGTTCAAATTGAATCTGTGATATCTACATTGTGACCAAGGAGAATTCACTTAACAGCTCTAAGTTTTGGTTGGCTTATCTGTAAAACGGGGTTAATAATACTTGTATTGCTTATCTTACAGAGTTATTATGGGGTAAGTGCTTTGCAAATTTTAAAATGTAATAAAATATATATTGTGGTTGATTATTTTCCATGGATTCAAGAAAGCAGAATTAGGACCACAAAGTATAAGTTATGGGAAGCTGAGGTCAGTTCAATATCAAGAAAGCTATAAAAATCAACTGTTTAGCAATGAAATGGACTGCCTTGTAAAGAATAAGCTCTTCAGCACTGGAAATGTTCAAGCTGAGACTGGATCACTACTTGTCAGGGGCATGTTAGAGGCTAATTTCTGCTTATGTACAGGTAGACCAAGTCAAATTTACTTCTAATGTAAACTAGCTGTGTGATCCATGGCAAATCACTTAGTCTCTCTGTGCTTTAGTTTTCTCATCTATAAAAAGAGGGGGTTGGACTTGACCTCTGAATCCTTCTAGCACTAAATGTACAATCCTATGATCTCTGTGGTCCCTTCCAACTCTGAAGTTCTGATTCTGTAAAAATTCCTAACACTTTGTAGGGCATGAACTCTTTCACTCATGTTTCTTCAATTATTCTTCCCCTCATTGTTGAGAGAAAGTCATGGCAGAGATTACATGTGAGACAATGGAGATTCAGAAAGAAGTGATCGATATCACTCAATAACAACACCAAGGCTGAGGCCACAACGCAGTTCTCCTGGCTCCCTGGCCAAGGCTTCTATTGCTGTTGTCCTTCTTGAAGCTGGAGAGGGGTAATTTGGTTGTGAAATGGGTTTAGAGTGTGGAGACAGGACTGGAATTAATACCAAGTCATATAGAATCAACACGGTAAGGTTGCTTCATGGATAAATTAGTGGCAGAATGATGCCCATAGTTAATTTGCAGGGAAATGCTTCTAGGTATGGGAGAGATCACCTTGAACGACTTTCAAAGGTAATCCTTGCTTGTCTCTGGGCAAAGAGCCTTCACACTGAGGAAATCCCTTGGCTCAGCCCTAGGAAATCAGCTTGTCTTGAACACTCTGCTTCTAATAACTCATTTCTCATCCTCTCCCTTGTCCCCCATATACTTGTCATCACCTCTTAGGAGGAGGCCAGTCTGCTGCACATCTATATAGGAAGTCCAGTAGCAGTGCTAGAGAGAGAACATTTTATTACCCTGAGTAATAGAGTAGTGTCTCCACCATACCACAAAACATGACAAACAATTGTTTTCCATCTCCCTGAGGGCTTCTTCTTGGCTCCTGACTGATCCAAGTCATGCAGTCTCTTGAAGGCTTCCATGTGTATTCTGATGATGGAATTATATAGATCCTAGCACCAGAATTAGACTTACAGACCATTTTGGAATCTAGCCTCCTCACTACCTACATGGAGAAACTCCAGTCTCTGAGGGCTTTTTCCATTGTAACACTCCCAGGAAATAGAGGAAGGACAGTTGCTGCTTCTGTTTTGCATCTGGGGAAACCAAGGCTCATAGACATCGAGTGATTTGACTGAGGTTGCATAGTAGATCCTCAGCAGAGCTAATATGAAAAAAACCCCCACACTTTCTGTCCATCAGTCCATCACAGTAGGAAGGGCCAGTTTGTGCTTCTGAATCTACAGTGGAGGATTTAGTCTGGAAGGGACATCTTATTGCTTTATGATTCAGTGCAGTAGAAGGAGAAAATTTGGAACTAAAATTTTAAATGTTAAAATTTGTCTTTACATGCAATTGAAAAAATACTATTAAAATTAAATTAAAATCCAGAAAGATTTTGATCGAAACAGATAAGGAAGGGGAGTGAAGACCAAGAGTGAGTGATGATTTTGGAAAATGCAGATTTCCGAGTCCTTTTGTTTCCCTGGGGTGGAGGATTCACTCTCCATATTGTTTGGGATCCTATCATACTTGAAGTTTGGAAGTAATCTCTTACATTTGTTACAGTTCTTTATAATTTTCTTTTTAAAAATTATTTTTGAATATGAATTTAATCAAAAATACAAATATTTCAAAAAAGGAACAAAAAAGAATATAAATGATACTGTGCTTTTAAAAAAATGCTTATTAATTCCCTTGTGCTTTTCCATAGTGCCTTCATATCAATTTAATATCCTTACAATGGTCTTGTGAGTGAGGCAGGGACATTGTGCTTATTTTCATAATAGCTAATAGTAGTAGTTAGCATTTATATAGCATTTTAAAGTTTGCCAAGCTTTTTACATACCTAATCTCATTTGATTTTACATATGAGGAACCTGATGCCCAGAGAGTGGATGTGAGTTGCTTAAAGTCACCTAGTGAGTTGCAGAGGCAAAAGCAGCATTTAAAGATTCAGGATTTCTCAGGCCAAGGGTTTTTTCCAACAATTTGTCCCTTGGCTGATTCCCCAGGTGTGGGAATAACTTTCAGGTATGTGACGTAGTGAAGAAATGAGGACTATTCTTGGTTAGAAGGCTGGAGAGTAAGTTGGTTTATTCAAAAAAAAGTGGTGGCCACCTTTGGCGAGGGTAGTCTTTTTTTAGGGGTTGGTAGAATTGAGGGTTCTGGCTTTGTCTGGATTGGTACAGGAGGAAGAATGACCCAAGGACTGGACAAACTGACTCTTGTTTCCTTGACAGAGGCCAGCTATGCCTGGGAACCAAGGCTTCTTGCAAGAGATAACAAAGATGGGAGGGAGAGAAGAGGGTCAAAGAGAAGACAACTGGAAAGGTAGACAAAATTGTTGATCACCTCACACCTCTGGGACATAGTAACCCTTTTGTCCTCCTCTCCACCCACTCCCCCACCCCAGCTCTGGCAGTTGGTGTCTCTGTTGTCTGAGTCATGCAGTCTCTCCAGCTTAGATCTGGAGCCATGTTGGCAGGGCCTCTGTCCTCTTCCACTTTAGTACAACGCACTTGGCCCTGTCAGCACTCCACAAGTAACAAAAAATAATATCTCCAATATGTTGAGAGAAGAGCCTGCTGGGATGGAATACACAAAGCATGTATTGTGCCTTAAGGGACTGCTGTGGTGAAGATAGAAATTTTGTCACGGTCCTCTTAGGAGAGAAAGCTCTCCAGTGGTGGGGCAGGTTGCCTTTCTTGGCTTGACCTGCAGGAGAAAAGACTTGCATTTGCAAAAGAGAGAGAGGAGGATCTGAGTTCTGGATTTCTGGTCCCTGAGGTTCCTCTGGATCTGGGAAAATTCTGGGGACACCCTGAGTCTTCTATGACTTAAGTTTGTAAGATGCTTGGGTTGGGGTGGAGTCTACCAAAGACATTTTGAAATGCTTCTTTGAATCCTTATAGCACTTATGGTCTTTACCTGCATGTATCTTGTCTCCCTAATTAGTATGTAGGCTCTTCCAGAGACTGTTTCTCTGGTCATGACATTTCCCTACTCAAAAACCTTTAACTGCTCCCTATCGACTTGAGGATAAAGTCCAAACTCCTTATCCTGGTATTCCAATCCTTTCACAATCTGAAATTTCCCTAACTTTCTGGCCTCATCATGGGTTACCCTGTAGCCCAAATGTACTGCTTAACCTTTTCCTGAACACACACCTTCCCTCTTTCATTTCTGTATAATTACTCATTCTGTTTCCTTTGTCAAGAAAGATAGCCTTTACCTTTTTTCTCCACCTACTGAAACTCTACCCATGTCTTAAGACCTTGCTCAGATATCCCTTCCTTCGGTTATTCTTCCTTGATCTCAGCTGGATGTGACCTTTTTCTCCTCTGAATAAACCCCCTCCCTATATGCTCCTTGAATCCATTATCAAATTCTACATTGTATTATAGTGATTTGTGTGTCTGTCTTATCTCCCTTAATAGATTGTGAGCTCCTTGAGAGCAAGGACTGTGTCACACTTATCTGTGACTACCCTGGTAGGTCTACAATGAGTATGGTTGGGCTGTGCTGGGGAGTATTCCTTATTGGCTCTTCCTCTTTCCCCCAGAACTTTTTCTCTTTCACATTTTGTCACCTAAACTACAGAGATCCTTTCCACATTGCCGGGATAAGGGTGCCCTCTCCTCCCCTCTCCCTGTGATCTGGAAAATCCATGTAAAACTTTTTGGTCCTCCCTTCATACCTGAGAAGTCTGAATTAATATGATATAAAAGACAAAATATATTGATATTATACAACAGTGTACATATATTTTATGCATTTCTCAATTTTTAAACTTTTTCTGTGTCATCTGCTGGCCTTTGCACATTGTCTGCAGCTTCTGTAAAATTCCCAGAATAGTTCCATTTGATTTCTTAGGCCTACATGCGATATATCGAAACCACGATGGGGAAAGTCACTATGTGGAAGGAGTAACTGTTGTCTGTATGACTTCCCTGACTACTATTTTACTGTTTGCTTTGATAAGTAAGTTTGCTCAATGTATGTGATTGTCTTTTGTATTGTAACATGTGACTGTGTAATGAAGAAATACAAGTATAATAGGAATTTATACATAGATGCGGAATGCTCCAGTATACTTCTCGGGGAGATTGGAATTCCCTTTGTGTGGAAATCAGGGGGATGACTATGGTTCTGACATCATTTCCTCTCTTTCCTATGTTTGAGTGGTGTAAAGGGCTTGGAATATATCTATCACACATGAGATGTTTACAGTCTAGAGCAGGGGTGGGGAACCTGCAGCTTCCGGACCCCATGTGGCCTTCAAGGTCCTCGAGTGTGGTCCTTTGTATGGTCTTTTGACTGAGTCAATTTTTTGGATTGAGTCAAAGGGCCGCACTTGAGGACCTAGAGCCTCGAGGCCGTAGGTTTCCCACCCCAGCTAGGGTTGTGATATTTTGAGGGCTTCAATATAAAAAACAACTTTCACTGGTCACTTAGGGAAACTAGTTCTGTCCCAGACCTGGAGGACCACAATTAGTTTAATTTTACTCTACTTACCTCCTCATCCACCAGTGCTTATTGATTATTATAGTTAATCATGGATAACAATCCAGGAAAGAGATGAAATCTCAGCTCAAAGGAGAGAATAATCCATCTGCACAGTCCACTTACTCTCTGGGTGTGCAGGAGTTGGAAATCAGCGTGCTGACTTCTCTACATTTCCATGGCTCCAGGGGCCTTCTGTTCATTGTTCAAAATCTGTGCCTTCATGGACAAGTTGTGGCATATAAATATAATGGAATACTATTGTGTTTTGAGAAATGATGAGCAGGCAGACTTTAGAAAAACCTGGAAAGACTTAGATGAACTGATGCTGAGTGAAGTGAGCAGAACTAGAACATTGTATATAGTAAATGCCACATTATATGATGATTAATTTTGATAGAGTTTTCTCTTCTCAGCAGTGCAAGGATCTAAGACAACTCCAAAAGACTCACAATGGAGTTCACATCCAGAAAAAGAACTATGCAGCATAGTATTCGTGCTTTTTTTTTGTGGTTCTTCTTTCTCCGATTGGTTCTAATTCTTACGAAAACATGACTGATACGAAAATAGGTTTAATATGAAAAAAATCTGTGCCTTCTCTCTCCTCTCATCCCATTTCGCTCCCTTTCTTCACTTCTTTCTTCCAGGAATCTTTCAGTCAAGTAGAAATCACTAAGTAAACACAAATATGCTAACTTCAAAAATTTTTTGATGCCTCTTATTTTTACATCAGTTTCTGAATATCCCCATCTCCCCTTCTCCTCTAACTGAGCCTTGTAGCCTAGATTTAAAAAAGAAAGAGAATACAAAAGGAAAAAGAAAGATAGTTTAGGAGAACCAACCAGCAAACCCACTGCGACTCCAAGTGTATAATTGCAACATGGGACTGGCAATGCGAACCAAATCCTGAGAGTCTGCACAGAGGGCTCTGCCTGGTGCCAGTCTACATGATGCCTCAGGGACCCTGCTTCCATAAATCAATGTTGGTATGTAATGGAAGGGATTGCTCCCCAATTCAGAGAATATGTAGCTATACTCTGATTCTGATTGTGTGGTAAAGAAATATTCCTTTTACTTTGTTGCTAAGCCAGAACTTAGAGTGCATACAACAGTCCCCATTGTAGAAAAGTGTTCGTATTAGCCATGCAGCATAAGGACAACTCTGATTTCTGGAAGGACATCTGTGCATGTATGTAGGGGTAAACTTGGTGGGGTGGATACTTTGTAGCAGCTGCTTTAAGATTGATTCCACTCTTCCTAGTGTCTAAAATAGTAAAAGGGGAGAGTGTATCTCCTGTTCTATTTTTTTAAACTTTTGTTCCTAATACATGAAATATCCCTTTGTAAAAATAATTGATGTTCATTGGTTATATGACATTGGACCAGTAATTAGTGGCAATTGATATTAGGAGAATATATTAGAATGGGGTTTTTAGAAAGAGACTCTAACCCCTCAGGGATACTCCTAGAACACTGAGGAGGAAGAAGTAGCTGGGGACTCAATTATTTGTTGCTAATGAAAGTTGGGATATGGACCACTAGAGTCTTCTAACGGTTGAATGGGTACTATTCCATACTCATGGTCCCCCACCTCTGCAATGGAAGGAGAGAGGTGAGTCCTTTCTGGCACCAAGTTTCAGTATCGTAATTACACAGTATTCAGTTGCATGAAAAGTCTAGATACCCTCCCCACTCCTTACCTACACATATATAGATCTTGTATTTGGCACAAGAACCTCCTCCTTTCAACTTATCTATAACATTGTGAGCTCAGAAAGGGCAGGGATGCTGTCTTTTCCCTCAGTTTGTATAGGGTTTGGCAGAATGCCATTTAGGTTAGGGCACTTCACAAATATTATTGTTGATCTTTTAATTTTCTTTACTCAGATTAATCTTGTCATTATGCATTAATGACACTGGCATTAGCTCAGTCCAGTGGGCTATAATTATCTCCAGTTGAGAGACAGGAATCTCCTGGTGATGTGACAGCTGCCCACAAGAGCCGCCTTCTGACTTGTCACTAAAGTATGACTTCCCAGTGCCTTTACATGTTTGACTTGTGTGTGAAGAGCCCCCAAGATTACTCAGCCGCTCAGCTGTCAGATGTTTTAGGTCCCTGACCACATTGCTGTAGGAATGTATCTTTATTCCATGAGTTCTCCATCTGCTTCTGCTTAGGGATACAGCCCCATTCCTAATACTTATGGGACTGTTCAAAGCTAACAACCAAAGGACAAGAGTTTGGACCATTTTTATAAATGATTTGGAGGAAGACAGTAAGGAGATATATACTTAAATGATTATTGAATTGAATTAAATGAATTTTAGCATGACAAAATTGGGAGAAAGAGCTGATAACAATGGAAGGTAGAATCAATAATTGTTAAAAATAATATAGTGTTTTAAGGTTTGTGAAATATTTCATTTAAATAGCAATCTTTTGAGTTAGGCATACAGCAATTACTATATTTTACAGATTATTAAACTAAAAGTCAGGGAGATTATAGTGATCTGTCTTTGGTCACACAGCTGGTGTCAAAGTTGGGATTCAAATCTATGTCTTCCCATCTCTAAGTCCAGCATTCCAGGTATCATACCATATTGCCACCTCTCTAAATCAGTGCTCCTGAAGACTAAAGTGATAGATTGAAAGTTACAAGGAAAAAATTTAAAACAGATAAATCTAAAGTCCTGAATTTAGATCTGGAAACCCAACTGGAAATGTATAACATGAAGGAAGACGTGACTTAGTGTCTGCATATCTAAGACACTTAATAAATGTTTATTGACTGACTTAATGGCAATTTCTGTCAAAAATAGTTGGGGTGTTTTATTGGACTGGAAATACAATATGAGGCTGGCTGCTAAGAATACATTAATATAGAAACAGAGTTCAGTGCAAGGAAGGTACATGTCTTGCTATTCTAACTCCTGGTCAGACCAAATCTGGAGACTGTTTTATTCAGTTCTTGATCCCGTATTTTAAAACATTAATAAATTGGAGAATGTATAAAGAATGGACTTGACAAAAGAAATTTGAAATCATATATTGGGATCATCTGAAAGTTTTGTTGATGGAGAAGAGTAAACCTGGGGATGAGACTGGGAGCAGGACATTCTGACCATCTTCACACAACATGGTGAAGAGGAAAGCACACTGATTTGAATCCTATCTGTGACAGAAATGGATTGGAATCCTGTTCTGTCACCGTGTGACCTGGGGCAACTCACTTAACTTCTCTGAGTCTCAGTTTCCTCATCTGTTAAGTGAGGAAGTTGGACAGATGGTCACTAGAATCTATCCAGTTTTTAATCTATGATTCTATCTGAAGTAAATAGGATGGGTGCTAGAGAGCTGCTGTGTGGAAGTAGTTTTAGATTTGATTTGTCTGGCCCTTGACTAAAGGTAGGGGAAGTCACAAGGTCAGTCTCAGCTCAAATATAAGAAAGAACTTTTTAACAACTAGGATTGTAAAAAAATAAAATGTAGGATTTCCATCACTGGTGATGTTGAAGAAGACACTTGAAGATCACTAAGTAAAGGGGGAATCCTATAACAGAAGGGAAGTTTTTTTTTTAAATTTTTCTAAATTGCCTCTAGGTCCCTTCCACCTCTGAGATCCCATCATGAGATCATGAGATCCCGTGAATCTGTGAGGCAATATGTATGGTGGAAAGAATGCTGGATCTAGAGTCAAAGGACAACCATTTAAGTCTTAGCTCTTCTTACTACCTGTGTGACTTTGGGCAAGTCATTTGACTCCTCTGGGCCTCAGTTTCCTCATCTGTAAAATGTGAATGTTAGGTTAAATGAACTCTAAGGCACTGTCCAGCTCTAAATACATATCCTCAAGTCTGGACATTTGGGTTTCTGCCAACAAGGGAGTAAAGATTTGTGGATTGTTTCCAGGACTGCATAGCTTTGCCAGCAAGGCCCTGCATGAGTACCAGCCCTGCCCTGTCTGTTGTGATGGGTTTCTCCCTGGCTCTCTTGGCTTCCAGATTAGCCAGAATGCAAGAGGATGGGGTGGGGAGAGGAAGGGGAAGCCCAAGCTACAAATCAGCATCAAAGGGCTGGTGCTAGGTTTATAGGGGCATTTACTAGTGTTGTTTTCATTATTTACCCCACTGTTGATTCTAGGAGTTCCCATTAAATGTGTAATAAATATAAAAATATTTTATAGGCCAGTGAAAATTCCAAAGCAAGAATAACTCTATAAAGTGTGATTTCCCCACCCCCTCCTTTAACAAAATTCTGTGTGGCATCATTCTGAACCTGCTGTGTAGTCAGTGGGATGATGAAACGGCTGCTTTCCCTGAGCAGGAGGAGAGGCCTGTAGGGGGCAGGGACTTAGTTATTTAATTAGCTAATTCAACATCCCTCCAGCCTCGGGCTGGGTTGGACTCAGAGGAGGGCTAGGGGTGATAAGGCAACCAGGGGTCTTCCTGTGCTTGTGGCCCCTGTCCCCCTGAAAGGGAAAGTCCCGTCTGTTCTTCTTCCTCTCCAAACTATTTTCCCTTCCTTAGGCATAGAGGCCAAGTAAGGGCATGGAGATTTAGTTAAAAGGGTAGAACTTAATAGCTTGTTCTCTTCCTGCTCCATCCTTAGAAATGATTTGCAGGATTCAATCCCTGAGTCAGACGATTTTAGAGCTGGCAGAACTCTGCTGACCCTGTCTCTATCTTTGATGCCATTGAATGACCATGGGTAAGTCATTTCCTCTCTGCCAGATTTCTGTTTCCTCATCCGTAAAATGGGCACAGTAATTCTAGCCTTGCCTCCCTCATCATTCTACCTGAGGCTCCAGTGAGGCAGTGGATGTAAGAGCATTTTGGAAATAGTGAAGCATCCCAGGAAACATGTTATTGCCTTATTAAATTTTAAAATTAAATTAAATAGGACTTGGGATTTACAGCTGGAAATCTTCTTAGAAATCATCCATTCTGCTCTCCATCCTCCTCCCCCTCTTAGTTTTACTCTGGAGTCCCAGGGAAGGGGAGTGACTGGTATAGTTATACAGGTTGCAAGTAACAGAGCTGAGATTTGAACTCAGCACCTGATTCCAAATCCAAGGCTCTTCGCTATTCAGACTAAACTTTTATGAAACTAACATTAATGCTTGAGAATTCCTTAAAAAAACCCCATGGGATAGGTAGGTGGCCCAGTGGATAGAACTCTGGCTCTGAAGTCAGAAGGACCTGAGTTCAAGTCCGGCCTCAGACATTCACTAGCTATGTGACCCTAGGCAAGTCACTAAACTTTAATTGCCTCTAGAAAGAAAGGAAGAAGGCCCATGATGTTGGTAAATCTTGTGGTTATAGTATGAGGAAGGGAGTGAATGAATGAGCAGTAATCTTCTCCAGGGATTGACTCAGTTTGGCCTTGATTCCCATCTCAAAAATAGGGGACTGGGTGAGGGCAAGGATAGGTGTATAGGCTTTTTATTACTCTGAGAGTGGCATTTGACCAAATCTTTGGAGTGGAGGACAGTGTTTGAAGAGTGAGAAACAGTATGACATTGTTATGCCTCTCTGGGTCTCATTTCCCCAGTTTTCTCAAAAGTAAAAAAAAAAAAAATTAGTTTACATGATAACTGTTGTATATTTGGAGGGAAAAGCAAGTTGTACAAGGTAGATTTTCAGTTTCATGGGCAATTATCTTTTTTGTTGTAATGTTATGGTAATGCTTGTGAATTTAAAATAAAATAAATTGTAAAAGTAATATTGATATTCAATTACTGAAAGGAACTCTTCACTGTAGTAACTCCTTCTACCCATGCAGATAATGATCTGGCTATGATTTAGGACTTGGTAAGTAAATCCTAGAGAGTTTCCTGGAGTTCAGAGAGGTCTGGTAACTTGACTGTGGTCATACAGTCAGTAAATGTCAGAGGCAGGATTTGAATTCAGGCTTTCCTGATGCCAAGCCCAGTACTCTATCCAGTATACCATGCTGCCTCTAAAATAATATTCCACTCATTAACAAATCAATCAGCAAGTATATTAAATGCTTACTTATGTGCCAGACATTGTGCTGAGCAGTGCGGATTCAAAGAAAGGCAGAAACTATCATTCCCCTTAAGGAATTTCTATTCTAGTAAGGGTAACAACAAGTAAATAATTTGGTCCAAACAAAATGTAAAGAGGTAGAAGGTGATATTATAATGTTGGTGGTGGAATAGGGAAAGGCTTCCATCAGGAAGTGATATGTGAGCTGAGTTTTGAAGGGATCCAGGAATGCTAAGAGGTAGGAGTGAGGAGTCAGGACATTCTGGTCTGGGAAACAGTCACCAGTGGAGGTAGATTGTCCAAATATCTAGTGTGTGGAGGAGGGTCAAGTAAGAAGACTTTCCAAGAAGAGACCAAATTATGAAGAACTTTAACGGCCAAACAGAGGGCTTTAAATCTGTTCCCGGGGGTAATAGGGAGCCATTGATTATGCTGGTTGACATGCTCAGACCTATACTTTAGGAAAATCACTTTGGCAGGTTACGTAGAAACTAAGAGATGTGGTAATAGTAGAAACAACAATATTTGGCAGCTGACTGAATACGTGAGTTAAGTCAGAGTGAAAAGTCAAGAATGACAGAAGGTGCAATCATGAGTGACTGGGAGGTGGGGAGTAGATAATAGAGTTCTTGACAATAATAGGGAAATTCAGAAGATGGGGGTAGTTTGGGGGAAAGATAGTGAGCTCTACTTTGGACATGTTTGGTTAGAGATGCCTACGGGATATCTAGTTTGAAATTTCCATTAATCAGTTGGTGATGGGATACTGGAACTCAGGAGAGAGACTAGGGCAGGATATATAAATCTGGAAATCATCTGCATGGAGATGACAGTTTGACCCACAGGAGATGATGAGATCATCCAATGAAGTGGTATAGGGTGAAGAGAGAAGAGGGCCTCTGGGAGACACTTGTGGTTAGTCGGGGAAAGGAGATTGAGAAGAACAACGTTACAAAGATCCAGAGGGGAAAGAGGAATACATCTAATAATAGACAATATTTATATTATAATAAAATTAATAGCTGACATTTATATAGTACTTTAAGTTTTATGAAGCACTTTGTATAACCTTATCTTGTTTGATCTTTGCAAACACTGTGTGAAGTAGGTACTACTGATAAAATGTGAGGGTTGAGACTAAGGGATTTATAAGGGCTTTATCACAACTGATAGTCCATGATTCTCTGTGTGTTAGACGGAAGTCTGAGGTCAGGACTGTAGCTGTGTAGTCTTTGCATGGTCCATTAGGGATGACTGCTATACAGTCTTCCTGGCTTTTTTTGACAATTGATTTTATTTTTCAGTTCTTCCAGACAGTACATCTCCAAGGGCACTGCCTCATCTTGTCATTCACCACTACCTTATCCCCCAAATGAATGAATGAAGCAATAAAAAATAATTTACCTTGTAAAACCCTGTGCTAAGTGTTGGAGGTACAAAGTGATGCAGGTAAGCAATTCCTGCCCTTAAGGAGATCACATTCCAAAGGAGGAGAAAATAGGAGGGTGTCTCCTTCAAGGCCACTGGAAAGGCCCTGTGATCCCTAGGGTGGAAGATCATCTTCTTTAGTGGCATCAACGCTGCATAACTTTCTGATGTCAAGCCATTTGATATTGCAAAGATTTTGCTGTACAAAACTTTCTTTTCTGGGATTTCAGTAGATATGATGGCTTAAGACATTGAGGTACCTGCAGAGGTACTTTCAACAGTTTTTTAAAAATTAGAAAAGTTTAATCAGTGGAACGAATTAAATGCAAGAAACAAATATAGTAGCTTAGTGTTCAGTAAACCCAAACACTCCCAACTACTGGAGTAGTGACAAAATTTGACAAAATCTGATGTCTCACACCATTTACCATAGACTTCAAATGGCTACATGTCTTAGGAAAAACATGGCCATATGGGGAACAGGTTGGAGAATCAGGGAAGGAGATATGTCTTACACTTATGGGTGGGGAATGAATTCTTTACTGAACAAGGGGAAGAGAGGATCAATCCTCCAGGACTTGGTCTTGTTCTTACTTTTAATTCAACTCCTATTTCTCATCTGTAATTACTGCTTGTTCTTAAAAAATGAGTTTAAATCAATATCCCTTGTTTTTTATATCCTGAGAATTTCTCTAGCATTCTCTTTCCCAACAAACAATTCCATGTGACAAATAATATTGAAAGGAAAACAAATGAAAGAGGGAAAAATTCAAAATGGATCTATTGATAAAAAATATATTCAGTGCACCACATCCGTATTCCTCTTACCTCTGCAAAGTAGAAAGGTCTGTTATCTTTCCATATCTCTTCTTTGGAGTCATGCTTGTCCCTTATGATTTTAAAACATTCACTTTTGATTATTCTGTGAATGTTCTATTTACATTGTAGTTATTGTATATATTATTTTCTTGGCTTTGCTTATTTCATTCTTTATCAATTAGCGTAAATCTTTCCATGCTTTTCTGTATTCATCATATTGGTCAGTTCTTGTTGTTTGGTCATGTCCAACTCTTTGTGACTCCATTTGGGGTTTTCTTGGCAGAGATATTTAGTGATTTGTCATTTCCTTCTCCAGTTCATTTCACACATGAGGAGCTGAGGCAAAAAGAGTCAAATGATTTGCCCAGAGTCACACAAGTAGGAAGTATCTAAGGTCAGATTTGAACTCAGGAAGATGAGTCTTCCTAACTTCAGGCTGAGCACTCTATCTACTGTGCCCCAGTAATAATTTCTTATAGTACAATAATACTGCCTTACATTTGTGTGACACAATTTGTTTAACCATTTTCCAATTGATTATATTCTATTTTTCTAGTTTTTTGCTGCCATAAAAGGACTATTGTAAATATTATAAAAAATATAAATTAAAATAAAAATAGGGACTTTCTTCTTATTAGTTACTTCTTTGGTATGTAAACCCAGCAATAGAAACAAAGAGTATGGGTGTGTTTTATTTACACTTTGTATAATTCCAAATTGCTTTTTAAAATAATTGTACTAGTTCACAGCTCTGTCAGAATACTCTTGTGTGTCTATTTTCCCATAATCTTCCAATACTGAATATTCCCATCTTCTGTTATCCTTGCTAATATGAAGAGTGTTAGTAAAAGCTCAGGGTTGTTTTGACTTGTATTTCTTTTGTTATTAGTGATTTACAGCATTCTTCCACGAATTTGTTAATAATTTGCAATTCTCCTTTTGAGAACTGTTCATATCCTTTGACCACTTATCTATTAGGGAGTAATTTTTGGTCTCTCAGTTATTTGTATATCTTGGATTCCAAACTCACATTTGAGAAATTTTATATACTGATTTTTTCCTCCCATTTAACCATTCTTTTTAGCATAGGTATATTAATTTTGTTTGTGCAGAAGATTTTCAGTTTAATGTAATATAAGTTATCTATTTTGTCTTTTGTCATAGCACCATATCTGGTTTGATTTCAAATATGTCTCCTTGAGAAGGCACCCCAAAACTACTCCATCATGGAGAGGAGAAGTCCACAGGTGCTGCACATTGCACATGTTTTCAGATTTCTTCAGTGTTTACTGATGAGTTGTGATGACTTTTTCTCTCTCTAAAAAGTACTATTTGTCAACTATGAAGATATAAGAAGCAGAAAATATCAATAAAAACTTTAAAAATGCATATCTTACCTACAGCTCTGAAAGGCTTATAATCTTTATCTCTTCTAATTTTTTTTAATGTTGTAATCTTTAATTAAGATATTGCAGAGTATGTTATAAGATGTTGATCTAACCCAAATTTCTACAAGATTGCATTCCAGTTTTCCCAGCAGTTTAAAAAATAAAAGAGGTGCTTCTTTCTCAAGTTATTTACGTTTTCTGGTTTATCAAACCCTGGGTTATTGAATTCCATTATTTTTGATTCTCCCTTTTCTACTTTGTACCTCTATTTTTAAAGCAATACCAAGTGGTTTTGATGACTGCTGCTTTATGATATAGTTTCAAATCTGGAAGTGCTATGAACCCTTCTGTCTTAATGTTTCTTCATTATTTCCCTTGGTACTCTAGATCTTTTGCTTATACTCACTGACTTTTTAAATAATTTTATCTAGTTCTATAAAATATCTATTTAATAGTTTGATTGATATAGCATTAAAACTATAAATTAACTTTGGTAGTAATTTCATTTCTATTATATTGGTCCAAACCAGCCATGAGCATTGAATATCCCTCTAGTTATTTAAGTTTTCTTTATTTCTTTAAGGAGCATTTTGTAATTTAATTTATGTAAGTATTTTGTTTGCTTTGGTAGAATGACCAGATATTTATTCATTTTGTCATCATTTGGAATGGTATTTTCCTTTCTATCAAAATATCCTGGATTTTGTTGTTATTGTATAGGATGTTATTGATTGTTTAGAATTTATTTTGTAATCTGCAACCTTATTTTTAAAAAAATATTTATTTTTATTTTCAAAATTCATTTCCACAAGATTTTGAGTTCTAAATTTTCTCCCCATCTTTCCCTTCCCACCACCCTGATATGGCATGCATTCTGATAACCCCTTCCCCTAGTCTGCCCTCCCTTCTATCTTCTCCCCTTCTCCTTTACTTTCTTGTAGGGCAAGATAGAATTCTATACCCCATTACTTGTATATCTTATTTTCCAGTTGCATGTAAAAACAGTTTTTAACATTGGTTTTAAAACTTTGAGTTCCAAATTGTCTTCCTTATTCCCCCCCACATTGAGAAGTCAAGCAACTCAATATAGGTTATACATGTATAGTTTATCCAAAGCACTTTCATAATAGTAATGTTGCGAAAGACTAACTATATTTCCCTCCATTCTATCCTGTCCCACTCTTGTGCTATTTTCTCATTTGACCCTGTCCTTTTTCACAAGTGTTTCTGACTACCCCCTCCCCTAATCTGCCCTCCCTTTTATCATTTCCCCCGCCCACCCTCTTCCCCCTTACTTTCCTTTAGGGTAAGATACCCAATTGAATGTGTGTTATTCCCTCCTTAAGCCAAATCTGATGATAGTAGAGTTCACTCATTCTCTCTCACCTGCCTCCTCTTCCCCTCCATTGTGAAACCTTTTTTTGCCTCTTTTATGTGAGATAATTTACCCTATTCTATCTCTCTCTTTCTCCTCCCAATATATTCCTCTCTCACTCCTTAATTTTATTTTTTAGATATCATCCTTTCATATTCTGTCTGTCCATCTGTCTGTCTATCTGTCTATCTATCTATCTATCTATCTATCTATCTATCTATCTATCTATCTATCTATCTATCTATCTATCATCTTTCCTCAAACAACCCTAATACTGAGAAAGGTCTCTTGAGTTACAAATACCATCTTTCCATGTAGGAATATAGACAGTTTGACTTTAACAAGTCCCTTATGATTTCTCTTTCCTGTTTATCTTTTTATGCTTCTCTTGATTCTTGTATTTGAAAGTCAAATTTTATATTCTGCTCTGTTTTTTTCATCAAGAATACTTGATGAAATGCTCTATTTTATTGAATGTCCTTTGTTTCTCCTGAAGGATTATACTCAGTTTTTCTAGGTAGGGGAATCTTGGTTTTAATTCTAGCTCCTTTGATCTCTGGAATATCATATTCCAAGCCCTTCCATCCCTTAATGTAGAAGCTGCTAGATCTTGAGTTATCCTGATTCTATTTCCTTAATACTCGAATTGTGTCTTTCTGGCTGCTTGCAATATTTTCTCCTTGGCCTTGGAACTCTGGAATTTGGCTACAATATTTCTAGGAGTTTTCCTTTTGGGATCTCTTTCAATAGGTGATCAATGGATTCTTTCCAATTGTATTTTACCCCCTAGTTCTAGGGTAGTTTTCCTTGACAATTTCTTGGAAAATGATGTCTAGTCTCCTTTTTTGATCATGGCTTTCAGGTAGTCCAATAATTTTTAAATTATCTCTCCTGGTTCTATTTTCTAGGTCAGTTATTTTTCCAATGAGATATTTCATATTCTCTGCTATTTTTTCATTCTTTTGTTTCTGTTTTATAATTTCCTTATTTCTCAGGAAGTCATTAGTTTCCATCTTCTCCATTCTAATGTGAAGGAATTATTTTCTTCAGTGAGCTTTTGGGCCTCTTTTTCCATTTGGCCAATTATGCTTATTAAGGCATTTTTCTTCTCATTGACTTTTTGGACCTCTTTGACCATTTCGCCTTGTCTGTTTTTTTTAGGTTTTATTTTCCTCAGTATTTTTATGTGTCTCCTTTACCAAGTTTTTGACTCTTTTTTCTTGATTTTCTTGCATCACTCTCATTTCTTTTCCTAGTTTTTCCTTTACTTCACTCACTGGATTTTAAAAATCCTTTTTGAGTTCTTCCATGGCCAATTCATATTTTTCTTGGAGGCTTTTGATATAGGAGTTTTGACTTTGTTGTCTTCTTCTGGTTGTATGTTTTGATCTTCTTTGTTACCAAAATAAGATTCTATAGACTGAATTTTTTATGCTGTTTGCTCATGTTCCCAGCCAAATACTTGACTTTCTGTTTGTCAAGGTAGGACTCTGCTTCCCTTGCGGATGGGAGTGGGAGTGGATGTACTGTCCAAAGCTTCAGGGATTTTGTATCAGCTGCTCAATTCCAGAGCTCTAGAAGCAGCCTTCACTACTGCTGTTGCTGTGGTCACCTTTGCTGTCCTGGGGCCAGACCTCTGCTGGACCGTGGTCTTTGGCTTCTCTTTCACCCTGGTCCTATATAGCTTTCCCACTGATCTTTTTTGCTGTCTTTGGTGTTTGTGGGTTGAAATGTCTAGAAACTGCTACAGCTGCTAATGATTCAGCCCTCTGAAGCCTGCTCTGGCTCTGTCTGTGCCAGCATGGCCCAAGTCAGACTGTGCTCTGCTCTCAGCCTGGTGTGATACATCCTTCTTGTTCATTTTCCAGGTTGTCTTGGACTGGAGATTTGTTTCACTCTGTCATTTTGTGGGTCTAGTAGTTCTAGAATTTGTTTAGAGTAATTTTTTACAGGTATTTGGAGGGACTTGGGGGAGAGCTCAAGCAAGTCCCTACTTTTACTCCATCATCTTGTAAGAACTCCACGTTTTGTTGTCTATGGTTCCTTTCTTTATAATGTTTCTTGGTTATTTATTTTTATGTTGTGACTTTTTATCTTATTGCCCCACCTTTTTTTTTGGCATTCATCTGAGACAGTAAATATTTCTTCTGCCCTTCGTTTTTATTCTGTACATGTCTTTTAGATGCACATCTAAACAATCTTCCAAGATTGCTTTTTATCAAATGTATCACTCTTTTTTATTGGGTTGTTTAATATATTTACATTCAAAGTTATATGAATTAGGTTTGTATTTTTCTGTTTTGATCTTAGTTTTTTCTAAATTAGAATATTTTTCTTGGCTCTGCCCCAGTCTACCACCTAATTAAAGCTATTAAATATCTCAATTAATGTCTCTAAAGATTCAATAGGAGTTTCTAAATAAAACCATCATATCATTAGCGGATAGGGATCATTTTAGTTGTTCTTTAGCTATAGTTGTACTTTATTTTTTTCTCTTATGTTACCGTTATTGCCAACATTTCTAAAATTATCAAGTTATAATTATATTTCTAGCATGTGTTAGAATTTCTTCAAGGCTCCCCCCTATATTTATAGAGATAATCATGTGGTTTTTGGATGCTTATGTTTTTAAAATGGTTCTTTAATATAGATTGTTTTCTTAATGTTGAATCATACCTGTATTCCTGGTATAAATCAAACTTGGTCACAAGCAATGATTTCTTGGATAAATTTCTATAGTCTTTTTGACATGATTTATTTAAAAAATTGAATCACTATTTATTAATAATATTGGTCTAGAGTTCTCCTTTTCTTTTTGTTTCCTTGGTTTAGGTATTAGGACTATCATTTCTGGGCTTTTTTTTTGTTTGAAAATACTTATTCAGTTAATCTCCTTTTCTATTTTATAGAAAGTAGAATTTTAAAAATATTTCTAGGAGTATACACACACACACATTTTTTTCTCTCTGTGGATTAACTACATTCTAGAAATTTTGGTATGTTGTTTCATTATTATCATTCTCTTTCTCATAATTATTCATTATGCCTCTAATTTGTTTTTCAGCTCATGTCTTATTTAGAATTTCATTGTTTAATCTCCATTTGGGTCTGTGTCTTTTTGTGCTCCTTAAACTGATTCCTATTTTTATTGCATTGTGACCTGTAAAAGATATATTTTTTTGTGTCTGTCTTTTCACATTTATTTGCAAAATCTCTGCTGCTCAAATATACAGTCAATTTTTATAAATGTTCCATGTAATTGGTGCTGAGGAATATGAATATTCTTTGGCAATCACCAGAATGTTCTAAATCTTAGTTCTAGTTTCTTCAGTAATGGATTGAATTTTACATATTCCTTTTTTAAATCTTTCTGTTAAGATTTTCCAAAACTGAGAGAGGGATATTTTACTCTCCTCCCACTATTATATGAGTCATTCTGTTAATTTTTCCTTTATGAATTAAGGCATTTGGAATGTATAAATCTAATACTAATATTGTTTTGTTGTCTATAGTTCCTTTCTTTATAATGTTTCATTTATTTATTTTTATGTTGTGAATGTTTATTTTTGTTTTATCTTATTGCACCTCCTTTTCATCTGAGACAGTAAATATTTCTTCTACCCTTTGTTTTTGTTCTGTACATGTCTTTTAGATGTACATCTAAACAATCTTCTAAGATTGCTTCTTATCAAATGTGTCACTCTTTTTTATTGGGTTGTTTAATATATTCACATTCAAGGTTATATGAATTAGCTTTATATTTTCCTGTTTTGATCTTATTTTTTCCTGAATTTGAATATTTTTCTTTTCCTCCATAAACCCAGCTTCTTCAGTTATTTTTAATTAATCTTCTTTGCAATCCCATTCTCACTAGTTCTTTTCCCGTCACCCTCAACCTATCCTCCCCCCAATTAATACTCTTTCTAGTTTTGGAATTTTACTTAACTAAATCCTATTTCCTTTTTTTGTCTAATTATCTAATTCTTCCCCCCTCCTTTTTTGTCAAGTAGTCAAGGAAAATCTCCTTTTCAATTTGTTTTGTTAGTTTTTTTTTTTTTTGGTACATATTATAAAAATATTATTTTCCTCATTCTCTTCATTATTTCTCTTCTTTTTCTGTCTATTCTGGATTTTTATTCTTTGATTCATGGTCCTTGTGCATATGAATTCATGTGCCTCAGTCTTAGAGCTATCATTTCTTGGAGGAGATAAAGTGGATAGAAGTATTGCTCCATAGTAAACATTTTCCTTTGTCCCTGGTTGTGTGGTTCAATACTACTTTTTGCCTTCCCCATTGTCATTTCTACTTCTGCTCCCTCCCGCCTCCCCCAACCAAATGGCGTGAAATCTCCTTTCTGGGTCTATGCCCTGTCATCCTTCTGGATATCAGTTGCCCCCAGCAGCTCTTCTCCCCTTTTCCTGGGGGATAAGTTGCTCAACATGGAAGCACCATACTTTCAGAGGTAGTAGCTCTATATCAGTGCGGATGATACCCATTGTGAGGTCCCCATCTCCCACTATAAATCTCTCCTCCCCTTTCCCCCACCTCCATGGGATCATTCTTCAGTGCAACCTCCTCTCACCATTGAATTGAGATTTCTCTGTGCCTTTTCCCCATTTCAGTCCCTCCCTTTTCCACTGCATCTATACTTCTGTAGGCCCTCTGCTTTCTGAAAGATAAGAGGAGTTATTTTCCCGACATTATTTATCATTGGCCATTAGGGTTACATTTACACATATCTCTCTTTTCCCTTGCTTTTCCCCTTCTATATGGCTTCTCATTCTCCAGGTTAGTCCTACAAAACAAAATATTATGAAGTCTGGTGTTTTAGGCCTTTTCATCTATTTTTTTTCATTTGTTTTTCCTTTTACCCCTCTCTCCTTTGGCATATTTAGAAAAAGACCCCAAACTTGACCTTTCTAATGATTGCTCTGTTCTCATTTTGTTGATATTGCAGTTGTTTTTTAACCTCATAGGTATCTTTCAAGTTTTTCCTCCTTTTTTCTGGAGGGTAATTTATTTTGTTACTTATGCTTTCCTTGGTCACTATATTTATCCACCTTCATTGTGATGCTCTTGCCTAGGATGTTTGAAAAGAAAGTAATCAGCTCAGTCTGTTTTTTTTTTTTTAAGAAAATGCATCAAACATCTATTTTTTATTCGAATGTCCATCTTTTCCATTGATGACTGCAAATGTCACCTTGGGTTGTATCATTTGGATTCCTTTGCTCTTCTGAATACATTATTTCATTCTTGTATATAGTAACAAAGAGGATTAATGTATTGTTTTAAGGTTTGCAAAGCACTTTATGTTCATTATCTCATTTGTTCCTCCAATCACCCAGTGAGATAGGTACTATTGTTATTTTACAAATGAGGAAACTGAGGCTGACAAGGAGACATAAACACTCATATAATAGTGGCAGGAGAGTATAATATCCCTCTTTCAGTTTTGGACAAATCTTAATGGAAAGATTTAAAAAAGGAAAATGTAAAATTCAACACATTGCTGAAGAAACTAGAAGTAAGATTTAGTGACTTTCCCAGGTTCACACAGTACTAGTAAGTATCTGAGGCAGGATTTCAACTCAGGTGTTCCTGATTCCAAGTCTAACACTTAATCTGCTGTGCCACCTAGCTGGTTTCTGGTGAGGGCAGAATAATCTTTTGATATTTAAGTTATTGGTATTTTATGTTTTTATATCACCTTCATTTTTGAATATAACCCTCTCCCCTCAACTATCCAGATAGCTTTCTCTTCTAATAAAGAAAAGGAAAAAAGTAGAGAAAAAAACAAGTTCAACATAACCAACCAAAACATCAACCTAATCTGACAGTTTGTGCAATGGCCCACACCTCTGCCCCATAAAATTATCTTTGCTTTCCAGGGTAGTATAATAACTTGAATAGATTATTTGAGAATAGATGATTTGTTAATTTTTGTCTCTGAGTTCTTGTATCTAGTATCTTGAATCTAGGCCATTTTCTGTGGTTGAGGAAATAAACAGCTATCTTGTAACTGATGTTCATGTTATACATCGGGTACCTTTTCTAGAAGGCTTACTCATATTTGGGGAGACCCTAGATTGAATCATACTTAAACTTTATCTTAGAGATCTCCCTTGACTTACTTGTGTGTGTAGGCAGAGACAGACAGAGAAACTTGACCTTCTTTGGGATAATAGTAATAGCTAGTGTTTTACAGTTTCTAAAATACTTCATAGTATTTAATCTTACTTAATACTCACCATAACCCTGTGAGGTAGGTTTCATTTCTAAACCCATTTTATAGATACGGAAACTGAGTATGAGAGAGATTGAGTGACTTGCCCAGGGTGACACAGTTAATCAGTGTGATCTGAGATCTTCCTGACACTAAGTCCAGCCCTCTATCAGTCAAGTCCCCCAAGATGGAGCTGACTCTGAGAATCTAAAGCACTTGTCTGAGGTTCCAGGACTTAGGTAAACACATAGATTATTGATCCAAGGTTTAGAGATGTTAAGCAATTTGATCATGAGTGCAGAGCTGGCAAGTGTCAGAGTTTGGGACTTGAATCAGATCTCCTGACTCCAAGTCAATCATTTCCCTCTTTCCCCTCCCCCCATTCTGTTTCTGCTTAACTTGTTTCCCACTTCTCCAAACTCCTTTTATAAGCAGAACTACACAATTTAGTATTTGTTTATAATCATCCATTAATCCATCCAATCACACAAGAAACACCTGCTTGGAGTAGGATACTGTTCTAGGAGCTGAGTGATGGGGAGACCATAACCTCCTTGCTTTCTGTGGATAGATAAATAGGTAGATAAGCCACTGTAACAAAAAATGGGAAATTTTATTTTTTTTTGTTTTCCATTTATTTGTTTGTTTGCTCGTTTATTTTCAAAAGCATTTATTATCTCTCTCTACCACTGCTCCCTCCCCTCCTATCCCAAATGGAACAATAAAAATACTGACAAAAAAGAATCCTCATAACAAACACAGATTCCAGCAAAGCAAGTTCCCATATTGGTCATGTTCAAAGATGCATTTCTCATTCTCATTTTAAGTTCATCATCTCTTTGGTAGGAGGTGGGTGGTATAATTCATCTATAGCCCTCTAGACATACGATTTATAATTGCATTAATCAGAGTTTTAAAGCCTTTCAGAGTTGTTTTTCTCCAAAATGTTGTGTAAATTTTCCTAGTTACTCACTGCTCTCTGTATTCATTTATAGAGGTCCTCTCAGTTTCCTCTGAAATGGTCCATTTCATCATTTCTTATGGCACTGAGATATTCTAAAGCATTTATAGAACACAGTTTGTTTATCCATTCTTAGTTTCCAGTTTGGGGCTAATATGAAAAGAGCTACTATAAATATTTTTTGTATGTATTAATCCCTTTCTTTTTCCTTTCATCTCTTTGTGGTATAGACCTTAAGATTAAGTGTACACACAATTTAGCAACTTTCTGGGCATACTTCCAAACTGCTTTCCAGAATGGCTGTCCCAATTCACAGCTCCACCAACAATACATTAGTGTGACTGTTTTTCCTTAGCTCCTCCGACATTTTTCATTTTTCTTCTTTTGTTGTCTTGTCCAGGTTTTTTTTTTTAATTGGGTCCATATCTTGCCTTGGCTGGAAGTTCAGGTGGACTTCACAGGTTAGATTCCTCTACTGATCAGCATGGGAGCTTGGACTTGCTCCATTCCCTGGGCCAATTACTCTTCCTTAGACAGCTTTGTCACCCAGTACCCAATTCTCAGGGTCTCAGACCCAGACTGGACTGAAGACAGGGCGTGCTTTCCTTTTCCCTCCCTAACGAAAGCTATTGACTAAGTGAAGAACTGGTTCAGAAGCAAGCAGTCAGGATGGCTCAGATCCAGGAGCAAAGCAGGGTTTCATTTCCAGCTTCTAGTCCAGTCTGAAGCCTGTGTAAGAACAAGGACTGGAATCCCAGACCAAAGGAGGGACTGCAGCTCTGTCATTCTGGACCAGCAGAGCTTCTCAACTGGCTGATAGTGGTGACCCCAGCATCATTCTGCTATTGTTCAGACCCAAACCAAGTTGCCAACTGTCAGAGAGCTCAGACCAGAAGAATGATGATCAACTTTGCCCTGGACCAAACCCCTTTGGGAGCATCTCTAGTCTAAGCTGTCCCTGAGGTCTCGGAACAGTCCCATGCTCAATACTCCAAGAAAGCAGTGACAGACCAGATGAGACCATCTGTCTAGAATGGCATAGAGCCTAGTACTAACATTATCAAAAGTCAAGAAGCAGACTGGAAGAATGAACAACCCAACAAACAAGACAACAACAACAAGATTCTCATGTCAAAAATTCTTACAATGAGGATTGCTCAAGACAGACTCAGAAGAAGAAAATGATTCCAAAATATTTACAAGTAAAACCTCAAATAAAATACCAATTGGGCACAAATTCAGCTAGAATGCTTGAAAGAGACAATCTTCTTTAAGAAAGAGTTAAAAATAGTTTTACAAATGAACTGAGGGCACTCGATGAAAAATTGGAAAAGACATAAGTACTTTGGAAGAAAGAATTGAAAAGGGAGTTCGCAGCTTGACAAAAGAGGTACAAAACTTTGCCCAAGCAACAAACCCCTCGAAAATTAGAATGGACTAAATAGAAGCTAATGATGCCACAAGACAATAAGAAATATTAAAAATAAAATTAAAAGATTGAAAAAAATAGAAAATTTAAGGTATCTCAGTAAAAACCACTGACCTGGAAAATATATTGAGGAATCTACTGAGTCTCCTAACTGCTCTATAAAGCTTTTGTTGTTATTTCATTGTTCAGTTATTTCTGATTCTTTGGGACCCCATGGATTATAGCATACCAGGCCTTTCTATCCTCTACTATCTCCCATCATCTGTCCAAGATCATGATGATACTATCTATCTATCTTATCCTTTACTCTTCTCTTCTTTGGCCTTCAACCTTTCCCTGCCTTCTCATTATATGGTCAAAGTATTTAAGCTTCAGTTTTAGTATTTAACCTTCTAGTGAATAGCCAGAATTAATTTCTTTAAGTGTTGACTGATTGACCTTCTTGTTATGCAAGGGACTCTCAAAAGTCTTTTTTACCATCACAGTTCAAAAGTGTCAATTCTACAGCACTCATATATCCTTATAGTCTAACTCTCATGGCCATACATCATTACTGGAAAAAGCATAACTTTGCTATATCACCTTACTATATCAGCAATGATGTCTCTTCTTTTTAGTTTACTGTCCAGATTTGCTATAGTTTTTTTTTCCCCAAGGAGCAAGTATCTTGAAATTTCATTACTGAAGTTGCTGTCTGCAGTGATTTTTGAGTCCAAGAATATTCCTTTTCTTCTCCCTCTATTTGACAGGAAATGATGAGATCAATTGCCAAGATCTTAGTTTTTTCTGATCTTGAGCTTCAAGTCAGCTCTTCTCTTTTGCTGTCATCAAAAGGCTTCTTAATTCTTCTTCACTTTCTGCTATCAGAATCAGTATCATATGCATGTCTGAAATTGTTGATATTTCTTCCAGCAACTCTACTTCTGGCTTTTGATTCATCTAGCCTTTTTGCTAGATATTTTGCATGGTATGTAAGTTAAATAAATGAGGTGACAATATGTAGCCTTTTCTAATCTTAAACCAATCAGTTTTTCTGTGTTCAGTTCTAACTGTTGCTTCTTGGACCACATATAGGTTACTCAGGAGACAAGTAAGATGATCATATACTCTCCTTGAGGACTTACCACATTTTGTTGTGATCCATACAGTCAAACATCTTAGTATAGTCAATGGAGCAGAAGTAGATGTTTTTCTGAAACTTCCTCGCTGCCTCCATAATTCAACAAATGTTGGCAATTTGGTCTCTGGTTCCTTTGCCTCTTTGAAAATGCCTGCACTTCTGGTAATTCTCAGTTCACATATTGTTGAAGCCTGGCTCGCAGAATCTTAAAGCATAACCTTATTGGCATGTGAAATGAGTGCAGTTTTTCAGTAATTTGAACATTCGATGGCATCGCCAAAGATTGTGAAATAAACTGATCTTTTCAAATCCAGTGCCCACTCTGGAGTTTTCCAAATTTGTTGACATATTGAATACAGCACTTCAGCAGCATCATCTTTTAGGATTTCAAATAGTTCAGCTAGAATTTCATCACCTCCACTAACCTTATTATTATCAGTGCTTCCTATGGCCTACTTGATTTATTCTTCAAGATGTCTGTCTCTAGGTCAGTAATGATACCATCATGAGTTTCAGTGATGTTGAGATCTTTCTTGTATAGTTTTTCTGTGTATTCCTGCCACTTCTTAGTCGCTTCTGCTTCTGTTATGTCCCTATCATTTCAATATTCACAAACATCTTAGAGTATAGAGGTGGAAAGGTACCAAAGGTATCATTGATCCTATTGCTGGAGGAGATTGCAATTGAGCATCTAGTCTAGCCATCTGACTTCAGGTAGGTAAATTATTTTTATCCCCATTTTACAGAGAAGGCAGCTGAGGTCTAGTCAACTGACCTGACTTACACATAAAAGTCATACACATTAATCATGGAGATAAAGTTTGGCTATTAATCTCTGTTCCTAGTTTAGTGGCTTCCCTCTACATCCTGGTACCTGTCATAGTCAGAAGTTTATAGGTCTTATCAAGTAATCTTGGTTTTTTTCCTGCCATAACTGGGACTGTCTAACACTAGACAGAGGATGGGTTTGGGACTGGGAGCATTGCTGCTGCAGCAGTAGGGAAATCTGACTCATTCTTGACACCTTGAGATTAAGATTGGGTATTACTTTTGCATAAACGAATCCCATAGAAATTATGTAATTCCTATAGGAATTATAGATTATAGAGAGGATGTGGTCTCAAAAGTTAGTGAGAAGCAGGAAGTGCTGAACTTCCTAGTTCTACCTAGAACTATCCTAGTGATACCTGAGGGCCATTCTCAGTCCCCAGTAGCCTAACTGTGGATGGATACTCTGGCCATTGGTTCTATAGAGACAGTGTGACATTAGGTTTGGAGTCAGAATAGCCCTAGATTCAAATCCTACCTCAAATATTTGCTAATTGTGTGGCCCTGGGCATGACTTTCAGTCTAACCCTCTTTATCTGTAAAATGGATACTTATGTCACAAGGTTATTGGGAGGATCATATAAGATAAGAAAGAAAATGAGTTTTGCAAACCCCAAAGTGGTAGCTATAATTATTGGGTTTTATCTAGATGCTTGATCTCATCAGCACAGGGAGCTTCCATGTAAGGGAACTCCCTCTGATAATGCAGATCAGCAACTGTTATGTAATTCATAATCTTAATGAGGGGCACTGAGATATTAGAGGACTTGCCTGAGGGTCGCACAGACAGTATATGTCAGAGCTAGTACACAGATCCATGTTTTTCTCACTCTTGTGTTCCCCCTGCCACCTTGTCTCTCAATTATTTTTATGCATAGGAAATTTTCAGACAGAGCCAGTCAGCTAATTCCCAGGCATCTCTTTTTCTCTGTCTACCTTCTTCAGGAGGGCTTTGAAGAAAATGAGGGGAAATGAGGAAGGGGAGGAGGAGCAGGAGCAAAGTGTTTTCTAGTGAAACAGCTTGGAGACAGATGTGGAGAGACCATATTTGGGAGGTCATTCACTCATTCGACAAACATTCATTAAATGCCTGCTTTGTATAGAGTACTGTGCTGGGAAATGGGATGGGAGTGGTGGAGATGCCAACATTAAAAGGATGCAATTTATGCCTGCAAGTTGCTTACTATTTTTGAATGGGGGAAGCAAGTGGAGGAGAGATAAGGTATGTCATCAGATAGTGATAAGGCAAATTAAAACATAGAAGGTGCGTAAGAGGAGGAGACAGGATGATTTGATGAAGGTGAGAGCATTTTCCATCCCATTTCTGCTCCTGAAATTTCTTCCTTATGCTAGAAGATTTGAATATGAAAGATATGTTTTAATAAGCTCAAACAAAAACTTAAATGTCACACCAGTTAACAACCGTCTGATGACCCATCTCCCATCTCCCTTGTTCCTCTCAGTCCTGCTTCAAGACCATTAATTCCTCCATTCTCAGTCCTCACTTGCTGTAGCCTTTATGACTCAAAAGTCAGACACTGGGGCCCTCTCCCTGTGTCTAATCTCCTCTTTTGTTTCCGTCAATGTGGTTGGGGTAAGCAGTTCACCTGAGAAGATTGCTCCGGCAGAATATGTAATTAAATCAAACACTTGGCAGGGAGACCTGATTTTTATTTCATTTGTTGGGCTTTTCCAGGCCTTTGTCCCTGGCCCCTTCCACATTAGCTAATTACAAGGTTCTGGCTCCTTGTCAAATCACTGGGTCCTTGACTGTGTTTTCCTTTGTCACTCTTTCTGTGTGCTTGCTAACGCAAGAGGGGCCCTGCTGACTGAGGTGGCCTGCCCAGTGGTGGCTTTAAAAAAAGAAAAGTGAGTAATCGTCTGAATGAGAGCAGACCACAATTTGGGTGGAACTTTGAAATATTTTCCTAGGCATCTATGAAAATGTTTTATCAATGAATTTTTTAACACTTTGGTACTATGGTACACTTCCTTTAAAAGAAGACCCAACCAAAATCAATCAGTTAAATAATACTCCTTGACATACCAGCTTCAATTAATAGAACATGTAACTTTCTGGGCCTGTAGTCTACCATCTTTCTATAGAAGAAGGAGGTATGTTTCAACATCAGTCTTCTGAAATAAATTTTAATCATTACCTTTGATGTGAATTCTATTGTTTCAAGTGTTGCTTTTATTTTTACTATTTTAATCATTGTGTCTCTTTTTTTGTTTTCTTCTCTTTGGGTCAGCTCATATGTCTTCCCATGTTTCTGAATTCCTCATATTTGTCATTTCGTACATCACAATTCCGTACTATTACTTTCATCTACCAAAATTTGTTCAACTCTTTCCCCTACTGATGATTAGCTCCTTCCTTCTGGTGTATGTGGGACTGTTCTTTCTGCCATTTGCTTCTTTAGGGAAGATACCTATACTGGTTATGACTTTGTCGAAGGTACCCTTTAGTCCCTCTTCTCACATAGATTCAAGTTATTTTACAGAAATGTTGGAACAATACACATAGCCACTATTATAGGTTACATCAGTGTGCCTGTTTTCCTATAGTTTTTCCACACTAATTATTTTTGTCTTTTATCATATTTGTCAATTCAGTGGGTGTGAAGTAAAATCTTGGAGCTGTTTTATTCTGCATTTCTCCTGTTAGTGACCTGGAGCATTATTTTTAAAGTCTCTATTAAGTCTCTTTTTTTTATTCTGAATTTAATGAATTTCCCCTCCAAAAGAAAAAAGGACATTTTCATATAAAAAGTAGAACAGAGGAAAATAAGTATGTAAAAGTGTAAACCTTTTTTACATATAGTTTTTTAAAAGTATAAACTAAATTAAATATGTTCCCTTCAAAGCTGTCTGGTTTGTGTTTCTTTTTAAGCTTTCTTCTGATCTTTTTTATGCATCAAAAACATTCTCCAATGGTTCACTTTTCACTCTTTTCTTATTTTTTTGGAGACTGTATTCCTAGCTCCCCTTTCCATTTCATCCCTTGGAATCCTCCTCTATCAAATGTAGTTCTTGTAACCTAAAGGCATATATAATAAAACAAAAACAATTTATACATTCATTTGCCATGTCCAAAAATGGATGTCCTATTCTGCATTTCCACTCTTCTTTTGGGAAATACATAGCAAGCTTTCTTCTCAATGCTCTGGAGTAGAGGTTGATGATCACATTACCTGGAGTCCCTAAGTCTTTCAAATTGTTTTTTTTTACAATGATGTCGTTATTGCAAAAATTGTTCTTGTGATTGTACTTACCTCCCCCTTCGTGAGCGCAAGTCTTCTCATTTCCTTGAAGCTCCTTCACAATTCTAGAAGAGCAATACTGAAGTATGCTACTCACCTCCTGATAGAGAGGTGATGCAATCCGGTTACAGAATTAAACATACATTTTCAGACAGGAACAATGTGGGATTGTTGATTTTTTTTGGACTGCATATTTGTTACAAGGGTTTTGTTTTTGTAAAATGTAAAATGGGGATAATAATAAAAATAACACATCTCTCAGGCATATTGTAAAGATCAAATGAGATATTTGTAAAGGGCCAGGCACACAGTAGGTGCTATATACATGCTAGCTATTCATTTCTTTTCTTTTTTTCAGTGAGAGGGAAGATGAGAGGAAGACAAAACAAATTTTTGCTAATTTAAAAAAAATGAAAGAAAAACAAAAGAAACCAACCTTTTGTCATTTCTTACAGTCATGTACAGTAATTTGTTTACCATTCTGTAACTGATGAATAAATATATCTGTTGTTTTTATTTCTTTACTACAACAAAAGTGCTACTATGAGTATTTTTGTACAAATCGGCCCTTTTATTCTTTCTTTGATCTTTTTTTAGGGTGTAACCCTAATAAGGATATTTAGGGTCAAAGGGGAGGTACAATTGAATAGCTTTTTGGGTATAATTCCAAATTGCTTCCCAGAATAGCTGGACCAATTTATAGTTCCTCCAAAAATACAGTATTTCTATTATTCCCAAACTCTTCTAACATTGATCATTTTCTTTTTTTTTCAACCTTTGTCAATCTGTTGTGTTCAAGGGGGAACATCAGAGTTGTTTTATGTCTCTAATTTTCAGTGATTTGGAACAGTTTTTTTCATATAGTCATCAATGTCATGGACTTCTTCCTTTGAGAATTGCCTGCTCATAGCCTTTAACCACCATGCATTCCTGAATGGCTGTCATTCTTACATATTTGAATCAGTCCCCTACTACATCTTGGATATCAGATGTTAATCAGTGAAGCTTACTAACAAAGAATTTTTCCAGTTAGCTATTTCTCTTCTAATTTTCAGTACATTGATTTTGTTTTCTTTACTAAACTTTTCCATGTTATATACTCAAATGGGTCCAATTTATCTTTCCTGATCCCTTCTGTCCATTTTTTGGTCATGCACTTTTCTATCGATGGGTTTGAAAGGTATTTTTGTCTTTATTTCTCTAGTTTGTTTATGATATGACCCAGAGAGTACATTTATTTGCAGTTTGTTGTGGCATGTGCTATGAAATATTAGCCTAAATCTAATTTCTGCAAGTCTAGTTTATCTGGCAGTATTGACAAATAAAGAGTCCTTATTCCAGAATTTAGAGTCTTTGGACTTATGGAATACTATGCTACTATGTTAATTTGTTTCTGTCTATTCTTTATCTCATCTGCTAGATTGATTGGCCCATCTTTTAAAACTAGTAGTTTTGATGATATTGTTTTGTAGTGTATCTTGAGATTTGGTACTTTTATGGTCCTTTTCTCTCCACTTTTTTCCCCATTATATCCCTTGAGAATCTTGACTTTGGGGTTCTCTGGATTAATTTTGTTACCTCTCGAAAGTAATCTTTTGGTAGCTTTATTGGTTTGGCACTGAACCAGTAAATTCATTTAGGTAGAACTGTTATTTTTATTTTACTAGAATATTCAGTCATGAGAAATTAATATCTCTTCACTTATTTAGGTCTGTATTTCTTTTTCATATTATTTATTTAATATTTTATTTCCCCAATCATATGTAAAAATAGTTTTAGATATTCATTTCCTAAAGCTTTGAGTTCAAAATTCTATCTCTTTTTCTATCCCTTTCCCCCAACTGAGAAGACAAGCAATTTGACATAGGTTATATATGTGCAGTCATGCAAAACAATTTCCATATTAGTCATGTTGTGAAAGAAAACACAGACCAAAAAACCCCCAAAGAAAAAAAAGAAAGTAAAAAGAAGTATGTTTCTATCTGCATTAAGTCTCTATCACTTCTTATGCTGGAGGTGGGTAGCATTTTTCATTATTAGTCCTTAGGAATTGTCTTGGATCATTGTGATCCAAGCTGAGAACAGCTGTCATTCGTAAGTGAGCATCATATAATGTGGTTACTGTGTACGCTGTTCTGGTTCTGCTTACTTCACTTTTTATCAGTTCATGTAAGTATTTTTAGGTTTTTCTAAAAATGTCCTGCTTCTTTTTTCCCATCACAATCATATACCACAACTTATTCAGACTTTCCTCAATTGATGGGCATCTTCTCAATTTCCAATTCTTTGCCTAGGTCTGTATTTCTATGAAGAATATTTTATTGTCACATTCATATAGTTCAACTTAAAGTATTTTTATACAGTTATTCACAATTGCCATTTCTTTCTTTTAAATTGTCCACATCTATATGGCATCTGAATATGATGTATTGTGTTGTAAGAATTTATTTAAAGATAGAATATTATTGTGCTGAAGGGGGATGGTTTCAGAAAAACCTGGGAAGACTTAAATGAACTGATACAAAGTGAAATGAGAAGAATCTGGAAATCAGAGTAATATTGCAAAGATCATCAACTGTGAAAGATCTGGGAACTCTGATCAACACAATGACCCACTACAATTCTGAAGGATTCATGATGAAAAATTGTCCACTATCTTTAAATAGAGAATTGATGGATCCAGAGTTCAGATTATAGAATTTTTTCTTGCTTTTTAAAAAGGAACATGGCTAATATGGAATTTTGTTTTGCATGATTATGTTTTTGCAATGGTTTTAAATTTTTAAAATCTCTTGCCTTCTCAATGGGTGGGGAAGGGAGAGAATCTGGAATTAAAAATTTTAAAAATTGAATATAAAAATTATCCATATCCTTTCATCACATCTATTGAGGAATGGTTCTGGGCTGTTTTTGTTTGTGTTAGTTCCCTATATATATGTTGAATTTATCTCTCATCAGAGACATTTGATATAAAAGTGGTAGCTTTAAAATTTTTTTGCTGATCAACCACTTCCCTTCTTATTCTGACTACATAGATTTTGCTTACCTAAAAATTTGCAGTTTATGTAACTGAAATTTTCTATTTTATATTTTGTAATTATCTCTGTCTCTTATTTGGTTAATGATTCTCTCCCTAGCTGTAGCTGTGAAAAGGTAGCTGATTTGGCTCCTTTTTTTAAAAATGAAGTAGCATTTAATAATCAAGTTGCTTGTTACAATAACTGTTATAAAATATTATTCTGAACCCAATTTCTACCAATGCATTTTCCAGTTTTCACAGTAGTTCTTTTCAAATAGAGTTCCCATCCAAGTAATTTAAATTCTCAGTTTTATTGGATACCATATTAAATTGTTTCTCATTCTTGTTTTTCTAATCAGTTTCTCTTTCTATACTACTTTTCTATTTGATCAAATAGTTTTGCTGATTCTTGGTTTATACTATCATTTGAGTTCTGGAAGTTCTGTATCTCCTTCTTTCCTACTTCATTTTAATTCTTTACATATCTTATCTATCAGACAGGGATATTTGATGCAAAGATTCCATTCTCTGCCCTAATTGGCAGCTTTTCTTTTTATTCAGGTTGTGCTGATTTTGTTCCTGCAAATGCTTCTTCTTCAAGCTATTTGTTGGAGTGGAATGATTGGATACCCCAGGGAGAAACCCCAAGGTAAGCTTAAAGCTCTAGCCTACTTCCTCTGAATGAGGGTGAATCTCTTCATCTAGTCACTCTGAAATAACTGGGTTACTTGCTCTAATTGGACTACTGACTTTCTGAATATGTCCTGCACTTCCTACTTTCCAACCATTTTCTTTGACTGTAATGCCCTTCAGGAGTGTGCTGGTAAATGTTTCACAACTGGCTATCTCCCCCAAAAATGTGTGCGTGGAACACTTCCAAGTTTAATCTGAGTTATTAACAGTTTCCCCGTCATTTTCTTAAGTCTAGACAGTCAACAAAAGATGAAATCAAGATCTGATTGATGGTATTTGGCAACTTCTGAGATGTACTGAAAATTTAACCATCTGATTTCCGGAGCTGATACAGCTGATTCCAGCACACTTGTGATGCCCTCCCAATTTGTGTATTGGCCCCTAACCTATAATAACAATGGCAGTAGTTTACATTTATATAGCACCTCAATATTTACAAAACTATTTGCACATTAATATAATTTCATTGCAACAACTCTGTGATGTAGGTGGTATGAACATTTTCATTTTACAGATAGGAAAACTGAAGCTTAGAAAGTTTGTGCGCTGGTCCAAGATAACAAAATGATATAGGAAGTGCAGGATTAGATTAAACCACGTCTTCTTAGTCATCCAAGACCTGGTCTTTTAAGTCTTGGGATCTTTTCATTACAACACATGGCCCACCTCTCCTTAAAGAGCCAACTCATCATTCTCGAAGCCTTGCCTGAAATCCTAGGCAAAACTTTTTTGTTTTTCTCCCTTAACACATCTGATCTGACAACATTTTTTTTTTACTCTTCTTATGTACTTATAATGTGTATTATAATGACTCATGTCTTCTTTGTCCCTACTAGGTTGCAAGCTTTTTTAAGGTAGCTTTCAAAGATATCCCCCATTGCCTAGTATGGTATAGTATGCACATAATATGTGTTTATACATATTAATTGAATATTGTTGAATGAACTCTTGAATGTATTTCCTCATACAAGCCTCATCTTTGAAATGAAATAGAGAAAGTTGATTTCTTATTTGTTCCATGGACTAAAATTAAAAGTGAATATATTGGGAGGAAGGAGGAAAGGAGGGGGGATATATAAGGCCATAATGGCTCTGAAATTGGGGGAGTTGGATTTAAATCCTACCTCTGATATTTACTACATGGGTGACTGGGAAAGTTTCATCTAACTTCTATGAGCCTCAGTTCCTAGAACCTTGATTGTGTGAAATCAATGTAATGCTGAAAAGAAATCATAGGTTAGGATCCTCCTCTCCCCTTCCCTTCTGCCCCCCAAAAGAACTTCTGCCTTACTTGTTTGGACTACACAACTCTTCAATTAAATTTGTATGGGGGAGGGCAGAGCCAAGATAGTGGAGTAGAAAGACACATGTACTATAGTTCTTCCCCTACAGCCCATAAAATACCTGTGAAAAATGACTCTCAACAAATTCTAGAACAGCAGAAGTCATAGAATAACAGAGTGAAAGAGATTTCCAGCCAAAGGTACCCTGGAAGGCCAACAGGAAAGGTCTATCCCATGGGATGCTGAGCAGAGCAGAGCTGAGCCCTAGTGGTGTGCCACCAGGAGGAACAGGACTGGAACAGGCCTCTGGGGCAGAATCTCCAGCAGGGAGGGTCTCAGATTCCTCAACCCACAAGTGCCAAAGAAAGCTTCAAAGGTCAATGAGAAGACTTTCCCAGCTGGGTGAGAGGGGAGCAGGGTGCCCCCCAGCATGGACCCTAGGCAATGGCAGCAGCAGCAACAGTGGGGCAGCAGCACTGTGTGGCAGTGACCGTGTCAGGTGGCAGCTTCCATTGTGGGAGCAACTCAGCTTAAAGCCCCTGGGGGAACTGAGCAGTTGATCTGAATCTCAGCCCTGAGCATGGTCCTGGGGGGAGGAAGAACACTAGGACCCTCCTCTTGACAAAGGGTTCAGAAGTCAAGTCACTGGCTGGGAAAATGCCCAAAAGAAGGAAAAAAAATAAGACCACAGAAGGTTACTTTCTTGGTGAACAGGTATTTCCTTCCATCCTTTTGGATGAGAAAGAACAGTGCATATTTTCAGAGGAAGTGAAGGCTTCTGCATCCAGCATCTCCAAAATGAATATGCAATGGGCTCAAGCCATGGAAGAACTTGAAAAGTGAGTCAACAGCTTGCTAAAGGAGACTCAAAAAAATGCTGAAGAAAATAACACCTTTAAAAATAGGTTAACTCAATTGGAAAAAGAGGTTCAAAAAGCCAATGAGGAGAAGAATGCTTTAAAAAGCAGAATTAGCCAAATGGAAAAGGAGGTTCAAAAGCTCACTGAAGAAAATAGTTCTTTCAAAATGAGAGTGGAGCTGAGGGAAGCTAATAAGTTTATGATAAACCAAGATATTACAAAACAAAACCAAAAGAATGAAAAAAAAAAACAACAGAAGATAATGTGAAATATCTCATTGGAAAAGCAACTGACCTGGAAAATAGATCCAGGAAAGATAATTTAAAAATTATGGGACTACCTGAAAGCCATGATCAAAAAAAGAGCCTTGAAGTTATCTTTCATGAAATTATCAAGGAAAACTGCCCTGATAGTCTAGAACCAGAAGGCAAAATAAATATTGAAAGAATCCACCAATCACCTCCTGAAAGAGACCTGAAAAAAGAAACTCCTAGGAATATTGTGGCCAAATTTCAGGGTTCCCAGGTCAAGGAGAAAATATTGCAAGCAGCTAGAAAAAAAAAATTAAAGTATTGTGGAAATACAATCAGGATAACACAGGATCTGGCAGCTTCCACATTGAGGGATCAAAGGACTTGGAATAGGATATTCCAGAAGTCAAAGCAACTGGGATTAAAACAAAAAATCACCTCCCAGCAAAACTGAGTATAATACTTCAAGGGAATAAATGGCCATTCAATGATATAGAGGACTTTCAAGCATTCTTGATGAAAAGACCAGAACTGAATAGAAAATTTGACTTTCAAACATAAGAATCAAGAGAAACATGAAAAGGTAAACAGAAAAGAGAAATCATAAAGGACTTTCTAAAGCTGAACTGTTTACATTCCTACATGGAAAGATAATATTTGTAACTCTTGAGACTTTTCTCAGTATTTGGATAGGTGGAGGGATTACACACACACAAACACACACACACGCGCACATGCACACACATATAGATAGAGGGCACAGGTTGAGTTGATTCAGAAGGGATGATATCTATAAAAAAATAGAATTAAGGGGTGAGAGAAGAATATCTTGGGAGGAGAGAGGGAGAAATGGAATGGGGCAAATTATCACTCATAAAAGAGATAAGAAAAATCTTTTTCAATGGAGGAGAAAAGGGAGGAGGTGAGGGGAAAAGTGAAGCTTACTCTCTTCACATATGGCTTAAAGAGGGTATAACATGCTCACTAAATTTGGTATGAAAATCTATCTTACACTACATGAAAGTAGGGGAGAAGGGGACAAGTGGGATGAGGGGGATGATGGAAGGGAGGGTAAATGGGGGAAGGGATTAACTAGAAGTAAACACTTTTGGGAAGGAGCAAGGTCAAATGAGAGAATAGAATAAAGGGGGGACAGAGTAGGATGGAGGGAAATATAGTCTTACTCAACATGCTATTATGGAAGTCTTTTGCAAAACGACACATATATAGCCTGTACTGAATTGCTTGCCTTCTTGGTGGGGATGGGTGGGGAGGGAGGAAGGGAGAGAAGTTGAAATTCAAAGTATTGGAAACAAATGTTGAGAATTGTTATTGCATATAACTGAGAAATAAGAAATACAGGTAATGGGGTATAGAAATCTATCTTGCCTTACAAGAAAAGAAAGAAGATAAGAATAAGGGAAGGGTGGAGTGTGATAGAAGGGAGGGCACTAAGGGAAGGGATAATTAGAATGCAAGGTATTATATGGTGGGGAGAGGGAAGAGATGGGGAGAGAAATTGGAACTCTAAATTTTTTGGAAATGAATGTTGTAATCTAAAAATAAATAAATAAATTTAAAATAAAAGAAAAAATTATATGAGGAGACTTTTCAATGAAGAGCTTAGTGAAACAAATCATTATAAAGCATATTCTGCTTTCCCATAATTCTCAACAATGCTATAATTTGGGGTAGCTTTCCTGACAGAGGACCTGGGAGAAAGCACATCACAGCTGTGACCAAAAACATATCATAAAACTAAAGATAGAACTCCCATAAGCCTCTATAATTATTTAAAATTGTAAAATGATGCTGCTAGTTCTATAAAAGGGGCACACATATTCTGTCTGCATTAGACCCAAATGTACTATAAAGTACATATACAGCACATAAAAATGCAATTTGAGTGTACTGTGCATTTGACTGAAGGGCATTTACATCTTGGAGGAAGGGAGAAGGCTGAATGGTGCTTGGAAAATTGTACAGAACTTCTAATAATCCTAAAGTACCCTTCCCCTCCCTTACCCCTAGTGGAAGTATGGTGGCTGGGTCAGGAAGAGCTGGATTCAAACTTCCCATTTGCTAGTTAGGTGGCCCTGTGGGAATAATTTAACCTCTCTGTGTCTTAGGCAACTCTCTAGGACTTAGATAGTCAGAGATAATGGGTTGCATTTTGGTATTTATTCCAAAGCACAAAAACCCACATTTTGTAGCATTCTTTTTGTGATCTCGTAAAGTTGTGGATCTTGGGATGCCACAGTCTCTGAAGAATCAAGATTGCGGTTGATTCAAAGGGAAACGGAGAGCTTCTGGATTCATGTAAGTAGGCTTTGATCAACATATTTCCTCTGATCTCTAAGTAATAACTGTGTAGTAAGAGATATTAACCCAATACTGTTTGGCTGGAAAATTAGGTGGACCAAACATAAAGTCAATATGCCAAGAATGAGGGGCAACATATGGGCATATAGGCAGTGAAACTGAAAAAGGCCTAAAGGAAGGTTGCCAACATACGGTAAAGTATCATCGTGGAGAATCCATGGGAGAACATGGAGGAGAATCGAAGGGGAGGAGGGGAAATGGATAGATACTAATGTAACCAATGAACATTTGCCACAAAACTAACGTGCTGGCTCTGTGTGTAGTAATCAGAAATTTAGTTAGCAGTTTTGCTTACCTTAGAATTTTGAAGGACTTTTTGGGGTATGGTCTGTAAGGATCAGGCATATCCACGACATATGTATTTTATACATAGGGGCAGCTAGATAGCATAGTGGATAAAGTGCCAAGCCTAGAGTCGGGAAGACCCGAGTTCAAATGTGGCCTCAGGTACTAACTGTGTGACTGTGGGCAAGTCATTTAGCCCTATTTGCCTTAGTTTCTTCATGTGTAAAATAAGCTTGGATAAGGAAATAGCAAATCACTTCAGTATCTTTGTCCAGGAAACCACCAAAGGGGGGGTCACAAAGAGTCAGACATCACTGAACAACAATAAATATACATATTTTCAGTTAATAAGTATTGATTTCTTTGCTTTTCTTTCCCTCCTATAGTAAAATTATATAGTATATATAGTAAAATTATAGTATAGTTATATATATAGTATATTATATAGTATATAATATAGTAAAATTATTTCTTGATTAAAATACCCAAACCATTTATTGATTTGTTTAACCGATATTTTATTGGGCATTTATAATATAGTATAGTCCCCAGGAAAAGTACTGAGGAGAAATATACAAATAATTCTTGATATTTTTTCGTAGATCTTGATACTACATTAACATGATATCAGAGCAAGTGAGGAGAAACTGAGGTCATTAGTAGAGACTCTCATTGGATAGTAATTGTAATAATAGTTCCTTTCTATAGCACCTTGGTTTGAAAAATGCTTGCCTCACAGTTGGTCTAAATATTAGTATCCTTATTTTACAGTTGAGGAAGCTGAGGTCCAGAGAGACTAAGGAGAATTGTTCCCAAGTGTAAGACAGTATACAACAGCAAAAGACTGCTATCTTTGTGCAGAATCTTTAATGCTCAAGAGTAAGTGAGATCCAGGTTGGGTCTCTAGACAGCAGAGGGTGAGATACACACACACACACACACACACATATATACATACATATATATATACACACACACATATATACACACATACATACATATATATATATATATATGCCTGAAACTGTCTCTGTTATCTTGGATTATTCACTGTATCACGTGTCTTGCTTCCTCTCTTATACTGTGAGTCCTAGAGGGCTGGAACCGCATCTTGTTCATCCCTCTCTCTCCCCTCCCTAGTTCTGAGCTTCAGTTTGAGCACACAGGACAAAGCGTCTACTTGCTAACTGACTAATGTTTATTATAGGAATTCTTGATGGGATGGTGGAAAACATGCTGGAACTTAGAGTCGGGAACCCCTGAGTTCAAATCTTGCCTCAAACACTTACTAGTTATGTGACATGTGACAAGTCACCTAATCTTGATGGATGTCAGTTTCCCTATCTTACCTCATATACTTGGGAGGATCAAAGAGATAATATGTTTAAAATGCATTGCAAACATGAAAGTGTTATATACATGTTAGCTTTTATTGTTATGCTTATGATTCCTAATGATGATAACTCACCTTTCACACTTTACAGTTAGGAAGCCCTTTGCACACATCATCTCAGTTTAGATCCTCATAACACAACTCCCTACCTGTGAGGTAGGGAGTGTCGCTCTTATTCTTTCTGTTTCACAGATAGAAAAACAAAAGCACCCAACATGAACAGATTTGCTTCAGTAAACATGGAGACTCTTTGAAGTCATTGGTTTACATTCTATTGTTGCTTTATGATGTGGCTCTGGCTAATAAGGGGAAAATGCAGCAACAACTTTAATTTTTTAAATTGTGTGTCAGTGTAAAAATTGGATATTGTTGACACATCATGGCAGGTCTAGGACAAGCTTTCTAGTCCCTGGGTCTCTTTCTTTAGGTAGCTTCTCCCGTTTCCTTCAAGGTCCAGAAGTGACCAGGAAGTATCCATTAATAATGGGTGGGTAACTGCATTTCTTTAGGATTGTAATGGTAGTAGTGTGAATCTAATGAAGGTAGCACAATGTAGAATGTAAGCATCTTGAGGTCAGGAATTGTTTCGTTTCTGTCTTTGTATCCCCAGTGCCTACAACTTTTTTACTGTTATTTAGTTGCTTTTTTCAGAGGTGTCCAACTTTTTGTGGCCCCATTTGGGGATTTCTTGACAAAGGTCCTAGATTGGTTTGCCAATTCCTTCTCCAGCTCACTTTACAGATGAGGAAACTGAGGCAAACAGGGTTAAGTCACTTGCGCAGGATCGCACAGCTAGTAAGGGTCTGAGGTCAGATTTGAGCTTAGGCAGATATATTTCTTGGCTCCAGACCTGGCACTTTATCCACTGTGCCACCTAGCTGCCCTGTGTCTAGCACATAGTAGGTGCTTAATAAATGCTTGCTGATTGATTGAAGCATCATGATGTAGTGGGAGGACGCTGGATGAAGAGTCAAGGAACTAGGATCTAATCCTGGTCCACCATTTCCCACCTATGTGACTGTGGGCAAGTCAACCTTTCTGAGGTCAGTTTCTTCATCTGCAAAAATGAGGGTTTGAACTAGGTAACTTCTAAATTGTCTCCTAGTCCTAAATATATGCTCTAAAATGACTCTAGAAAGCAGGTAAAGATAGGGATTTGGGGCTGTACTGAAGCTGAACTGGGACTGGGATTCCCCTGCAAGAAAGAAATGGCCATTTTTCAGGCAATCATTAAGAAAAGTTTTCTTTTCTTTGTTTTTACCTCTCCTCCCCCCCCATCACCCCAAACCTGGAATGCAACTGGGTTCTCAAACTCACTCCTCTTACTCACAGGTCACCTGCCCATCATCCCTGAGACAGAACAAACATGTGCCTCAGTAATGCACTGCAACCTTTTTGTTTGGCCACACCTGGTTCAAACATTTCACATGAAAGGGAGTGACTTTGAAATCGTCGTCTTCTTTGCATAGCACGGCAAAGTGGGTTTGACTCTTTCCCCTGGCATTTCTCCTAGGACGGCGGTGGAGCATTCTAGCTTGTCCAGAGGCAAAGAGGCAGAGAGAGAAGGAAGTTCGGCAGCACCATCTGGACGCCAGTCCCTGTTCTCTCTCTGTTCCTCTCCCTCGCTCTCCCTGACTTTCTTTGTCTATTTCTTATCTCACATCCCCCTTTTTCCTTTCCTAAGAACTAAATCTTAGTGAGCTTCTCATTATTGCTAAATATGCCCTTAGCTAGAGAAGACTGTCTTGCATCATGTGGCCCAATTCTCTTCAAGCAGGAGTTGATGAAATGAATTCACAGGGTTAAGCGACTTGGCAAAGGTTACATGGTAGCAAAGGACTGGGATTTCCCACCAGGGCCGGGAAACCAGGCTTCCTGAGCCTGGTCTCTGCCTCGGCTTCTAGAGCCCACAGACAGTCAGAAACAGGGCAGATCAAAGGGCATGATCACTTAGGTGCTTTGGGCAGAGAGCCAGAAATGGGGAATATATAATTAACCTTTTCAATAAAATTATTTATAATAATGCTGCTTTACATTAATAGAGCACGTTTCTTTTGGAAAGCTCAAGTGTTTTATAAGTCCATCTTAGACTTGTTATAAAAAATAATTGAAGACACTATTCTCTTTTATGTAAACTAGCTGTATAATAGATAGTTAATAAAGAGGGGACTGTAATTTATTTTAATATCCAGGATTTCTTATTTGAAAATAGGCAGCAATTATGAAATGAATCACATAATTATAACCATGCTGGAAAAATGAGTTGGATGGTAACTGGCCAGTGTTTCCTATGATTTGAAAACACATTGTCTCAGTTTTGAGCAAACCCAACTACACCTCTTGGGCCATATCCCTCATTAAGGTAGTTGAAATAAAGTGTTTGCCCAGTTCAGCTCCTAGTTCTTCAGTGGCTGAATCAGAGAATAATTAATGGGTTAGAAAAGATCAGTCTTCACCTCAAATATCCAAGGTTCCATGATGTCCTGGGAGAGAGACAGATTGGTAGGACTGATCCTAGGAGCACAGGCCATGAGGTAATTTCTTAGTCTCAGGTCATTGCTATCTCCCTCTACTTTCCTTGCAACACATTAAGTTCTGACAAAGGTTGTTGAGAGGGAGTTTCCTGGCCCTTGGCAGTATGGAGGTGGAGAGGGAAAAAGAGGAGATAATTTCATCCTATACAGAGATAAAAAAATAATAGCAATAGATTACGATGCTGTAGTGTTTTATGACTTACAAAATGTTTTTTTCACAAACCCATGAGAGATGTAGCATACGTATTTTCATTCCCATTTCATAGATGAGTAAACTGAGGCCCAGAGCCCATTTGTGTGTGTATGTGTGTGTATGAGTGTTAGGAGGATGAAAATATGGGGTAGTAGTGACCTCAGTGTGACTCCCCAGGTCATAGGATCATGCATATGAAACTGGAAAGGCTGTTAAAGGTTAGTCAATGAAAAATGAGAACAGGAGAAATGACTTGCCTAAAGTTATAGAAGGTAGCAAGCAGCAGAACTTTTATTCAGACCCAAGTCTTCTGATTCCAAAGCCAGTACTGTTTCCATTAACATCATGTTATGTCCCAGTAAGGGTGAGATTGTGACCAACTTTCCTGTCCTCTTTCCTCTACTTTTCTGTCTTCTTGAGAAGAAGGAATGTGACAGTTTTAGTTGATCAAATGGAATACTTTTTCTTTATCCTTTTGAAAACATAATTTTCATGGAGATTTCCGCAAGGTACTAGGTCCTAGACATGAGCTCCTACTTCTAGTATGAAATGTTTGGATTTCCTCCTTCCTGTTTCCTCTTTGGAAATCCTTTTCTGAATCTATAATTAAGATCTTATAAGTGAGTTATCATTACCTGGAGATGTACTCTGGGGACATATTCTTTCTCAGAGACTTTTAAAATTCTTTCCCTCGTGGGTACAGTTTTCTTGATCATATTCATTTAAAAATGGAAAGACCTGCTAAATATTTTAAAGTATATGAAAAAATCCTTGATAGGTAGTCCAGGACCTCTCCTTCTTTCCCCAAATATTTATAATTATAACCAAACAGCTTTCTCTAGCACTTGAATGTAGGCACTTCAGGGGGAAAAGTTGAATACAGAGAGTCTGCCCGACTTGTCTATGGTAACTCAGAAGCAAAGAGAAGGATCTGGCTTTCCAGATCTCTAATTCATAGGTCTGTTTCCCACATTTGGATTTAGCCTCAGGGAAGCATTGTCATTTAATAGACAAATTCCTTGGAACCAACTTTCAAGCATCCGGAATAAAATCCAAGTCTTGACACAGTGTGAAAAAAGAATGACTTTGTACACATAATTAAAAGAAAATCATGGAAGCAAAATGTCTTTCCTGGATATTGCTCAGCCTTTGGTGGATCCCAAATACTTAGAAAAATTGCCTAAGTAAGAAATTTGGAGGGATAGTCTGTGTGTGTGTGTGTGTGTGTGTGTGTGTGTGCGTGCATGAACATTTGTTCACTCACATGTTTGGTGTTACAGATGAAGTCAAAGGTCTAGCTCAGGTTATAAATTGAGGAAACTGCTAATGTATTTGCTCATTGGAAAGCCATAGAGAAGTATTATCCCCATGATTGAAGGGTTAGTAATTATTGGGCTTTAATGGTCCAAATTTGAAAATTTCTGCTTGTTCTCTTAAAATTTTATTTCAGTCAACTATTTCTGTGTAATATTAAGATTAGCTGGCTACTGTTACCATTAGCAGTTGTTTGAACTTAAATTATATGAGTACATATATTTTTTATAGTGCATATGATAATGATAAATGTTTATAATGCTATTTAAAATATAATTCTAAGGAGCACAGTGATGAACTTTGTTGTAAAATCTATGCGGGAAAGGATTATGTCTTAAAAAATAATAACGGCTCACTTTTATATAGCACTTTACAATTTATATAATGGTAGCTCTGTGAGGTTGGTAGTACAAGTGTTTTAGTATCCTCATTTTACAGATGAGAGAATATAGACACTAGGAGATGTTAAGGCACTTGCTCAAAGGCCTAGAACTAGTAAGAAAAGGAGACAGGACCAAAGCTCAACTCTTTTAACACCAAAACCAGTGTCCTTCTCTTCTAAATAGCGATTCTTAAAAATTTTTGTTCTTAGCTCTTAAAATCCTCCAAGAGCTTTTATTTATGTGGGTTATATCTAAATATTTATTATATTAGAAATTAAAACATCTTGGCATTATGATAAAAAATTTTTGACCTCAAAGACCACCTGGAAACATCTTGGGGACCCCAAACCCAGAACTCCTGAACCACATATTGAGGATTATTTTTCTGTATCATTTTGATTGTATGAAATAGGCAGTTAAAAATAGTGGATCATTTTGTACTAACACACCTGATATCCATATCAAATAGGTAACAATTTGAAAGTTTCAATTTCATCTGTAAAATGAAAGACGCAGATTATCTGCAAGTCTCTTTCTAATCGGTCTTCTCTTTTGGCCACTGGTTTGCAAAGACAAAGCTTAGGCCACTGAAAACAGGGTATGACTAGATATTATACAAACATACAGCATCTTCTCCTTTCTGATGCCTTATGTTTCCAAAACAGTGATGAGTATTGTTCTGTTTTGTTTCTGTTTTTTGTTTTTGTTTTGAACAAAATAAGCCCCGGATTTTTAAGTCACATACTTCCTGCTTTGGGGTTAAGTCACTGACTTGGTATGTCATGAGAACAGCAAGTGTCCCTGGTATATTCCTCAGCAGCCACAGCAAACCCAGAACTTGGACATACCAAGAATGCTTTGAGCCATATCCCTTTTTTGCTTCCCCCGTCCATTCCTAAGACTGCTTCTGGTCTTCCAGGAGTCATTTTGAGATTTTGTAACGTTTCTTCTGCTCATTTTGGAACATTTAGAAGATTTCTTTCTAATGTTTTATGAATCATGGTAGATGGGTTAAAGAAATGATTTCTTTTTTCTCCTGGATGTCTCTGAGAAAAATGCCACCTTTCCCCCTGTACTGTATTCTCACTTTGGGGCTTGTGTGGGATGGATGTTACTTTGGAGACAATGAAAGTTTCTTCCTTCCTTCCTTCCTTCCTTCCTTCCTTCCTTCCTTCCTTCCTTCCTTCCTTCCTTCCTTCCTTCCTTCCTTCCTTCCTTCCTTCCTTCCTTCCTTCCTTCCCTCCCTCCCTCCCTCCCTCCCTCCCTCCCTCCTTCCTTCCTTCCTTCCTTCCTTCCTTCCTTCCTTCCTTCCTTCCTTCCTTCCTTCCTTCCTTCCTTCCTTCCTTCCTTCTTTCTTTCCTTCCTTCCTTTCCTTTTTCCTTCTTTTCTTTCTTCTTTCCATGTGGACTCCCTTGGACTCTGGGCTCTCCCTCTACCAGGTGAGAAGTGTGTCTGAAAATCCAGTTTGTTGGTTAAGGCTGAACATTCTTGGCTCCCTCCCTCCTCCTCCCCCTCTCTGCATAGAGTTTCATTATTGTTAATACTGCTATTGTAGGTTCTATAAATATGAAAGAGTCATTAAAAGGCTTAAAGGGCTTTCAGTGATAGAAGCTGACTGCAGAAGGCAAAGCACTAATGGTATGTACATACTGTAGGCTTGGACTGTAGTGTGACTCATCACCATCCCACTGAAATGGATTGGTGATGACGGATCAGGGGAGCCATAGTATTTTTCCCTGACACTATTTGCACAAACCCTGAGCACAAACGAATGGAGTTTTTCATGAGCTTATATAACAGTCAGTTGGCAATGCATAGATAGCCCAGCTGTGCAACATGACAGAACAGACCTTGGCGCTATTGTTTATAAACAGGCTTCCTTTAAGAACTAGTTTGCTCTGTCAGGACTTGAAATGCATTGCTTGGCCTTCTGTGGTCACAGCCCCCCTTTTCTCTTTGTCGTTCTATAGTTAAAAACCTTCTGCCAGAGAGAGATTCTTGGAGTGGCAACAGTAGAGCTACTGTTGCTCACTCAGAATGGGGGCCAAAGGTCTTTGCTTGACTCAAGGAGCACAAGCACTTCCCTGGGGAAGTACAGTGAAGGTGGCAGGCTGTCATGTGAGTGGCTACCTGATCCAGCCAAAGGACCCATGGTAAAATCTCACCTCTGCCATTTGACCTTGGGCAAATGGAGTCATCTCTCTGGGCTTCAGTTTCCTCTTCTGTAAGATGAAGAGTTTGGACTAGAATCAGGGGCAGCCTCAAGGCCACATGTGGCCCTCTAGGTCCTTGGGAGTGACTTTTTGACTGAGTCAAAGTTTTACAGGACAAATCCTTTTATTAAGGGGATTTGTTCTGTGAAGTTTGGATTGAGTCAAAGGGTTACACTTGAGGACCTAAAGGGCCACATGTGGCCTCGAAGCTGCTAGTTCCCCACCCTGATATGATCTCTGAGGTTTCTATCAACTCTAAATCTATGAGCCTATGATCCAAGGATGGGCAGTAAACCCATTAGACAGTTATAGACAATTTAACTACAGGCAAAACTTGTCCAGTCACAGCCCTGCCTTTTACTGTTCATATCCAGCCTGTCAAAGTTCTGAGACTCTGCTCTAGAAATGACTTTAAAATTAGTAAGCAGAGAATAGAGAAGCTGAGAATACCAAAGCTCTCCACGGAACATCCTTTTTTCTATTGCAGGGACTATGTTTTTAAGACCTGAGTCTGAATCCTTCTTCAGACTATTAATTAGCTGTGTGGTTCTGGGCAAGTCACTTGACTGCTCTCAATGTCAGTTTCCTCATCTGTAAAATGGGGATTATATGTAACACTTCTCTCTCAGGCTTTTTTTTAAAGGATTAAATGAGATAAAAGATGTCAAACACTTTGTAAACCTTAAAGTGCTACACAAATGCAAGCTATTATTTAGATCATTGATTTAGATCAATCAGTTAATTTACAGAATTTAGAGCTTGAAGAGACTTTGGGGCTTATCTAGTCCAATCCCTTCATTTTCCAGAGGAGGAATCTGAGGCACAGGAGAGGAAAAGGAACTTACCCAAGATCGCATAGTTAACTAGCAGAGTCTGGTTTTCAACCTGGGTCTTTCTGATATCAAATCTAGCATTCTTTCTACTAGATCAACACAATTTGTGTGTATTGCATATTATGGGTTGGTCCTCACAACAGTCCTGTGAAGGAGACAATGATGAGTATCACTGCCAATTGACAGTTGGGCAAACTGAGGCCCAGAATGGTCAAAATCCTTGTCTAAGATTCCACAACTTCTTAGAGACATCCTATAGCAAATAACAATCTGCACCTAGGCTTCCAACCATCATTACCATACTGATGTCAAAGTTAGTTCACTTGTCATTTGCTAATTCAGTGATACCTGAAATATTATTAATGTTTTAAAGGGAGCTGATCTTCATTCTCAGACGCTGGTTAGTATTTTAAAAAATACACACATATGTAGACATATACACATAAACATACATATACGCACATATACATGCCTATGTATGTATGTACATGTATGTACATATTTGTATGTATATGTCCGTATCCATCTATATCTATATACATATATCTGTATACATACACATACAAACATACATTGTTTAGGCTCTGGAAACAATATATTTTATATAGAACAGGCATGATGGTCAGGACTTTTGTCTAAGCCAGAGTCAGAGGTTGGATGGAAGTCTTCTAAGAACTACCCCAACCTAAAACCAATTTTTGAAAATTCTTTTCCACTTTTTGACCTTCATTAAAGCAGAAAACAAAGCTTCTGAAATATTTCAACAGAATTCTGAGGTCTAGGGCCTTCAACTCCCCTCCTGTGTATTTGCAGGCTTACAATGTGAGAGCCGGAGAAGTGCCCACTGTGTGGGTGTCTGTGGTTTGTTCTTAACTTTACAATCATTCTGGTTGAGATTACAGCTCTATTTTTCTTATAATTTATGTTCTGTTAGTATATTTTTGCTGAGCACAATCACTGGCCACACATAGCATTTTCTTCACTCATTCCATTCTGCTTTGGGTCACTGCAAGCTCCTTTTGAGGCTTGTGTCCTCCCCCTGGTCCTGAATTTGCAGAATACTTTTAGCTTTGGGTAGCTTTGAAGGCAAGGCAAGGGCATGAGATTCCTTGGGTAGAGTGTGAGTATTACGCCTACCTTTGAACAGGTGGGCCAGCAGCTTTGTGCCCAGTTTATGGTGTCCTTGTTGGAAATCAGATGTCCTTTTTTTAAAAAAAAAAACCAAACGTGAAGAATTAGGAAGGTGATGTTCTACTAAACTCCTTGTCAGATTATGTCAGGATTATGTTATGATGGGTTAATTTAACCGAGGATTTCTCCTGTAACAGTGATTCTCTGGTCCCCATTGCCTGAAGGCCAGGTGTGTTACATTTCTACCCCTTCCCCAGAGTTCTCTGATATTCTGGTGTTGGGGGTCCCTTCCCTCTGTTCAAGTCCCCGCTAATTATATTCCCCAATTTCAGGAGGTCCAAGCATCCAATTCCACTTAACTACTTAAAACAGTGAGATAAGTTTTTATAGAGCAACGTTTACTTCAAAGGTATAGTAAGAACAAACATAAACATTTCCCCTCAACACCTCAGGGGCATAATTCCCCTTACACCATCTCAGTCTCTGGAGAGGGGAAGAGATTAATTTCACAGCTTAGCTCAGTTCCTACATAGCATTAGTCTCACCAAGTTCCAAGTTTAAAGTCTCCCCTGGGCTTGTGTCCCAGGATTCTGGCTTCTTAGGGCTTCCTTGCTGGGTTAATTGCAACATCTGGCCTGGAATCCTGGGTTTCAAGATCCCCATGGCTAGAAGTCCCAGGTCTAGGACTCCACATCTAGTATTGAAAAGGAGAAACAAAGCAAGATTAGTACCTCAAGTCCCTTTCTTAAGATAATCTGGCCTGGGGAAAAGGGGAAATTAGCACCCCCTCCCCAAAAGGATACCTATAGGAAGAAGAGATTGTTCTCCAGTCAGGTAGGTTTAAAGAAGAGACAGCTATAGCTACAGTCAACAGACAGATGCTGCTCCCATTCACCTGACAGGTCACTGCAAAATATGTGCCAGGTCCCTGCCTCACAGAAGGGGGTCCTTGGTGTTTGTTACATGGCTGCCTCCATTTCAGGCACCAAAGCTCTGTTCTAATTGTTTCATATAACTATGCAGATGTAAGTTTCTAATGTAAATGTAAGACTTATAAGAAGTGAGGCTGGATTTAAGAAAATCAGGTACAAGATCTGAAGAAACTTGACTTTCTATCATTCTCCTGTAACTAATTGGTGTTAGGGTGACCTGGTATGCTTGATGTGTCCAAGTGTAGGGAAATGGCGAAATGAGCAGCTCTATCCTGGTAGATTTGATTCCTAGAAAATTCAGATCAGAGACCTCAGTATTTCTCTCCATTACAGGAATACTAAGACTGAATCATCCAAAACTGAATCATCCGAATGCTCGCTCAACATTTTCTCTTCTCTTTGGTTCTTGTATCAGTCAACCAACAACCTTTTATTCACTAATGTCTATATACCCAACACTATACAAGGCCCTCGCTGTGGTGAGGGATCAAAGACAAGGTAACTGGGTGGTGTCCTTTCTCTCCAGGAGTTTGGAGTCTAGTTGAGGAAACACATTAAACAATTAGAAGACAATTGAGGGCAGAGTATAATTAAGTTCTTGGTGGTGAGGTGCCTATTATATATTTAAAAGGAGCTGCCAGAATAATTGGGAAGGACTTTATGGAGGATGTCATACTTGTCATAAAGCTGTGCTTTAATGTATGGATATCATTTAGACAGACCTAGTGTATGGAGGAGAATATGATAGTCTCCCAGGGCAGTAGGAATGAAGGCACAGAATGGGAAATTAGCATTGTTCATAAGGGGATCAGTGAATAGACGGGGCAGCAGAATTTTACTTAAACCTTTAGATAGATGAAAGACTGGATTTTGAAAACCAGCCAAGTTTGGACCTGATATAGTAGGAACTGGGGTATTATCACAAATTCTAGAATAGGAGAATAACATGATAAAAGCATTATTTTACGAAGATTGATTTGATATTTCATGTGAAAAGCACTGGAGAGAGAGACGAGGCAGGGAGACTAGTTACGGAGCCACTGCATTAGTTAGGCACATTCCACTCTAAGATTGTTTTCTATCTATCCTGTATCTGATGTGTACTTATTTAAATACATGGTATCTCCCCATATTAGAATGTACCCTTTTTGAGCATAAGGATTATATCTGCTTTTTCTTTGTATCTGCAGTGCTTAGCACAGTATTTGCTACATAGTAAGTACTTAAAAATGCTTATTGATTAAACTAGATGTGAGGTGATGAGAATCTAGGTTAGGGAGGTAGTACTGAAAGTTTATTTAATCAAGAGCTAAGAGACCTGGGTTTGAATTTCATCTCTGAAATTTAATAGCTATGTAGCCTTGGATAAGTCACCTAAGCTTATTAGGTATAAGAGAAGGAAAAGAAAGGAAGAGACAGAACGACAAATTTTGAAATTTAGAGATCTAGGGCTTGAAGGAGAGAAGTGTATTCTAATATTCAACATCCCTTGTGTGGAGCACTTAATGTGTTGCCAGGGCCATGAATGAGAATTGGGAAGTTGAGAAAGCCAGCTGGTTTGCATGGGGAAAATAATGAGTTTGGTTTTAGGAATGTTGAATTTGGGAGAGTGGCAAGATGTTAAGGTGAATACATCTTGTGTGTAGGGAACAGGAACTGCTGGGGTCCAATATGTAAGGCGTAGACCATAGGAGAAAAATGCTGAGAAGGCTGGGGAGTTAAGCAAGCACTCAACTGTCCATAAAATGGACTGGACCAAAATAGCCGTGTTCACTAGCGCCCAAGGGAACGACTGAAGCTTGGAGGGAGTCAGGAATGCCAGGCCATCTATCTTTTCTCTTATTTTCTCTGCCTTTGTCTCTCATCTCAGTCTTTGCACCTCTGAAATGAAGGTTCCAACCATAGTTCTTCCAGCTGCTCTTCACCCCTCATCATGACAATCCATCTTTCATATCTGAGTCCTTACACAGGCTGTCATGCTTGCGTGGAATATACTCCAACTCATCTCTTCCTCTTACAATCCCTGTTTTCCTTTAAAACAGCTCAAGTACCATTTCCTATAGGGGGCCTTTCCTTCCCCTCTCCCAGCAACTGCCAGGGAACCCTTTCAAATATTTATTTAGATGCAACATCAGATAAAGTGTTGTTGGACTTGGTGTTAGAAAGACTGGAATTTGAATCCTGTCTCATACCTGTACTAGCTATGTGACTCTGGGCTATTTACTTGAACTCTCTCAGATTCAGTTTTCCTCATCTGTAAAATGGGGATAATAATAGCATCTTCCTCACAGAACTGTTCGGATGATAAAATGAGATAATAATTGTAAAGTGCTTTGCCAACCTTAAAGGATTATATAAATGTTATTACTATTTTCTGTGCATATCTACACATACCCATTTCTCATATTCCTGTACATATATATTTTATCTCTTCTGACTGAATCTAATCTCCTTGAGAAGAGATTTGGTTTTTGTCTTTATATCCACAGTGTCTGGAACATAATAAGAATTGATTGATTAAGGGTTAAATAATGATTATAATCCCCTCAAAGTTCAAACCGTTAATGCATGTTATTAGAGAAATGATGCAAGGGTACAATGTGGTACTTAAGAACATTATGGTAGATATGAAGGTATGGAAGGAATTCTGAAATGCTGGAAAACTGGACTCTGGTGATAGCACTGGGTGGGTTATCACCTGGGTCAGTGTGTTACAACAAAGAGATGTGTGTTACAAAGTCAAAGAGATAGATAGATGGTTTGAAACAGGAGACTGTAGTGATGATCCCCTTGACATACAGGACAGGGTAGTTAGTGACATATCTTCATTTTTTGATTCTTTTCTTAGGAAGATGAATCAGTACAAATCAGAAATACCAATATCTGATGTGCTAGAAATGCTAGATGATGTTGACCATGAGTACCCAATAAATGAGCTGGAGACATAAATACTTCTACTAGGCACCAATGCAATATGACAACAAATCTTGGACTAGATATTAACAGTTATAGGCACTGTTTTTTGTCAGTGGTACCCTCAACTCCAAACCACACAACCATATATTATGGTTACACACACACACACACACACACACACACACACACAGAGTATATTACCAGCCATTGTAAAGCATAGTCTCAAGCCTAGACTAGATGAACTAAAGGTTGAAACTGAGGAGTCACTAAAATCTAAAGAGGAAAGAGGTTAGTGACCTAAGGACATCCAAAATCTTTACTTAAACTCCAGAAATCCTAACTAAAATATTAAATCAATAACAAGACAATACCTATATCTCAAATGGGTTGCAAAGGGAGAAGAACATACTTAGACTAGAATTTTAACAAACTCTTTCTGAGTTTGAAGGCATGAATCCAATTGGCAAATCATATACCAAAGCAGAATAATTTTGATTTTTTTTATGCATAATAAATTATGGTTCCTGTAATCATCATGAGTTAATTCATTCTCCAAAAATATTTGACAGATTTTGTAAAAAAAAATCAGAATTTTACACAATGTTTGTGGCAACATTAAACTACTACTTAATTTCATGGAATTTTTCTCTAGTGAAATAAAAATGTCATTTGATAAGGATATAATTAATTAATTAATAATTTATAATTAATTTACTTCAAGTGAATCTCTGAGATTGAATCTGTAGGTCAAATTGAACTAATGGATAAAAGTTGTACTTATGAGTTTTCTGATTCCTCCAGGGAAGGTATTAATAAAATTATCAAGGAGAAAGCTCTAGCCAGGTAAGCTAAGAAACTAATAGGCATCCAAAATCAAAACTCAATGGGAAGACATATGAAGAAATTAAGAATTATGCAAAGTCAGTTTCAATATATGCTTTTGGAACTGGAAAATGGACCGTAACAGACTCAACAAAATCCCACACTATGCTAACAGAACATAAGGTCCTTCCTGCTAAGATGATTAATACTTCTTTGCCAAAAAGCAGGAAGAAGGCTGATGACCATTGTCAGAGCACATCATAAACAGGTAGAAAATCTGCCAAAAGAATTTTTGAACAAATAGTCATGACCTATCCAAACAATGAAGCAAACAATGGTAAAGGCCAGAAGCAGAGACAAGCCATTAGGTTTATCAGTTGTAACAGAAATGCAACATTGAAAATTCAAAAATGCCCACGATAGGCATTTTCTACATTGATTTAGCCATGAAGCCTAGGAAAAATGACTGAGTCATGAGAGTTTTTTTCCTAGAAAAATAAATGTTTATGATGGCAAGTCAGAACCAGGCCATCACTGCTAAAATTATAGAAGTTCCACTCAAGGAATTCAGACTTACTAATCAATGAAGAATATATGAGGAAATGTTAGAAACTATTCAGCACTTTATTGACAGGTAGGTGGTTCAGTGGTTAGAGCACTGGCTCTGTAGTCAAGGAGACTCTGTAGAGTTCGAATATGGCCTCAGGCATTGCTTTGTGATCTTGGAGGAGTCACAACCTCTTTTTACTTCAGTTTATCCAAATATTAAAGGGGAACAATAACAACACCTACCTCCCAGAGTTGTGAGGATAAAATGAAATGATTTATAAAGTGATATTAGTACAGTGCCTGGCACATAGCAGATGCTAGCACCTCTTATTATCTTATTATAGTAGATACTTAACAACTCTTTTTATTATTGCAAGCTACAAAAAATTAACACTTACCACATACCTAGCAAGACATGACATGCTGGCTAGAATAATGTACTTGTTGTCTTTAAGGAACTGACAAATGACAAGCTCCCACACTATAACTATAGACCATAAAATAGTCTTGAGAACTCAATCAATAAATTAAACTGGAATGAGACTATTCTCACACATAGGACTGTTGCTCACCATTGCCACACTGATCCACAAAAATCCAAGAACAATGTTCCTAATGGATGTTATCATATCAAATACAATCTCCAAGCTATGTGGAACAAAAAGCTTTGAAAATATAGAGAACTGGTAAAAGAAATCAAAATCATGTGTGTACAGGATGATATATATACAAAGCATCCCTTTAATCCTTTCTCCAATTATGAAGAATGTTTTCAATAACCCTACAGAATATGAGCTTATATCCTAATACTTTTATTCCACTACAATAAGCAGTTATTTTACCCACCCGTTTAATAGTTCATATAACATTAACTATAAAAGAGTTAATATCAGGTTAGTGATTTGTTACAGGATCATTTTTATCTGAACCCTATAAAAAAGATGAGGACAAGATAATATGATGATTACTATAAGTAGGGACTCAAAGTCCTCATTGGTAGATATTTATTACACAATGTTCCTTACCTGTATGAGGGACAGAATTGGCAAGAGTTTGAGAGAAGAGAAATGGTCTGGTTTCCAGCTTCAGAAGAGAAGCAATGTTGCTCCAAACTTTTTTTTTTAGGAAGACATCTTTGAAGGGAGAGAAAGAACCTAAGAAGAAGTTTACCTATAGAAGAGCTAGTCTTCAATCATGGCTCCACCTCCAACTTCCATACTAGGTAATCTGGGGAATTTACTGTCGGGTGATATCTCAAGCTCTCTTTCTCTCTTCTTCCTCTCTCCCTCTTCTTCCCTCTCCCTCCCTCTTTCCCTCCCTACCCCCTTTCTCTTTTTCTCTCCTCTCTCTCTCACCTCTCTCTCACTTCTCTGTGCATTGTCTGGCATATTCTCATTTTTATAACTCTTCTGATTTCTTTTTGCTCTCAGCTTGGATTAGTGGGTTCATTTGCTATTTACTACATACAGTCTGTGTAATTGGAATTTTGTGAGAAGAGAATTGAGGCTTGGATATATAGTTTGGGATGGTCTTTCCTTATGAGTGCAACTTGAACTTAAAAATTATTTCCCTTCCAGGGATAGGGAACTTGTGGCCTCGAGGCCACATGTGACTTTCTAGGTCCTTGGGTACAGCCGTTTGACTCAGTCCAAGTTTTACAGAACAAATCCTTTTATTAAGGGGATCTGTCTGTGAAGTTTGGATTCAGTCAAAGGGCCACACTCGAGGACCTAGAGGGCCACATGTGGACTTGAGGTTGCAGGTTCCCCACCCCTGCAGCACTATTTAAGGAGGCAGGTAAATATAATTCTAACCCAGTGCTCCCTAAGGAGAGAAGAGTGACTAGCACTGTGGTACCAATCTCCTGCCTTCCATCCTGGTAAGAATCAAAGTTTCCCTTATAGAAGGGTGGGTAGAGGAGACATTAGAGATATCTATTCCTTTCTTCCTGGGAGCCATATCTAGGCAGAACTTTGTGGAAAATATGACCTACATAGATTTAGAGTTGGAAAGGTTCTTAGCTGTCATTGAATTCAACCCTTTTATTGAGGAAACTGAGGCATGGAGAGATTAAGTTGCTTGCTCAGATATATAGCATAGAGTATATGAAGCAGGATTTGAATGCAGGCCTTCCTGATTCCAAGTCCAATGTCCTATCCACTATACCCTGCTGTCTCAAACGTTGAAATGGAGATGCTTATGATAGCACTTTGGAATCAATCCATCACCACCAGAAACTATAGAAAAAGTATCTTTAAGGAACCCAGATGTAATGACCAGTGCAGATCAGTACAATGAACTTTTTGGTTCTTTCTACCCATGTAGTGGCATGGTGCTGAAAAGACTTGTCACTTTGGCATGATGGAGAAAGCTGTGAGGGTCCTCTCACAGGCCCCCGGTGACCAGCAGGAGGTGCAAGGTTCTGGTCAGTTAAAAGGACAGATAGCTTCTGGTTAACTCTCTTCCTTTGATATGCCAAGGGTCATTGAGAGTATGAGTCCAGACTTCCAGTGAGGGTTGGGGAATGGGTTGCCCTTTTATCCCCCCTGCCACTGAAGACTATTGATACATAGTGGGACATCCCTAGGGGAGTTTGTGCTTGCCTTTTCCACTCTATTTCTCAAGTAGTGACCAGTCTTAAGATGGATTATCTCCAGACTTGGAGGTAACCTTCTGAGTTTCAGAGGTGATCCACCCAGTCCAGCTGACTGCTTGCAAGGGAAGTTTCTTCATCAAAAAAGATGGTCCATGGCAGAAGGATTGCCAGGAGCTGTTTGGATAGTGCAGAGATGAAATGAAATAGGGTCATGATAATTTGGCAGTTCTATAAACTTCATTATGTTCTTTTGGAGTTTAATTTTCAGTCTCCCAGGGGAAATTGTAACAATAGTTATAAATTGCTATTGAATTTCATTTTAATTTATTCTATTAATATATGCTATGAGGCTTTAGTATTTACGAATTCTTTTTGGGTAGAGGAACTAAGTACCTGTCTCAGTCCTGATTAATATTATACATGAGTACCTTTTTACACCCCACTTTTGGGGAGACCTGGACATGAGCCGAAATATAAACTTTAAATAATTTCCTTCGAGTTTCCTGGGTGAGGATTTAATGAGCTGAAGAGGGCAATGAAAGGGAGCCTAACTTCTCTCATTAGAGGGAAACAGTGACAGTCCCTTTGGGTGACCAGACAAAGTCTTCTTATCTCCATTTGGAAATATATCTGGTCAGCACGTCATCAGGGTATGACAATTTTTATGATCTTAGGCACCCACCAAGTCTGAGAGGCACAGACACTGTGTGACTGGGATGTTTTTATGCTTACAGATGAAGAGGAAGCTTTGTTAGGGAAGCCTGGGTCAATCCACTCCTGGAGGCAGTATTGTTTTCTTTTTGGTAAAGCCTTCCTATACTATGGTGGGAGGAAAGAAGTTGTATCAGGAATATGCTGGTCTATCATAGTATCTGATAAGATTTCTACATGAGAGAGAAAAGAGTTGAGGACCATAGACGAAACCTTTGGGATTACCCACTCTTAGAAAACTGGAGATTAGTGATAATCCATCAAAGAAGACTAAGGAGTGGTCAGACAGGTGGGAGGAGAACCAGGGAAGGAGAATATTCCTGAAGCCAAGAGAAGAAACAGTACCTCCCTCCCTCTCCTTCCTTCCTTCCTTCCTTCCTTCCTTCCTTCCTTCCTTCCTTCCTTCCTTCCTTCCTTCCTTCCTTCCTTCCTTCCTTCCTTCCTTCCTTCCTTCCTTCCTTCCTTCCTTTTTCTATTAGATTAATTGATCTATCTATTCATCTATCTGTCTAATTAATTGAATTGAATTTTTAAAAAGGAAGATCTGCTTTGTCTCCCTGCCACCTCCTCCCCTCCCCTTACAGTGAGAAAGCAGGAAAAATTAAATCCCCTGTTACATACATGTAGAGCCAAGCAAAAAAACCCCTACACATTGGTCATGTTAAAAAAATATGTCTCAGTCTGCACTCTCTGTCCATCATCTCTCTAGGAGGAAGTGGGTAACCTCTTTCATGAGTTTTCTGGAATCATGGTTAGTGATTGTGTTTGTGAGAGTTCTTAAGACTTTCAAAGTTGATGGTCTACAATATGGCTGTTACTCTTTACATCATGCTCCTGGTTCTTTAAACTTCACTTTGCATTAGTTGATACAAATTATCCCAGCTGTCTTTGAAACACTATCCTCTTTATCATTTCCTATAGCACAACAATATTCCACCACATTTATGTCATAACTTCTTCAGCCATTCCCCTGTTGATGATCATAGCCTTGGTTTCCAATTTTTTGACATCACAAAAAAGAGCTTCTATAAATATTTTTGTAGATTAGATCCTTTTCCTTTTTTCCCTTTGGCGGTATAGACATAGTAATGCTGTTGTTATGTGTCTTTCATTCTTGAAGAAGACCAGTGACATCAGAAGTCTGCTATCTTGACTTACAAATGAATTGAATTTAAATGAGGTAGAGCTGTACAAAGTCATCAGAATCCAGTGGCAAAACAAACACAAACAAACAAAACGTAGGTCAAGAAGATTGGCGATGATCCTGGATGCAGTGGGAACATTGGCCTTCTTAAGCTAAGGTCTTTTCCAGGTCTCAGTTTGTCTGAGACAATGCTCATTCAGTAATTAAAGGCTAGGGTATGTATAGTGCAGTGACGTTTGGAGTATAGTTCCATGTTGCTTTCCAGAATAGGTGGACTAGGAGGAGAAAGAATTTAGGAGGGAATTATGTACAATATAAAAGTTGCATAGATTAATTTGACTGAAGAGTGAGAGAAGGAATTTAGTTTAAGAAAATTTTGGTAACTGGACGAATAGTAGTGTTGAAATCCAGATAAAGAGAAGTTGGAAAGAGATTGGGTTATGAGTAAACAGGCAATAAACCTAGATGATCATTTCTAGGAATTTGTTTGTGAAAGGGCAAAGAGGTGGTTTGAGGGGATGACAGAAATAAATACAAGTTCTTTTAGAGAGGTGAAATTAGATATGAGAGAAAGAGGGGGAATGATTGATAGGAACTAAGGGCAAAGAATAAAGTTAGAGGAATTAGCCTTGGCAAGAAGACTGGAATAAAGGAGATAATGAGGTGATGGGGGAGAATTCAGGAATAGAATAGGGGATAGGGCAGCTCTTGGTGCATGGCAGGTCCTCTACTGAGTGGGAAGGGAGAGGAAGTGAAATATTTGAGGAGAAAGAGAAGGTTGGGAATACCTGCTCTGGAGAATAGGATAGACAATCAACTAGGGAAGAGTAAGAAGACTTTGTTGCCTCACTGAGGGTCCAGTTGTGATTCTATAACAAAAGTTTGTAATGGACTTAGTTGGTGAGGTCAGATTCAGTCATGTGCTTCCTGAAGGATGAGCTCTATAGCACAAATGTGGGAGCAGAGGATGCAGATAGTGGCAGTAATTCAGAGCGGCCATTTGGCAAGTCAAAATTGGTCTTCTCTTGAAATGGCTGCAGTCTGAAGTATCTCTGAATTAAGGAACACAGCCTTCTCTTGCCATAAGTAGAATCATTAAGTCATCCTCTGAGTGCTGAGGAAAAAGATGAGGTAGATGAGGTGACAGAGGCCCGTGGCCCTTTGTGAATACCTCCTATTCACCATTCTGTTAGCTGAATGGAGCCACTTACAGAATGTTTATACATGTACATCTCTTCAAAGCACTTTAATTCCATGTCATCATGACTTTTCAGAAGCAGGCTCGCTGTGTGACTATAAACAAGCTACTTTATTGTCCTGAGTCTCAGTTTCCTCATCTGTAAAGTGGTAATAATGACACACTATTAGTTGCTTCCAGGGTTGTTGTGAGGAAAATGCTTTGTGAATCTTGAAGCACTATAGGAGGATGAGTTGTTATTTTTTCAAATCTCTCAAACAATGAATTGTTTTGTAAGGGTTGGTGTGTGTCGTGTACTGAATTCCTTGAGAAAAAAGGAAGAATGACCTGAAGTGTGTGACTACACATAGATGAGGATCTATGGTCATAAATTTAGAGGTGGAATGGACATCTAGCCTATTCCACTTACTTGCAGTTGGAGAAACTGAGGACCAGCAAGATTAAGCGACACTTGGCCAAAGTCAAACAGCTAAGTGACAGAGTCAGGATTTGAAACTGTGTCCTTTCACTCTAAAGCCAGCTCTCTTTCCACTGAATAGTTCAACTAGCCTATAGAAAAGGATGTGTGTGGTTAGAGTGAACCTGAAAAGTGAAGATGTTGCTGGTTAAGGATAACAAAGGACCGCTCACTGTGAGTGAGAAGCAAGTCTTCCTGGCTCAGTATATCGCAGTATGACAGTTCCAGTTCTAGAGAAGATGGCCAGAATTACAAGTCTTCTTGACTGAGTTAGATGATGATGAGAACCTGGAAACAGTGGTAGCTTACTTAGTTTTTGATGCTGCAAATGGCTATCTTCCAGTGTCCTAGGGAACTTTCCAGAAGCTATGCCATCTAAAGGAGATATTTACTTCTATTGTCTCTCATCATCTCTGTGGCTTTGGTCATGCTTATAATGGAACCACCTTCATTTCTACTTCTTTAACATGAAGCTTTTCCTGATTTTCCTTCTTCCCCTTCCTAATGTCTCCCCACAAATAATTTTTCTTTTTAAAATACCTTTCACATATAGTTATAAATATATTATTGTCTCTCAATAAAATATGAGATTTTTGAGGGGAAGGACTCTTTCATTTCTATCTTGGGATTCCTAGTGCCTGGCAAATAGGAAGCATTTAATAAATGCTTGTTGTTTTTTCATTGATTTCTATCTAATGAATGAGCTCTCTCTTCCTTCCAGGTTCAAATCAGGGGCCGTTTCCTCTGTGCAGCCTAATCTAAGACTCCTTTCCCTAGAGATGAAAGTGATCTCTTTCTCAAATTAAGTCCTTTCTAGTTCCTTTGAATAGGACTTTGCAGAGAGTAGTCAGTTAATAGATGTTTGTTGAACTGAATTATTGAAACCTTTCTCTTTCTCCACTTTACTATCAAGTAAATGTACTTCATAGGATGGTAGAATCACTGATTTAGATTAAGAAGGAATCTTAGACCTCTTCTCTCTACCCTGCTCATTTTAAAAATGATTAACTGAGTCCTATAGAGATGAAGTGATTTATCCAAAGTCTCATTAGATAGTAAGTGGCACAATTGGAATTTGAACCCAGGTCTTCTGATTTTAAATCTAGTACTCTATCCACTTAATTGGATTATAATTTCCCAAGAGTCTGAGTTGCTTTTCAGCTTTGTATATCCAGCACTAATAGGGCTTTGCATGTAGTGAGTGCTTAATAAGAATTTGTTGAATTGAATTGGATTGGATTGGGCCAATGTGAAGAGATGAGTTGGAGCTGCATTTATTTTTCTCTCCTTGTGTGTTGTGATTTTGGATCTTGTTTTTGAATTATGGAGTGGTTTTGGTCTTCTCCCTCATTAGCATCAGCATTTATTTGCTCTATCCTTACAAGGATGTGGAGGGTACTGTTGGCTGAGTGACCCCGCTGGGTAATTGAGTGATTTTGGTGGTTTGCACACAAGGGTGTCAGATTCTAAATTCCAGTTGGAGGTTCTGGCAGCCAACCTGATTTTTGGCATTAACGCTGAAACCCACAATTTACATTTCGCTGAAACTGTTGACATTTCATGTAACTATGGCAAGTAGGAAACCGGACAGCTGTAGTTGTCACTTTGCCACGGGGCCACCGGAGCCCTGAATTATAAACTTTCTCCTCAGTCTAGAAGCTTTTTGGCATTTAATATATGATGGGGTCATCTGTGCATTCCTGGGTGTCCTGGGATGGCCTCTCACACAGCTAGAGAGAGCTGTGTTTGGGGTAAGGGAGCTCAGGGCACTAGCCTGTTTGAGGGAAGACAGACCCCAGGGACCCCACTTTCTCTGAGAGACAGCAATGGTAATTCCTCATGGTTTGATGTTCTCTTCTTTGACTCATCTTTCTGGTCTCTATCCAGGAGGACTTGGGGAACAGTCAGTCCTAAAAATAGGAGAGAAAAAAAAGAATGAGGAGGGGGGATGGGAAGCTGGGGAAACTGTGGGTGTGCAAGAAATGTCAGATGTTAGAGACATGTAGTTCAGCATAAGTACTAGGGGGTGGCCAATTGCCCCCCTCCAAATTAAAACAATGGTCATTTTCCTGAGTCAGGTTTCAACTCATGAAAATACATGAGTCTCAGTGATTTTTTTGTATCGTTTAACAGGTGCGGAAATAGAAGCAAATGTTCGTTTCACTGAATTCCCACAGCTAGTGGGGTTAAGCTATAGTAGATAGCCGTATGTTAAGAACTAGGTCCTGGGCTTCCCTTTGGCAAGAGAGATTGCTAACATGAATGGCAATATTTTGCTGTGCCATCATGGTGGGCAGTTTAGCAGAATCTAGTATCATCCAAATTAAAGAACTGGCTATCTAGGAGGAAAGTTCAGGAGGAAAGACATTTTGTGTGATGAGTTCAAATTCATTGAGATTAGGAGGCTATAGGATTGTAGTTGATTAAAGGTTACCTGAGTGCTTTACTCAAGGTCCAAAAAGTGGAGTTGAAGGGGAGGAGATGTTATGTTAGGAGGATCTGCAGGGGATAGAAGTCAGTTCAAAAGTACTTACGGAGCTCGGCCAAGAGAAGTCCTTGTTATGGTCAGCCTGAGGAGATTGACACACGGAAACATAATGACAGTGTAACAAAATAAAAGATTAAAAGGCAAAATGTGTGGTGTAGACTATGATTACTGTAGGAGAATGCTGCAGCAAGTTGTGGGAAGGAAATATACAAAGGCCTGAGTTTTAATCCCACCTTAGATATTTACTGACTGTGTGACCCTGGGAAAGTCATTTAACTACTCTATACCTTAGTTTCCTCATCCATAAAATAAGAATTGTGAACTCAGTATCCTCTAAAGTCTCTTTTAACTTTAAATCTCTTACCTTATAGTCCTGGGTAAGTTCAGGGAAGGCTTCCCAGGCTTGGTGGATTTCAAGCGTGGAGAGCAGTGTGGTTAAGTAGTTAGGTAGAGGTATCATACAGTGTGATATAGGAGAAAGAGCAGGGAATTGGGAGACAGAGAACGTAAACTTAAATCATAACTGTGAGTGTGTGAGCATGAGCAAATCTCTGCTCATGATATGTACCTTGTGGTACGTTGGAATGATTGTATTGGATTGGGTGTCAGAGAACCTTGGTTCAAATCTTAGCAAATTGTTTCACCTCTATGGGCCTCAGTTTCCCTATCTGTAAAACAAAGGGTTTATATTAGATGGCCTTTCTGATCCTGTAACGATCCTATAATGATCCTATAATTCCTCTCAAGTGCTCAGTTTTCTCAGACGCAAAAGGAGAAGGTGGACAAGATGACTGGCTCTTCCAGCTCTTAATCTGGGATATTCTTCCTCCTCTTCGCTGCCTTGAAATCCCTCAATTCCTTCAAGACAAAGTTTAGGCACTACCTTCTTCATGAAGGCTTCTGTGATCCTCCAGTTTATGTGTACTTGATTCTCTCAGCCCCTTCCACCTCCCAGCATATACCCTCCCTTCTTTCCTCTCTTTCTCCCTCTGTTCCTTGTTTCCTTCCTTCCTTCCTTCCTTCCTTCCTTCCTTCCTTCCTTCCTTCCTTCCTTCCTTCCTTCCTTCCTTCCTTCCTTCCTTCCTTCCTTCCCTCCCTCCTTCCCTCCTTCCTTCCTTCCTTCCTTCCTTCCTTCCTTCCTTCCTTCCTTCCTTCCTTCCTTCCTTCCTTCCTTCCTCTTCCCTCCTTCCTTCCTTCCTTCCTTCCTTCCTTCCTTCCTTCCTTCCTTCCTTCCTTCCTTCCTTCTTTCCCTCCCTCCTTCCCTCCTTCCTTCCTTCCTTCCTTCCTTCCTTCCTTCCTTCCTTCCTTCCTTCCTTCCTTCCTTCCTCTTCCCTCCTTCCTTCCCTCCTTCCTTCCTTCCTTCCTTCCTTCCTCTTCCTTCCTTCCTTCCCTCCTTCCCTCCTTCCTTCCCTCCTTCCTTCCTTCCTTCCCTCCTTCCCTCCTTCCCTCACTCCTTCCCTCCTTCCTTCCTTCCTTCCTTCCTCCCTCCCTTTCTTTCTTTCTTTCTTTCTTTTCTTTCTTTCTTTCTTTCTTTCTTTCTTTCTTTCTTTCTTTCTTTCTTTCTTTCTTTCTTTCTTTCTTTCTTTCTTTCTTTCTTTCTTTCTTTCTTTCTTTCTTCTTTTCTAGTGCCTAGCACAGTGACTGGCTTGTAATAGCTGCTTAATAAATGTTTGGTGAGTGGGTGAAGGGAGAATGCAATAATGACAATTCCCCTCCACTTCCCTGCTTCTCCTCCAGTAAAGTCTCTAAGGACTGTGACTGCTCAGGAAAAAGCTCTCCCGATTGTGGGTTGGATCATTGTAATAATAACAATTAAAACATAGTCGAAATCACCATATTACTCAATGTGACATTTACATAGTGTTTTATATACATAGTAGAAAATATTCTGATTGTGAACACCAAAAGGAGTTCCGTGGAAATTCTTTCAAATGTCACCTCCACTCTGAAGTCTTATTTATTCCTGTGATTTATGAGTCCTCTTTTCTGTCTCTGAGACACCATCATACTTTGTGCTGCAGCTTATAATTTCACATTTTGTACCTGTCTTAGGTCTCCTACTGCACTGAGAACTCATGAGCACAAGGATGCAACTCAATCAAATTCCATGAATGTTTAGTAAATATGTGCATTGCTGAGAATAAAAGCCCCCAAATGAAGGAGTCCTGGTGCTTAAGAAACCCACAGTTTACAAAGAATATACAGCATGTCTACTGATAAGTAAGGGAATGCAGGGCACTTTGAGGACAGACAGATCATTAATATTTAGGAGCACTAGGAAAGACTTCATGTAAGAGGTGGGCATGTGAGCATGAGCAAATCTCTGCACCTTGTGGTACATTGGAATGATTGTATTGGATTGGGTGTCAGAGAACCTTGGTTCAAATCTTAGCAAGTTGTACCTCTCTGGGCCTCAGTTTCCCTATCTGTAAAACAAAGAGTTTATATTAGATGGCCTTTCTGATCCTGTAACGATCCTATAATGATTCTGTCTGAAGAGTGTGTTTTATCCTGGAGGCAATGCAATCCCACACATTCTTTATTAGAGAGAAACACGGAACATTTGAGCAAGGTTTTGGCAGCTGTGTGGAGAATGGGTGAAAGATAGATTGGAAACTAGTGAGGCTATTAGAATAATCCGGGTGATTAAATTGTGTTCTGGAAATAGTGTTGGCTTTGGAAAGGGATGAGAGAAAGGAAAGAGTAAAGGATGATACTGATGATGTGAATCTAGGTGACTCAAAGGATGATGGTGCCCTTAAAAGCAATGAGGAAGTTTGGAGGAAGGATGGGTTTAGGAGGAAGCAATGAGTCATACTTTGCTGAGTTTGAGATGACTATGGGACAACCCAATGGAGATGTCCAATAGGAAGTTATCAACATGGAATTGGAGTTTAGGAGAGAGATCAGGGCTAGATTTGTAGAAATGGGATGCATTTACATAGAGATGATAATCGAACTGGATGCTGATAAGATCTTCAAGAAAGAAGGAATAGAGGGAGAAGAGGGTCCAGGACAGAGACTCAGGTGTACTCCTAAGAAGTGGAAGATGGATTATGAATCAGCAAAGGAGACTGAAAAAGAGTGATCAGACAGTAGGAGGAAACCAGGAGCACGAAATGTTACAGAAGTCAATGGAAAATAGAATAAACAAGAGAGATGGTGGATGACAGCATCAAAACCTGTAAAGAGGTCAAATAGAATAAGGACTAAGAAAAGTCCATTGGATTTAGCAATCTTTTTCATTTGTCAGAAAATTCAGGACAAGGGACAAGATCGCAAGGGGTTGAAAAGTGACAAGACAGTAAAGAAATGGCAGTAAGGAAGTGAGTGTAGGCACTCTTTTTATGAGTGCAGACTTGAAAGGGAGAAGAGATAATTAGATTAAGGGGAAAATAAGATCACAAGATCTTTTTAAGTTGAGAATACCTGAGCATGTTTTTAGTCAGCTGGGAAGGGGTCAGTAGATAACAAAAGATCATAGAAGAAGGGGTTCTGAAATGTGGAATGGGAAAGAAGAGAAAAATCATGATAGATATGCTCTATTTCCTCAGTGCTTTATAAAGCACTGTCCTCTGTATAGAGGGAGGAAGTGCAGGGAGTTGGTGCAAAGAAGAGGAGATTTGAACCAGAAACAGTGTGATAGTGTCATTATAGGAATTTGTAGTGTATCTGATTAGCACAGTGATATGTCTTCTCTCAGTGTTTGAGTTTAGAAGCCTGTGGATGGGAGTAGAGAAGGTAGATGGTAGCAATAAGGCAGGGCTGGCAAGGTATAACTAGGAAAGGAACTGGTGAACTATAATTATAGATATAGAAAATATAATATATAATTAACAAAACATTATAGCATATTATA